>CM026570.1:26802263-27464544 GCA_015143295.1 Tetracentron sinense
CAAAGAATTCGTTTTTGATCGAATCGGAGGTCGTGTTGCCCGTTAGCGCACCGAGAGGCCCGCAATAAGACGCTAAAGATTACTTCGGCCTAAACCACCACACAATCCAACCGGGGGCTATGTTGATTGGATCTCAACGCATGTTTTTTGACCCACCCTATGTCCTGGAAAGTTCAGTTGCATGGAAATCCGAGGTCCCGTTTGCCCGATTTGGCACCACGAGGCCTGAAATGCATACTAAAAAAGTAACTTTAGCCAAACCGAAAACGGCGACCCGAATCAAACGAGGGTTGGATTTTTGATGTCTGTTCTATTCACGCCTGAGTTTGACCCAGCCTAGGTGTGGGCAGCCTTGCGATGGAATCCGAGGTCTTGCCCCGACTTGGCACAACGCGAGTCCCGAAATCTATACTTAAAATTACTCAACTTACCCTAAACGCGTCCAGAATCCAACCGGGGGTCGATTTCAATGTCTTATCCTCTAACGGGCGTGTGCTGTCGACCACACCTAAGTGTGGGAAATTTTTCTTCTCGATGGAACCTGTTCCTTTCGCCCAAGTTTGGGCACCAAGAGCTCACTGCTTAGAAATATCCTTCGGTTTTAAAGGACAAACTGCACCAAATTCAACCGGAGGGCGTACCAGTTTTCGTTCTGATGTTTCCTCTGGAGAACTTCAAAACCTCGCTACTACCCATCCCAAGGGTGTAACGCCACATGGAATGCGTTTTTACAGTATATAGAGACCCAAAAACACTGTTAAAGTTGCTATAAATAGGTTGAAAACCAAAGAGGCAAAGCAAAAGATTCGCATAAACAAACTCCATATCGGTCGCCCCATGCCGCGTGGTTCGGCTTCGACAAAGTGTACCTTCGTTGACCGGATGATCCTCATGGGGTAACCCTAAGTTTTTTTACAAAAACTCTCTAGCCCAAATTCACCATACAAAGCATTCCTATCCGGGTCCACCCAAACGGTCTGGGTCGACCCAGAGGCTCAAAAATTTTAAATCATTTTTAGCTCTCGTCTACCTTGCACAAAAGTTGTACTCTTTTCGACAGCGGTCGACTTTAACATGATAATGAGTAAAATTGAGTTACGTTTGGTGAGATATACCTCTTGCCAAACCTGTTTTTTTGCAAATTTCAGCATGGTTACCTTGTTAATGCACGCCTTATCTTCAGTCACCTAGGTTCCGTGGATAGACAGACCCTTTACCCATAAGCCTCATGGTAGGCCTTATTAGGAGTCAAGTTCCCGTACCTATGGTAGCATGGGCTCTGGGCCAGTACCATCCTCTGATTGAAATGATCACACGAGTGGATCACATGTTTCATCTTTGTCGTTCAACTTCGCTTTGTGCGTGGATGCTTGCAGGTAATGACACCGACCACACCAGACACCTAGATCACTTTTTTTGACACCTAGAAATGGCCACCACAAAAACATGGGCTTTACATCTCCCCTTTTGGCAATTCCCGTGGCAAAACCAAACTGAGTACATAGACTTGACACCACCCCCAAACACAATCAAAACGGTGATTAAGTACTTCACTTACTCCTACACTTTTTATACTGACCTCATTGAAATAATCTATTTAGAACACTTACGGCTCTTGTCCGTAAATCCTCGCGCAAAACCCTTCACCTAGCACATGCCTAAATAACAACCCCCTGAAGCATGGTTGAATATGAAAAGAATATCCAGGTAAGCAAGAATGCACTGCCTTGGGACATTGTACCAACATTCTCCCCCCTTTTGCACATTGCCAAAGAGTCATGCAAGCAATATCAACCTAATATCGCAATTTAACACCGGACATATCAAGCACTCACGGTACAACCAGTAATGTGAAATGAGGGAACCAAGAGTGGGAACATAGATAGAAAGATGAGCACAAACCCCACTCCACTCCCAGGCACCAACTCCGCCCTCAACACTCCACTTGATCTTTTCCCCCTAGATCAAGGTACCACCACAAATAGGCAACTACGCTAGAAAGGCCCATGCAAACAAAAGAAAACAACACAAAAAAATATCATGGCCACACAAACATGCATCAAAAGCATTCCAAATAGTAGTAATTGAAGATTACAAATCCAATGAATAACATGATTAGTTAGTCCAACTGAGGATACACATCTACCTAAATCTCACGAAATGCTAAATTATAGCCAATTCACTTAGACAAATTTAGTGAACAGTTCAAAAGTGAAGCATTGTGTGTAGTGGTGGTCTGACTAGATACTAGTTCAAGGTTTCTTTCCCTTTCCAAGGATATGACATTAACCACTAAGGGGACTCCTGAAGACATAATCTTAGAAGTCAAACCTAGTTAGATCCAGATATGCTGATTTTTTTTTTTTTACATTTTAGTGCTCCTATATCCATTTTATTTGACTCATTAGTTTTCTTTTATATTTGGTCAAATACCTCCAAACTTTGTAAGATTTCTTTTTATGATCTTATCTGATCATATCTTTTCATGCAATGATGGCTTTCAAACTATTTAGGTAGGTAGTCCTAGCTATTAGCAGCAGGGGCTTTCACTCTAGTGATCCAGATAGATACCTACTGTCCGCCTAGGTAGCCATTTCATACTGTTTGCATCCAATAGTGATTTTCACACTATCCCAGTAGGTAGTCCTTTTCATTGCAACAAATTAAGCTCATGGAAGATACACAAAATGGGGATGACTAACAAATATGGTCATTCTAGATTAGTCATCCAAGGTTACACTATTGGGATAAGTCATACACCTACAGATTAGAAAATAGACCTCTCAATAGATTAGTTAAAGTGCATGTGACATTTGTAAAGCATACACACATGAATAAGTCTCTAACTGTTCAAGATAAAACCGGTCCAATTTTTAGCATAACCAGGAGACTATGATGGTGACATATCCTCAATCAGCAACAACACATGTTCAACCCTAGACAAGTATATAAATAATATCACACAAGGAATGCAGATCATGCAAGTCAAACAAGGGCAACATGAAAAAAAATCTTTTTGGATTTTATGGTTTTTCAATGTTTTTGGATTTTTCAAAATAAGAGAAAATAGAAAAACATACCAAAGCAAATAAACACTAGTAAAAAGAAAGACTACTAGTATACACAAATAGCATAGCACTAGGACAAGATAAAACACTAACAGCACACCCTAGGCTATGATATGCACGGGCTAAGTGAAGCCCTTCAGGTCTTCCTTTCTCACCCAAACGGTTTTCGAAGTTTGATTGACCATTTGGTCTCTAACCATTTCAGTTGAGGTAGGTATGACCTTTTGCCTCTCCTCTTGTTCCTCATTTTCCAGGATTGAGTCCTAGAATTATGGGGGGCTTTATGGTTTTCTCCGTTACCTCCTCTATATCTAGCATTAGGAGTGTCATAACCATGCCACTGTCTAGAGTTGTGAGCAATATTCATCACATCTTAACACAAACTCCTAGATTTCTCCATTAGGACCTCAACTCTCCTTTGAAGATTCTCATTAAAGTGTTGTGGTTCTCAAAATCATGATTGGGCATTTCTTCGAAGTTTAGGACATCGAGGCTTAATATGACCCTTCACTCCACAGGTATGACATGTAGGAATGAATTTCTGAGTAGAAGGGTCTTTCCCTTTAGCAGGAGGGCGCCTTTTAGCACCAGGCTCAGTGTTCGAGGTGGATGGAGTTCCCTTCACATCTCCACACATCTGATTTTGCTCAAGATCAGCTAACTTGATTTCAAGACTTGTCTTTTTCATCAAGACAAACATGTAGACCGGATTCAAGTAGCTAACTCTTGGCAGGAGGGAAGCCTTCTCTTCCTCAAGCTGTGACACAAGAGCTCTCAACCCTGAAGCCACTTAGTCTAATGCATCTTTTTCTATTTCAATAGATTTGATCTTTTTGGATATGGAAAACTGAACCTTTTTCAGCTTTAGGCATTCCTGAAATAGTTCATCATAGACTGCCCCAAGCTCTCCCTCAGAATCTGAGTCATTCTGACTCTCATCATCCTCCTCACCATCACTACATTGTTGGTTACTCACAGCATTTGAAGAAGATTTCTCAATCCCAGATAAGGATGCAGTGAAGGCCACATAACCCCTAGTCTCCTCACAAGAAGAACTATCTGATTCCTTAGATTCAGATTCACTGTCATCCCTTGCCTTGCCCTTAAATCTTTTCTTATTGGAGCATTCAGCGGCAATATGGCCGTAGCCTTGGCATTCATAGCATTGAACACCTTGGGATTTCTTGTCCACACTTTTAAAATGTTTCTTATTTTCAAAGTGCTTGGACTTGGGCTTTTCAAAAGATTTTTGTCCTTTCGGATTAAATCTCTAATTTAGTGTCAAAAATTTTCTGAATTTCTTAGCAAACAAAGCCAACTCTTCTTCTTCATCCTTAGAGGAAGAACTATGGATTCCTTGACGGACTTCAAGGCAATGGATTTTGATTTCTTAGATGGGTTCAGATTTAACTCATAGGTTTGAAGAGAACCAACCAACTCTTCAAGTTTGAGAGCATCAACATTTTTGCTTTCCTCGATGGCGGTAACCTTCGATCGAAATCTCTCAGGTAAAGATCCCAAAAATTTTCTAACAATTTTGGACTCTGGAATTCTTTCCCCTAGATTGAAACTAGAATTGACAATGTCACTCAGATTAACATAAAAACTATCAAAAGTTTCATTATCATCCATCATCAACTTTTCAAACTTAGAGGTCAGCAATTGAAGTTTGGAGATCTTGACAGTTGTAGTCCCTTTATGGGTAATTTGAAGAATGTCTCATGCCTCCTTCAAAGTGTCACATTTAGAAATACGTCGAAATTCTTCAAGTGTGACAGCGGCGAAGATTACATTTAAACCCTTGTTATTCCATCTACAACTTTCAAGTTCTACATTTGTCCATTACGAAGAAGGTTTAGGGATGGTCTGGTCATTTATGGTCTTTGTTGGATGGGTCCAACCTTGTTCAATGGAGAACCATACTCTCTCATCTAGTGATTTTAGAAACGCTCTCATTCGAGCTTTCCAATAGGCATAATTATTCCCATCAAATAATGGGGGACAAGAGATAGATCCTCCCTCTCTTTGGGGATTCATATTCACCGAAAATATGAGACAAGATCACACTAACAAGTTAGTGAACCCGCTCTGATACCAATTGAAAAAAATTCGGTGAACCTCAAATCCGATGTTTGAGTTGAGAATCTCACAAGATCAAGGGGATGGTTCGGTTTCCCTAAAAGTCTCTCTACCATTTTCATGATTTCAACAATTAAGTTATTAGCTTAAGGGATGATAAAATTTAAGTGCGGAAATAGAAAACCAAGTAAACCACAACACAAGGATTTTTATGTGGAAAACCTTTTGGGAAAAATCATGGGACCTAATCCAGCCATGAGAATCCACTAAGAAAAAGTAAACAAGAACTTACATGACTAGAACTTGACTCCTTCGGACTCGACACTTCGATCCTTCAGTTCTTAGTCCTCCACATCTTGAAAAGTCATCACGTACTCTCAAGTCCCGTGATCAACTACAACCGCTCATACTTTTCTTTGTGCCTAAAAAATAGTCCACGATTTTCTGATCGATCTCCGTCAATGACGGCTTCGGATTCCACCGACCAAATCACTCTACCACGATCCTTCTTGAATCGATCTCCTTCACAAAGGCTCC
The DNA here is from genome assembly GCA_015143295.1 of Tetracentron sinense. Lineage (NCBI taxonomy): Eukaryota > Viridiplantae > Streptophyta > Magnoliopsida > Trochodendrales > Trochodendraceae > Tetracentron > Tetracentron sinense. The sequence continues at coordinate 26,807,948 of CM026570.1, forward strand.
GGAACACTCTGGCCAAGGTGTTCTATCCAGAACAGGTTGATAGTTTGATAAGAATCATCACCTAGATGGACTCCTTCAATGCACAAGTCCAAACAAGCTAATATGGAGCTTTGGGATTGCCAACTCTAGGTTTAATGCACTAACAAAAGGAATTGAGAAAAATATATTCCATAGGTTTTATGACCTTTGGAGCAACTTAAAAAACCTCTCTACCCACTCCCAAGGTTGTACTCCATGAAGTGGAATGGTTCATAATATATAGAGACCCAAAAACAATGTTTAGAAGTTGCTAAAATAGGTTGAAAACCAAAGAGGCAAGCAAAGGAGTCACATTAGCAAAACTCCCATATCAGGGTCGACCCATGGAGATGGTTCGGTCGACCAAAGTGTACACTTCGGTTGACCGGATGATCCTCATGGGTAGACCCAAGTTTTTTCAACTCTCTGCCCAAATTCACCATACAAATCAGGGCCTTTTCAGGGTCGACCCAAAAAGGTCTGGGTCGATCCAGAGGCTAAAAACGATTTTAAAAATTCATTTTCAGCTCTCAGTCCCTTCACAAAATTTGTAGCCCTGATCGACACGGTCGATTTGACATATTATAGAGTAAAATTTGAGCTATGTTTTGTGAGATATGCCTCTTGCAAGAAACCTTAGTTTTTTGAAAAATTTCAGCATTGTTAACTTGTTATGCACTACTTATCTCATCACCTAGGGTCCGTATGATTAGACTAGGATACATACCACCTAAGGCATCATGTTAAGATTATTCTAGGTCAAATCCCATCTATGGTAGCATGGTATCTAGGTCACTTACCATCCTATGAAGGAAATGATCAACCGAGTGGATCAACCGGTCTTCTTTGGTACCTAGACTCACTTGTTTTGACACCGGAATATGCCAACACAAAAAACATGGACTTTACAGAATCCGAGGTAGTTCGCCCGATTTGGGCACCAAGAGGCCAGAAATCCATACTTCGAAAGTATTCTTCGGCCTAAGCCTATAAACACCCACCAAATCAAAACCGGGGGTCGGATTTCGATATCGTTTCTTCAAATGCGTATATTTCGACCCAACCTATGTATGAAAATTCATTTTGATAGAATCCGTGGTCGTTTGCCCGATTTGGGCACCAAGAGGCTCGAAATCCATACACTTAGAAAGTATACTTTGGCCTAAACATACAAACTCGCACCAAATCCAAACCGGGGATGGATTTCGATGCCGCTTCTTCTAACGTGTGTATTTCGACCCAATCTAAGTGCTGGAATTCGTTTTGATGGAATCCAAGGTCGTTTGCCTGATTTGGACACCAAGATGGTTGGAATTTATAGAAAGTATACTTCGGCCTAAACTTAAAAAAGAGCACTAAATCCAAACCGTGGGTCGAATTTTGATATCGTTTCTTCTAACACATATAATTCGACCCAACCCAAGTGAGGGAATTCGTTTCGATAGAATCCGATGTTGTTTGCCCAATTTGGGCTCCGAGAGGCCCGTAATCCATACTTAGAAAGTATACTTCGGCTTAAACCTATAACATGCACCAAATCCAAACCGGGGGTCGGATTTCGATTTTGTTTCTTTTAACGCATGTATTTTGACCCAGCCAAAGTGTCGGAATTTGTTTCGATGGAATCCGAGCTCATTTACCCGATTTGAGCATCGAGAGGCTTGGAATCCATACTTAGAAAGTATACTTCAACCAAAACCTACAAATGTGCATTGAATCAAACCAGGGGTCGGATTTCGATGTCGGTTCTTTACACGCATGAATTTTGACCCAACCTATGTGGGGAAATTCATTTCGATAGAATCCGAGGTCGTTTGCCCGATTTGGGCACCAAGAGGCCTGAAATCCATACTTGTAAAGTATACTTCGGCCTAAACCAACAAACGTGCACCAAATCCAAACCGGGGGTCGGATTTTGATGCCATTTCTTCTAACACGTGTATTTCGAGTCAATCTAAATGTGGGAATTCATTTTGATGGAATCCGAGGTCGTTTGCCCCATTTGGGCTCCGAGAGGCCCGAAATCCATACTTAGAAAATATACTTCGGCCTAAACCTACAAACATGCAACAAATCCAAACTGGGGGTCAGGTTTTGATTTCCTTTCTGTTAACGCGTGTATTTCAACCTAGCCAAAGTGTGGGAATTTGATTCGATGGAATCCGAGCTAGTTTGCCCGATTAGATCACCGAGAGGCTTGAAATCCATACTTAGAAAGTATACTTCGGCCTAAACCTACAAACGCGCACCAAATCCAAATCGGGGGTCAGATTTCGATGTCGTTTCTTCAAACGCGTGTATTTCAACCCAACCTATGTATGGAAATTCGTTTCGATGGAATCCGAGGTCGTTTGCTCGATTTGGGCACCAAAAGGCCCGAAATGCATACTTAGAAAGTATACTTCAGTCAAAACCGACAAATGAGTGTAAGCACCCGATTTTTACACCCGCACCTAATGGTAGTTAAAACCTTTTAATTATGGTTACTCCCCTCATACCCTAGCTAAACCCTAGCTGAACCCTAGGTAAAACCCTAGGACCTTTCCCAAGTTAAACCTTAGGACCCGCCCTAAGTCAAACCCTAGAATGCCCATGTCAAAAATCCTTGCCCTTAGGTGACCCTAGCACAACCCTAGAGCCATTAGGGCTTAAACCCTAAGACCCTTGGCCTATAGGGCCTGATCCCTAGTCTAGGCCCTTAAGGCCCAAAAGCCCTTAGAACAAACTCCCATACCCGTATATACAGGGCCCAGCCCATTTACTAGCAAATCCCATAATGTCGGTAGAAGATCTACCGACATTATTTTTTGGCCTTGTTTCAAGCTGTCAATAGATCTTCTACCGATAGTATGTGAGTTACGAGTTTGCAGGCTGCAAACGCATTGCACACTCAACCCTCACCTCGGTCTCTCCCTTCAGGCCCCTTAGTCGACCATCACCAGGTCCAATACCCTTCTCCCCCTTCTCCTTAAACCCCCATTAGGTCCCCTTGAGCTTCCTCTATAAATCCAAACTCACCTACTGTACAAACGGTTTGAATTTTTTAGAGGAGAATCCCTGTTGCAAGATCGTGTCCCTCAGCCTCCCCTCTCCCCTGGTCTTGATCCCAGGACTCCCCTGGACCTGCTTTAAGCCTACCCTAAATGTTGCAGGCACCACCGTAGCACCACCACTGAGCATTCGGCCACCACCAGTTCAGCTAAAACAGAGCACTGGGTAGGGACACCCTTACCCATTTACTTTTGTTCTCTCTATCTTGTGAGCCCCTGGTCAATTGCAGGGGAGTTATGTGCTTTATTTTTAATGCTTAGTAGGTAAATCAACCCATACAGAGCGTTCACTCACCTAAACCATAGGTGTGGTGAACCCCTACGGGCGTTCCCACTCTCGATGCTTTGCAAGCCATCACAAAACCCTCTGGGGGTCCCTCAGATCATGAGTGTCGCGACCCAAAATACCCCCTAAGAGTTAGGGATACTTTAAGCTCGAGACCGCCATGTCATACCATCTGGTCATGACACATAAGGCGAACATACCAACCTGCAAGAGCATATAAGGCATACAAAAAGGCGAACCAGAAAATTTCTTCATACATAAACCTGTAATTTGTATTCTAAGTCTAAACCAACAGTTTATACAAAATGTAAAGTCTAAAGTGGACACTCCCCACTTTCAAAATACACAACCCTCTTCCTTACATCACTCAAGAATAGTCTATGTAGGGCCTCCTATCTAGAGCTCCATCATCCTGGTAATGATCCATGGCCGGCTTCGGCTCGTAGTACTCCTCCACAATCCAGGGCTCAGGAGCGTGTGCATCCATAGAACCTACCGAAGTCAACAATTCGGCTGTGCGTGGAATACTCAGTGTATACAAACTACTAAATGACATCAAAAATAGCATATGCATTTATCATAACGAAATAGGCAAAAGCAAAGCAGAATGAGCATATAACGTAGAGCAGTTCATAAAACAGATAGCATGTGAGCATTTCTTTTCAAGGCACATATCGTTGAACATTTCACTAACCACATACTTTGAGACATAACAAATCCGATACTTAGAGTGATTCACAAAACCAATAACAAGCGATACTTTACAAGCTAGGAGATAGACTCCATTGAGTTCAAAACGAAATGATACTTTACAAGCAAGGCGGTCCCTTAAGAACACCCTTGAGTTCAAAACAAAGTGATACTTTACAAGCAAGGAGGTGAACTCCCTTGAGTTCGAAAATCAAGCGATACTTTACAAGCAAGGAGGTAAACTCCCTTGAGTTCGAAAATCAAAGCGATATTTTACAAACAAGGAGGTAAACTCCCTTGAGTCGAAATCAAAGCGATACTTTACAAGCAAGGAGGTAGACTCCCTTGAGTCGAAATCAAAGCAATACTTTACAAGCAAGGAGGTAGACTCTCTTGAGTCGAAATCAAAGCAATACTTTACAAGCAAGGCCTAAGCCCTTGAATCCCAGAAATCATTCTTTGAGCAAATCCACTTTTGAGAAAAACCTCTTTTAGCAAAACCATACTTGAAAACCTTAACTTAGAACAAAAACCCTTTGAGCCGAAATCTTAACTTATGAACTTAATAAAACACTTTTCTTGTGAAAAATCATCTAATCATGCGAGACTCGTGAACATAGAGTGCATATAGTACTTGTGAACGAGCATCATGTGGACTTAGAAAGCTTGTAGACATAGCATCATATTCATAGAACTCAATACTTGTGATAACTTACATCTCATAGCAAAATTAGGAGCATACTTAAACATAAAATCCCTTAGAGGTATTTAGCCAAACATATAGAGTGCCTAATAGTGGTGGTTTACATCCATGTATAAAATCAACATCCATCAACCCAAGAACATACTTTAATCATGATTTTTCTTAAGAGGAATAATACATGGTAAGTAGTAGAGTGTATCTACAATTTATCTTATCCAAATCATGCTTTGTATCTTGCTTAAAATATAGGAATTACAAATATGGCCAAAACATCCTAACTTTCATCAAAACCCTTTGTTTAAACCATAGAAAACAAAGTACTCATCAATGAAATATAGCAAGGCAAGTTACTAGAGTATTCTACCTTTTATAAGAACTCCTTTGAAGCTATAAAAGATTTGAGAAAGCTTATTGAATCCACTCCAAGCTTGAGAAAGCTCGAGGAAGTGAAGATCGGGCTTTGGAATCAAGAACAAGCTTTACCTAACGATCCTTGACGAAGCACAAGCAAAGCCCTTTGCAAGAAACCCTAAACTTTCTCTATTTTCTCTCAAAGTCTTCTCTAAGGATGTTATAAACCCTAAGCCACGAAATTGGCTTGTATTTATAGTCAAATGGGATGGCCAAAGACCCCCATACCCTTAAAAGATCTCAAAAGAGTCGGTTTTAGCACAAAAATGCATGGAGGGGTCGACCGGAGGTGTGACCGGTTGACTGGTTGAGTTTGGGGGTTCTGGAAATGAACCCCATACAAAAACAGTGCTGGAGGGGTCGACCCCTGGTCTGACCGGTCGACCCTTAGTGGAGGGGTTGACTGCTCGTCTCCCACTCATGGTGTTCGGTTTTTTCTGCCTCAATACTTCGGCCAAAACGTTTGACTCGATAATCTGATTTTGACAATTAAACTTGAGTTGGATTCTACATTGAAAGGGGAACAACTTTTATGTTTTGCATAAAGCCCAATTATGAGTTTTAAAGGGTCGAAATGAGCCCACAAGTGGACTGGTCCAAACTGTTCCAGGAATTCTCAGCAAACCAGGTTCCGAAAATCCCACATTTGATTTAACTTCTTGTCCAAATAACAAAAAGTGATAAACATGAAATTTAAAGAGGGGTTCAACATCTTTCTAATGGTTTAAGAATTCACTCAATTCCGATTAGCTATGACCCAACTAGAGCTCCCTCAAGTTGAGGTTATGGTAAGGCATCCACCCTCTTGACACTTAGAACCTTTCCCCTTTTTTATTTTAACACCCATAAACATCAAGGATGGTTCTGTAGTACCCTCACACACCATAAAACCACCCTCTTGACACTTAGAACCTTTCCCCTTTTTTATTTTAACACCCATAAACATCAAGGATGGTTCTGTAGTACCCTCACACACCATAAAACCTATACTAATTGCCTTAATAAACTCCTCACCTAATTCACAAGCACATAGAGAACTTTGAGCCTCCCAAGCACTATTCATAGCACTATTCACCGCACTATTTACTTATGACCCTTTAAGCACTTAGGGTATTTTATACCCTTGACTTTTACCCACTTAGAGTCTACTCATACTCTCTTTTTTTGAGCCTCAACACAGATACCTAAAATACTTACTTGACTCACCATACAACCAAGAACAAGATGGAAGGCTCTAAGCCTTTACACACACCATACAAGGGCTCTATTCACTGACACTATTCATAGCACAGTGAATCCAAATTCCGGGGCTCTACAATGACTAAACCCCTAATAACCTCTGTGCATAACCCCCATAGGCAGAAACTTGATTTTCAAATGATTAGTAATGGCGGTAATACCAGTACCACCATTCATGGTAGAGCCTGTTTTCCCTTTGTCAGTGAACCGTTTACCGACAATACTGTTTTGGACTAATTTGTGATTAGCGGTAGAATAACTACCGCCAATATGAGCTTTCTGGTACAGTACCTTTACAGCCTTATGGGACCGACTCCAGGCATCCCCTGGGGCCCACACCAGACTCAGAAGACTCCCAGGAGTCCCTTCTACACTCCCATGCCTTCACTTCACCCTGGGTTACACCTTAACCCTAGTTAGCAGAGGCAAAAACACAGTTCAAAAACACTGTCCATAATGTCGGTAACTCAATTATAGACATTAACTTTGTTTTTATTCTTCGGCTCTTACAGGGCCCAGGCCTGGAAGGAGGCCACTTTAGGCCCTGCCTAGCCCCCTGGGCCCACCTCAGACCGTACCAAACCCTTAACCACGGTTAAATCCACCTCCGATTAACATTTAACCGCGGTTAAGCACCCCTTAACCATACAAACTTTGGGAAATTAAACAGAAATCCTAAAAATGTAATTTGACCATAATCCTGACTTTGGCCCTCTCCCTAACCCTGGTTAGCAACCCTAACCACAGTTAGACCCCCCTTTAACCACGGTTAGCAACCCTAATCGTTGTTATTTTTGGTTTACGGTCTACTGGGCCTGAAAACCAAGTCTACCGGACTATCTTCGACCTACCGGGCCTCCCCTTAGCCTACCGGGTTACACATCACTATCCCTTGACTGTGGTTAGCAACCCTAACCATAGTTAGTTCGGTCTAACCCCGGTTAGCAACTCTAACCCTGGCCGGACTCCGCCTTAGTCTACCGGACTACCTCCCTAAGCTTATCGGGCTTAAATACCTTGCACTTAACCCCCCTCGGTCAACCAAACCCTAGTCTAACGGACTAGTCCATGTTAACCACCCCTGGTGCACACACACACGCCCCTAGCCTTGGCACAGGCTCACGTGCCAGAACTACGCTCGGTCTGATCTCACCCTGTGAGTACGTAAGCAACCCCACTTGGGTTTGACCCCAGTTAGCTTTTCCTTTCTTGGATTAATGTTAACTTAAACACTTTGGCATTTTAATCAAGATTAACTTTATTTGGCTTAAACCCAGGGAGTAAGGAACCATCATAAAACGGAAGTCTCGGGGTGCCTAACACCTTCCCCGGACTTAACCGAACCCCTTACCCTGATCTCACTCGTAAACCAACACCTTATCCAAACTTGGGGGACTTATCTCTTCTGAATGAATAGGTAGCGACTCTTAAAAGATAAACCCTTTCACACCCGTGAGGGTACACAGGTAATATCACACCATTTTGTGAGCTGAAGAAATTCTCGCGCTCACAGCTCTGGTGACTCTACTGGGGAATACAGATTGGAAATTTCAGGGTTCAACCAGGAACCCAGGTTTAAGCCAATTAAACCTTGATCTTGATTAAAATGCCTAAGCGTTTAACTAAACACTAATCATTTTTACATCTCTCGGTTAATTGTGTACTGTGCATCCATACATGTTATAGTAGTGTAATTATCTCATTCAACCCAGTAGACAGGCTTATTACGTTAACAGCTGCCGGATGATCATCCTCAGTGTCAATAACTTAAACGTCTTAGAGGTCCGCGGAGTTACTCCTGATGGGTGATTACCCCCAGGAAAGGATTCTGAACGCTCCCGCTTATACTAATCGTCCCTTTTCAGGTATGTTCTATACCGGAGAGTCGTATATACGGTGTTAAGTGATGCTCCCATCCTATTAGGAGCACAACTGCATCAAACCAGCATTCGTACATATAGTCTAGGTCAAGATATAGTCTACAAGCAGTCCATCCAGGGAGGGCTACTATAAACCCTAACCTGCTTGCACCCTATACCTGTCTCCAATCATAGTTGACTACCCGAGCATATTCGACCGGGATAGCCACCTATCCAGGGGCATGTAATGAGTCTAACCTATGCTTGTAATAAGCTACATCCAACCCTGCTTTCCGATATAGTATATGGGGTCCAAATCTCAGGCAGACAGGCCTTCACTGGGCTTATCCCAACCTTGATCTGATAGGTCCCTCGGTTTCCAACAACCTGGGCAAAAGCACGTCGGACCTCCGTCCGTCTGCCCTATCAAATCACATGTGTTTTGTCACACTCAATCAAAATCAAAAATCAAAAATCAAAAAAAATATTGCATCATCCTTTTGCATCCCATCTGCATGCACAGTGCACTTACAGAGTCTGTACATTCTTTATCTAGGTAGATGATAGGTCCTTCAGAGATTGTTCAGTCAATGGGTTGACCATCAAGACCTGTGCATCTAACTTCTCAGGGGGCATGTGATGACAACCTCTAGGAAGTAATTGGGGCTTTTACCTCAAGTCAGCGTCTCGTTTGGGCTCAGTACTACAAAATCGGGACTATCCTAGACCTATCAGTGGTTAACCTGGACTTGCGCCTCATGAACGCTGCTATCCAGTGTTGAAGCCCATCTTCCATGGTATTCCGTTTCGGTAAGAACGAGCTCTGTCCGACATTGGAAGAGATTCAGCGCATTTTAGGGTTAAACATGGACGGTGAAGCCATAGTACCACACTACAAGACAACATATCAGGCAGACCTATCCAGGTTCTTACATATCAAGCTTGCCTGCCTACAACCCGGTCCTAATAACTCATTTGATCGAATACCCGTGTCTTTTCTTGAAAAGAAGTACAAGCGCAGGTGGAACCCTGACTCTATTGCAGCGGAACTGCCCAGTCTCAATGCCCTTGCACTGATAGTCATGTCTCAGCTAGTTTTCCCAAGGTGCCGCTCACTTGTCAAAGCAGTTCTGGTCGGGATCGTTGAAGATATGCACAACTCCTGCTCAATTATACCAGTCATCCTAGCTGAGCTTCTCAGGGCTCTCAACCAGTCGGTAAACAGCAAAAAGAGCATCTTTCATGCCAGTACACCTCTGGTTGGTAAGCCATTTGCCTACAATCATATCGGTACCGGACGGCATCCGTAATGCCTACAGTCTGCCTCGGAAGATTTCTCAGAATCTTTGGCCGATAGTAACTACAGACGTTGGAGAGCTCTACCAGCTTCTCCAAGACCCATCAGAGGAAGAAATCACTTGGCAATGCGATTGGCTTGTACTGAATAGGCTACCTCGTGTTGTCATCACCGGCAGATGATGCATGATTCTTACTGGTCTAACAGGCTCCGCAGTCTATACACCACTCCGAGTCCTCCGACAATTTGGATTCCCTCAGTGTATCCCAGTGATAGACCGGCGAGAAAATTATTGGATCACTTTCACAGTGCACTCCGACAACCTTACCCGACGCTTCCAGTCAGCTTGGCGCAGCTCCAGACGAGACCAAGTGGCCAGACTTCATGATTACATCAGGACCACTAACCAACTCAGCATACCATCAGTGGGTAGATAATCCTGACATTATACCCGGCATGCCTGCACCCAGGGAACTGCCCACACTAGTCACAGCTCCATCACAAGGAACCATACCCCTAACAGAAATGGTGGTTCCCTGGACAGACTTCTTCTTGGAGAGACAACTCCAGATCCAGCAGAAATGGAAAAGGCTACAGAAAGCCCAACGTGTATTCAAGCAGTAAGAAGCCGAACAAGGTCGTGAACTCCAAGTTGTACAAGAACAGGTTGAACAATTGGAACAGACAATCCAGTCTCTTCACAGGAGACGTAGAGGCGACGCCAGGGAAGCAGCCGTCATCCGGGCCCAACTTCACTTCCACCAAGAATAGCTTGATAGTGCAAAGGCGGAGATGACATCCCGTATCCAACAATTTGGTTACCGCATGTTCAATGCAACAGAAACCCTTACGTACATGGAGGTTGAAGTCACATCCCTCCAGCAACAAATCATGGATCTTAAGGGTGTGCCCCGGCCACTTGACTTTGCAATCCTCGAAGGGCCTGCCTAGGATCAAGTCTTTTTCTTTTCCTTTTTGTTGAGTCACACCCTCCCGTACTCAATGCACTCTTCATGTATCAATGAAAAATCCTGGCTTTTTCTAGCATCTGCCTTTTGTCATTATGCATAATCATGTTTAGTCATTGCATTCTTTTCAATTGCATGAGCTGACCTGTGACTCGTTCTCTAACTCGATTCTCGCAGAAGCAGCAGCCGCAGATGTAGTCTTGACAGAGTTGCCAATTACAGAGCTAGTACCTTGCACAGCCCAACCAGAGAGTAGCTCATACACAGTACAATCAGAAAACAATTCAGGGTCGATGGCAGAACCTACAGATCAGCACCAGCGAACCACTGAGATCCTACAGTCATATGACAGGAACATAGCAGCCATGCCGAACCGAAGAACCCTCCACCCAGCGAATCCCTGAAGAATCTAATTGGTGCCCATATCGAGACTGTTATCAAGAGCGGGGCCATTCATTCCAGTCTAGGACTTGATCCCCCCAAGGCAACAGCCTCAGTAGAAACATCGGTCCCAAGGACCACAGAAAGAAGGAAGATATACATATGGTTGCTTCTATAGAACCCATCCAACTACCAGCTCCAGCAACAGTCAGTTATCAGGAATACCCGGCCAGCCCGACCAGCCCAAGGGCAAAACCGTTCTCCCAGAAACTTTACCCCTCTTCTATATACACTCAGCCAGTTATTAAAATTCCTCACCAAGCAGGGCCTTCTCAGGTTGAGAGGCCCCACACCTCTCTTACCTCTAGATAAACAAAACAAGAACTACAATGCCGATCATCACTGTATCTTTCACAGAGGCCCAGGCCATGCTACAGACTATTGCATAGGCCTGAAGTGTGCTATCCAAGATCTCTTGGATGACGGAAGGGTTGAGCTGGCCCCTAGCAATACCAACATCAATCAGGTGCCACTGCCCCCACACAACAATCAAATCAATTTTATGCAGTGCGAAGAGCCCGGGGCAAGGCAACTAGAGCCCAGCACACCCGCAGTGAATGACGGCATTATCAGGCCCTCTTATCGATCACCTATCATAATCCCCTTCCCCCAGTTAAATATATAGGCCATTCAGTCTCCGACCCAGATACCTGTCCCCGAACAGATCATCTACACCATTCCTTACCCTGTAAATTGGCCCACAGCTTCAGCTAAAGCCCCAACCTCTTCAGGCCCTATCCGGATCCCTTACATCCCAGAGCCTCCCTTCAACCTCAACCAAGTACCCGCTCCCCGCTCTCTCATCCTTGAGAGCGAGAGCATTGCCAACTTAACCTGATCTAGCCGGGTATATCAACCTTTTGTAACTGAGCTGACAAAATGTGAAAAGCGCAGAGAAAGAGAAAGCAGGGGTGTCAGACCTACAGAAGGATGCAGCTGATTCAGTAGTTTTATTTAAAATCCTAGAAAAAGTAGAGGAGTTCAATATCACTCAGCAACTGAGCAAGGTCCCAGCATAGATATCTATCTTGGGTCTTCTTCTCACTTCAGAGCATCACAGGAAGCAACTACTCCAAGTATTTGACAATGCCCATGTGACACCAGACCTAACGCCCGAAAAACTGGGGCAAATGGTAGGGCAAATTCTCAAACCAAAAGTCATCTCCTTTACAGAAGAGGAGATACCATACAGTGACAGGGACCACACCCGGGCTTTATACATTGCAGTACAGTGCATAGATCGAACGTTATCATCAGTGCTCACTGACAACAGCTCCGGCCTGAATGTCTGCACACTCTCTACATTACAAAACCTGGGCCTAAACCTCAGTCAAGTGAAGAAGAGACCCATGACCATCAGGGCTTTTGATAACACCACCAGGCAAAACCTGGGTGACATCGATCTCACCATCGGGATCGAACTTGCTCAATTCTTAACAAACTTTCAGATTGTGAATGTGTCAGCCTCTTTCACTCTGCTCTAGGGAGGCCATGGATCCACGCGATCGGAGCCATTCCCTCCTCTTTGCACCAAAGAATCAAGTTCATCCAGGATGACCGTTTAGTTGCCATTCCTTCTAAGGAGTTGGCAAGTTCCTTTGGGGACGTCCAAAAGTTGGGGCAAGGCACTGCCTTCATGACATTCCAGTTTGAACAGGTTAGTTCTATCGCCCAAGTACAAAGCAAGCAGGCAGTGCCACCATTTGTCAGAATGATGGCCACAATGAACTACGAGCCCGGACATGGTCTCGGTGTCAGGAATCAGGGCATGAAGAAGAGATACACACCCCCTCGCTATACACCTACCTATGGTTTGGGTACAAGCCCAAATACGAGGATTACCTCTCGAAGCTGACTAAGAAGAGCAGACAGTCAGCAAAACCTGAGCCCGGACCACACATCTCTGTCACCTTCCCCGTGGGAATCTTTGAAACCTACCCAGAAATCTTTGCCGCACCCGTTGCCTCAACCCCCCAGCCCAATGCCGAGTCTTCAGAGATTCCAAATCCAGAAGTGTTCAGTATGGCCCAGATGTTCAGCGAGCTGACTATCAAAGATGCTACTGAAGCAGAATATCCAACGGGAGAGCAAGTCTGCACCCTCTCCAACAGCGTTATCTAGCCGCCAGCCACTGATCCATTGGTGGACTGAGGCTCTCACCATCGAGGCCAGCTAGGGCCTGGACAAGTATAGTGTAGGACAGGTTGGTCTGAGACAGCGGTGACCAAGCATCACCCTTCTCCTTCATATTTTGTCAGCCTCTTTTTGTTTGAGTCTTTTTGTAAGAATTCATCATTTTGTCAATAAAAATCAAATTGTTTTGACTCAAAAATCATATTTTCGAAAAAACATTTCATATCGGCTGATGACGAAATCACACGGACTCTTCCCCTGGAAGGCCTAGTGTCTTGAAGCCAACAAAATCATTATCATCAAACATGCTAAACTGAAGCTAATTGATTTACCAGGAAATTACCTCTAACAAGGCTACCCCTCAAACCTTCCTTGAACTCTCCAAATTAGAGTATGACTCTGAACGGGAAGAGGAACCGCCTCAGGAAATTCTAGACCTCCTTGAGCACAGCGAAGGACTCCTACAGTCGAACAGGGAAGACACTGAAATAGTCAATCTGGGATCCGTAGACGACCCCCGATTAGTCAAGATCGGCACAAACATGAACCCTCAGCAGAGAGCAGACATGATCAATTTCCTGAGAAGCTACAGTGATGTCTTTGCCTGGTCATATGCAGACATGCCAAGCTTAGACCCAGCATTGGTGGTACACCGACTGCCCCTGAACCCTGACATCAGACTAGTAAAGCAGAAACTGAGACGGATGCAACCTGAATGGTCACAGAAGGTCAAGGAAGAAGTTGAAAAGCAGATTAGCATAGGCTTCCTGGCAGTTGCAATCTATCCTGAGTGGTTAGCCAACATCGTATTGGTACCCAAGAAGGACGACAAGGTCCGAATGTGCATTGACTACCGAAATCTGAACAGGGCGAACCCCAAAGACAACTTTTCTCTCCCACACATCGACATTTTGGTCGAAAATACTGCTGGGCATGAGACTCTCTCATTTATGGATGGTTTCTCCGGATACAACCAAATCAGGATGGCGGAGGAGGACATAGAGAAAACCTCCTTCATCACACCTTGGGGCATATTCTGCTACAAGGTCATGCCCTTCAGACTCAAGAACACTGGGGCCACCTACCAGAGGGTCATGACGGCCTTATTCCACGACATGATCCACAAGTCCATTGAAATCTATGTGGATGACATGATCGTCAAGTCTCCTACCGTGGAGCAACACCCTGAAGACTTGAAGAGACTCTGCGATAGACTCCGAGAGTATGGCCTGAGACTGAATCCAGCCAAATGTGTCTTCGGAGCCTCATCAGGAAAGCTCCTTGGCTTCATATTTAGCAAAAGAGGTATTGAGATTGATCTAGCTAAAGCCCGAGCTATCATTGAAATGCCAGCACCCCAAACTAAAAAGGAAATCCACGGTTTCCTAGGCAGAATTCAGTATATAAGCAGATTCATTTCTCAGCTCACTTCGATATACGAGCCAATCTTCAAACTCCTCCTGAAGAACACACCGACCGTCTGGACAGTAGAATGCTAAGAAGCCTTTGACGGAATAAAACAGTATCTCTGAACCCTCCAGTATTTGTGCCTCCTACACCGGGACGACTGCTACTACTCTACATCTCCGTACAAGAGACCTCCATGGGGTGCATCCTGGCACAATATGACGAGATAAGCAGAACGGAACAGGCCATCTACTACATCAGGAAGCATCTGCTTGAGTATGAAGAGTAGTACAACCCTCTTGAGAAAAATTATCTGGCACTGGTCTAGGCTACTCAGCGTCTTTGGCACTATCTGATTTCCTACCCTATAATTCTGATCTCCCGGACGGACCCACTCAAATACTTGCTAGAAAAGCCAGCCACCACCAAAAGAACTGCCCGATGGCTCATGATGTTGTCTGAATTTGACATCACGTACATGACACAGAAGTCAATCAAGGGGCAGGCGATAGCAGATCACCTCGCCCACAGTCCAGCACAGGACTACGTGTCTGTACATGATCAGTTTCCAGACGAAGCCATCTTGTATACAGAAGCAGACAAACAAAAATACTCCGGCTGGGAGTTATACTTTGACGGAGCTGCCAACAGTCATGGGCATGGGGCAGGAGCAGTCCTGATCTCACCTAAGGGAGCACACCTCCCTATCTTAGTCAAGCTGAAGTTCAGATGCTCCAAAAATGAAGCAGAGTATGAGGCGTGCATAGCCAGACTGAAAGAAGCCCTAGACATCGGGATTGAAGAGGTAGACGTCTACGGTGACTCATCTTTGGTAATCTGTCAGGCAAACGAATCTTGGGCCATCCGAGAAGCAAGGTTAGTCCTGTACTTGGCCTACCTCAATCTGCTAATCAGTCAGTACAGAAGAATCAGCTTCAGCCACCGGTCCAGGAACCAGAACAGATTCACCGACGCACTGGCCACTCTTGCTTCTATGGTACAGATCCCTACAGACATCATGCTCTGGCCAATCAAAATTCAACAACATGATCAGCCTGCCTATTGCCTTCAGATTAAAGAGGTATCAGACAATAAGCCTTGGTATGCAGACATCAAGCAGTATCTCGAGGACTGGACCTTCCCCCTCGATGCCCCAAAACAGACCGCCGGGCAATCAGAAGACTGGCTATTCAGTTCTTCCTATTAGGGGGCATCTTGTACAAAAGGTTGCCAAATCTCCTCTGGCTCAGATGCCTGGATACCAGTAAAGCAGCACAGGTAGTCGAAGAAGTTCATAGAGGAACTTGCGGCCCACACATGAACGGGTTGATGTTATCTAAGCAGATACTCAAACTAGGCTTCTACTGGTCCACCATAGAATCAGATTGTTGATGGGGTCCCGTATGAGATTGTAACAGACAATGCTCTCAACTTCTCCAACAAGGGGATGACTGATCTCTGCCAGAAATTCAAGATCCAACATCATAACTCTACGCCGTACAGGCTACAGACCAATGGTGTAGTTAAAGCCTCCAACAAAAATATGAAGAAAATCATAGAGAAGATGGCAACCAAGTATTCTGCCTGGCATGAGATGCTCTCTTAAGCACTCATGGCCTACAGAACGTTCATCCGAACCTCAACTGAGGCAACACCATTCTCTCTAGCCTATGGTATGAATGCAGTCCTCCCCATCGAAGTACAGATTTCATCAGTCCGGTGTTGATAAAAGCAGAGCTCTCCGAAGCAGAATGGGCTCAGACCCGGTATGAGCAGTTGAATCTAATTGAAGAATGGCGACTAAAAGCCATCAATCACTCTTAGGCCTATCAAAGGCGCATGGCTAGGTCATTCAATAGGAAATTCAAGCCAAGAAGCATTGAAATCGACGACCTGGTTCTCTGAAAAATGTTGCCAAACCACCCGGACCCAAGGGGTAAGTTCACTCCCAACTATGAAGGCTCATACGTCGTCCGAGATAAATTCTCCGGTGATGCCCTTCGACTCGGATGTATGGATGACGAAGACCTCCCAGAGCCCATTAACATGGATAAAATCAGAAGATACTACACTTAGTGTCTAGATCTAATAGGCGCTTCGCACTTGTAGTTTCTCCGGGAAATGACAAAAGGTCATCCTTAGCACACTCTTCATCCCTCTTTCCTGTAACCTATTTACAAATCAAATGAAATTCACTAGTTAGCCCCTCGAGCCTGACAGCCCTTCTTTCATTAGACCTTTTCAAGGACACCCTCCCTCGTAATCTGCGGCATTGGCCCGAACTACGTCCTGACCTGATCCTGCAAAGGTACATAGGCACCCTGTCAAATCAGGTGCGATTACATAAGGGGTATCCAGTCCCCGACTCTCCCCAAACAGAGTCCCTCTTTCCCCAAAAAGAGCCATCAACTATCCCCTCCAAAGTCACTCCCCAAGCAATAACAAACTCTTCCAGCCTAAGTCGACTCTCAAGGGTACAAAATTTCTATCAACAGAAAACCCAAAATAGAAGTCAAAACATTTCAACAGTCAAAGAATCCCCACGGAGACAACCTCTCCGGACTCTTTAACCTCTCAGAGACAACCTCTCTTGAAGAACAATCCTCGGGCAGAGACAACCTCTCTATCCTCAGCAGAGACAACCTCTCTCACCCTTTCTCCACATTCCCCAGTGGAGCAAAAAAAAAACTGTCCCTCCATCGAGAAACCCAGAAAGCTTAAATTCTCCAGAGAGTTGAAGTCAATTAAATCAAAACCAAAACCTCCAAGGGAGTGCAAATCAAAAACAAATAGGAGAAATCCCAGGGTGTCCCAAACGTCGGTCCCTCAGCCTACATTTCGTCCTACTCTAAGTCCTTCTTGTTCCCTTAGGAATTACGAGTACAAGCGCAGTTTCACATCTGCATCCTTAGCGGAAATATCATCCTCAAATCCCAAGAGGAGCGCCATTTAGGGCAATGACGGGAGAAGATCTATTTTCCCAAGCATAAACAAAACTTCCCCAGAAAGTCGCAGGCATGAGTGAAAATCGGCAACGGCCTCATTGCGTAAAAAATCACGCGATCCCCAGACCTAGTCTTGTGACTAGGGGCAAAAAAGAGACAAAAATCATCAGTTTCGCAAGCATGAGGAAAACCGGTAACGGCCTCACTGCGCAAAAATTATGCGAACCCCATGACTTGGTCATTTCAAGGGTAAAAAATGGAGAAAAAGCTGAAAAGCAGTTTGGCAACAAAATCCAGCAACAGTCAGACTAGCCAGATAAATCCCCTACAACAATCCCCGGCAGATGGTATGGAAGAGCAGCTTCCCCAACACAAGTCCCCACGCCGAGTTCAGATTCCCAGCAATGATCTACGATAATGTCAAATCCCCTAGCAGATCCCCAGCAGCGGTCTACAACGGTATTACATTCTCTAGCGGATCCTTGAGCAAAGGCATCCAATTTACCCCCAGCAAGCTTCTCCCCAGTCAGAGTCTAATCTTCAGTGGTGACAAAGCAAACAGGTCTACCCACAAACATCCCCAGTGGTGACAAAACCTCTCTTGGGTCATACTTCACTTTCCAAGAGCGAAGGGCAGAATACATGATCCCCAAGCCCTGACTAAGGCACTTTCTTGGCAAAACTGATAGCTAGTTGAACATTCTTTTGTTTAGAACTTTTACGAAGGTCCAAACCCTTTTATAAAAATGATTTCAAAAGCAGCTCCTTTTTGGTATCCTAACCAGATCATACCAGCCTGCACTAAGCAGCCTTGGTAAGACAAAGCAGAAGAAGCCGACACCATGCATCCCCAAGGTCGCAATCAGCAGAGTCATGAGAAAGCATCCTTGCCTTTATCCCCTGCATGACGTCCCTGCATGGCATCACACCTTGTGTGATCAAACTCCTCAGCATCATCTTTGATCAAAATCCAGTGCCTTTCGGCCATTTCAATCATCCGACTAGTGCCTCTTGGACATGCCACACTCTTTCAACATTCTGCGTGTCCTCGACATCCCGTGTATACCTTTACAGTGTATACCACCTGCATGTCCTCTCTTTCAACACCCTGTGTGTCATCGACATCCCGTGTATACCTTTACAATGTATACCGCCTGCATGTCCTCTCTTTCGACACCCCGTGTATCCTTGACATCCCGTGTATACCTTTATAGTATATACCACCTGCATGTCCTCTCGTTTGACACCCCGTGTGTCCTCGACATCCCAGTGTACCTTTACAGTGTACACCACCCGCATGTCACCCCTTCAGCACCGTGAGCACTCTCGACACCCTATGTGTCTTTTCCATCAAACTCGGTCGAATCCCTCTAGCAGACGCCTTCGGACTATGCCATACCTGCATCCCTCACTCCCTAGTGAGTAGTCCAAACTTCTCACTCTTCCCAGCAGTGGTCATGCCACTACATTGCACTCACCATTTGCATTGCATGCATACATGTCATCATTCTACATACCTGTTATCCGAGCTCGGTGTAAAAATAGGATGATCCCAGTCTTTACCATTCAAATTGCCAACCTTGGCATTCTCCAGCAAAGAGGAGCAGTTGTAAGCACCCGATTTTTACACCCCCAACTAACGGTAGTCAAAACCTTTTAACTATGGTTACTCCCCTCATACCCTAGCTAAACCCTAGGTAAAACCCTAGGACCTATCCCTAGTTAAACCTTAGGACCCGTCCTAAGTAAAACCATAGAATGCCCATGTCGAAAATCCTAGCCTTAGGTGACCCTAGCACAACCCTAGAGCGATTAGGGCTTAAAACCTAAGACCCTTGGCCTATAAGGCCTGACCCCTAGTCTAGGCCCTTAAGGCCCAAAAACCCTTAGAACAATCTCCCATACCCGTATATACAGGGCCCAGCCCATTTACCAGCAGATCCCATAATGTCGGTAGAAGATCTACCGACATTATTGTTTGGCCTTGTTTCAGGCTGTCGGTAGATCTTCAACCGACAGTATGTGAGTTACGAGTTTGCAGGCTACAAACGCCCTGCACACTCAACCCTCACCCCGGTCTCTCCCTTCAAGCCCTTAGTCGACTATCACCAGGTCCAATACCCTTGTCCCCCTTCTCCTTAAACCCCATTAGGTCCCCTTGAGCTTCCTCTATAAAACCAAACCCACCTCCTGTACAAACGGTTTGATTTTTTAGAGGAGAATCCTTGTTGCAAGACCGTGTCCCTCAGCCTCCCCTCTCCTCTGGTCTTGATCCCAGGACCCCCTGGACCTGCTTCAAGCCTACCCTAACTGTTGCAGGCACCACCGTAGCACCACCACTGAGCATTCGGCCACCACCAGTTCAGCTGAAACAGAGCACTGGGTAGGGACACCCCTACCCATTTCCTTTTGTTCTCTCTATCTTGTGAGCCCCTGGTCAATTCCAGGGGAGTTATGTGCTTTATTTTTAATGCTTGGTAGGTAAATCAACCCCTACAGGGCATTCACTCACCTAAACCATAGGTGTGGTAAACCCCTACGGGTGTTCCCACTCTCAGAGCTTTGCAACCCATCACAGAACCCTCTGAGGTGGTAACCTCTGTGCACAGCCCCCATGGGCAGAAACTTGATTTTCAAAAAATCAGGAATGGCAGTAATACCAACACCACCATTCATGGTAGAGCCCGTTTTCCCTTTGTCGGAGAATTGTTTACCGACAATATTGTTTTGGACTAATTTGTGATTAGCGGTAGAATAACTACCGCTAATATGAGCTTTCTGGTACAGTACCTTTACAGCCTTGTGGGACCCACTCCATTCATCCCCTGGGGCCCACACCAGACTCAGAAGACTCCCAGGAGTCCCTTCTACATTCCTATGCCTTCACTTCACCCTGGGTTACACCTTAACCCTAGTTAGCAGAGGCAAAAACACAGTTCAAAAACACTGTCCATAATGTTGGTAACTCAACTATAGCATTAACTTTGTTTTTATTCTTGGGCTTTTGCAGGGCCCAAGCCTGGTAGGAGGCTACTTTAGCCCCTGCCTAGCCCCCTGGGCCCACCTCAGCCCGTACCAGACCCTTAACCATGGGTCAATCCACCTCCAGTTAACATTTAACTGCGGTTAGCACCCCTTAACCCCACAAACTTTAGGAAATTAAACAGAAATCCTGAAAATGTAATTTGACCATAATCCTGACTTTGGCCCTCTCCCTAGCCCTGGTTAGCAACCCTAACCACAGTCAGATCCCCCTTTAACCACGTTTAGCGACCCTAATCGTAGTTATTTTCAGTTTACGGCCTCCCGGGCCTGAAAACCAAGTTTACCGGTCTATCTTGGGCCTACCGGGCCTCCCCTTAGCCTACCAGGCTACACCACTTTCCCTTGACTGTGGTTAGTAACCCTAACCATAGTTAGTTCGGCCTAACCCCGGTTAGCAACCCTAAACCGGGTCGGACTCCGCCTTAGTCTACCGGACTACCTCCCTAAGCTTACCAGGCTTAAATACCTTGCACTTGACCCTCCTCGGTCAACCAAACCCGTCTACCGGACTAGTCCATGTTAGCCACTCCTGGTGCACACACACATGCCCCTAACCTCAGCACAGGCTCACGTGCCAGAACTACACTCGGTCTGATCTCACCTTGTGAGTAATAGGCAACCTAACTCAGGTTTGACTCTAGTTAGCTTTTTCTTTCTTGGATTAGTGTTAACTTAAACACTTCGGCATTCTAATCAAGATTAACTTTATTTGGCTTAAACCCGGGGAGTATGGAACCGTCATAAGATGGAAGTCTCGGGGTGCCTGACACCTTCCCCGGACTTAACCGAACCCCTTACCCTGATCTCCCTCATAGACCAAGACCTTATCCACACTCGGGGGACTTATCCCTTCTAAATGAATAGGTGGCGACTCTTAAAAGACAAAACCCTTTCACACCCACGAGGGTACACAGTTAATATCACGATTTTTTGAGCGGAAGAAATTTCGGCGCTCAAAACGAGTACCGACTCCAAACCGGGGGTCGGATTTCAATGTCGTTTCAATTAACACGTATATTTCGGCCCAGCCAAAGTGTGGTAATTCATTTCAATGAAATCCGAGGTCGTTTGCCCGATTTGGGCAACAAGAAGCCCGAAATCTATACTTAGAAAGTATACTTCGGCCTAAACCTAAAACGCATACCAAATCCAAACCAGGGGTCAAATTTCAATGTCGTTTCCTCTAACACGTGTATTTCGACCAAACCTAAGTGTGAGAATTTGTTTCGATGGAATTTGAGGTCGTTTGGCCGATTTTGGCACCTAGAGGCCCAAAATCCATACTTCGAAAGTATACTTCGGCCTAAACGTACAAACGCGCACCAAATCCAAACCGGAGGTCGGATTTCGATGATGGTTCCTCTAACATGTGTATTTTGACCCAACTTAAGTGTGAGAATTCGTTTTGATCCAATCCGAGGTCGTTTGCCCGATTAGAGCACCGAGAGGCCCGAAATCAATACTTAGAAAGTATACTTCAGCCTAAACCTACAAACACGCACCAAATCCAAACCAGGGGTTGAATTTCGATGTTGGTTCTTCAAACGCGTGTATTTTGACCCAACCTATGTATGGAAATTTGTTTCGATGGAATCCGAGGTCGTTTGCTCGATTTGGGCACCAAGAGGCCCAAAGCGGACCCCAACCAGATAACATAAATCACAAAACAATTACAATCAACAATCTCTACAACCTCTCAGGTCGGCAGCTATAAGCTTGGCCAATCACTGAGGGAATTGGGAAGGAACAAAGGAGCACTCACCATCAGTCAAGCCCAATTTAGACAGATAATCAGTGGGTCTATTGGTGGCACGAGGAGAAAAACAAATTTTAAAACCATCAGGCAGCGCGATCAATTCCTCGATTTGAGCTAGAATAAATGCACACAATCAAGGGTTGATGCTCGCTTTCCGAATACCTTCCATGGCCCATTTAGAGTCTGAAACAACCTGGATTTTTGATAACCCTAGCTGGCAAGTGACATGGAGGCCCTTTTGAATAGCTAAGAGCTCCATATATATGACTGAGTGCAAGACTCGCCCCCGGCCATAGCGAAAACCGTTGCTCTTAAGTGATCTCCCATAACAAAGCCATATCCACCCCTGTTGTTTTTATAAGAGCCATCGCAATTTATGCAAAGAAAGCAAGTCCAGAGGCTGCCATTTCACCCATCTCGGCACAGACAGAATACTTAGAAACTATTCTTCGGCCTAAACCTATAAACGGGCACTGAATCCAAATCGGGGTCGGATTTCGATCTCGTTTTTCAAACGCGTATATTTTGAACCAACCTATGTATGGAAATTCGTTTCGATGGAATCAAAGGTTGTTTGCCCGATTTGGGCACCAAGAGGCCCGAAATCCGTACTTAGAAATTATACTTCAGCCTAAACATACAAACTCGCACCAAATCCAAACCGAGATCAGATTTTGATACCGTTTCTTCTAACACGTCTATTTCGACCCAATCTAAGTGTGGGAATTCGTTTTGATGGAATCCAAGGTCGTTAGCATGATTTGGACACCGAGATGGTTGGAATTCAAACTTAGAAAGTATACCTCGGCCTAAACTTACAAAAGCGCACTTAATCCAAACCGTGGGTCGAATTTTGATGTCGTTTCTTTTAACTCGTATAATTCGACGCAACCTAACTGTGAGAATTCGTTTCGATGGAATCCGAGGTTGTTTGCCCGATTTAGGCTCCAAGAGGCCCGAAATCCATACTTAAAAAGTATACTTCGGCTTCAACCTATAACACGCACCAAATCCAAACCGGGGGTCGGATTTTGACGTCGTTTCTAGCGTGTATTTTGACCCAGCCAAAGTGTGGGAATTTTTTTCGATGGAATCCGAGCTCATTTACCCGATTTGAGCAACGAGAGGTCCGGAATCCATACTTAGAAAGTATACTTCGATCAAAACCTAAAAATGAGCACCGAATCAAACCGGGGGTCGGATTTTGATGTCGTTTCTATTAACGTGTATATTTCGACCCAACCAAAGTGTGGGAATTTTTTTCGATGGAATCCGCACTCATTTACCCGATTTGAGCATTGAGAGGCCTGGAATCCATACTTAGAAAGTATACTTCGATCCAAACCTAAAAATGAGCACCGAATAAAATCGGGGGTCGGATTTTGATGTCGTTTCTATTAACGCGTGTATTTCGACCCAGCCAAAGTGTGAGAATTTGTTTCGATGGAATCCGCACTCATTTACCCGATTTGAGCATCGAGAGGCCCGGAATCCATACTTAGAAAGTATACTTTGATCCAAACCTACAAATGCGCACCGAATCAAACCAGCGGTCGGACTTTGATGTCGTTTCAACTAACACGTGTATTTCGAACCAACCTATGTGTGGAAATTCGTTTCGATGGAATCTGAGGTCGTTTGCCTGATTTGGGCTCCAAGAGTCCCGAAATCCATACTTAGAAAGTATACTTCGGCTTAAACCTACAAACGCGCATCAAATCCAAACCGGGGGGCGGATTTCGATGTTGTTTCTTCAAACATATGAATTTTGACCCAACCTATGTAGGGAAATTCGTTTCGAAGGAATCCGAGGTTGTTTGCCCGATTTGGGCACCAAGAGGCCATAAATCCATAACTACAAAGTATACTTCGGCCTAAACCAACAAACGCGCACTAAATTCAAACCGGGGTTCGGATTTTGATGTCATTTCATCTAACGCATGTATTTCAAGCCAATCTAAGTGTGAGAATTCATTTCGATGTAATCCGAGGTCATTTGCCCAATTTGGGCTCCGAGAGGTCCTAATTCCATACTTAGAAAGTATACTTTGACCTAAACATACAAACGTGCAACAAATCCAAACCGGGGGTCCGATTTCGATGTCTTTTTCTGTTAACGTGTGTATTTCAACCTAGTCAAAGTGTGCGAATTCATTTCAATGCAATCTGAGGTCATTTGCCCGATTTGGGCAACTAGAGGCCCGAAATCCGTACTTAGTATACTTCGGCCTAAACATACAAACGCACACCAAATCCAAACCGGAGGTCGGATTTTGATGAAGTTTCCTTTAACGTGTGTATTGTGACCCAAATTAAGTGTGAGAATTCGTTTTGATGGAATCCGAGGTCGTTTGCCCGATTAGAGCACCGAGAGGCCTGAAATTCATACTTAGAAGTATACTTCGGTATAAACCTACAAACATGCACCAAATCCAAACCGAGCGATGGATTTCGATGTCAGTTCTTCGAACACGTGTATTTCGACCCAACCTATGAATGGAAATTCGATTCGATGGAATCCGAGGTCGTTTGCTCGATTTGGGCACCAAGAGGCCCGAAATCCATACTTATAAAGTATTCATCGGCCTAAACCTATAAACGCGTAGCAATTCAGAACCTCGGGTCGGATTTTGATGTCATTTCTTCAAATGCGTGTTTTCAACCCAGCCTATGTATGGAAATTCGTTTCGATGGAATCCGAGGTCGTTTGCCCGATTTGGGCCCCAAGAGGCCCGAAATCCATACTTAGAAAGTATTCTTCGGCCTAAACCTATAAACGCGTAGCAATTCAGAACCTCGGGTCGGATTTCGATGTCATTTCTTCAAATACGTGTTTTCAACCCAGCCTATGTATGAAATTCATTTCGATGGAATCCGAGGTTCGTTTGCCCGATTTGGGCCCCAAGAGGCCCGAAATCCATACTTAGAAAGTATGCTTCGGCCTAAACATACAAACTCGCACCAAATCCAAACTGGGTCGGATTTCAATGCCATTTCTTCTAACGCGTGTATTTTAATCCAATCTAAGTGTGAGAATTCGTTTTGATGGAATCCAAGGTCGTTTGCCCGATTTGGACACGGGGATGGTTGGAATTCATACTAAGAAAGTATACTTCGGCCTAAACATAAAAAACCGCACTAAATCCAAATTGTGGGTTAAATTTTGATGTCTTTTCTTCTAACGTGTATAATTTGACCCCACCTAACTGTGGAAATTCGTTTCGATCGAATCCGAGGTCGTTTGCCAGATTTGGGCTCCGAGAGGCCCGAAATCCATAACTGGGGGTCGAATTTTGATGTCATTTCTATAAACGCATGTATTTCGACCCAGCCAAAGTGTGGGAATTCGTTTCGATGGAATCCAAGGTCGTTTTCCCAATTTGGGCAACGAGAGGCCCGAAATCTGTAATTTTAAAGTATACTTCGGCATAAATATACAAATGCAAACCAAATCCATACCGGAGGTCGGATTTCGATGAAGTTTCCCCTAACGTGTGTATTTCAACCCAACTTAAGTGTGAGAATTCGTTTTGATGGAATCGGAGGTCGTTTGCATGATTAGAGCACCGAGAGGCTTGAAATCCATACTTAGAAAGTATACCATGGCCTAAACCTACAAAAGTGCACCAAATCCAAACCGAGGGTCTGCTTTCGATGTCGTTTCCTCTAACGCGTGTATTTTAGTCCAACCTATGTATGGAAATTCGTTTTGATGGAATCCGAGGATGTTTGCCCGATTTCGACACCAAAAGACTCAAAATTCATACTTAGAAAGTATACTTCAGCCAAAACCTTCAAACGAGCACCGAATCCAAACCTGGGGTCGGATTTCGATGTCATTCTGTTAACAGGTGTATTTCAACCTAGCCAAAGTGTATGAATTCATTTCGATGGAATCTGAGGTCGTTTGCCCGATTTGGGCAACAAGAGGCCCGAAATCCATACTTAAAAAGTACACTTCGGCCTAAACATACAAACGCGCACCAAATCAAATCCGGAGGTCGGATTTCGATGATGTTTCCTCTAAAGTGTGTATTTCAAACCAACTTAAGTGTAAGAATTCATTTTGATGGAATCCGAGGTCATTTGCCCAATTAGAGCACCGAGTGGCCTGAAATCCATACTTAGAAAGTATATTTCAACCTAAACCTACAAACGCACTCCAAATTCAAACCAGGGGTCGGATTTTGATTTCGTTACTTCAAACGAGTATATTTCGACCCAACCTATGTATGGAAATTCGTTTTGATGGAATCCGAGGTCGTTTGCCTGATTTGGGCACCAAGAGGCCCAAAATCCATACTTAAAAAGTATAATTCATCCAAAACCTACAAACGCATACCAAATCCAAATTGGGGGTCGGATTTTGATGTCGTTTCTTCTAACACATGTAATTTGACCCAAACTATGTGTGGAAATTCGTTTCGATGGAATCCGAGGTCGTTTACCCGATTTAGGGTTCGAGAGGCCCGAAATCAATACTTAGAAAGTATACTTCGGCCTAAACCTACAAACACGAACCAAATCCAAACCGGGGATTGGATTTCGATATCGTTTTTGTTAACGCGTGTATTTCAACCTAGCCAAAGTGTAGGAACTCGTTTCGATGGAATCCAAGGTCGTTTGCCCAATTTGGGCTACGAGATGTCCGAAATGCATACTTAGAAATTATGCTTCAGCCAAAACATACAAACGGGCACCAAATCCTTAACCGGGGATCGAATTTCAATGTCATTTCTTCTAACGCGTGTATTCTGACCCAGCCAAAGTGTGAAAAATTGTTTCGATGGAATCCGAGGTCGTTTGGCCGATTTGGGAACCTAGATGCCCGAAATCCAGACTTAGAAAGTATACTTCGGACTAAACATACAAACGCGCACCAAATCCTTAACCAGGGGTCGAATTTTGATATCGTTTCTTCTAACATGTGTATTCCGACCCAACCAAAGTGTGAGAATTTGTTTTGATGGAATCCGAGCTCATTTTCCTGATTTGAGAACCGAGAGGCCCGGAATCCAAACTTAGACAGTATACTTCGGCCAAAACCTACAAACGCGTACCAAATCCAAACCGGGGGTCGGATTTCTATGTCGTTTCTTCAAACGCGTGTATTTCGACCCAACCTTTGAATGGAAATTCGTTTCGATGGAATCCGAGGTCGTTTGCTCGATTTGTGCATCAAGAGACCCAAAATCCATACTTAAAAAGTATACTTCAGCCTAAACCTACAAACGCGCACCAAATAATAACCGGGGTCGGATTTCGATGTCGTTTCTTCTAACACGTGTATTTCGACCCAATCTAAGTATGGGAATTCATTTTGATGGAATCCGCGGTCATTTACCCGATTTGGAAACTGAGATGCATGGAATTCATACTTAGAAAGTATACTTCGGCCTAAACATGCAACGCACACCAAATCCAAACCAAGGGTCGGATTTTGATGTCGTTTCTTCTCACGCGTATAATTTGATCCAACCTAAGTGTGGGAATTCATTTCGATGGAATCCGAGGTCATCTGCCCAATTTGGATTCTGAGTGGCCTGAAATCCATACTTAGAAATTATACTTCGGCTTAAACCTATAACGCGCACAAAATCCAAACCGGGGGTCGGATTTCCATTTCGTTTCTATTAATGCATGCATTTTGACCCATACAAAGTGTGGGAATTCATTTCGATGGAATCCGAGGTTGTTTGCCGAATTTGGGCAACGAGAGGCCCGAAATCATTACTTAGAAAGTATACTTCGGCTTAAACCTACAAACGCACACCAAATCCAAATTGAGGGTCGGATTTCGATGTCGTTTCTTCAAACGCGTGTTTTTCGACCCAACCTATGCATGGAAATTCGTTTCGATAGAATCCGAGGTCGTTTGCCCGATTTGGGCACCAAAAGGCCCGAAATCCATACTTAGAAAGTATACTTCGGCCTAAATCTACAAATGCGCACCAAATCCAAACCGGGGGTCAGATTTTGATGGCATTTCTTCTAACGCGTGTATTTTGACCCAATCTAAGTGTGGGAATTCAATTCGATAGAATCCGTGGTCGTTTGCCCGATTTGGGCTCCGAGAGGCCTGCAATTCGTACTTAGAAAGTATACTTCGGCCTAAACCTACAAACGCATAACAAATCCAAACCGGGGGCTTGATTTCGATGTCATTTCTGTTAATGCCTGTATTTTGACCCAGCCAATGTGTGGGAATTCGTTTCGATTGAATCTAAGGTTGTTTGCCCGATTTGGGCAACGAGAGGCTTGAAATCAGTACTTCGAAAGTATTCTTCGGCCTAAACATACAAAAATGCACCAAATCCAAATCAGGGGTTGGATTTCGATGTTGTTTCTTTATAAGCATGTATTTCTACCCAATCTAAGTGTGGCAATTCGTTTCGATGGAATCTGTGGTCGTTTGCCCGATTTGGGCTCTGAGAGGCCCGAAATTCGTACTTAGAAAGTATACTTTAGCGAAAACCTACAAACGACCACCGAATCAAATCTGGGATTTGGATTTCGATGTCGTTTCTGTTAACGTGTGTATTTCACCTAGCCAAAGTGTGGGAATTCGTTTCGATGGAATCCGAGGTCGTTTGCCCGATTTAGGCAACCAGAGGCCCGAAATCTACACTTAGAAAGTATACTTCGACCTAAACCTAAAACGCGCACCAAATCCAAGCCAGGGGGCGGATTTCAATGTTGTTTCCTCTAACGTGTGTATTTCAACCCAACCTATGTATGGAAATTCGTTTCGATAGAATCCGAGGTCTTTTGCCCGATTGGGCACCAAGAGGCCCAAAATCCATACATAGAAAGTATACTTCGGCCTAAACATACAAACTCGAACCAAATCCAAACCAGAGACGGATTTCAATGTCGTTTCTTCTAACGTGTTTATTTTGACCCAATCTAAGTGTGGGTATTCGTTTTGATGGAATCCGAGGCCGTTTGCCCGATTTGGACACCGAGATGTTTTGAATTCATAGAAAGTATACTTCGGCTTAAACTTACAAACCATGGGTCGAATTTTGAAGTTATTTCTCTAATGCATATAATTCGACCCAACCTAAGTGTGGGAATTCGTTTCGATGGAATCCGAGGTCGTTTGCCCGATTTGGGCTCCGAGAGGCCCGAAATCCAAACTTAGAAAGTAAACTTCGGCCTAAACCTATAACACGCACCAAATCCAAACCGGGCGTCGTATTTCGATTTCGTTTCTATTAACGCATGTATTTTGACCCAACCAAAGTGTGGGAATATGTTTCGATGGAATCCTTGCTCGTTTACCCGATTTGAGCATCGAGAGGCTTGAAATCCATTCTTAGTACTTAGAAAGAATACTTCGACCAAAACCTACAAATGCGCAGTAAATCAAACCGGGTGTCGGATTTCGATGTTGATTCTTTAAACGTGTGAATTTCAACCCAACCTATTTAGGAAAATTCGTTTCGATGGAATCCAAGCTCATTTGCCCGATTTGGGCACCAAGAGGCCGTAATCCATACTTATAAAGTATACTTCGGCCTAAACCAAAAACCGCGCACCAAATCCAACCCAAGTCGGTTTTGATGTCATTTCTTCTAACACTTGTATTTCGAGCCAATCTAAGTGTGGGAATTCATTTTGATGGAATCCGAGATTGTTTGCCCAATTTAGGCACCGAGAGGCCCGAAATCCATTCTCAGAAAGTATACTTCGGCCTAAACCTATAAACGTGCAAAAATCCAAACCAGGGGTCGGATTTCGATGTCATTTCTGTTAATGTGTGTATTTCGACCCAACCAAGGTGTGGGAATTCGTTTCAATGGAATCCGAGGTCATTTGCCCGATTAGAGCACCGAGAGGCCTGAAATCCATACTTAAAAAGTATACTTTGGCCTACACCTACAAACGCGTACCAAATCCAAACCGGGGGTCAGATTTCGATGTCGTTTCTTCAAACGCTTGTATTTTGACCCAACCTATGTATGGAAATTCATTTCGATGAAATCCGAGGTCGTTTGCCCGATTTGAGCACTAAAAGGCCTTTAATGCATACTTAGAAAGTATACTTCAGCCAAAACCTACAAATGAGCACCGAATCCAAATCGGGGGTCGGATTTCGATGTCGTTTCTATTAACACGTGTATGTCGACCCAGCCAAAGTGTGGGAATTCGTTTCAATGGAATCCGAAGTCGTTTGCCCGATTTTGGTACCAAGAGGCCCGGAATCCATACTTAGAAAGTATTCTTCGGCCTAAACGTACAAATGCGCACCAAATCCAAATCGGAGGTCGGATTTCGATGATGTTTCCTCTAACGTGTGTATTTTAACCCAACTTATGTGTGAGAATTCCTTTGATTGAATCCGAGGTCGTTGCCCGATTAGAGCACCGAGAGGCCCGAAATAAATACTTAGAAAGTATACTTCGGCCTAAACCTACAAAAGCGCGCCAAATCCAAACCGAGGGTCAGATTTCGATGTCTTTTCTTCAAACATGTGTATTTCGACCCAACCTATGTATGGAAATTCGTTTCGATGGAATCCGAGGTCCTTGGCCCCTGATGTCAGCCCCAAAAGCCCGAAATTCATACTTAGAAAGTATACTTCAGCCAAACCTACAAACGAGCACCGAATCCAAACCGGGGGTCGGATTTAGATGCCGTTTCATTTAACACGTGTATTTTGTCGCGACCCAAAATACCCCCTAGGAGTTAAGGGTACCTTGACTCGTGACCGTCGTATCATACCTCCAGTATGATACATAAGGCACACGTGGAAACCTGTCAGAGTACCTAAATATACATAGCGGAAATGAAATACAATGCACAGCGGAAAAGAAAATACTAAACATAGCGGAAGCAAAATGAATACTCCTATAACTTGGCTCAAGTAAGAACCAACAAGTATACATGTGTGAGAAACCCAAAAGTGGAGTGGACAAACCCCACACTCACATAACAAAAGACACAAGTTCTAAGTCGGTCGATCAACAGAAATCGAAGTCACGACTCCTATCTAAAGCACCATCGTCATGATAGTGATCCATGGAAGGCTCCGGGTCACGATACTCTTCCTCGACCCAAGGTTCTTCGCCACACAAATCGAATGGAACCCGAGCACCTGCCGATCATAACAATATCGACTGAGCATGGAATACTCAGTGTATACAAACTAATAACAATAAAGCGGTTAGGCATGGAGCATACAAGACATGGAGAATGAAATCCGTAAATCTCTTAAAGCATGGAAACCGTGAAAACATATGTGAGATAATAGTCGAAACCAAAACTGTAACCGTGTGAGTCAATCGATAATCATAGCCTTATAAGTTCTTGTGAGTTCATGGAGTTACTTAGAGTCATTATGATCCGTAGAGACATAGAGCATAGAGCAATAACCTTAGAGCATTTCCATAGAGCATAACCTTAGAGATCTTAGAGCATTTCATTGTGATCCGTGGAGCTTGTGAGACGATCTTAGAGAAATCATAGAGTTACTTAGAATCATTCATTATTCGTCTTTTCGTGAAAAACCTTCGTTTGTACTTGGAGAAATCCATGGAAACCATCGGTTTATGCGAGACATGCGAGCATATGCACTTAATAAGAGAAATCATCATATTTAAGCATAGAATCCCTTAGAAGTATTTTATCAAACACTTAGAGTGCATCATAATAGTAACCTTCATCCAAGTATATAATCACACATTTTCATACATAAAATCAATACATATAGATAGAGCATAGATAAGAAGAATCATATCTAGTAACTAGTAGGATTGCAAGATTGTAGTAGAGTGTATCTACCTTGGAGAAATCAATGAGTTGACTCCCAATGGCTCGAACAAGCAATAACCTTGTGTTCTTGGTTGAGAATCACCAAGGGAAGTGGAAGAACCTTGATCTGCCACAAGCTTGATCAACAAGTAGTTCCTCTCCTTCTTTTCTCTCTCAAAATCTCCTAAGATAGGGCACAGAGGGTTTCTGAAACCCTAAGGCACGAACTCAGCCTATTTATAGGCAAAGGGTGATGGTCAAAGTCTTAAACACCCTTAATGAAGAAAATCTGCGTCTGACCGATCGATCGGTGGTATGGACCGAGCGATCGGTGGCTTCCGGTCGATCGGTGTTATGACCGAGAGATCAGTCAAAAACACGCTCTCTGGAATTTTTTCCCATACAAAAAAGTTAACCGTGCGACAGCTATCGAGCGATCGGTAGTTGACCGATCGATCGCAGGTAATGACCGAGCGATCGGTGCTCTGTTATGTCTGGACTGTTTTGACCATATCTTTTGACTCGCTCGTCGGATTTCGACGATTCAACTTGCGTTGGATCCGTCTTTCGAAAACGAACATTTCTGACATTTCGGAATTTCCGATTTCTCCCTTATTTATTAATTAGACTACAAAAACGGCCAATTAGCTACGAAGGTGCTATTGATTAAGGATGAAAAAGTCCGGGATGCTACATATTTCGACTCAACCAAAGTATGGGAATTCGTTTCGATGAAATCCGAGGTCGTTTGCTTGATTTGGGCAACAAGAGGCCCGAAATCTATACTTAGAAAATATACTTCAACCTAGACCTAAAACGCGCCCCAAATCCAAACCAGGGGTCGGATTTCAATGTCGTTTCCTCTAACACGTGTATTTCGACCAAACCTGAGTGTGGGAATTTTTTTTTGATGGAATCTGAGGTCATTTGCCCCTTTTTGGTAACAAGAGGCCCGGAATCCATACTTAGAAAGTATACTTCGGCCTAAATGTTCAAATGTGCACCAAATCCAAACCGGAGGTCGGATTTCGATGATGTTTCCTCTAATGTGTGTATTTCGACCCAACTTAAGTGTGAGAATTCATTTTGATCGAATCCGAGGACGTTTGCCCGATTAGAGCACCAAGAGGCCCGAAATCAATACTTAGAAAGTAAACTTCAGCTTAAACTTACAAACACGCACCAAATCGAAACAGGGGGTCGGATTTCGATGTCGGTTCTTCAAACACGTGTATTTCGACCTAACCTATGTATAGAAATTCGTTTTGATGGAATCTGAGGTCGTTTCCCCGATTTGGGCACCAAGAGGCCCGAAGCAGACCCCGACCAGATAACAAAAATCACAAAACAATTACAATAATTAATCTCTACAACCTCTCAGGTCGGCAGCTATAAGCTCGGCCAATCTCGGAGGGAATTGTGAAGGAACAAAAGAGCACTCACCATCAATCAAGCACAATTTAGACAGATAATCGGCGGGTCTACTGGCGGCACGAGGAGAAAAACAGATTTTAAAACCATCAAGCAGCGCAATCAATTCCTCGAATCGAGCTAGAATAAATGCACACGACCAAGGGCTGATGCTCACCTTCTGAATACCTTCCATAGCCCATTTAGAGTCCGAAACAACCTGGATTTTTGAGAACCCCAGCTGGCAAGCAACATGCAGGCCCTTCTGAATAGCCAAGAGCTCCATATGTATGACTGAAGTGGAAGACTCGCCCCGGCCATAGCAAAAACCGCTGCTCCTAAGTGATCTCTCAAAATAAATTCATATCCACCCATGTTGTTTTTATAGGAGTCATCGCAATTTATGCAAAGAAAGCCAAGGTCTGGAGGCTGCCATTTCACCCATCTCGGCACAGACCGAATACTTAGAAAGTATTCTTCGGCCTAAACCTATAAACGGGAACCAAATCCAAATCGGGGGTCAGATTTCGATGTCGTTTCCTTAAACGCGTGTATTTTAACCCAACCTATGTATGAAAATTTGTTTCAATAGAATCCGAGGTCGTTTGCCCGATTTGGACACCAAGAGGCCCGAAATCCATACTTAGAAAGTATACTTCGGCCTAAACAAACAAACTCGCACCAAATCCAAAATGGGATCAGATTTTGATGCTGTTTGTTCTAACGCTTGTATTTCGACCCAATCTAAGTGTAGGAATTCGTTTTGATGGAATCCGAGGTTGTTTGCCCGATTTGGACACCGAGATGGTTGAAATTCATACTTAGAAAGTAGAAAGTTTCGGCCAACACTTACAAAAGTGCACTAAATCCAAACTGTGGTTCGAATTTTGATGTCGGTTCTTCTAACATGTATAATTCGACACAACCTAAGTGTGGGAATTCGTTTCGATGGAATCCGAGGTCGTTAGCCCGATTTGAGCTCCAAGAGGCCCGAAATCCATACTTAGAAAGTATACTTCAGCTAAACCTATAACACGCACCAAATCCAAATCGGGGGTCAGATTTTGATTTTATTTCTATTAACACGTCTATTTCGACCCAGCCAAAGTGTGCAACTTCATTTCGATGGAATTTGAGGGTGTTTGCCCAATTTGGGCAAGAGAGGCCCAAAATCCGTACTTAGAAAGTATACTTCGGCCTAAACATACAAACGTGCACCAAATCAAAAATGGAGGTCAGATTTCGATGATGTTTCCTCTAATGTGTGTATTGTGACCCAAATTATGTTTGAGGATTCGTTTTGATGGAATCCGAGGTCGTTTGCCCGATTAGAGCACAGAGAGGCCTGAAATCCATGCTTAGAAAGTATACTTCGGCCTAAACCTACAAATGTACAGCCCCAAACTTTTCATGCTTAATGCTTAGTACTTTCGTAGCTAATTTGCCTTTAAAGTAGTACAATTAATAAATAAGAAAGAAATTGAATATTTTAAAATATAAAAAATGTTCCTTTTTGAAGTATGAACCCAACGCAAGTTGAATCGTTGAAATCCGATGAGCGAGTCAAAAGATATGGCCAAAACAGTTTGGACCTGGAGGCAACCGATCGCTCGGTCCATGGAGCGATCGATCGGTCCAAAACTGATCGATCAGAGGCTATCAACTGGTCGAAAAATTTGTATGGGGAAATTTTCCAGAGAGTTGATTTTTGGTCGAGAGCTCGGTCAACACACCGATCGCTCGGTAGGCAACCGATCGATCGGTTATAACTACCGATCGCTCGGTCTTCGTGTTTTGCAAAAACTTTATTAATGGTGTTTTCATCTTTTGGGCGTTTCACTCTTTCCTCCTAAGGTTTGCCCGAGCCTTTAGGGCTCATTTACCACACTTAGAGTCTTTTGAGAGATAGAGAGAAAGGAGAAGGGGTTCCCTAACCTAGGGTTTGCTTTTGGGCAGAAATCAAAGGGGTTTCAAGACCCACGATCACCTCAAGCTTGGATTGCTTCAAGATTCCGATTCAAGCACTCGTGGAGCACTCTCCTCAAGCTAGGGCTGCATCTACACGCACGTTTTTGGAGGAGTTTTCTTCCTCATTGATCAAGGTCGGTACCTCTTGCTACCCTCCTAGTTATAGTTTTTCTTTCCTCCCATTATTCTTTATATTCTTTGTTTTCTTCCATCTATAAATGTATTATGAGTTGAAATGGTAAATGGTGTGAATGGAGAGGGGTGTTGGCAATTGGATGTCGTGTGAAACGATGTGATGAATGAAATGGGGAGGGCATTGTATCCATAATGAACAAACATGTATGATGGAATTATAACCTACCTAGAAAAGCATATTGTAGGATTAACAAATAATGAACATACCATGTTTGATGGAATGCCAAGGTGAATGAAATGAGTATAAATCAAGAAAATGTATGTTAAATTACTTATGTAACTTTTTAGGGATTATGCTAGCATGAGTTCTTGTTTTCCCTAAAATATTATGAATGTTTATTTGTTTAAAAATTGTTATATGCTACATTGTGAAATCCCCCAAATGTCATGTTTAAATTCAAATGCAAGTATGCACACGATCCCACGAGCACGACATGCATGACATGATTTACCGAGGTTTTCAAGAACATGATTAGAGGTGGGACATATCCTATAATATGTTTTACCTCACTTTTCACAAGAAAACAAGAACAAACATACCACGAGGGGTCTCCCCTCACTCACAAGTGCATAGCATAAAGAGGGCCTCCCTTCCCTCGCAAGTACATACATATCATGAAGAAGGGTCTCCCTTCCCTCTCAAGTGCATTGCATGAAGAAGGGTTTCCCTTCCCTCTCAAGGCATCTCACAAGCGCATCTCACAAGTACATCTTACAAGTGTACCTCACAAGTTACATGATCACAAGCAAGCACGCATGACATGCATGACATGACACGGTCTACAAGAATTACGCAAGATAGACAAGACAAGTTTTCAAGCACGAAAATGATACTTTAAGTCCAAGTCAAGTGCACGGTGTTTTCAAGGGTTTTATCGGCTTTTATGAATGCAAGCATGATTATATACTGCTTTACTTTATTGTTATGATATGAATTATTCATGCTTCTTATGTGTGAATTGTTTCCTGCTCTATGTATCGCTATCTGTATGTTATGACTGTTGGTTAGTATTTGGTACCCGCTGAGTATTCCATGCTCAGCCGTACTTCTTATGTCGGCAGGTGGTAGCGGAGCAGCTGCTCCATTCGATGTCTGTGCTCGCCTTGGGTGGAGGAGGAGTACATCGAGGAACCTTTGGAGGAACCTCCGGTCGAGGGTCACTATTAGTTGGTGTTAGATTCTGAGTGAGTAAGCTGTGGGAGAGTTGAGAGAGATATATCCATGTATTTTGGCGAGCATGTCCGCACTTTCTTTTGTTTTCCTTTCTGTATAAACTTGGGTTAGATGTATATACATAGAGGTTTGCTAGACTTCCGCTGTGCTTTATAGTTTATGTGTCCGCTAGTATTTTCCTCTGTGGGTTTGCAGGTTATTTTGATCAAGCAAGCTATGTAAGTCATGATTAGTCGTCCAAAGTTCACTCTAACTCCTAGGGTGGGTTTTGGGTCGCGACAACAAACATGCACCAAATCCAAACCGGGGGTCAGATTTCGATATCGATTCTTTGAACGTGTATATCTCGACCCAACCCATGTATGAAAATTCGTTTCGATGGAATCCGAGGTCGTTTGCCTAATTTGGAATCCGAGGTCGTTTGCCGTTTCTTCTAATGTGTGTATTTCGACCCAATCTAGGTGTGACAATTCGTTTTGATGGAATCCGAGGTTGTTTGCCCGATTTGGACACCGAGTTGGTTGGAATTCATACTAAGAAAGTATACTTCGGCCTAAACTTACAAAAGCACATTAACCCAAACCGTGGGTAGAATTTTGATGTCATTTCTTCTAATGTGTATAATTCGACCCCACCTAAGTGTGGGAATTTGTTTCGATGGAATCTGAGGTCGTTTGCCCGATTTGGGCTCCGAGAGCCCCGGAATCCATACTTAGAAAGTATAGTTCGGCTTAAACCTATAACACGCACCAAATCCAAACCGGGGGTCGGATTTCGATGTCGTTTCTACTAATGCGTGTACTTTGACTCAGCCAAAGTGTGGGAATTTGTTTCGATGGTATCCGAGCTCATTTACTCGATTTGAGCATCGAGAGGCCCGGAATCCATACTTAGAAAGTATACTTCCACAAAAACCTACAAATGCACACTAAATCAAACCGGGGGTCAGATTTTGATGTCGTTTCTTCAAACGCGTGTATTTCGACTCAACCTATATGTGGAAATTGGTTTCGATGGACTCTGAGGGCGTTTGCCTAATTTGGCCTCCAAGAGGCCCGAAATCTATATTTAGAAAGTATAATCCAGCTTAAACCTACAAACGCGCACCAAATCCAAACCGGGGGTCGGATATCGATGTCGTTTCTTCTAACGTGGCAATTTCGAGCCAACCTATGTAGAGAAATTCTTCTCGATGGAATCCGAGGTTGTTTGCCTGATTCGGGTACCATAATGCCCGAAATCCATACTTATAAAGCATACTTCGGCCTAAACCAACAAACGAGCGCCAAATCAAAACCGGGGGTCAGATTTTGATGCCATTTCTTCTAACATGTGTATTTTGAGCCAATCTAAGCATGAGAATTCATTTCAATGGATTCCAAGGTCGTTTGCCCAATTTGGTCTCCGACAGGCCCGAAATCCATACTTAGAAAGTATACTTTGGCCTAAACATACAAACGCGAAACAAATCAAAACCGGGGGATGGATTTCGATGTCATTTCTGTTGACACATTTATTTTGACTCAACAAAATTATAGGAATTCGTTACGATGGAATCCGAGGTCGTTGGCCCGATTTGGGCAACGAGAGGCCCGAAATCCATACTTAGAAAGTATACTTCGGCTTAAACCTACAAACGCATATCAAATCCAAACCAGGGATCAAATTTCGATGTCGTTTCTTCAAACACGTGTATTTTGACCCAACCTATGTATGGAAATTCGTTTCAATGGAATCCGAGGACATGTGCCCGATTTGGGAACCAAGAGGCCCGAAATGCATACTTAGAAAGTATACTTCAACCAAAACCAACAAATGGGCACCGAATCCAAATTAGGGATCGGATTTCGTTGTTTTTTCTGTTAACGCC
Organism: Tetracentron sinense; assembly: GCA_015143295.1. Classification (NCBI taxonomy): domain Eukaryota; kingdom Viridiplantae; phylum Streptophyta; class Magnoliopsida; order Trochodendrales; family Trochodendraceae; genus Tetracentron; species Tetracentron sinense. The sequence goes on from CM026570.1 coordinate 26,846,569, forward strand.
TTTATTTCGACCCAGCCAAGGTGTGGGAACTCATTTCGATAAAATCCGAGGTCGTTTGCCTTATTTGGGCTCCGATAGGCCCGAAATCCATACTTCGAAAGTATACTTCGGCTTAAACCTACAAACACGCACCAAATCCAAACAGGGGGTCGGATTTCGATGTCGATTCTTCGAACGCGTGAATTTTGACCCAACCTATGTAGGAAAATTCGTTTCGATGGAATCTGAGGTCGTTTGCCCGATTTGGGCACCAACAGGCCCGAAATTGATATTATAAAGTATACTTCGGCCTAAACCAACAAACGTGCACCAAATCCAAACCGGGGGTTAGATTTTGATTCAATTTCTTATAACAGGTGTACTTCAAACCAATCTAAGTGTGGGAATTCATTTTGATGGAATCCGAGGTCATTTGCCCCATATGGGCTCCGAGAGGCCCGAAATCTATACTTAGAAAGTATACTTCGGCCTAAACCTACAAACGCGCAACAAATCCAAACCAGGGGTCGAATTTCGATGTCATTTTTCTAAACTGTATATTTTGACTCAACAAAATTATAGGAATTCGTTACGATGGAATCCGAGGTCGTTGGCCCGATTTGGGCAACGAGAGGCCCGAAATCCATACTTAGAAAGTATACTTCGGCTTAAACCTACAAACGCATATCAAATCCAAACCAGGGATCAAATTTCGATGTCGTTTCTTCAAACACGTGTATTTTGACCCAACCTATGTATGGAAATTCGTTTCAATGGAATCCGAGGACATGTGCCCGATTTGGGAACCAAGAGGCCCGAAATGCATACTTCGAAAGTATACTTCAACCAAAACCAACAAATGGGCACCGAATCCAAATCGGGGATCGGATTTCGTTGTTTTTTCTGTTAACGCCTTTATTTCGACCCAGCCAAGGTGTGGGAACTCGTTTCGATAAAATCGGAGGTCGTTTGCCTTATTTGGGCTCCGATAGGCCCGAAATCCATACTTCGAAAGTATACTTCGGCTTAAACCTACAAACACGCACCAAATCCAAACAGGGGGTCGGATTTCGATGTCAGTTCTTCGAACGCTTGAATTTTGACCCAACCTATGTAGGGAAATTCGTTTCGATGGAATCTGAGGTCGTTTGCCCGATTTGGGCACCAACAGGCCCGAAATTGATACTTATAAAGTATACTTCGGCCTAAACCAACAAACATGAACCAAATCCAAACCGGGGGTTAGATTTTGATTCAATTTCTTCTAACACGTGTACTTCAAACCAACCTAAGTGTGGGAATTCATTTTGATGGAATCCGAGGTCATTTGCCCCATATGGGCTCCGAGAGGCCCGAAATCTATACTTAGAAAGTATACTTCGGCCTAAACCTACAAATGCGCAACAAATCCAAACCAAGGGTCGAATTTCGATGTCATTTTTATAAACTGTATATTTTAACCAGCCAAAGTGTGGTAATTTGTTTGGTTAGAATCCAAGGTCATTTGCCCGATTTGGGCAACGAGAGGCCCGAAATCCGTACTTTGAAAGTATACTTCAGCTCAAACCTATAAATCCATACCAAATCCAAACCAGGGGTCAGATTTCGATGTCGTTTCTTCAAACATGTTTATTTCGACCCAACCTATGTATGGAAATTTGTTTCAACGGAATCCGAGGACATGTGCCCGATTTGGGAACCAAGAGGCCCGAAATGCATACTTAAAAAGTATACTCCAGCCAAAACCAACAAACGGGCACCAAATCCAAAACGGGGGTCGGATTTCATTGTTGTTTCTGTTAATGCCTATATTTCGACCTAACCAAGGTGTGGGAACTCGTTTCGATAAAATCCGAGGTCGTTTGCCTGATTTGGGCTCCGATAGGCCCGTAATCCATACTTTGAAAGTATACTTCGGCTTACACCTACAAACGGGCACAAAATCCAAACAGTGGGTCAGATTTCGATGTCAGTTCTTCAAACACGTGAATTTTGACTCAACCTATGTAGGGAAATTCGTTTCGATGGAATCCGAAGTCGTTTGCCTGATTTGGACACCAACAGGCCCGCAATCCACTTATAAAGTATACTTCGGCCTAAACTAACAAACATGCACCAAATCCAAACCGGGGGTCGGATTTTGATTCCATTTCTTCTAACACGCGTACTTCAAGCCAATCTAAGTGTGGGAATTCATTTTGATAGAATCCGAGGTCGTTTGCCCAATTTGGGCTCCGAGAGGTCTGAAATCTATACTTAGAAAGTATACTTCGGCCTAAACCTACAAACGCGCAACAAATCCAAACCAGGGGTGATGTCATTTCTATAAACGTGTATATTTTAACCCAGCCAAAGTGTGGTAATTCATTTGGATGGAATCCGAGGTCTTTTACCCGATTTGGGCAACGAGAGGCCCGAAATCCGTACTTTGAAAGTATACTTCGGCCTAAACATACAAATGCGAACCAAATCCAAACCGGAGGTCGGATTTCGATGAAGTTTCCTCTAACGTGTGTATTTTGACCCAACTTAAGTGTGAGAATTCGTTTTGATGGAATCCGAGGTCGTTTGCCCGATTAGAGCACCGAGAGGCCTGAAATCCATACTTAGAAAGTATACTTTGGCCTAAACCTACAAACGCGCACCAAATCCTAACCGAGGGCCAAATTTTGATGTCGTTTCCTTAAACGCGTGTATTTCGACCCAACCTATGTATGGAAATTCGATTCGATGGAATCCGAGGTCGTTTGCCCAACTTGGGCACCAAAAGGCCCGAAATGCATACTTAGAAAGTATACTTCAGCCAAAACCTTCAAACGAGCACCGAATCTAAATCGGGGTCGGATTTTGATGTCATTCTATTAACACGTGTATTTCGACGAAGCTAAAGTGTGGGAATTCATTTCGATGGAATCCGAGGTTGTTTGCCCGATTTGGGCAACGAGAGGCCCGAAATCCATACTTAAAACGTATAATTCGGCCTAAACGTACAAATGCGCACCAAATCCAATCCGGAGATCAGATTTCGATGATGTTTCCTCTAAAGTGTGTATTTTGAACCAACTTAAGTCTAAGAATTCGTTTCGATGGAATCCGAGGTCGTTTGCCTGATTAAAGCACCGAGAGGCCCGTAATCCATACTCAGAAAGTATATTTCGGCACAAACCTACAAACGCGCTCCAAATCTGAACCAGGGTTGGATTTCGATTTCGTTACTTCAAACGAGTATATTTCGACCAAACCTATGTATGGAAATTCGTTTCGATGGAATCCGAGGTCGTTTGCCTGATTTGGGCACCAAGAGGCCCAAAATCCATACTTAGAAAGTATAATTCATCCAAAACCTACAAACTCGCCCCAAATCCAATTCGGGGGTCGGATTTCGATGTCGTTTCTTTTAAAGCGTGTATTTTGACCTAGCCAAAGTGTGGGAACTGATTTCGAAGGAATCCGAGCATGTTTGCTCGATTTGGGCACCGAGAGGCCCGAAATCCATACTCAGAAAGTATACTTCGGCCCAACCCATAAAACGCGCACAAAATCCAAACCGAGAGTCGGATTTTGATTTCGTTTCTTCTAACGCATGTATTTTGATCCAACCTGTGTGTGGAAATTCGTTTCGATGGAATCCGAGGTTGTTTGCCCGATTTGGGCATCAAGAGGCCCGAAATCCGTACATATAAAGTATACTTCGGCCTAAACCAACAAACGTGCACTGAATCCAAACCAGGGGCCAAATTTTGAGGTCATTTCTTCTAACACGGGAATTTCGAGCCAATCTAAGTGTGGCAATTCATTTTGATGGAATCCGAGGTCGTTTGCCCAATTTAGGCTCCGAAAGGCCTGAAATGTATACTTAGAAAGTATACCTCGGCCTAAACCTACAAACGCGCAGCAAATCCAAACCGGGGGTCGAATTTCGATGTCATTTCTATAAACGCGTGTATATCGACTCAGCAAAGTGTGGCAAGTTGTTTGGATGGAATACGAGGTCGTTTGCCCGATTTGGGCAACGAGAGGCCCGAAATCCATACTTTGAAAGTATACTTAGGCCTAAACATACAAATGCGAACCAAATCCAAACCGGAGGTCGGATTTCGATGAAGTTTCCTCTAACTTGTATATGTTGACCTAACTTAAGTGTAAGAATTCGTTTTGATGGAATCCGAGGTCGTTTGCCCGATTAGAGCACCGACAGGCCTGAAATCCATACTTAGAACGTATACTTCGGCCTAAACCTACAAGCGCACACCAAATCCTAAGCGATGATCAGATTTCAATGTCATTTCTTCAAACGCGTGTATTTCAACCCAACCTATGTATGGAAATTTGTTTCGATGGAATCCGAGGTCGTTTGACCGATTTGGGCACCAAAATGCCCGGAATGCATACTTAGAAAGTATACTTCAGCCAAAACCTACAAAAACGCGCACTAAATCCAAATCAGGGGACGGATTTCGATTTTATTACTTCAAACGAGTATATTTCGACCCAACCTATGCATGGAAATTCGTTTCGATGGAATCCGAGGTCTTTTAATTAATTTGGGCACCAAGAGGCCCAACATCCATACTTAGAAAGTATAATTGATCGAAAACCTACAAAGGCGACCCAAATCTAATTCGGGGGTCGGATTTCGATGCCGTTTCATTTAAAGCGTGTATTTTGACCTAGCCAGAGTGTGGGAACTGATTTCGAAGGAATCCGAGCATGTTTACTCGATTGGGGCACCGAGAGGCCCGAAATCCATACTCAGAAAGTATACTTCGGCCCAACCATTAAAACGCGCAAAAATCCAAACCGAGAGTCGGATTTTGATTTCGTTTCTTCTAACGCTTGTATTTTGACCCAACCTGTGTGTGGAAATTCGTTTCGATGGAATCCGAGGTCGTTTGCCCGATTTGGGCACCAAGAGGCCCGAAACCCATACTTATAAAGTATACTTCGGCCTAAACCAACAAACGTGCACCAAATCCAAACCAAGGGTCAAATTTTGAGGTCATTTCTTTTAACACGGGTATTTCAATCCAATCTAAGTGTGGGAATTCATTTTGATGGAATCCGAGGTCGTTCGCCCAATTTGGGCTCCGACAGGCCTGAAATCTATACTTAGAAAGTATACTTCGGTCTAAACCTACAAACGAGCAACAAATCCAAATCGGGGGTCGAATTTGGATGTCATGTCTATAAGCGCGTGTATTTCGACCCAGCCAAAGTGTGGCAAGTCGTTTGGATGAAATACGAGGTCATTTGCCCGATTTGGGCAACAAGAGGCCCGAAATCCATACTTCGAAAGTATACTTCAGCCTAAACATACAAATGCGAACAAAATCTAAACCGGAGGTCAGATTTCGAAGAAGTTTCCTCTAACTTGTATATTTTGACCTAACTTAAGTGTGAGAATTCGTTTTGACGGAATCTGATATCGTTTTCCCGATTAGAGCACCGAGAGGATTGAAATCAATACTTAGAACGTATACTCCAGCCTAAACCTACAAACGCATGCAAAATCCTAACCGATGGTCAAATTTCAATGACATTTCTTCAAACGTGTGTATTTCAACCCAATCTATGTATGGAAATTTGTTTCAATGGAATCTGAGGTAGTTTGCCCGATTTGGGCACCAAAATGTCCAAAATGCATACTTAGAAATTATACTTCAGCCAAAACCTACAAACGCGCACTAAATCCAAATCGGGGGTCGGATTTCGATTTCGTTAATTCAAACGAGTATATTTCGACCCAACCTATGTATGAAAATTCGTTTCGATGGAATCCGAGGTCGTTTGCCTGATTTTGGCACCAAGACGCCCAAAATCCATACTTAGAAAGTATAATTCATCCAAAACCTACAAACGCGCACCAAATCCAAATTGGGGGGCGGATTTCGATGTCGTTTCATTTAAAGCGTGTATTTTAACCCAGCCAAAGTGTGGGAATTCATTTAGAAGAAATCCTAGCATTTTTGCCCGATTTGGGCACCGAGAGGCCCGAAATCCATACTTAAAAAGTATACTTCGGCCCAACCCTACAAATGCGCACAAAATCCAAACCGGGGATCGGATTTTGATGTCGTATCTTCTAGCGCATGTTTTATAACCCAACCTATGTGTTGAAATTTTTCGATGGAATCCGAGGTCGTTTGCCTGATTTAGGGCTCGAGAATTCATTTTGATTGAATTTGAGGTCGTTTGCCCGATTTGGGCAACGAGAGGCCCGAAATCCATACTTAGAAAGTATACTTCGGCCTAAACATACAAACGCGCACCAAATCCAAACCGGAGGTCGGATTTCGATGAAGTTTCTTCTAACGTGTGTATTGTGACCCAAATTAAGTTTGAGAATTCATTTTGATGCAATCCGAGGTCGTTTGCCCGATTAGAGCATCGAGAGGCCTGAAATTCATGCTTAGAAAGTATACTTCGGCCTAAACCTACAAACACGCACCAAATCAAAACTAGGGGTCAAATTTTTATGTCGTTTCTTCAAACACGTGTATTTCGACCCAACCTATGTATGAAAATTCATTTCGATGGAATCCGAGGTCCTTTGCCTAATTTGAGCACCAAAAGGCCCGTAATGCGTACTTAGAAAGTATACTTCAGCCAAAACCTACAAACGAGCACCGAATCCAAATCGGGGGTCGGATTTCGATGTCGTTTTTGTTAACACGTGTATTTTGACCCAGCCAAAGTGTGGGAATTCGTTTCGATGGAATCCGAGGTCGTTTGCCCAATTTGGGCAACAAGAGGCCCGAAATCTATACTTAGAAAGTATACTTCAGCCTAAACCTAAAACACGCACCAAATCCAAACCAGGGGTCGGATTTCAATGTCGTTTCCTCTAACACGTGTATTTCAACCAAACCTAAGTGTGGGAATTTGTTTCGATGGAATCTGAGTTCGTTTGCCCGATTTTGGCACCAAGAGGCCCGAAATCCATACTTAGAAAGTATACTTCGGCCTAAATGTACAAACGCGCACCAAGTCCAAATCGGTGGTCAAATTTTGATAACGTTTCCTCTAACGTGTGTATTTCACCCCAACTTAAGTGTGAGAATTCGTTTTGATCGAATCCGAGGTTGTTTGCCAGATTAGAGCACCGTGAGGCCCGAAATCAATACTTAGAAAGTATACTTTGGCCTAAACCTACAAACACGCACCAAATCCAAAACGGGGGTCGGATTTCAATGTCGATTCTTCGAACGCAAGTATTTCGACCCAACCTATATATGGAAATTCGTTTCGATGGAATCCGAGGTCGTTTGCCCGATTTGGGCACCAAGAGGCCCGAAGCGGACCCTAACCAGATAGCATAAATCACAAAACAATTACAATAAACAATCTCTACAACCTCTCAGGTCGGCAGCTAGAAGCTCGGCCAATCTTTGAGGGAATTGGGAAGGTACAAAGGAGCAGTCACCATCAGTCAAGCCCAATTTAGACAGATAACCGGCGGGTCCATTGGCGGCAGGAGTAAAAAAACATATTTTAAAACCATTAAGCAGTGCGATCAATTCCTCGAGTTGAGCTAGAATAAATGCACACGACCAAGGGCTGATGCTCGCCTTACGAATACCTTCCACAGCCCATTTAGAGTCCGAAAAACTTGGATTTTTTAGAACCCCAGCTGGCAAGGACATGGAGTCCATTCTGAATAGCCAAGAGCTCCATATATATGACTGAAGTGCAAGACTCGCCCCCGGTCATAACGAAAACCACTGCTTCTAAGTGATCTCTCATAACAAAGCCATATCCACCCCTGTTGTTTTTATAAGAGTCATCACAATTTATGCAAAGAATGCCAAGGTCCGGAGGATACCATTTCGCCCATCTCGGCACAGACCAAATACTTAGAAAGTATTCTTCGGCCTAAACCTAAAAACAGGCACCAAATCCAAATCAGGGGTCGGATTTCGATGTCGTTTCCTCAAACGCATGTATTTTAACCCAACCTATGTATGAAAATTCGTTTCGATGGAATCCGAGATCGTTTGCCCGATTTGGACACCAAGAGGCCTGAAATCCATACTTAGAAAGTATACTTCGGCCTAAACATACAAACTCGTACCAAATCCAAACCGGGATTGGATTTTGATGTTGTTTCATCTAACACATGTATTTTGACCCAATCTAAGTGTGGGAATTCGTTTTGATGGAATCCGAGGTCGTTTGCCCGATTTGGACACCGAGATGGTTGAAATTCATACTTAGAAAGTATACTTTGGCCTAAACTTAAAAAAGTGCACTAAATCCAGACCGTGGGTCGAATTTTGATGTCGTTTCTTCTAACGCGTATAATTCGACACAACCTAAGTGTAGAAATTCGTTTCAATAGAATCCGAGGTCGTTAGCCCGATTTGGGCTCCAAGAGGCCCCGAAATCCATACTTAAAAAGTATACTTCGGCTTAAACCTATAACACGCAGCAAATCCAAACCGGGGGTCGGATTTCAATGTGGTTTCTATTAACGCATGTATTTCGACCCAGCCAAAGTGTGGGAATTTCTTTCGATGGTATCCGAGCTAATCTACCCGATTTGAGCATCGAGAGGCCCGGAATCCATACTTAGAAAGTATTCTTCGATCAAAACCAACAAATGTGCACCGAATCAAACCGGGGGTCAGATTTTGATGTCGTTTCAACTCACGCGTGTATTTCGACCCAACCTATTTGTGGAAATTCATTTCGATGGAATATGAGGTCGTTTGCCTGATTTGGGCTCCAAGAGGCCCGAAATCCATACTTAGAAAGTATACTTCGGCTTAAACCTACAAACGCGCACCAAATCCAAACCGGGGGGTCGGATGTCGACGTCGTTTCTTCAAACGCGTGAATTTTGACCCAACCTATGTAGGGAAATTCGTTTCGACGGAATCCAAGGTCGTTTGCCCGATTTGGGCACCAAGAGGCCCGAAATCCATAAATATAAACTATACTTCGGCCTAAACCAACAAACACGCACTAAATCCAAACCGGGAGTCGGATTTTCATGCCATTTCTTCTAATGCGTGTATTTCGAGCCAATCTAAGTGTGGGAATTCATTTTGCTGGAATCCGAGGTCGTTTGCCCAATTTTAGCTCCGAGAGACCCGAAATCCATACTTAGAAAGTATACTTCGGCCTAAACCTACAAACATGCAACAAATCCAAACCGGAGGTTGGATTTCGATGTCGTTTCTTCTAATGCATGTATTTCGACCCAATCTAGGTGTGAGAATTCGTTTCGATTGAATCCGAGGTCGTTTGCCCGATTTGGGTAACGAGAGGCCCAAAATCCGTACTTAGAAAGTATACTTTGGCCTAAACATACAAACGCACACCAAATCCAAACCAGAGGTCGGATTTCGATGAAGTTTCCTCTGATGTGTGTATTGTGACCCAAATTAAGTTTGAGAATTTGTTTTGATGCAATCCGAGGTCATTTGCCTGATTAGAGCACCGAGAGGCCTAAAATCCATGCTTAGAAAGTATACTTCGGCCTAAACCTACAAACATGCACCAAATCCCAATCGGAGGTTGGATTTTGATGTCGGTTCTTTGAATTTGTATATTTCAACCCAACCTATGTATGGAAATTCGTTTCGATGGAATCCGAGGTCGTTTTCCCGATTTGGGCACCAAGAGGCCCGAAATGCATACTTAGAAAGTATACTTCAGCCAAAACCTACAAACGAGCACCAAATCCAAATCGGGGGTCGGATTTTGATGTCATTTCTGTTAACACGTGTATTTCAACCCAGCCAAAGTGTGGGAATTCGTTTCGATGGAATCCGAGGTCGTTTGCCCAATTTGGGCAACAAGAGGCCCGAAATCTATACTTAGAAAGTATACTTCAGCCTAAACCTAAAACACGCACCAAATCCAAACCAGGGGTCGGATTTCAATGTCGTTTCCTCTAACCCGTGTATTTCAACCAAACCTAAGTGTGGGAATTTGTTTCGATGGAATCTGAGTTCGTTTGCCCGATTTTGGCACCAAGAGGCCCGAAATCCATACTTAGAAAGTATACTTCGGCCTAAATGTACAAACGCGCACCAAGTTCAAATCGGTGGTCAAATTTTGATAATGTTTCCTCTAACGTGTGTATTTCACCCCAACTTAAGTGTGAGAATTCGTTTTGATCGAATCCGAGGTCGTTTGCCAGATTAGAGCACCGTGAGGCCCGAAATGAATACTTAGAAAGTATACTTTGGCCTAAACCTACAAACACGCACCAAATCCAAAACGGGGGTCGGATTTCAATGTCGGTTCTTCAAACGCATGTATTTCGACCCAACCTATATATGGAAATTCGTTTCGATGGAAACTGAGGTCGTTTGCCCGATTTGGGCACCAAGAGGCCCGAAGCGGACCCTAACCAGATAGCATAAATCACAAAACAATTACAATAAACAATCTCTACAACCTCTCAGGTCGGCAGCTAGAAGCTCGACCAATCTTTGAGGGAATTGGGAAGGTACAAAGGAGCAGTCACCATCAGTCAAGCCCAATTTAGACAGATAACCGGCGGGTCTATTGGCGGCAGGAGTAAAAAAACATATTTTAAAACCATTAAGCAGTGCGATCAATTCCTCGAGTCGAGCTAGAATAAATGCACACGACCAAGGGCAGATGCTCGCCTTACGAATACCTTCCACAGCCCATTTAGAGTCCGAAAAACTTGGATTTTTTAGAACCCCAGCTGGCAAGCGACATGGAGTCCATTCTGAATAGCCAAGAGCTCCATATATATGACTGAAGTGCAAGACTCGCCCCCGGTCATAACGAAAACCGCTGCTCCTAAGTGATCTCTCATAACAAAGCCATATCCACCCCTGTTGTTTTTATAAGAGTCATCACAATTTATGCAAAGAATGCCAAGGTCCAGAGGATACCATTTCGCCCATCTCGGCACAGACCAAATACTTAGAAAGTATTCTTCAGCCTAAACCTAAAAACATGCACCAAATCCAAATCAGGGGTCGGATTTCAATGTCGTTTCCCCAAACGCATGTATTTTAACCCAACCTATGTATGAAAATTCGTTTCGATGGAATCCGAGATCGTTTGCCCGATTTGGACACCAAGAGGCCTGAAATCCATACTTAGAAAGTATACTTCGGCCTAAACATACAAACTCGTACGAAATCCAAACCGGGATTGGATTTTGATGTTGTTTCATCTAGCACATGTATTTTGACCCAATCTAAGTGTGGGAATTCGTTTTGATGGAATCCGAGGTTGTTTGCCCGATTTGGACACCGAGATGGTTGAAATTCATACTTAGAAAGTATACTTTGGCCTAAAATTAAAAAAGTGCACTAAATCCAGACCGTGGGTCGAATTTTGATGTCGTTTCTTCTAACGCATATAATTCGACACAACCTAAGTGTAGAAATTCGTTTCAATAGAATCCGAGGTCGTTAGCCCAATTTGGGCTCCAAGAGGCCCCGAAATCCATACTTAAAAAGTATACTTCAGCTTAAACCTATAACACGCACCAAATCCAAACCGGGGGTCAGATTTCGATGTGGTTTCTATTAACGCATGTATTTCGACCCAGCCAAAGTGTGGGAATTTCTTTCGATGGTATCCGAGCTAGTCTACCCGATTTGAGCATCGAGAGGCCCGGAATCCATACTTAGAAAGTATTCTTCGATCAAAACCTACAAATGTGCACCGAATCAAACCGGGGGTCAGATTTTGATGTCGTTTCAACTCACGCGTGTATTTCGACCCAACCTATTTGTGGAAATTCATTTCGATGGAATATGAGGTCGTTTGCCTGATTTGGGCTCCAAGAGGCCCGAAATCCATACTTAGAAAGTATACTTCGGCTTAAACCTACAAACGCGCACCAAATCCAAACCCGGGGGTCGGATGTCGACGTCGTTTCTTCAAACGCGTGAATTTTGACCCAACCTATGTAGGGAAATTCGTTTCGACGGAATCCAAGGTCGTTTGCCCGATTTGGGCACCAAGAGGCCCGAAATTCATAAATATAAACTATACTTCGGCCTAAACCAACAAACACGAACTAAATCCAAACCGGGGGTCGGATTTTCATGCCATTTCTTCTAATGCGTGTATTTCGAGCCAATCTAAGTGTGGGAATTCATTTTGCTGGAATCCGAGGTCGTTTGCCCAATTTTAGCTCCGAGAGGCCCGAAATCCATACTTAGAAAGTATACTTCGGCCTAAAGCTACAAACATGCAACAAATCCAAACCGGAGGTTGGATTTCTATGTCGTTTCTTCTAATGCATGTATTTCAACCCAATCTAGGTATGAGAATTCGTTTCGATTGAATCCGAGGTCGTTTGCCCGATTTGGGTAACGAGAGGCCCAAAATCTGTACTTAGAAAGTATACTTTGGCCTAAACATACAAACGCGCACCAAATCCAAACCAGAGGTCGGATTTCGATGAATTTTCCTCTGACGTGTGTATTGTGACCCAAATTAAGTTTGAGAATTTATTTTGATGCAATCCGAGGTCATTTGCCTGATTAGAGCACCGAGAGGCCTAAAATCCATGCTTAGAAAGTATACTTCGGCCTAAACCTACAAACATGCACCAAATCCCAATCGGAGGTCGGATTTTGATGTCGGTTCTTTGAATTTGTATATTTCAACCCAACCTATGTATGGAAATTCGTTTCGATGGAATCCGAGGTCGTTTTTCCGATTTGGACCCCAAAAGGCCCGAAATCGATACATAGAAAGTATTATTCGGCCTAAACACATAAACGCGTAGCAATTCCAAACCGGGGGTCGGATTTCGATGTCGTTTCTTCAAACACGTCTATTTTGACCCAGCCTATGTATGGAAATTCATTTCGATGGAATCTGAGGTCGTTTGCCCGATTTTGGCCCCAAGAGGCCCGCAATCCATACTTAGAAAGTGTACTTTGGCCTAAACATACAAACTCGCACCAAATCCAAACCGGGTCTGATTTCGATGCCTTTTCTTCTAATGCGTGTATTTCGACCCAGTCTAGGTGTGAGAATTCATTTTGATGGAATCCGAGGTCGTTTGCTCGATTTGGACACCGAGATGGTTGGAATTCTTACTAAGAAAGTATACTTCGGCCTAAACTTACAAAAGTGCACTAAATCCAAACAGTGGGTCAAATTTTGATGTCGTTTCTTCTAACGCGTATAATTTCACCCCACCTAAGTGTGGGAATTCGTTTCGGATGGAATCCGAGGTCGTTCTCCCGATTTGGGCTCTGAGAGGCCCGAAATCCATACTAAGAAAGTATACTTCGGCTTAAACCAATAACACGCACCAAATCCAAACCGGGGGTCTGATTTCGATGTTGTTTCTATTAACATGTGTATTTCGACCCAGGCAAAGTGTGGGAATTTGTTTCGATGGTATCCAAGCTCGTTTACCCGATTTGAGCATCAAGAGGCCCAGAATCCATACTTAGTACTTAGAAAGTATACTTCGACCAAACCTAATAATGCGCACCGAATCAAACCGGGGGTTGGATTTTGATGTCATTTCTTCTCACGCTTGTATTTTAACCCAACCTATGTGTGGAAATTCATTTTGATGGAATCTGAGGTCATTTGCCTGATTTGGGCTCCGAGAGGCCCGAAATCCATACTTCGACAGTATACTTCAGCTTAAACCTACAAACGCGCACCAAATCCAAACCGGGGATCAGATTTCGATGTCGATTCTTCAAACGCGTGAATTTCGACCCAACCAATATAGGGAAATTCATTTCGATGGAATCCGAGGTCGTTTGCCCGATTTGGGAACCAAGTGGCCCAAAATCCATACTTATAAAGTATACTTCGGCCTAAACCAACAAACATGCACCAAATCCAAACCGGGGGTCGGATTTTGATGTCATTTCTTCTAACACGTGTATTTCAAGCCAATCTAAGTGTGGGAATTCATTTTGATGGAATCCGAGGTCGTTTGCCAAATTTGGGCTCCAAGAGGCCCGAAATCTATACTTGAAAGTATACTTCGGCCTAAATCTACAAACGCGCAACAAATCCAAATCAGGGGTCGAATTTTTATGTCGTTTCTATTAACGCGTTTATTTCGACCCAGCCAATGTGTGGGAATTCGTTTCGATGGAATCCGAGGTCGTTTGCCCGATTTGGGCAACGAGAGGCCCGAAATCCGTACTTTGAAAGTGTACTTCGGCCTAAACATACAAATGCGAACCAAATCCAAACCGAAGGTCGGATTTCGATGAAGTTTCCTCTAACGTGTGTATATCGACCCAACTTAAGTGTGAGAATTCGTTTTGATGGAATCCGAGGTCGTTTGCCCGATTAGAGCACCGAGAGGCCTGAAATCCATACTTAGAAAGTATACTTTGGCCTAAACCTACAAACGCGCACCAAATCCAAACCAAGGGTTAGATTTCGTTGTCGTTTCTTCAAACGTGTGTATTTTGACCCAACCTATGTATGGAAATTCGTTTTAATGGAATCCGAGGTTGTTTGCCCAATTTGAGCACCAAAAGACCTGAAATGCATACTTAGAAAGTATACTTCAGCCAAAACCTTCAAACAAGCACCGAATCCAAACCGGGGATCGGATTTCAATGTCGTTTATTTTAGCGCGTGTATTTCAAACTACCCAAAGTGTGGGAATTCGTTTCGATTGAATCCGAGGTCATTTGCCCGATTTGGGCGACGAGCGGCCCGAAATCTATACTTAGAAAGTATACTTCAGCCTAAACCTAAAACGTGTACCAAATCCAAACCAGGGATCGGATTTCAATGTCGTTTCCTCTAACGTGTGTATTTCAACCAAACCTAAGTGTGGTAATTTATTTCGATGGAATCGGAGGTCGTTTGCCCGATTTGGGCACCAAGAGGCCTGATATCCACACTTATAAAGTATACTTCAGCCTAAACCAACAAACGCACACCAAATCCAAAACAGGGGTCGGATTTTGATGTCATTTCTTCTAACGTCAGTGCTCATCGACAATGGCTCCGGTCTGAATGTCTACACACTTTCCACATTGCAAAACCTGGGCCTGAACCTCAATTATGTGAAGAGTAGACCCATGACCATCAGGGCTTTCGACAATACAACCAGGCAGAGCCTGGGTGACATCGATTTGACCATCGGGGTCAGACCAGCTCAGTTCACGATGAACTTTCAGGTTGTAAATGTACCAGCCTCTTTCACCTTTCTCTTAGGGAGACCGTGGATCCCCGCGGCCAGAGTCATTCCCTCCTCTCTGCACCAAAAAATCAAGTTCATCCAGGCTAACCGTCTGGTCATCATCCCTTCTGAGGAGTTGGCATGTTCCTTCAGAGATGTCCAAGAGCTGGGGCAAGGCACTGCCTTCATGACATTCCAGTTCAAACAGGTTAGTTCTACCTCCTAGGTGGAACAACAAAGCAAGCAAGCAGTGCCACCACTTGTCAAAATAATGGCCAAAATGAACTACTAGCCGGGGAATGGTCTCGGTGCTTGGAATCAGGGTATGAAGAAGAGATACACGCCTCCTTGCCATACATCTCCCTACGGCTTGGGATACAAGCCAAAATACGAGGACTACCTCTCCAAGTTGACTAAGAAGAGCAGACAGTCGACGAAACCTGAGCCCGACCCCACATCTCTGTAACCTTCCCCGTGGGAATCTTCGAAACCTATCCAGAAACCTCTGCTGCACCCATTGCCTTAACACCCCAGCCCAGTGACGAATCTTCAGGGATTCCAGATCCGGAGTGTTCAGCATGGCCCAGATGTTCGACGAGCTAACTGTCGAAGATGCTACCAAAACAGAATATCTAGCGGGAGAGCAGGTTTGCACCCTCTCCAACAGCACTGAAGCATCCTCCAGTCGCCAGCCACTAATCAGTTGGTGGACTGAGGCTCTCACCATCAAGGCCAGCCAGGGCCGAGGCAAGCACAGTGCAGGACAGTTTAGTCCAAAACAGAAGTGACTAAGCAACACCCTTCTCCTTCATCTATCTCTTTTGCTCCTATTTGTAAAATCCAAATGTCAGGCCACTGTCGGTCTCCTTTTTGTTTGAGTCAATTTTGTAACAAGTCATCATTTTGTCAATAAAAATCAGATTGTTTTGACTAAAAAAAAATCATGTTTTCGAAAAAATATTTTCATATCGGCTGATGACGAAATCACACTGACTCTTCCCTAGAAGACCTAGTGTCCTGAAGCCAACAAAAATAAAAAAAAAATCACCAAGCATGCTAAACTGAAGCTAATTGATTTGCCAAGAAATTACCTCTGACAGGGCTATCCCTCAAATCCTCCTTGAACTCTCCGAAGTAGAGTATAACTCAGAACAGGAAGAGGAACCACCTCGGGAAATTTTGGACCTCCTTAAGCACAGCGAATGACTTCTGCAGTCGAACAGGGAAGACACTGAAATAGTCAATCTGGGTTCCGAGAATAACCCCCAACTAGTCAAGATCAGCATAAGCATGAACCCTCAGCAAAGAGCAGACATGATCAATTTTCTGAAGAGCTACAGTGACGTCTTCGCCTGGTCGTATGCAAACATGCCCGGCCTAGACCCAGCATTAGTGGTACACATACTACGCCTGAACCCCAACGACAGACCAGTAAAGCAGAAACTGGGACGAATGAGGCCTGAATGGTCACAGAAGGTCAAGGAAGAAGTTGAAAAGCAGATCAGCCCAGGCTTCCTGGCAGTAGCAAACTACCCTGAGTGGTTAGCCAATATTGTCCCGGTACCCAAGAAGGACGGCAAGGTCTGAATTTGTATTGACTACCAGAATCTGAACAGGGCAAGCCCCAAAGACAACTTCCCTCTCCCCGCACATCGACATTTTAATCGACAATGCTATAGGGCACGAGACACTCTCGTTCATGGATGGTTTCTCCGGATACAACCAAATCAGGATGGTGGAAGAGGACATGGAGAAAACCAATTTCATAACACCTTGGGGCACATTCTACTCCAAAGTCATACCTTTCGGACTCAAGAATACAGGGGAAACCTACTAGAGGGCCATGACAGTACTATTCCACAACATGATCCACAAGTCAACTGAAATATATGTGGATGATGATTGTCAAGTATCCTACTACCGAGCAACACCCTGAAGAATTGAAGAGACTCTGCGACAAACTCTGAGAGTACGGCCTGAGACTGAATCCAGCCAAGAGTCTTTAGAGCCTTATCAGGAAAGCTCATTGGCTTCATAGTCAGCAAGAGAGGCATCGAGATCGATCCAGCCAAAGCTAAGGCCATCATCGAAATGCTGACTCCCCACACTGAAAAGGAAATCTGAGGTTTCCTGGGCAGAATTCAGTACATCAGCAGATTCATCTCTCAGCTCACTCTGATATATGAGCCAATCTTAAAAATTCTTCAGAAGAATACACCTACAGTCTGGACAGCAGAATGCTAGGAAGCCTTTGAAAAAATAAAGTAGTATCTTCTGAATCCTCCAGTACTTGTGCCTCCTACACCGGGATGGCCCCTACTACTCTACATCTCCATACAAGAAACCTCCATAGGGTGCGTCCTGGCACAGCATGACGAGACGGGTAAAATAGAGCAAGTCATCTACTACATCAATAAGCGCCTGCTAGAGTATGAAGAGCGGTACAACCCTCTTAAGAAGACATGTCTGGCACTGGTCTGGGCTACTCAGCGTCTTCGGCACTATCTACTTTCTTACCAAGCAATCCTGATCTCCCGGATGGACCCACTCAAGTACTTACTGGAAAAGTCAGCCACCACCGGAAGGACTACCTGATGGCTCATGATGTTGTCTGAATTTGACATCACGTACATGACTCAGAAGTCAATCAAGGGGCAGACGATAGCAGATCACCTTGCCCACAGTCCAATATAGGACTACGTGTCTGTACACGATCGATTTCCAGACGAAGTCATCCTGTATGCGAAAGCAGATGAACAAGAGAACTCTGGCTGGGAGTTATACTTTGATGGAGCTGCCAACAATCATGGGCACGGGGCAGGAGTAGTCCTGATCTCACCCAAGAGAGCACACCTCCCTATCTCAGTCAAGCTGGAGTTCAGATGCTCCAACAATGAGGCAGAATACGAGACGTGCATAGCCGGACTGAAAGAAGCCCTAGACATCGGGATTGAAGAGGGAGACGTCTACGGTGACTTATCTCTAGTAATCTGTAAAGCGAATGAATCTTGGGTCATCCAAGAAGCAAGGCTAGTCCCGTACTTGGCCAACCTCAATCTGCTAATCAGTTAGTTCAGAAGAATCAGCTTCAGTCAAAGGTCTAGGAACCAGAACAGATTCGCCGACGCACTGGCCACTCTCGCTTCTATGGTGTTGGCTAGGAAATGACCCTAAAGGGGGGGTGAATAGGGTCTAAGGCAGATTTAAAAAAAAAATAAGAGTATGAACTACAAGTTCAAAGAGCGGAATAGAGTATAATTTGCAGCAAGATAAAACAATGGAATATTGAAAGAAAGAGAAAAGATAAGAAGAGTGTAAAGTCAAGATTTGTTCTCGAGGTTCAGCAAACCAGCCTACTCCCCGCCTCAGCTTCCAGTTAGAGGATTC
This sequence comes from Tetracentron sinense, assembly GCA_015143295.1. Taxonomy (NCBI): domain Eukaryota; kingdom Viridiplantae; phylum Streptophyta; class Magnoliopsida; order Trochodendrales; family Trochodendraceae; genus Tetracentron; species Tetracentron sinense. The sequence continues at coordinate 26,865,062 of CM026570.1, forward strand.
ACCACGATTCCTTAATCGTACAGGCTCCTTCACAAGTGGAGTCCAAACCCTTACAATCTCTCTTTACAGGTCGAGATATCACCTTTCAAGCTCTCCTTTAGGCCAAGCTGAAACCTTTCAAGAGTGCAACCCTCTCTTGATATGGCTGAAGTAACAGCTTTAGTGCAAATATCCTGGATTCTTGACTAATCTCAATAAATAAGTTTTGGATTGAAGATCCGAATTGAAAGCTCCTTGAATGAGCTGGATATGAGTGAAATACAGACTCTAATAAAGTCTCTCAAAGAAAGTAGACTTGAATGAGCTCAAGAGAAACTTTTTGGGGATTTTCTAAGTGTGAGAGTGAGTGAAAATCAATAGCAGTGAATAAGTGATTAATAGGAGTTATTGCTGTGATCAAGAGTTGTTTGTAGTTCATAAATGAACTCCTTTTATAGCATTTGATCCAATAGTGTCATTGGGGAAGCATTAAATGCTTTTAGGTCCTTTGCAAACTAGCCGTTAAAAAATTTTCTGTTTCAGACATGATTTCGTCGACGAAGTGGAGTTCCCACTTGAGTTCGTCGTCGAATTCAAAAGACAGAATTAGATTTCAAAAAATCCTGAAACGACTTCGTCGCCGAATCTTAACCCAACCAAAGATTTCGTCGCCGAAATCAGGAGGCAGAACTGAATTAAGAAAATTTTGTCATGACTTCGTCGCCAAATTTGATCTTCCCAGAGAATTCGTCGACGAATTCAGAGTGAATATTCTAAATTCAGTCTAAGATCAAACCGAAGGGATGTGATTGATTTCCTAGGTCAATTGGCTATACTCTTATCATAATTTTATGATGAATTAGAGCTTTAGGACGATTTTCAAAAAGTATCCTAGGCTCCTATGGTCAATCTATGATTCTTGAGCTTATTCACTTCACCTTTCTTTTGAGGACTTTTTACATAAGTCCTTATACATTTTCAGAATAACAAGTGAATACATTTAGAATAATGAGAGATGATCTTGGCTTGACTTGGGTCTTGTGATTTTGCATTTTGTCTTCAATGGTCTTGACTTGGACTAAGGTCTCTTCTTGAATCTTCATCTTGTATTAAGTTGAACTTCCTCTTGGGTAATTTCCATCCTTTGTTTTTCATGATTGGAGTGCTATCAACTTTATGTAATCTGAAATGTTCAAGCACTTAAATGAGTTAAAGGATATATCACCCTAGTTATGTACCAAGAAAAGTTGTACAAAGATAAGTTTCCATTTTAATATCTCTTCACAACTTATTAGATCCAGACAAGAATAGAATTGCATAAGTGAAAGACATATTATGTGTGCACTACCAAAGATGCAAAAAAAAACATCATATTTTAAGTAGTTCAAATGTCATTTCATTTATCAATCATCAATCATCAAATTTAAATTTTCATTACATTTCATGTTTCTCCCCCTATGGAAACATCAAAAAAATGAAAAAAAAATTACAGCCCGTCTGCTTTCTGCTTTTTGAGGAGGTCTGCAACCCTTGTGAGGACATCTTCTGATTGATCAGCTGGATCGAAGTCATCATGGGAGTTTGAAGGAGAGGAGGTGGTATCTGAGTCGGAAGGAAGGGAGATGATAGGGGAATTAGTAGCTGGACCCCTTTTGGAGGGGGTTACCTTCATTGGTCTCGTGCCTTTGGAAGAAGAGGGAGCTTGAGAAGGAGGTTGAGAAGAAGTGGCTCCACTAGCCAGACTAACTAGAAAATTATTCATTTTCTTCAACTCATCAGTGGCCCGCAAGGTAATTGAAGCAGCTATGGAGTCATGCTCTGCCATATCCAAAAGAAGCTTGCCTTGTGTCTTCAACTGAAGAGCTAATGATTCTACAATTCCTTGGATTGTCTTTGTGACCTTCTCCATTCAGATACTTTCTTCAGATTGTTCTGCCCCTAATCAATAAAGACACCGAGTCAACTCTATCTTTGGTGACTGAGGTATCCATGTTAACTGTCCCTAAGACAGAGTAGGTGGCATTGGCACACTCTCTAAGATCATTATGCACCGTGGCAAGAGAAGACTGGACTGTTTTGGGGAGTTTTCTCATCTCAGACTCAAGAGCTGCAAACCGGGAGAGAGTAGAGGAATGGAGATTCTGAAGATTTTCTCTTGATTCGATTTGAATGGCAGTAAGATTTTCCCTTGTCTCTGTCATGAAGGAGAGCAGGGATGCTCTTATTTCCTCTTGAAAAGCCTGCTGGCTCATCCTCATTTCCAACTGAAACTGCTCCAAGCTGGAGGACATGGAGGCAATCTGCCCTACCATGATGTTCTGCTGCTCATCTGAAGCTGCTGGCCTGCTGGGCACCTCGTAGAACTGACCAGGGTCCTCAAAATGAGGAGACACCTGTCTATGAAAACTCTCGGGAATCTCTCCAGCATCCACAAAATCAGACCAGTCAGGCAACTCATCTCTGGGGTGCTGCTCATCCTGAAGCTCATCTGCAGGATCCTCTTCTGGTACTGGCTGCTGCTCAGCCCGGGGTTCTGCTGTGGGTGCAGATAAAGAGGTAGGAATAGATGAAGAGGGAGCAGAAGTAGACAAGGAGGAAGTAGGGATAAGAGCTGGAGTGCTAGAAGGAAGGGAGGAGGACTGAGAGGCAGAGGTTTTGGGAGTCCAAACCTTCTGGGAGTCATTCCAAATATAGCCCATTCTTTAAATGATTGCTTTGATATAAATGGAGGAATCATCAGGGGTGACAATGATAGTTTGAGATGCCAATGGAACATTGAAGTGTTTAAAGATTTTAGTCAGAGCCTGACCAAAAGGGAGACATCCTGATTTTCTCTTGAATGCATCATCCATACAATGGACAAGGATGTAGGAGAGATCAATCGGTGTGGTGGTTAGGATGCACCACATAAGGAATACATCGAAGTAGGTGAGACACTCCCTACCACCAGCCCTGGGAACTAGGTTATAAGTGATTATGTGGTGAAGGAGTCTAGCAGTGAGGGTAAGATCTTTAACCTTAGGTTGAAAAAGAGAGGTGAAATCTTGGTTTATGCACATCATTTTCAGTGCTTCAACCACATCAAATCCTTCATGACTGGTCCACTGACCATTCACAAAAGTTTGAAAGATACATTAAGGGGTTTTTTAAATTGAGTGCAATTGATTTAAATGAAAAGAAATGTTTTTACCTAAGACAAATGAAGTAATAAGTGATTCGGATTGATTGAAATGGAAGTAAGTGTAAAAGAGTTTGACCAACTCAGGAAACATGGGTTCATTAGATTCAAGAAATTTATCCCATTTTAGGGTAGAAAAGAAAGTTTTTATGGGTTCGAGCCCATATGCATCAAAACTAATGAAATTAACGATTTTACCGTACAGAGGGGAACGAGATAGGAATTTTTCTTTGAATAATTTCTCGAACTTTGCTTCCTTGAACTTTACTGGGACTGGAGTTGAACTTGAGGCCGGTTCTTTTCCTTTATCAGTTCTTGATTTCTTCTTTGGTGGCTCCACAGATGCATTCTTCACTCTAGGAGGCATTTTTCGAGAGATTTGAGAAGATTTGCTATATCTTGGAACAAAGAAAGGTGTACGAGCAATGGAATAGGGACTTTGGAGGGAAAGATTAGGTTTGAAAAAAGTTTGGATTTTGGGGGTTACTATTTATACACACGACTCAATTCGTCGCCGAAATGGGTTTCGTCCCTGATTTCGTCGCCGAAATTGAGTTGGGAGCCCTAATGTATTTAATTTCGGATTGACTTCGTCGACGAAATGGATGACTCATCTAGGTTCGTAGCCGAAATAGGTACACAAAACATTCTGTTTTCTATATTTCCCAAAGATTCGTCACCGAAATCATATTCTAAATTGAATTCATCGCCGAATTCAGTCCTGAGTATGAAGAATTGATTTCTCTTTAGTTTTCTACCTGTTTTCCTTAAAGTCAAAGATTCATCAAGACATCTAAAATTATCATAGCGTATTCAAATCAATCTATTAAACAATCAAGCAAGGTATAGGCATATCAAATCAAAGATTTCAATTTTTGATTACTTTTGATCTTGATTAAGTTAGATCATTTAGACTAGTCATTCCCAATTCTCTTCTCAAAGTAATGAACCTATCAGATTGTAGAGGTTTGGTAAAGATATCAGTAAGCTGATTAATAGTATCAACAAATTCCAAGATAACATTTCCATTTTGCACATGATCTCTAATAAAGTGATATCTTATTTCTATGTGTTTAGTTCTTGAGTATTGAATGGGATTCATAGTCATGCAAATTGCACTTGTATTATCACACTTAATAGGAATTTTAGTATAGATAAGTTTAAAATTTTCTAGCTATTGTTTCATGTAGAGAGTTTGAGCACAACAAAGTCCAGCCGTCATGTATTCAGCCTCAGCTATGGATAAGGCCACTGAATTTTGTTTCTTACTAAACCATGAAACAAGAGAATGTCCTAAAAAGTGACAAGTTCCACTAGTGCTTTTTCTATCTACTTTGCATCTAGCAAAGTCTGCATTTGAATAGCTTATTAGATCTAAGTTTGTGTCTTTTGGATACCATAAGCCTAAATCAATTGTTCCAAGCAAGTATCTAAAGATTCTTTTTACAGCAGTTATGTGAGATTCTTTTGGACAGGATTGGAATCTTGCACAAATGCAGACAATGAACATAATGTCAGGTCCACTTGTAGTGAGATACAAAAGACTTCCAATCATGCCTCTATAGAGTTTTTCATCAATATTTTTTCCTTTTTTCATCCTTATCAAGTTTGGTTGATGGACTCATAGGAGTATCCATTATTTTAGTGTTTTCCATTCCAAACTTTTTAAGTAGTTCTTTAGTATATTTAGCTTGATTAACGAAAGTTCCTTGTTTGGTTTGTTTGATTTGAACTCCTAAGAAAAATGTTAATTCACTCATCATGCTCATTTCAAACCCTTTTTGCATTGTTTTAGCAAACATTCTACAGAGAGATTCATTTGTTGATCCAAATATGATGTCATCTACATAGATTTGAATTATTAGCATATCATCATTTTTGGTCATTATGAATAAAGTTATGTCAATTTTACCTCTTATGAATCCGTTTTCAATTAAGAAGCTACTTAGCCTATCATACCAAGCTCTTGGAGCTTGCTTTAATCCATATAAGGCTTTAGTTAGCTTAAATACATGATTAGGGAATTTATGATTTTCAAAGGAAGGTGGTTGATTTACATACACTTCTTCATTAATATACCCGTTTAGAAATGCGCTTTTTACATCCATTTAATATAATTTAAACTCTTTATGACTAGCAAATGCAAGTAACATTCTTATAGCTTCTAGTCTAGCAACCGGGGCAATTGTTTCATCATAATCTATCCCCTCTTCTTGGTTGTAACCTTGAGCTACTAATCTTGCTTTGTTTTTAACTACATTTCCATTTTCATCCTTTTTATTTCTGAATACCCATTTTGTTCCAATAATAGATTTATCATTTGGCTTAGGTACTAAATCCCAAACTTGATTTCTATCAAATTGATTTAACTCTTCTTGCATAGCAATGCCCCACGATTCATCTTCAATAGCTTCTAAGACATTTTTAGGTTCAATTTGACTTAGGAAAGCAAAGTTCATTAGATTTCTTCTTGTTCTAACCCCTTGTTCCATATTACCAAGTATTAGATCCTTAGGGTGATCTTTTATTACTTTCCAAGCTTTAGGAAGTTGATAGGATTCTTCATTTTCAATTCTTTCTTCATTATCTATTTCAATGGAGTTGTTACTTGATTTTTCTTTTTCTTGATCATTTTTATTTTCTTTGTTGATTTCTAAATTAGATATTGCTTTTGGAAGATTATCAATTTCATCATCCATATCAGTATTGATTTTGTTAAAAGGATTTGATTCATCAAAAACTACGTTAATTAATTCTTCAACAATTAATGATTTCTTATTAAACACTATATAAGTTTTGCTATTAGTAGAGTATCCTAAGAAGATTCCTTCCACAAATTTAGCATCAAATTTCTTAAGATGTTGTTTATCATTAAGTATGAAGCATTTACATCTAAACACTTTAAAATAACTTGTATTAGGGATTCTTCCATTCCATAGCTCATAGGGAGTTTTATTTAGTTTGTTTCTTATAACAACTCTATTAATTACATAGCATGAAGTGTTAATGGCTTCAGCCCAAAAATAATTTGGTAATTTATTTTCATTAAGCATTGTTCTAGCTATTTCTTGAAGAGATCTATTCTTTATTTCTACTACACCATTTTGTTGTGGAGTTCTAGGTGCTGAAAAATTATGATTAAAACCATTTTCATCACAAAATGATTCAAGTTCTTTATTTTTAAATTCTCCTCCTCTATCACTTCTTATGTTGTTAATAGAATAACCTTTTTCATTTTGAATTCATTTACAAAACTTTTTAAATAGAGAAGGTGCTTCATTTTTATGAGGAAGAAATAGTACCCATGAGTATCTTGAAAAATCATCTACTATAACAAAAGCATAAGTTTTTCCAGCTAGGCTAGCTACTTCATTTGGATCAAAAAGATCCATATGCAAAAGTTCTAAGGGCCTAGTGGTAGAAATCATTTTCTTGGTTTGAAATGAAGATTTTATTTGTTTTCCAAATTGACAAGCATCACAGATTTTATCTTTGATAAATTTAGTTTTAGGTAATCCTTTAACTAATTCATTTTTAGAGAGTTTAGACAAGAGATCCATACTAGCATGTCCTAGTCTCCTATGTCATAGCCAACTTGCTTCATCTATAGCAGAAAAACATATCATGTTTTGAGATTTAAGTTCATTAAAATCTAAGGTATAAACATTTTCATTCCTATGTGCTACAAACAAAGTATTTAGATTATCTTTATCCTTAATCATGCAGATATTTGACTTAAATGAAACATTCAATCCCTTATCACAAAGTTGACTAATACTTATGAGATTATGCTTAAGACCATCAACAAGTAGTACATTCTCTATAACAACAGATTTATTCTTACCAATGTTACCTATGCCGATGATCTTCCCTTTGGCGTTGTCTCTAAATGTCACATGACCGCCATCCTTTGGAGTGATTGATGCAAATATTTCCTTGTTCCCGGTCATATGCCTTGAGCATCCACTGTCCAAGAACCATGTTGTATTGGAAGTTCTTGATTTGAAGCATACCTACACATTCAATTCAAGTAACTCCAAGATACTTTCCCCCCGATACCCAAACAGTTTTGGATGGTACCCAAAGTGATATGGGTTGTGGTTTGGGAGGATTAGTTCCTTTGGGAACCCATATCATTCTTGGTCCTTTATGGTTAGTTTTTGAAATAGAAGATGTTCCTTTTGGAACCCAAACTTTTCTAATTATTTTAACATTATAAAATGAGGTAGATGGTGGAGTTTGGTGACTACTTAATTTTGTAAAGAAGTTGATAATCTTTTTGTTTTGAAAAAATATTATAACCAAGTCCAGCCTTGTTAAAAACACATCTTTGCTATCCTAAAAGTCTTTCTAGGTTCTTTTGACCATTTGTGAATGTGAGGACAGTATTGGTCAAATCATTGACTTTAACTTTTAACTCATCACATTCACATGGTGAGTTATGAGGAGCATTTTCAATATCATGTAATTTCTTACTCAATTTCTCATTCTTAATGACTAACACACTATTTTCTTTTTGTAGATTTTCACATGATTGTGAGGGATTTCCCTTTTAAAAGATTTATTTAATTTAGCTATTCTACCAAATTCAATATAAAGTTCATTAAATGCTTCTCTTATTTCATCATATGAGAGAGAATCATTCGGGAAAGAAGTTACCTCATCCTCATTTGTCATGAGGCACAAATTTGCCACTTCTTCATCACTTGAACTCCTGATTTGCTTCCCTCTGAGTCATCCCAAGTTGCCATCATAGCCTTCTTCTTGTACTTTTGGCTTTTCTTGAGTTGAGGGTAATCAGTCCTTATGTGGCCTGGCTTCTTACATTCATAACAGGTGAAAGGTTTCTTCTAGCTAGATTCAGCTTTGTTCACTTCTTTTGAGAACTCCTTCTTGTATAGTCTCTTTTTGAAGTTCTTCTTATACTTGAGGAACCTCTTGAACCTTCTTGTCATCAAGGCTATATCTTCATCATCACTGCTGGTTTCCTTATCACTGATTTCAACTTGAGTAGATTTGAGAGCCAGTCCTTTCTTGGTTCTAGGTTCATCAGGCATTTGATCCTTCATTATGATTTCATGAGTCATAAGAGATCCCAGCAGCTCATCCATAGGCAGTTTGGTGAGGTCTTTAGCTTCTTGGATTGCTGTTACTTTTAGAGTCCATTCCTTGGGCAATGATCTTAAAATCTTTCTCACATTTTCTGCATTAGAATACACTTGACCCAGAGATTTAAGACCATTTAAAATGTTAGTAAATCTGGTGAACATATCACCGATAGATTCTTCTTTCTCCATTTTAAATAATTCATACTTGTGAACAAGCATGCTAATCTTTTCTTCTTTAACCTGATTAGTCCCTTCATAGGTGACTTTCAGTTTATCCCATATTTCTTTAGCAGAGTTACATCCAGAAATTCTGTTAAATTCTTGGGGACTTAAAGCACAGTAGAGGTTGCTAATAGCTTTAGCATTGATTTGAATGAGCTTAATGTCAGCTTCATTCCATTCTTCCTCTACCTTAGGAATTCTGACATCATCCACAGTTTTTGTGGGAAGATGGGGGCCATTAACTATTACTCTCCAACACTCATAATCTAGAGCTTGAATGTAATACATCATCCTAGTTTTCCAATAGTTATAATTTTCTCCATTAAACAATGGTGGTCTAGTGGTGGACTGTCCTTCTCCTAGGCTTGTTGCAAATACATTGTTTGTCATAATAAAATCGATTACTCAGATTGTTTAGATCTAATTAGAGTATTAGGCTCTGATACCAATTGTTGGCCAGGAAATGACCCTAAAGGGGGGGTGAATAAGGTCTAAGGCAGATTTTTAAAAAAAATAAGAGTATGAACTACAAGTTTAAAGAGTGAAATAGAGTATAATATGCAGCAAGATAAAATAATGGAATATTAAAAGAAAGAGAAGAGATAAGAAGAGAGCAAACTCAAGATCTGTTCTCGAGGTTCAGTAAACCAGCCTACTCCCTGCCTCAGCTTCCAGCTAGAGGATTCACCACGATTCCTTAATCGTACAGGCTCCTTCAAAGGTGGAGTCCAAACCCTTACAATCTCTCTTTACAGGTCGAGATATCACCTTTCAAGCTCTCCTTTAGGCCGAGCTGAAACCTTTCAAGAGTGCAACCCTCTCTTGATATGGCTGAAGCAACAGCTTTAGTGCAAGAATCCTGGATTCTTGACTAATCTCAATAAATAAGTTTTGGATTGAAGATCCGAATTGAAAGCTCCTTGAATGAGCTGGATACGAGTAAAATACAAACTCTAATAAAGTCTCTGTAGCACCCCGGACTTTTTCATCCTTAATGAATAGCACCTTCATAGCTAATTGGCCGTTTTCATAGTTTTCGTAGTCAAATTAATAAATAAGGGAGAAATCGGAAATTCTGAAACGTCAGAAATGTTCGTTTTCGAAAGACGGATCCAACGCAAGTTGAATCGTCGAAATCCGACGAGCGAGTAAAAAGATATGGTCAAAACAGTCCAGACATAACAGAGCACCGATCGCTCGGTCATTACCTGCGATCGATCGGTCCACTACCGATCGCTCGATGGCTGTCGCACGGTTAACTTTTTTGTATGGGGAAAAATTCCAGAGAGTGTGTTTTTGACCGATCTCTCGGTCATAACACCGATCGACCGGTAAGCCACCGATCGCTCGGTCCATACCACCGATCGATCGGTCATACGCAGTTTTTCTTCATTAAGGGTGTTTAAGACTTTAAACACAACCCCTTGCCTATAAATAGGCTGAGTTCGTGCCTTAGGGTTTCAGAAACCCTCTGTGCCCTATCTTAGGAGATTTTGAGAGAGAGAAGAAGGAGAGGAACTACTTGTTGATCAAGCTTGTGGAAGATCAAGGTTCTTCCACTTCCCTTGGTGATTCTCAACCAAGAACACAAGGTTATTGCTTGTTCAAGCCTTTGGGAATCAAAATCTTTGATTTCACCAAGGTAGATACACTCTACTACAATCTTGCAATCCTACTAGTTACTAAATATGATTCTTCTTATCTATGCCCTATCTATATGTATTGATTTTATGTATGAAAAAGGTGTGATTATATACTTGGATGAAGGCTACTATTATGATGCACTCTAAGTGTTTGATAAAATACCTCTAAGGGATTCTATGTTTAAATACGATGATTTCTCTTATTAAGTGCATATGCTCGCATGTCTCGCATGAACCGATGGTTTCCATGGATTTCTCAAAGTACAAATAAAGGTTTTTCACGAAAAGACGAATAATGAATGATTCTAAGTAACTCTATGATTTCTCTAAGATCGTTTCACAAGCTCTAAGGATCATACCATGCTCACAAGGAAACTCTATGATAATGCTCTAAGATCGTCTCACAAGCTCCACGGATCACAAGAAAATGCTCTAAGATCTCTAAGGTTATGCTCTATGGAAATGCTCTACGATATTGCTCTATGCTCTATGCTCTATGTCTCTACGGATCACAATGACTCTAAGTAACTCCATGAACTCACAAGAACTCATAAGGCTATGATTATCGATTGACTCACACGGTTACAGTTTTTGTTTCGAATATTATCTCACATATGTTTCACGGTTTCCATACTTTAAGGATTTTACGGATTTCATTCTCCATGTCTCGTATGCTCCATGCCTAACTGCTTTATTGTTATTAGTTTGTATACACTGAGTATTCCATGCTCAGTCGATATTGTTATGATCGGCAGGTGCTCGGGTTCCATTCGATTTGTGTGGCGAAGAACCTTGGGTCGAGGAAGAGTACCGTGACCCGGAGCCTTCCATGGATCACTATCATGATGATGGTGCTTTAGATAGGAGTCGTGACTTCGATTTCTGTTGATCGACCGACTTAGAACTTGTGTCTTTTGTTATGTGAGTGTGGGGTTTGTCCACTCCACTTTTGGGTTTCTCACACATGTATACTTGTTGGTTCTTACTTGAGCCAAGTTATAGGAGTATTCTTTTTTGCTTCCGCTATGTTTAGTATTTTATTTTCCGCTGTACATTGTATTTCGTTTCCGCTATGTATTTTCAGGTACTCTGACAGGTTTCCACGTGTGCCTTATGTATCATACTGGAGGTATGATATGGCGGTCACGAGTCAAAGTATCCTTAACTCCTAGGGGGTATTTTGGGTCGCGACAGACTCTCAAAGAAAGTAGACTTGAATGAGCTCAAGAGAAACTTTTTGGGGATTTTCTAAGTGTGAGAGTGAGTGAAAATCAATAGCAGTGAATAAGTGATTAATAGGAGTTATTGTTGTGATCAAGAGTTGCTTGTAGTTCATAAATGAACTCCTTTTATAGCATTTGATCCAATAGTGCCGTTGGGAAAGCATTAAATGCTTTTAGGTCCGTTGCAAACTAGCAGTTAAAATTTTTTTTGTTTCAGACATGATTTCGTCGACGAAGTGGAGTTCCCACTTGAGTTTGTCGCCGAATTTAAAAGATAAAATTAGATTTCAAAAAATCCTAAAACGACTTCGTCGCCGAATCTTAACCCAACCAAAGATTTCATCGCCGAAATCAGAATTAAGAAAATTTTGTAATGACTTCGTCGCCAAATTTGATCTTCCCAGAGAATTCGTTGATGAATTCAGAGTGAATATTCTGAATTCAGTCTAGGATCAAACCGAAGGGATGTGATTGATTTCCTAGGTCAATTGGCTATACTCTTATTGTAATTTTATGATGAATTAGAGCTTTAGGATGATTTTCAAAAGGTATCTTAGGCTCCTATGGTCAATCTATGATTCTTGAGCTTATTCACTTCACATTTCTTTTGAGGACTTTTTACATAAGTCCTTATACATTTTCAGAATAACAAGTGAATACATTTAGACTAATGAAAGATGATCTTGGCTTGACTTGGGTCTTGTGATTTTGCATTTTGTCTTCAATGGTCTTGACTTGGACTAAGGTCTCTTCTTGAATCTTCATCTTGTATTGAGTTGAACTTCCTCTTGGGTAATTTCCATCCTTTGTTTTTCATGATTGGAGTGCTATCAACTTTATGTAATCTGAAATGTTCACGCACTTAAACGAGTTTCTTAGTACCAAATATTTCATTATATTATTATGTTATTATCAAAATTATTAGGGGTACTTATGGTTGTAACCCTGAGGCTAACACATGGTACAGATCCCCACAGGCATCATGTTTTGGCCAATTGAAATTCAGCCACAAGATCAGTCTGCCTATTGCCTTCAGAATGAGAAGGTATTAGACAATAAGCCTTGGTATGTAGACATCAAACAGTACCTCAATGACGGGACCTTCCCACTCGATGCTACTAAAAAAGACCATCGGGCAATCAGAAGACTGGCTATTCAGTTTTTCCTCTCCAGAGGAATCTTGTACAAAAGATTGCTGACCCTACTCTGGCTCAGATGCCTAGATACCAGTGAAGCAGCACAGGTAGTCGAAGTTCACGAAGGAGCTTGCAGCCCACACATGAACGGTTTGATGCTGTCTAAGAAGATACTCAGACTAGGCTACTACTGGTCCACCATAGAATCTGACTGTTGAAAGCACGTACAGAAATGCCACCAGTGCCAAATCTATGTCGACAGGGTAAATGCCTCACCAAACAGGCTGCATAATCTCACTGCTCCTTGGCGATTCTCAGCGTGGGCCATCGACGTCATCGAATCCATAGCTCCGAAAGCATCTAACAAACATCGATTCATCCTGGTTACAATCGATTATTTCACAAAATGGGTCGAGGTAGCCTCTTATGCCAACGTCACAGCCTCAGTGGTCTAGGATTTTCTAAAAAGGGATATCATTTGTCGATATAGGGTCCCGTATGAGATTGTAACAAACAATGCTCTCAACTTCTGTAACAATGGGATGACTGAGAAAATGCTACGCCATACATGCCACAGACCAATGGTGCAGTTGAAGCCGCCAACAAAAATCTGAAGAAAATCATTGAGAGGATGGCCACCAAGTACTCTGCCTGGCATGAGATGCTCCCTTATGCACTCATGGCCTACAGAATGTCCATCCGATCCTCAACTGGAGCAACGCCATTCTCTCTGGCCTATGGTATGGAAGCAGTCCTCCCCGTTGAAGTACAGATTCCATCACTCCGGGTGTTAATGGAAGCAGAGATCTCAAAAGTAGAATGGGCACATACCCAATATGAGCAGCTGAATCTGATTAAAGAGAGGCGACTGAAAGCCATCAATTACTCTCAGGCCTATCAGAGGCGCATGGATAGGGCATTCAACAAGAAAGTCAAACTGCGAAGCATCGAGATCGGTGACCTAGTTCTCTAGAAAATGTTGCCAAACCGCCCTGACCGAAGGGGCAAGTTCACTCCTAATTACGAAGGCCCATATATCATCTGAGACAAATTCTCAAGCGGCGCCCTTCGACTCGGACGTATGGATGACGAAGACCTCCCAAAGTCCGTCAACATGGACAAAGTCAAATGATACTACGCTTAGGTTCTAGATCTGATAGGTGCTTTGCACTTGTAGTTTCTCCGGGAAATGACAGGAGGTCATCCTTGGCACACTCCTTATCCCTCTTTCCTGTAACCCGTTTACAAATCAATGAAATCCGCTAGTTAGCCCCTTTAGCCTAAAAGCCTTTCTTTCATCTACACCTCTTCAGGGACACCCTCCCTTGCCCTCTGTGGCATTAGTCTGAACTACGTCATAACCTGATTCTGTAAATGGTACGTAGGCAATCTAACAAAATCAGATGCGGTCACAAAAAGGGTAATCATCCCCCAACTCTCCCCAAGCAGAGGCCTTCTTCTCCCTAGAAAGAGTCCAAAACTTCCCTAGCTCTCTCCTCAGAGATGACTATTCCCTACAGAATCACTCCCCGAGCAGAGACAAACTCTCCCAAACTCCCCGGACGAGTCAACTCTCAAGGGTACAAAGTTTTCATCAAATGAAAACTCAAAATAGAAGTCGAAACGTTTCAAAAGCCAGAGACTCCCCACAGAGACGATCTCTCCAGACTCTTTCTCCCAACAGAAAAACCTTTCAGGGATAACCTCTCCTAAAAAAAATCCCCAGACAAAGACAACCTCTCTATTCTCAACAGAGAGCCTCTCTCACCCAACCTCTCAATTTTCCCCCGCTGAACAAAAAAAAGAAAAAAAAAAAGGGTAAACGCCGGGAAACCAAAGGTACGAGTCTTAAACAGACGAATTTTCCCAAAGAATGAAAATCAATTATGATAAAGCAAACTTCCAATGGAGTGCAAATCAACTACAAACAGGAGAAATCCCAGGGTGTCCCAAACTTCGGTCCCCCAGCCTACATTTCGTCCTACTCCAAGTCCTTCTAGATCCCCTAGAAACTACGAGTACAAGCGTAATATCAAATATGTACCCCCAGCAGAAATATCGTCTCCTAACCCCAAGAGTAGCACTATTCAGGGTGATGACGGGAGAAGATCCATTTTTCCCATCAAATATCGATTTCCCCAGTAAGTCACGGGCATGAGTGAAAACCGGCAACGGCCTCATTACGCAAAGTTACGCGATCCTCAGACCTAATCTTGTGATTAGGGACAAAAATCAATCAGCTTCACAAGCATGAGGAAAACCGGCAACGGCCACATCGCGTAAAAATTATGCGAACCCCATGACTTGGTCATTCCAAGGGTAAAAAAGAGAGAAAAGCTGAAGAGCAGTTTGGCAACAGAATCCGGCGGCAATCAGTCTAGCCAGATAAATCCCCTACAGCGGCCCCCAGTAAATGGCAACGAAGGGCAGCTTCCCCGGCACCAGTCTCCAATAGAATTCGGATAGTGATCTATGACAGTCTCATATCCCCTAGCAGATCCCCAGTAGCGGTCTACAACGATGACACACTCCCCAGCGGACCTCCAGCAGAAGCATCACATTTGCTCCCCAGTAAGCTTCTCCACGGCCAGAGTCTAATCTCCAGTAGTGACAAGACAAACAGGTCTACCTATGAGCATCCCCAATGGTGACAAAGCCTCTTTTGGGTCATACTCTGCTCTCTAAGAGTGAAAGGCAGGTTACAAAACCCCAAGCCCTGTCTAAGGCAACTTCCTGGCAAAACTAATAGCTAGTTGAACATTATTCCTATTGAAATCAAAAAAAATTTACAAAGGTCCAAAACCTTTTATAAATTATTTTCAAAATAGCCCATTTTCGTATCCAGACTAGACCATACCAGCCTGCACTGAGCATCCCCAACAAGACAAGCAGAAGAAACCGACAGCCTGCATACCCGCAAGTCGCAATCAGCAGAGTCATGGGAAAGCATCTTCGCCTTTATCCCCTGCATGACATCCCTATATAGCATCACACCCCATGTGACCAAACTCCTAGCATCATTTTTGATCAAAATCTAGCGCCTCTCGGCCATTTCAAAGCATCCAACTAGTGCCTCTTAGACATGCCGCACCCTTTCGACGCCTTGTGTCCTCAACATCCCGTGTAAACCTTTACAGTATATACCACCTGTATATCCTCTTTTCGACACCTCCGCGTGTCCTCGACATCCAGTGTGCTCTTTGGCAATCTCGCTATACCGCAACATTACCTCCTGCATGTCACCTTTTTCTCCAACATCCGGTGTGCTCCTTAGTAATCTCGCCATACCGCAGCATCACCTTCTGCATGTCACCTTTTCCGACACCCCGTGTGTCCTCAACGTCCCGTGTATACCTTTACAGCGTATACCACCTGCATGTCCTCCTTTTTGACACCCGGTGTGTCCTCGACATCCCGTGTGTACCTTTACAATGTACACCACCCATATTTTCAACACCATGTGTGTTCTCGACACCCTGTGTTTCTTTTTTTTTAATCAACTTGATCAAATCCCTCTAGCCAGCGCCTCCGGGCCATGCCATCCTTACACCCATCACTCCCCAGTGAGTAAGCTGAACTACTTGCTCTTCCCAGCAGTGGCCATGCCACTACTTTGCACCCACCATTTGCACTACATGCATACATGTCATCATGTCATCCCCCAACATCCAAGCTCAATGTAAAAATAGGATGATTCCAGTCTTTACCATTTAAATCGCCAACCTTGGCATTCTCCAGCAAAGAGGGGCAGCTGGAAGCACCTAATTTTTACACCTCATCTAACCATAGTTAAAGTCTTTTAGCTATGGTTACCCTCTGTCAAATCCCTCACACCCTAGGTAAGCCTTTAGTTAGCCTTAGGACACCCTGAGTCAAACCCTAGAAATACCCTAGTACAAAAACCTAACCCTAGGTAAAATCCTACTAAACCCTGCTAAACCCTAGTTGAACCCTAGTACAAAACTCATGCCAAAAACCCTAGCCCTAGGTGACCCTAGCCGAAGCCCTAGCCGTGCCCTAGAGCCCTTAGGGCTTAAATCCTGAGTCCATGGTCTCTAGGGCCTAACCCCTTTAAGCCCACAAGGCCCAAAAACCTTAAGGGCAAACACCCTCATACCCGTATATGCTGGGCTAG
Organism: Tetracentron sinense; assembly: GCA_015143295.1. NCBI lineage: Eukaryota > Viridiplantae > Streptophyta > Magnoliopsida > Trochodendrales > Trochodendraceae > Tetracentron > Tetracentron sinense. Next base: position 26,881,686 of record CM026570.1, read on the forward strand.
GCCCAATTCGAACAAAGTCTCTTATTGTCGGTAGAGGGTCTACTGACAATTAAAAACAGTCTGTTTTCATATTGTCGGTAGACCATCTACCGACAGTATTTGAACTTCAGTTTGCAGACTGCAAACACCCCTGCACACTCAACCCTCACCTCAAGCTCTCCCTTCAGGCCTCTCACTCAACCTCCACCAGGTCCAATACCATTCTCCACCTTCATTTTAATCCCTTTTAGGTCCCTTAGGTCCTTCCCTATAAAACCAAACCCCCACCACTATGCACAGGGTCTGTAAATCCCATTGGCAAAATCCTGTTGCCAAAGCCTGAGCCTCCCCACCTCCTAGTCGTAATCCCAAGATAACCCTAGACCTGCCACGAGTTCCCCCAGCAGCTACCACTCGACCACCGTAGCACAACCACCTGTTGCAGGCCTCCACCACCTACGGGCAGAAACAGAGCTTAGGGTAGGGACTTCCCTACCCTCTTTTTCCCTTGGTTTATAATTAATGTGAACCCCTGGTCAATTCCAGGGGGGCTTATTTGCCTTTTTGTTGATAAGGTGTGTAAACCAAACCCAACAAGGAGTTCCCCTACCTTTTTCATAGGTAGGGAGAACCCCCTATGGGTATATCAATCATTTTCAAGCTTTCCAGACCATCATGAAGCTTCTGGGGGTCCATCGGATCATGAGGGAACCCCTGGTAGCATTGGTGCACAACCCCAGTGGGCACAAACACGATTCTGGAGAAAACCAAGAATGGCGTTAATCTCAGTACCGGCATTCCTGGTAGAGGTTTTTTACAGAATGTCGGCCGATCTTCTACCGACACTCTGTCTTTGCCTAGTTTCTGGTTTGCGGTAGAATTACTACCGCCAATTTGTGCTTTCTGCTATAGTGGCTTTGCAACCTTGTGGGGCCCACTCCAGGCATCCCCTGGGGCCTACACCAGACACAAACTGCTCCCGGGAGTCCCCTCTAGACTCCCATGACCTTCGTTCACCTTGGGTTACATCCTAACCCTAGTTAAACAATGGCAAAACCATAGTTAAAAACACTGTTATGCATGTCTCGGTAATCCTATTACCGACATTAATTTTGTTTTGATTCTAGGCTTTTGTAGGGGTCCAGGCCTAGTAAGAGGCCACTTTAGGCCCTGCCTAGCCCCCTGGGCCCACCTTGGACTTCATTTGACCCTTAACCACGGTTAAATACACTTCCGGTTAACATTTAACTGCGGTTAAGCATCCCTTAACCCCACAAACTTTGGAAAATTAATCAGAAATTTCTAAAAATCAATTGGACCATAAAACTGACTTTGGCCCTCTCCCCAACCCTGGTTAGCAACCCTAACAACAGTTAAAACCCCTTTAACTTCGGTTAGCAACCCTAATCGTAGTTAATCTCAGTTTACGGCCTACCAGGCCTATAAACCAAGTCTACCGGACTTATCTTCGGCCTACCGAGCCTCCCCTTAGCCTACCGGGCTATATCTCACATCCCCTTAGCTATGGTTAGCAACCCTAACCATAGTTAGTATGGCCTAACCCCGGTTAGCAATTCTAACCCGAGCCGGACTCCATCCTAGTCTACCAGACTCCCCCCTAAGCCTATCGGGCTTGTATTCCTTGCACTTGACCAATCTCGGTCAACCAATAGTCTACCGGACTAGTCCATGTTAGCCACCCCTGGTGCACACATACATTCCCCTAGCCTCAGCACAGGCTCACGTGCCAGAACTACGCTCGGTCTAATCTCACCCTGTGAGTATGTAGGTAACCCATCCCAGGTTTGACCCCAGTTAGCTTTTCCTTTCTTGGATTAGTGTTAACTTAAACACTCTGGCATTCTAATCAAGATTAACTTTAGTTGGCTTAAACCTGGGGAGTACGGAATCGTTGTAAAACGGAAGCTTCGGGGTGCCTAACACCTTCTCCGGACTTAACTGAACCCCTTACCCTAATCTCACTCGCAAACCAAGACCTTATCCAAACTTAGGGGACTTATCCCTTCTAAACGAATAGGTGGCGACTCTTAAATAACAAAACCCTTTCACACCCACGAGGGTATACTGGTAATCCACAACATCTTCCCTTTGTGAGTGGAGGAAATCCGTGCTCACAAAAAGCTCACACCAACGATCTCCGGCCATTCATCTTCTCCGGCCAATTTCTGTGTCCGACGGTGATAACCTCCTGGTTCACGACTAGATTGCTTACCTTTGACAGCCATCTTCTCAGGTAAACGTTCTATCTCCATGTATTCACTCTGTTCATTTTATTCTTTGTTCATTTTATCTGGATTTATTCATTTTATCTCGATTTTGTCATTCAAGAAAATTGTTTCTCTTCAGTTTCTTTCATCTACAATTTCACATAGAGAACTACTCGTGTCATTATAAGCAACTTCCATTCACATTCAATTTTTATTTTTTTATTTTTAGGTTTCTTTGTATCTGATTCAATTTATAGTTATTGTTAGTTCCTGAAATTTCTCTGTTAGTGTTATTTTGATTACCAACTTAAATTTAGAATTAGCTCTTCAGTGGTAGTATATTCTAGATGTACTATATGTCTGTAGTGTACCCAAAGAATGCATTAGTATTAGGTACCCCCAAAGTATGCAATCAAATCTTTTGTATATATGTCTGCACCGTTATATATTTGAGAATATGACTTATTATATGCTTAAAAAAATCTTTTCTTTATGTACCAATCTCTCTTTACTAGCAAAAGTGGAGTTGAACGACTTGTTGAAATTATCAAGGTGATATCTTAAATTTTCTCTAAGCAATATTGTTGCAAACCTAAATGTATAGTATGGAAAATTGTTCGTTCTATGTATTTTGATTATGCCCTACAACGAGTTGTAATCAGGAACCACCATTTGGTTGATAAACCGCAACATAAATATATCTCCTAATGTTGATGTCAACCCACTTCAATGATTCTAACACACCGAGGCTCTCCAATGTGTGAAATTTGTTTCTGAATTTTTTTTGTGGTTTAGAAGGAAGTCCTTGCAATGTTTTAAATAATCTAAGATTTGTAAACTGGGAACCAAACTAGATTTCAAGCATGCATTAGAGAGCTTGATTCAAGGATAGGGATAACCTATTAAGGAATCCCACGATCCTGAAGGGTGAAGAGGGATGTTTGATCCCCAAGTTGCCTCAATGAAAATTTAATTGATGATAGTCAAGGTAGGCCTCTACCAGCTTCACTCTATCATAATCAAGCCATGTATTTTTGCCCGTATCACCAATGCTTATGTATTCTCAAGCCTATTTGATTCATTTATGTGAAAACAACCCACATTTTTTGATATGCTGGTTTTGGAAAATAATACGAGCTCACTCCTGATTTTTATATTGTAGATGTGCAAGCTTTACAACCATCACTTCATTAAGTTTTGATGTTATATTCTTCTATACATACTTTGACAATTTTTTTTAAATCAAATTAAAATTTCTTTGTAGGTCAACCTACATACCCATCAGCTGGATCTTTGTGATTTTGGAACTGCAAAATTGTTGGTATGTTTTTTGCTCTCTAGAGAATCATTTGCTTTTAGTGCGGCACCTTATTATGATTTTATTTATTTTTACTTTTGATAAGTCAAAGGGGAGACAATTATATTTGCCGTGTTACTTTAAGGAAGATAAGTAACTCCTTTATATATGTCCGCACCTTTATATCTTTGAGAATATGACTTTTATTATATGCTTAAAAAAATCTTTTCTTTATGTACCAATCTCTCTTTCCTAGCGAAAATGGAGTTGAACAACTTGTTGAAATTATCAAGGTGATATCTTAAATTTTTTCCGAGCAACACTGTTGCAAACCTAAATTGATAGTATGGAAAATTGTTCGTCCTATATATTTTGATTATGCCCAACAACGAGTTGTAGCCAGGAACCACCATTTGGTTGATAAACCACAACATAAATATATCTCCTAATGTTGATGTCAACCCACTTCAATGATTCTAACACACCGAGGCTCTCTAGAGTCAGTCTATGGGTACTCCCAAATATACTCCTAAATCTACTCCCTAATCCTATCTGTTTATAACCAACCATTAAAGGCCAGGATTTAAGTTGGCTTATTTTGTCTTTTCTAATGCCACATCAGCTCTAATCCTAACCGTTTAACAACTGAGATAAACGGTTAGAAGGAAGTCCTTGGAATGTTTGAAAATAATCTAAGATCTCTAAACTGGGAACCAAACTAAATTTCAAGCATGCATGAGAGAGCTTGATTCAAGGATTGGGGTAACCTTTTAAGGAATCCCACGATCCTGAAGGGTGAAGAGGGTTGTTTGATCTCCAAGTTGCCTCAATAAAAATTTCATTGAGAATAGTCAAGGTAGGCCTCTACCTGCTTCACTATATCAGAATCAAGCCATGTATTTTTACCCGTATCACCAAGGCTACTTATATGTATTCTCAAGCCTATTTGATTCATTTATGTGAAAACAACCCACATTTTTTTATATGCTGGTTTTGGAAAATAATAAATGCGAGCTCACTCTTGATTTTTATATTGCAGATGTGCAAGCTTTACAACCATCACTTCATTCAGTTATGATGTTATATTCTTCTATCATATTACTTTGACAATTTTTTTAAAATCAAATTAAAATTTCTTTGTAGGTCAACCCACATACCCATCAGCTGGATCTTTGTGATTTTTGAACTGCAAAATTGTTGGTATGTTTTTTGCTCTCTGGAGAATCATTTGCTTTTAATGCGGCACCTTATTATGATTTTATTTATTTTTACTTTTGATAGGTCAAAGGGGAGACAATTATATTTGCCGTGTTATTTTAGGAAGATAAGTAACTCCTTTATATATGTCCGAACCTTTATATATTTGAGAATATGACTTTTATTATATGCTTAAAAAATCTTTTCTTTATGTACCAATCTCTCTTTCCTAGCAAAAGTGGAGTTGAACAACTTGTTGAAATTATCAAGGTGATATCTTAAATTTTCTCCGAGCAATACTGTTGCAAACTTAAATGTATAGTATGGAAAATTGTCCGTCCTATATATTTTGATCATGCCCAACAGCGAGTTGTAGCCAAGAACCACCATTTGGTTGATAAACCACAACATAAATATATCTCCTAATGTTGATGTCAACCCACTTCAATGAATCTAACACATCAAGGCTCTCCAATGTGTGAAATTTGTTTGTGAATTTTTTTTTTTGTGGTTTAAAAGGAAGTCCTTGAAATGTTTGAAAATATTCTAAGATCTCTAAACTGGGAACCAAACTAGATTTCAAGCATGCATGAGAGAGCTTGATTCAAGGATTGGGGTAACCTGTTAAGGAATCCCACAATCCTGAAGGGTGAAGAGGGATGTTTGATCCCCAAGTTGCCTAAATCAAAATTTGATTGAGAATAATTGAGGTAGGCCTCTACCTGCTTCAATCTATCAGAATCAAGCCATGTATTTTTGCTCGTATCACCAATGCTAGATATATATATTCTCAAACCTATTTGATTCATTTATGTGAAAAACAACCCAGTTTTTTTGACATGCTGGTTTTGGAAAATCATAAATGCAAGCTCACTCCTGATTTCTATATTGTAAATGTGCAAGCTTTACAACCAACACTTCATTCTTTTATGATGTTATATTCATCAATCACATTACTTTGAAAATTTTTCTAAATTCAAATTAAAATTTCTTTGTTGGTCAACCCACATACCCATCAGTTGGATCTTTGCTCTCTCGAGAATCATTTTATCTTTCTTTTTGGGTGGTACCTTAGTATGATTTTATTTTTTTTGCTTTTGAAAGGTCAAAGGGAGAAAATTATATTTGCCATGTTACTTTTTGGGAAGATAAGTAACTCCTTTATATATGTCCACACCTTTATATATTTGAGAATGTAACTTTTAATATATGCCTAAAAAAAATCTCTTTATGTACCAATCTCTCTTTCCTAGCGAAAGTGGAATTGAACAACTTCTTGAAATTATCAAGGTGATATCTTAAATTTTTCTTCGAGCAATACTGTGGGAAACCCGAATGTATAGTATGAAAAATTGTCCTTCCTATATATTTTGATTACACCCTACAGCGAGTTGCACCTAGGAACCTCCATTTGGTTGATAAATCACATCATAAATATATTTACTAATGTTGATGTCAACCCACTTCATTGGGCTTACCTAGTAGAAATACCAACAAATTTTAGAAAGTGCCACCTTAATCAAGTGGTAAAGCCTTGGGGTGTTCATACTCTAGGCCTAGGTTCAAGTCCCACCCTCACCATTTTTCTCCAAAGGACTACATTATGTGTATTGAGGTTGATCTCCGATGCATGCATGATTGTAGGACTTGGCAAATAGGTTACCAACCCTCCAAAAAAAGTGGGCTTACCTGGTAGAAATACCAACACATTTTAGAAGGTGCCAACTTGATCTAGTGCTAATGCCTAGAGGTGTTCATACTCTAGGCCTGAGTTCAATTCTCGCTCTCATCGATTTTCTCCAAAGGTTTACATTACGTGTGTTGAGGTTGATCCTCAATGCATGCATAATTGTAGGTCTTGGCAAGTAGGTTACAAACCCTCTCATAAGAAATGGGCTTACCTCGTAGAAATACCAACAAATTTTAGAAGATGCCAACTTGATCCAGTAGTAAAGCCTAGAGGTGTTTATACTCTTGGCCTGGGTTCAAGTCCTGCCCTCACCGATTTTCTCTAAAATACTACATTATGTGTGTTGGTGTTGATCCCTGATGCATGCATGATTGTAGGACTTGGCTAGTAGGTTACCAACCCTCTGAAAAAAAAATTAACTTACCTAGTAGAAATATCAACAAATTTTGAAGGTCCCACCTTGATCAAGTGGTAAAGCCTAGAGGTGTTCATACTCTAGGCCTGGGTTCAAGTCCCTCCCTCATCAAGTTTCTCCAAAGGACTACATTTTGTGTGATTTGGTTGATCCCCGATGGATGCATAATAGGACTTGGCAACTAGGTTACAAACCCTTTGAAAAAAACTGGGCTTACCTCGTAGAAATACCAGTAAATTATAGAAGGTGCCAACTTGATCCAATGGTAAAGCCTAGAGGTGTTCATACTCTAGGCTTGGGTTCAAGTCCTGCTCTCACAGATTTTTCAAAGGACTACATTATGTGTGTTGATATTGATCCCCGATGCATGCATGATTGTAGGACTTGGCAAGTTGGTTCCCAACCCTCTGAAAAAAATTGGGTTTACCTTGTTCAAATACCCACAAATTAAGAAGGTGCCACCTCAATCAAGTGGTAAAGCCTAGAAGTGTTTATACTCTAAGCCTGGGTTCAAGTCCCGCCCTCATCGATTTTCTCAAAATGACTACATTATGTGTGTTGAGATTGATCCCCGATGCATGCATGATTGTAGGACTTGGCAAGTAGGTTACCAACCCTCTAAAAAAAAATGTATTACCTGGTAGAAATACTAACAAATTTTAGAAAGTGTCACCTTGATCAAATGGTAAAGCCTATGGGTGTTCATACTCTAGGCCTAGGTTCAAGTCTCACCCTCACCGTTTTTCTCCATAGGACTACACTATGTGTGTTGAGGTTGATCGCCGATTCATGCATGATTGTAGGACTTGGCAAATAAGTTACCAACCCTCCGAAAAAAAAATGGTCTTACCTGGTAGAAATTCCTACAGATTTTAGTGGGTGCCAACTTGATCTAGTAGTAATGCCTAGAGGTGTTCGTACTCTAGCCTGAGTTCAATTCCCACCCTCCCCGATTTTCTCCAAAGGTTTACATTATATGTGTTGAGGTTGATCCCCGATGCATGCATGATTGTAGGTCTTGGCAAGTAGGTTACAAACCCTCTCATAAAAAATGGGCTTACCTCGTAGAAATACCAACAAATTTTAGAAGATGCCAACTTGATCCAGTGGTAAAGCCTAGAGGTGTTTATACTCTAGGCCTGGGTTCAAGTCTCGCCCTCACCGATTTTCTTTAAAATACTACATTATGTGTGTTTATGTTGATCCCCGATGCATGCATGATTGTAGGACTTTACAATTAGGTTACCAACTCTCTGAAAAAAAAATTGGGCTTACCTGGTAGAAATACCAACAAATTTCGAAGGTCCCACCATGATCAAGTGGTAAAGCCTAGAGGTGTTCATACTCTAGGCCTGGGTTCAAGTCCCACCCTCATCAAGTTTCTCCAAAGGACTACATTTTGTATGATTTGGTTGATACCTGATGGATGCATAATTTTTGGACTTGGCAAGTAGGTTACAAACCCTTTGAAAAAAAAATGGGCTTACCTTGTAGAAATACCAACAAATTTTCAATGGTGCCAATTAGATCCAGTGATAATGCCTAGAGGTGTTGATACTCTAGGCCTAGCTTCAAATCCCGCCCTCACTGATTTTCTCCAAAGGTTTACATTATGTGTGTTGAGGTTGATCCCCGATGCATGCATGATGGTAGGACTTGGCAAGTAGGTTAGCACCCTCTGGAAAAAAAAATGGTGTTACCTGGTAGAACAATACCAACAAATTTTGAAGGTGTCACCTTGATCAAGTGGTAAAACTTACAAGTGTTCATACTCTAGCCTTGGTTCAAGTCCCGCCCTCACCGATTTTCTTCTAAAGACTACATTATGTGTGTTGAGGTTGAATCCCGATGTATGCATGTTTGTAGGACTTGGCAAGCTGGTTCCCAACCCTCTAAAAACAAATGGGCTTACGTTATTCAAATACCAACAAATTAAGAAGGTGGCACCTTGATCAAGTGGTAAAGCCTAAAGGTGTTTATACTCTAGGCCTGGGTTCAAGTCCCGCCCTCACCAATTTTCTCCAAAGGACTTCATTATGTGTGTTGAGGTTTATCCCCGTTGCATGCATGATTATAGGACTTGGCAAATAGGTTACCAACCCTCTGAAAAAAAAAAAAAAAAAAAAAAAAGGGCTTACCTAGTAGAAATACCAACAAATTTTAGAATGTGCCACCTTGATCAAGTGGTTAAGCCTTCGGGTGTTCATACTCTTGGCCTAGGTTCAAACCCCCCCCCCCCCCCCCTCACTGTTTTTCTCCAAAGGAATACATTATGTTTGTTTAGGTTGATCCCCAATGCATGCATGATTTGACTTGGCAAGTTAGTTCCCAACCCTCTGAAAAAAATTAGGTTTACCTTGTTCAAATACCAACAAATTAAGAGGGTGTCACCTCAATCAAGTGATAAAGCCTAGAGGTGTTTATACTCTAGGCCTGGGTTCAAGTCCCGCCCTCATCGATTTTCTCCAAAGGACTACATTATGTGTGTTGAGATTGATCCCCGATGCATCCATGATTGTAGGACTTGGCAAGTAGGTTACCAACCCTCTGACAAGAAATGTATTACCTGGTAGAAATACAGACAAATTTTAGAAAGTAGAGAACGTAGACAGGTGTGCCAAATTATTCACAAATTTTAGATTTGCTGAATTCTCCAGATTTATTCGTGAATTTCGCAATAATTTGTTTAGTTCGACAAATTAAACTACTTATTTTGTATACTATATAATTAAATTGTTGGATATTTTTTTATAATTATTATATTTTCTCGAATTGTTCCTGAATATTTCCAGAAATTTTCTAAATTTTTCAGAACTTGACCCTTGCCGAATATTCCCGAACCCCGACTTTGTCACTATGGCCTCAGGCAGGTCGCCTAGGTGACTAGGCGCTCTACTGGGCTTAGGCGACTGGCCGCATAAGCGGTCATTATTAAAAATCATATTTATGTAATATTATTACTATTCAAGCTAATGAAATATTATTTTATTTGAATATGGTAGTTTAGTCAACAAAAAGGCATGTTATTATATATGCTTCTTGTATTTTTTACTATATAACATGTTAAGGCTATATCCAACAAATAATTTGCAGATAGAAGAAAAAGGAAAAAGGGATCATATTTTACTAACAATGTTTCCCTCATCTTAATTGTCATCTCTTTTGCCAAGTGGGTGGTGGACCAATCTCTCTCTCTCTCTCTCTCGACTCTATTTTGTGGGTGGATCATATGGCCCCCATTTGCTTTTGCTGGATTGTTAAAGGTGTCACCTAGACAACCAAGCATAGAACTATGCTCATGCGGTCATGCAACCCAATAATAGAAAAAGTCCTTTAAATACCCCAAATTTCCTTTATGACCCTTCAAAGCTTCATAAACTCATTTTAATTGGGTCTTTTATAATTTAACTAAGTGTAGGCTCCAAGGATGGTTTTATCAAAGTTCATCCTGACATTTGAGATTTGAAATTTATATGAATTATATAGACCCCTTATTCAAGGAAATGCGGCATATATAGATCTCATATTAGGGGAAATTTCTACTGCAAAGGGGTTCATCAGGCAACGCCTTGGGTGCCTTAGGCTACCGCGGCGGGTGTCCATGGGGTCTGTCGCCTTGACAACCATGCGTCAAATTTAAAAAAAGATTGTCACGTCATCTTTCTAAAGGGACCACTCATTAAAAACTTTAATGAGCATGACTCATTAATATCCTTCCCTATATATATATACTATAATCTTTCATTAACTTTTTAAATATTTTTGTAATTATCTTATATTTTATTTATTTATTAAAATGAGAGAGAATGAGGCTTTCTTATGAGGTTTAAGCCTCACGCCTTGAGGCTTATGCCTCATGCATCTTGAGGTTCCAATGCCTTGCCTCATGCCTTTGCATTTTAACACATTGATCACAATGAATTGATGCGTCCTTTTTTTCTATAAGCAAGTCTCTTTCATTGACATGCATCAAACACCGTCACTTACATCTGAGTTTGCATGAACTGTCTAGAAGACAATATTCACTCTTCTGATTTGTGCACATCATGTGATTCCCTACTTGGTTGCTGGTTGGTAGGGCTGTCTTTGAGCTGAGCTGAGCCAAGTTTGAGCTTGGCTGGAACTTATTCAAGTTAGGCTCGAGCTCGATTCAAACTCAAATTCCCAGCTCGAACTTGGCTTGAAAGTGCTCAGCCAAACTTGAGCTCAAACTAATTTAAAATCGAGCCGAACTCAAATCGGCTCAAGCTTGACCTAAAATTTTGAAAATTATTCTATTATTTTAATGCTTTCAACCAATAGGCCTTCTTGGCTCATATGTGCACTCCATACAAGTGAGTACATGTTTCTCTTCCTCTTCAACCCTTATTTATATGTCATTTTCTCCCTAATGTGGGACGAAATTTCTCGGTCACCTCTCCTTTTATTTTCTTTGCCTCACTTACCAATTGCTTACACCATCTACCAAGAAAACAATAAAAGCTTTCACTATAGGGAGCTTTCTTTCTTCTGACACAGGTAATCTTTTGGTGACATCTGTTGATGCTCACTTTATTTTTAAATTTAAAATTATATTTTATTACCCCAAAAGTAGAGAAAGGTTCTTCCATTACTGCTAATAAGTGACCTAATCACCTATGGGCATTTAATTTTCAATCTCAAATACATAATCGGGCCGGCCAACTCAATTGTGAGGGTGATGAGATATATGGGCACATTTTGTGATGTATTAAGTTATGTTGATGTGGAAAGTATGATATCATGTAATTAAAATAGTGATTGGGCTTGAGTAAGTGGAGTGCATAGGATAACAATGTTCTTTGTATTGTAATAGTAAATTTTTAAGGCTGTAAGAGAACTCCCAAGTGTTGAATTGCCGAAGTTTGATGGCAAATTCTATATAAGGAGCATCTAGAATTTCTATTAGAGAGAATATAGTATTGAGAATTTGTGTACGTTAATGCTAATTTTAAGACTTGAGTGATTTTCTTCTTGGTAACTCAAGGTGTCCTCAACCCTTCGGGTCAGGACTAATTTTGGAGGATGCGATGAGAGCCTGCAACCCACCACACCAGGAAAGTCCGGGAAAATCCCGTGCAGGCTGGAACAAGGTGTTCAACCATCCACATATAACATTTTTCTTTCGTTTTATGATATGAGGGCTCGTCCATTCTCTCTGTTCTAATAAGAACAACATAAAGACCTCCATTTACATCTCAGAAGCTTAAATGGCCAGTCTAGGATAATTTTGCAGGATTTTGATGATCACGTGAATTTATATTTCAAATTATGCCATGTTGAAGTGATTGAACTCAGGCTATATATGGCCCATGAATTCTGAACTTATGCCACTAGTTTATAGGATTTATTTTACTGGAGTGATTGAAGTTGAACAGAAAAGAACATGCTGGTTGTGCTCAAGAAATTTTCAATGTTGTGAGTGATAAGTGCATGGATGAAACAGTTACAGAATTTTGCAATCAGGTCTCCCTTTTATCTCTATCTGCAAATGGCTATAAGCATGGAGAAGAAAATGATCTGAGCTCTGATAGCACTCAACTACCAAACCGGGTGTGAACAACCAAGTGGATCAGAGTCTTGCAGCACTCCCTTCCACCAAGAGGTCGAGGGGGAAACGAAAGAATCACAAGGGGAATCCTAAGAAGCGTTCAATGGTAGATATTTATGCTAAAGCGAGATCTTGCACTGTGAAGGACATGGATAGGATTAATAATGAATCTAATCGGGTCGTTGCTCCAACTATAATGCCATGTAGTAGTAACCATGTTTCCATGAAAAGTGTAGAATTTGTTGATGAAGAAAATGGAAGCATGAATTTTGCTGAGCGTGGTTTCAGATCTAAGTTAATGGAAGGATTCTCGAAGAAGCATTTAAGCGACGACAATGCAGCCATGAACAATATGTTGGGCAAGAAAAAATGTAAAAACAAGATCAAGCTCAATGCAAGTAAATCCAAATCATGAACGGAAAATTGAACTCATTGGGAACATTTGAAAGCAAGGTACTATTTCTTCTTTAATTAATGGAGTGTAATCATGATCTAGAATTGTATACTTGACGTTTTTGAAACACAAATAAAGCGAGCAAAGGCTAATAGATTCATTTCACTGTCAATCATAGACATTTTTTATTTTTGAAGACTAATCACCATATATTTGATATATATTTGTATTAGACAAATTACAAATGCAGCACATGATACTATTATCTATATTGTATGATGGTACCCTTGTTAGGTCTCTACATCAAAAAGGCTGGGCCACTGGCTTTGTAGAACCCAGAATTGCACAGTTGGTACATGGTAAATGATCTTAATTACCTATTCCCAAACTCCTTATTTTTGAAGAACTGGGTGTACAGAATTATATTCTAGCTAATATAGCTCTAAACTTAAGGATTTAAAGGCAGTTATGTAATTTTCGTCTCAATTATGGTTATATATATATATATATATATATATATATAGACGCCCTTCTCGGAACATATTATGTAGTACTCCAGCTTCTTGACTATTAATGGTCTTCGACTCGAGTCTCAGTTTCCAACTTCCTTGTAAACTAATATTCAGTATTCGTAATTGATCTGCAAAACATTTGAAGTTTGGTTTGAGAACAATGAAGTTGCTCGATATTCAACTCTGAACAGAATGGTTACAGTTTCTTTTGCCATATTTTCAGGCATCGAATTCATGGCATCGACAGAAAATCCATGTGCTGCATTTCAGAATCATTAAGTGACTATTGCTAGATCTAGTCTGAAGGACAAATAAATGGTTTTAGCAGGAATGAAGGCCAAATAATCACTTGAACAGTGTTGTAAGGATCTAACTTGAAAATCCATGCTTCTTGGCACATGAATCCTATATATCTTGCTTTTAGTTAAGCACCAATTGTTTACTGTCATTTCTGAAAGTTTCTCAGGAAGAAGCTCTCCAAAACCAGATAGTACTATCCTGATATTTCACTATAAAATCATCATAATGATCGCAATCATCATCATCATTATCAAAGTCTTATAGCAACTATATGGTGTCGGATACACAAATGTTGCTTAGCCATTCGATTTTGTTTAGGGTCATATAATCCAATAAAGCAATGCATTCTCAAATTTCAGATGACCACGTCCTTTTCATCCTCATAGAGCCTTCAACCTGCAATTATATGTTCATTGTTTGACGTAAGGCTATGTTTTTATAGAAATAATTACAACATATTCCCCTCTCAAAATAATGATGTGAGAAGCAAGAGAATCAAGAGTTTGCCCATTTTTTTCCTCCAAAAGGAAACAGTTGGATCCAATTGATCATCCCTGGGCCCTTTAATTTCCTCGAATAAGGACCTTGTATCAGTAGCTTATCATAGGACAATTCATCAACTGTGATTTCTAGCCTCTTCATTTTTACCAATAAGAAAAGCAAGATTCCTACCCTTTTAGCGTCCAAAAAATAATATGTTCATTGTCGAGTCACAATCAAGAAAGGGTTTGATGCAAATTTTTGCCATCATGTCCACTTGGTTCACCATAATAGTAGTCCTCTGGAGATGTCATGTCTTGTATAAGAGTATCCCACATTTCGCGGATAGCCTCAACTTGTCTTAGTAAGTCGAACAGGACATTTACCAACTGTGCCAAGAGATTCTGATATGGTTCTAATCCAAGTTATGAAGACACAACCTTCATCATCGGATGAATAAGAGAGTTTGAAAGATGTCCCTAAGGTAAACATGGCAAGATTTGGGCCAGCAAACAGAATATGCTAAATGGAGTTTCAGGTAGAGTTTTTATGAAAATGGGAACCAAAGTTCTAACAGCCTCCTATACTAAGTTGGAGGAAGTTGATTCCTTGTCAAGATGTAACAATGATTTACGAGCTCCTATTAGAAGAATTCTCATCTAGTGGTACTTTAATGGTGGTTGACCTTGTCAACTTCTTCTAGCTTCTTGGGCTAAGAAACTCTAGGATCTTCCTGTCGAGGTTGATGAATGATGAGTATGTTCTGACAGCTAATAAGAATAAGAGGTCTTAAATTTTAATGGCATTCTCTGAAATGATTTGATTGTTAACATTATCCTGCTATACACAAGTTTATTCAATTTATACATTTTATTTTCATAAGAAAAACAACATAAATGACCTACGTATTGGAGTATAGCTGAGTAGTGCTCTCTGGTCGTAATGATTTGCAAAAGAAACTGGCTTCCAAGGGCCTATGCCTTTATGTGAATAGTTGTCTTGGATAAGTTTTTAGTGATCAACCACCTAACTTGGAGGAGGCAATATATTAACTTTTGAGTTTTGGAAGTGTTTCCACTTCTTCTTTGATATGGTATGGGTCTTCCCTAAGGGCCTATAGATGTTTGTTGGTCAAATGGGACTTTTGGAGGAAAACTGAAATCTAAGAGGATCCCCTCATACATAATATTATGGGACTGAAAGGAATGTAATATACGGAGTTTCGAAAAGAAGGATCCTTCATTTTACAAATTTCAGTTCATAAGGAAGACAAATAGAGGAGAAAACACCCATATTGTAGGAGTTTCATTCGCTTAGAATGGTGGATTTCAGTAAAAAAGTGGGATAGCATTTTATATATCCTATGTAAAAGTTCATCTTTGAGATTTAGGGTGCTGCTGGCAAGATGAGAAATCAACTGTGAAGAGATTATCTTCGGTGGACAGATAGCTTTTACATTGAAAAGTAATATGTTTTCATTTAAGACGATAGACAAAGGGGTATTGAAAGGAAATAGGATTGCTATCTGTTGGTCCATCAATGTAGCTTTTTCACCATTCTTAAGTAGTATATTGCATTGGGACCACAAGGTCATTAGTTCGAGTCTAGCTTACAAATCAAAAGAAAAAAGAGAGAAGAAAGAAAAAGAAAAGCTGTTGTGAAACCAACTCGCAGAAATGAGAATTCTGAGATGGTGTCCGTATTGATGGCATCTCAAAGCACCCAAATCATCTATTACATTTAGTATATTCTCAAGTGAAATGTCCTCAACTATTTCGAATGTAAAGAAAAAGAAAATGATCCTTTGGACAGGCAGGGTATTATAGATAAAGCACAGGCTGAAATCATTTTTGGACTTCTTAAACCACAATCTCGTATTCAGTTTGAGAATTTGGGAACATTTCTGAATTCAAGTGCCCCTAGATACACCTAGAATTAACAAGCAAGGTCATTTTTGTTTTTCCAGGATTTATATTCTTATATTCTTTCTTAAACAACTGAAAAATAGTTTTGCTCAAATCATGGATCTCTTCTTGGGAAGAAATCACCCATCAAAACTTGGCTTGCCTATCAGTATGAGGTGTGTTCATGTTCATACTTATGCATGTCTCAACTACTAACCATAGGACTATCAATTAAGTATCCATGATATTCAACTAAATGTGAAAGGTTGTGAATCTGGTAGTGTGGACATGTCTACAAGAATATGAGGATAATCCATCCGAAATGCCGCTCTCTGTATGAGTGTCTCCTGCCAGCCTCTTCCTTCCACAGCCAGTACTGCAGAACCATCTGACCCACATATCTTTACACACTAAACCTGGTCTTCAACCCCATTTCACAATTCAAAGATCTGCCCAGAAGTATACCCATCAGAGGAGTAACTGTTTTATGTTGGGATTCTTATTTTAAATAAAAACCCATGTGGTCTCATGCAATCCTTAGGTTTTCAAAACTCGGATTATATTGTTGTCAATTGAGAATAAAGCTAACAAACATGATCAGGGTTGGCAACCGTTAGATCTTTGGTGTGATTCCTCTCGGCCCTTGGATCTTGTGATAGGTAGGGTTCCAAGGGTATATAAAGAAAGGGAAAGTCCCTCTTTTCTCTTACGTCATTTTGAAGCCCCATTGAATCAGACCTAAGGAGAAAAGGGACGACTACTCTCATCCTCTTCAGCGCAGTACGAAAAGCCTAACAGCACACCGAGAAGGGAATAGGGATATTCCAGCAAGTTGGTATGTGATTATCTCTTTCAATCTCCATCTCTATTTGATTATGGATTCTGGAAATCTAATTGCATGATCTAGATCTCGGATTAAATAATATTGTTAGGTTTAACAAGTTATTATTTTGAATCTCAACATTTTATTTGCAATAAGGATGGCAGTCATCTTTTGGAATAGCCAAACTATCATTATATATTTTAATAGGCTCTAATTTGTGACTGTTGGTTCTTCTAATGACGGCATCCTAGGCAGCCCAACACTATAACACACCTTACTCTTATTCTCTTTGTACACAAGAAACTATTTGTTTAGTCTCTTCCTATTTTTAGAGTGTTGTATAATATTGTTTTTGGGAAAATCAAGGGAAGTTCATAAGACTTCGTTACTGCATGTGCATACCAGAGATGCTTGTTGTATATTGGTGTACGTTGGTTAGGCTATCACTGAAGGTGATGGCAAACAGAGTCACTCGCGAGTGCGATTCTAACACAGATCTGGAATTGGATATGCAAGGATGCAGGATTATATCTACTCTGATTTTCAGATTCTGGCCAACCAGATTTCAAACTTGCAGTCTGTTTGGTTATAGCACTGTCTTAAAGTTCTGTTTGGTAAGAATGCCCTCTAGGTTGGTGTATTTCTACACTAAGTACTGAATTACTTCTTCTGGTTTAATTTGGACAGGGCCCTGTTTGATTAATAGGGCAGTTCTCATTCAGTTGGACTATTCAGTGAGACCACTTCTTTGTTCTATCGTAGAGTACTATTAGACTTTTTTTTAATCTATTCCATGATCAGGGACATGGGTCTGTTGTCGAACTAGGACTGTATATGGATCGGATCAGGATCCGAATCTAAATCCAATTCGATTATCCGGATTCTGGACCCAATTAATGATCTGACGGATTTGATACGTATTGCAAAGGTGTAGGGCTGTCAACGGGTCAGATTTGGATTGGATCTGCCTAGATCTGAATCCGATCCGATTAAGAATCTGACAGATCCGAATCCGATCAGAGATCCGTCGGACCATGAATTAATCAATTTGAATCTGAATCCGATTATATTTGTAAGATCTGAATCTGTTCCGATCCAATTAAGGTTAATTTTATAAATAAATAAAAACACTATTTTAATAATATAAAAATCTAATAGTACCTTAATTAACTCTAATTAATGTTAATTTTTTAAAAATTAATACTTTATGCATAAAAATCTATGTAATATATTTAAATTGATTTTAAAAAGTTATTATAATCTAATCAGATTTTAACACCCTATATCCGGATCCGATCCGATTATAATCGAATTCCACCGATCCGATCCAACAGATCACATATAGGGTCCAAAGTTCGGCTAATCGGATCCTGATCCGATCCATTGACAGCCCTACAAAGGTGGAATCCGATTATAATCGGATCGGATCAGATCTGGATATAGGGTGATCCGATCCGATTAAAATCCAATCCAATTACAATATACTTTTATTAATATATATAATATATTATTATCTAAAGATTATTAATTATATACGTAACTTTTTTACTTGAATGTAATATGAATAAAAGTAGAGCCTAATCATGTAATTTTTCATTAAAATAGAGCTTTTTTTAAGAAATAAACATTAATCAGACCGGATTTGGGTCGTACAAAATTAATCAGATTCGAACTCGGATTAGGCATTTCAGATCGGATTTGGATATAGCCAGATCAGATTCGAACTCGGATTAGGCATTTCAAATTGGATTTGGATATAGCCAGATCCGGTCCAAATCCAATCCGTTGACAGCCTTAGTTGTCGAACTACATATATCCGATGGAGTGCTAGTTTGGATCTCTTAGTTGGGGTCGTTTTCAACCTTTCGAGGTAATTCAGTTTTCCACTAATGTAGGTCTGATTTGAGTTCTCTTCTCCTCTAGTTCAAGTTCTCAATCTAGACTCGATTTGATAGAGTTTTAACATGGATCTATATTTGTACATAACTCTCCTCCTTATCCTCACTTTATATAGGCAATAAGATGCCTTGAGAGTCCTTTGGGCTTCCTAACTGACACCTCATTCATGACCCATCAGGCTTTTTGAATTGGAACGCTAACTCACAATCCGTTATGGATCATGAAATCCAGACTGCCCTATCTCAACCGACAATCAAATGAGGTACCCCATATCCAAACCATCCAATCTCAAGCGACAATGATGAGGCACCCCCTTCTAATCCGCAATAAATTAGGCGCTTTACAAAGATTTGGTATGCAAAGTGTGCCGCACGCACCCTTGCGTGCGTGTGCTTAACGCGCTAAGTGCCATAGAGCACATACATATGTGTGTGTATGTGCACACATGAGAACATCCTCTACAGGAGAGGCAAGCTTTCTTAGCTAGGTACAACTTTCATTTCCCAATGTGAGAATTAAATGAAAGGGGAGTTTTTCAAAGTAGTGATAGCCGGACCCATGGATCCCATTTGCTAACCTAAGGCATCCAAGATAGTTAATGGAACCATGGATCCCATTTGCTAACCTAAGGCATTCACCTATTGGTGGATGCCCCTCCTCTTAAATGCTCATCATAGGTGGATGTCTTAGGTTAGCAAATGGGATCCTCGGTTCCGTTAACTATTTTCCTTTTTGAAAACATGAGTTTTCCAACTCAAATAATCAAGGTTCAAAACTCCCTCATAAAGTTGTACCGGGGGTTTTTAATTTATAAAATCTGTAGTAGATGAACAACTTAGTGTTCATGGACAACTTTCTCCCGCATCCTGTCATTTACATAAGGAGGTTCTTCTAAGGCTAACTTATGAGGAAGAGGAAGCCTCTTGCTCTTAGGGATCACATCCACGTAGCAGAGGTTAGGAAGAACCTACTTTCTACATCTCCACCAGACAGTGGGATTAAACCTTGTGTTGGTGTCCGTAGGAAAAATTTTGAGTGGGTCAGTGCGGACACCCAAAGGGACTAGTCCTTGCCTCGAAGGGTTTGGTACAACCTCCGTTACCCAAAAAAAATTTATAAACTTGAATTGACTCGTTTTGGGAATTTTGAGCAATGGTCCCTTTATCTTGAATATAATTGCTGAGATTCCCTTGGAATAAGTATGATTCTAACTAATATTAAGTACAATGAAACAGGAAAATATATATATAATTTAGTACAAAAACTATCTTTCTCACAATCTCTGAAATTTGAACCTCGTGATGTTTCCTCATTTTGATCAACCCGGAAGGCATCATAAGGAATGGGATGCATAGCTGCAGGCAAATGAAACAATTGGGAGGAAACATCCACACGGCTGTCAAGTGTTTATTACCTGACTGAGGCTATAATCTCTTTTAATTTGAAATCAAACTCGTTGCTACAGAGAACATTCTGTAAGACAATCTCAATAAATATATGCAAAATTTAATGGATAGGACACCAAATTGAATCATCTGTCATATTTCCACCAACAGTGATCATCTATTAAAAAAACTTCCAAGAACATGAGATGGCCAATGCATAGGTCCATCAAAGATTATAATTTGTCATGTATTGGCCGAAAAATGTCAGAATTCTTCTGCTTCTCAGGCTAGTGTTCCAGTACCCATGGAGATACAAATTACTTTACAGGATGAATATAAATAGAGTAACTTAACCATACATTACAACAGCTTCGAAATAGCTTCATGTGCATTGTGGTTCAGGGTTCACTTTGCACACCTCTGTATTGAAGCCACAATCCATGAGAAGCAGCAGCCATGCTCGCTGCTGCTCTGACAGTCGATCCCTCGGACCTTTAACTTCAACAAGCTTGGCCTCACCTCTATAATCTCCACAGAAGCGCCAGAGCAACAAGTCTGGCATTCCACTGGACCAGCTCCGATAATCTTGTGCCAAATGCCGGCAGAGTGAGGCCACACAAGGACCGCCAATACTTGTAACAGCAGCCCGTAGGTCAAACAAGGAATGCCGGTCCCAATTGACTCCTCGGCAAGCTGTTCCGATGTGTGATTCCCATGAAGTGATGAGGATCTCCTCAGCCATGCCACTATGAATTTTGTGTAGGTGAGGTTCTATGAGGCTCTTTCTTAATATGTAGAAGTTGTCAGTCTCAAGATCTAAGGGCGCAGTCTGCAAAATTAGAGATAAATCATGTGTACCATTATAATTTCAAACATGAAAAAAAGATATCAACTTATGGAATGAGCAACAACGAACAATACAAATATTATTGACAATACAGCAAACAAATCAAACTGTAGAAAATACATTCAGTGAAAACAACAAAAACATGTAATGACTCCATTCTAGTGATCTACCAATGTAGTTATTGTGAGACTATCCACTTCTGCAGAACTATAACACAAATTATGCGCCGATATTTACTGATATCAATATTACTTTTTTTAATAAAAAATGTCACTTGGACAACCCGGGGGAAAATGAAAGAAGGATGGCCCTTTAGAAAGTGATTCAGATAGAACATCAGTTGAGGTCATTTCTGGAGATTAATTCAAGAGAAGCTCCTGACAAGCCATACGAAGAATTAACCATCATATAAAACCAGTATCTATTCTTAAAGTTGGGCATCTGGAACACTTCTGAAATCAGATATCCAAGCACAATTTTCCTGCTGCATGCACCCTAATTAGATTCATGTTTCATGTTTTGCTTCGTAGAAAGAAATAACAGAAAAGGTCATGTTGACCGTGTTAGCAAAACAATTTAAATCTCCTATGAACAACTTGTAGGTCTTCAGTTCAAGCAATGGTTATTTTGGAAAGTTACCCAAGAGATATTTGGTTAGTATAATGTAAAACATACATACGTCCATGATCACTTGTAGCCAGAAAATACATGCATTGGAAAGGTATGCATATAGTCAAATAAGCATGTCACAATTATTACATATCTGACTATTAACAATCCAAGCTTCAACTTGGTGAAACCAAATTGACAGCGGCAGCTGTCAAAGTTCACTACCACCCATACCTGAAATTTGGTGCGAAAGACATCTGATACATCTGCGAATATAATATCCCACATTAGTAGCCCGAAAATAGTCAACCAAATACCACTCTCTGTATGAACACCCTGCCATCCGCCTCCTTCCCCAGCATAATACTGCAGAGCAAGCTGCTCCACGCCACACTGCTCCCCATCTTCACTATAGAACCTGCTCTTCAACCCTGTTCCACAGTTCAAAGGCCTCCCCTGAATATGTACCTAGCTTATCAGCCATCAGAGGAAGAACTATTTAGTCATAACAAGCATAGCACTTATCCCTTTGGAAGAAAGGTTATTTAGACAATATTATTTGGTATTCTGGAGTTCAGTTTCACAAGCATGCAAGCTCTACACGTAATCTGAAAATCTTGAAAGAAGCAATGGAATAATTACTTCCTTGATCTTCCTCTTGACAGATTCAGCAAAACTAGGAGTTTTCCAGCGTCTTGGTGGTTTTCCCAGGCGTAGTACCCGCCTTTGCAGTGCCAATCTGGAACCAGCACGGACCCATGAATCTAGTAACCCTTCTTCAGCAACAAAAAGGCTCTCATTGAGATGACCCATGTGCTCCAAATCAATGGACAGCCTCAGGGTCCAATATCCCCTTCTTCCGTCACAAGTAAATCCAGTTAGCAGCTGCCTCAGTAAACTTATCGCATCTCCATACCTAAAAGGGTAACGAATTTCCATTAGACCACTAAAGAACACAACCAACAGCATGAACTGCAAAGACCCACCATATTAACTATTTCAGCTGGTAGTTCAAACTAATCAAGTGGTATCTCTTTATTGTGACCAGGAACGAGATACGCTCAAAACATAATCATAATAAAAGGAGATATGGAGTCCATAAACATAATTCATGTCCCATCGGGATGCCAGCCTCCATATCCATTTACATTGAGAAAAATCAACATAACTTCTTTTGAAATGGGAGAGTGAGGTCAGAAAGTACACTTTTTTCTTTGAGATTAGAAGGTACCCTTTTGAGTTTAGAAGATTCAAATCTGTCTCTGAGTATGCGTGTGGAGAGATGGAGGGGGAGGGGTGGTTGCATTAGTTAAAGAGTCTTTGGTCACAGAGTTTGCAAATAACTGAATGTAGAAACCAATTATAGAGGCTACTGAATAGTGCTTCTTTTATTAGTTTTCTACCTATGAAATGAATATCCTACTTGAGATTATTTTGCTGCTTTTGTGCCAAAAATTTATTGTTGAAGAATAGAAAAGGAGCTAGTTGTTAGATCCCCCGTAGATGTGTTATTTAAAAGGGCCCATTTTGTGAAGGTGTGGAAGGCTCAGGTTCACCAAAGAATTTTTTTAAAAACAGAAGTTTCAGAAAGCATAACGACTTAACGAGCCAAACCGAAACAGTTACAAAACGCCGTTAATTGTTACGTAACGGAATTTACTGCTGAAAGCCAAACACTCAAAACCCCTTTTTTTATGTCTGCTCATGCAAATCTGAGGGGAGAGAGAGATGTTTGACAGGAGGTCTTTTGCAGATGATAAGAGTACACAGGGCTTTTGTTAGGCTCTTTATTTTTATCATTTTTAATTAACTGTTGGCCGTTGATCGAACTACCAGGTAGGTTTCTTTTGGTAACTTGCAAAATTTATGACTTGAGGTCTTGGTTGTGGGACCCACCATTGGAAACAAAAAACGAAAGCCATACATAAAAAAAATTGCACACCAAAAGACCTCCCAAAGTCAAACTTACCACCAAGTGTGGGTCCCATCATAACAACAATAACGGTAAAGCTCCAGTAGTGGACATTGGACTTTCCCCTGTTGGCTGTGGATTCGGAGACTGCAGTGATAAGCTGAGTCACGATTCAATCCCCTGGCATTACCTCATGCTCGCTGATCAAATCAACCAACGCCCCATCCACGACTCTCTTGAATCTGGAAGAAGGAAGAATCTTGAGCTTGCGTGCAGATAATATCCCACCCCCGTTGAGGTCAATCACGAAACAACAAGATTTGGTACAATCGAATCTTGCTTGCTTCTAGCGAAGCTTCTAGTTTGTAGAAATTATTGTATGGGAGAAAGATGACTCGATAGGCCGACCATTACATGGGAGACTCATCGGGTAGCGAATCCCATCCTCAACTAAACCAAGCCCCAGGTGGTGGGACCCACTATTGGAAACAAAAAACGAAATCCATAAATAAAATTCCGTGCACCAAAATACCTCCAAAGTCCAACTTACCACCAAGTGTGGGTGGTCCCATCATAATAACAATAAAGGTAAAGCTCCAATAGTAGGTACTGGTCTTTCCCATGTTTCTTGTGGCAACCCATTAGTCGGCTGATTCCTGTCAATTT
Source organism: Tetracentron sinense (assembly GCA_015143295.1). NCBI lineage: Eukaryota > Viridiplantae > Streptophyta > Magnoliopsida > Trochodendrales > Trochodendraceae > Tetracentron > Tetracentron sinense. The sequence continues at coordinate 26,905,792 of CM026570.1, forward strand.
TTTTATGGAAAGATGTTTTTTTAAAGTAAAACTTTAGGAATACCGAGATCTACTCTTACCAAATATTAATGTTATAAAGAAAGAAGAAAAAGAAAGATTAAATAGAAAAAATAGTTGGAAGAAAGTAAGTATCAAACCAATAAGTGTTGGCCCTATATATGTTTATTATAAAAGGAAAGGACATTAATGCCCTTATAACATGTATGTGTGTACATTCAACCCTCCCCCTCATGCTAGAGCATAGATATCACCCATGCTCAGCTTGAAACACGGTATGAAATTGTTTCCCTCTAACTGCTCATCTGACTTAAGAAACGTGGTAACAATATTCTTAGACATCACTGCATCTCTGATAAAATGATAAATCCACTTCTATAAGTTTGGTACGTTCATGGAACACTGGATTACTGGCAATATGGCTGCCTAGTTATCACAATACATCAGCATAGGATAATGCACAGCAAATCTGAACTCCTGTAGCCGAGTCTTCACCAACATAAGTTCAGAAACTATGTGAGCCATTACTCTAAATTCAGCTTCTGCACTATACCTTGCTTCTTGCCCCTCCATGTTATTATATTTCCACCAACAAAAGTGCAATAACCTGAAGTTGAGCGCCTGTCAGAAGCAGAATCTCCATTTCAGTATTTAGCAGTGTAACATTGCCTCCAGTACATATGCTAATGAGAACGGTGTTTCCTCAATCGACGTATAAATTGGTGTCCATTGGATGTTTTGGGATGGTCCTATTACGCCCATGCCCCATGTTGAATATGGCCATAACGCTTTTAGATTATGCAATCTAATGAGTGGTGCATAACACGGTTGGCATAAATTTGGCACTGATGGCACCTCTGCATATGTTGACAATAATCTAATTCCATAGTAAACCAGTAGAATCCCATCCTTAGAATCTTCTTTGCTAGAATTAGTCAATTCATTTGTGGTCCATGAACTTCTTCGATGACCCATTCAACTTCTTGAGTGTCTAGACATCTCAATCATATCATATTTGGCACATTGGTATAAAACTTCGGCCGAGAGAACAAACTGTATGGCCAACTGCCAGATGGTTCACCTGCCGCTTTTGGTGGTATTCAAATAGAATATCCTATCTCATAGATATTGCTTGACATATGTGTACCATGGCTTCTGATAAGGCTGTCCTTCAATATCAAAAGTATACAAGCTTATCCTATTGTAGAATTTTGATGGGTCGAATATTGATGCCTTCAGTTATCTTGATCATTGAGGCCAACATAGCTAGCACGTTGGCAAATCTATTATGTGATCTTGACCAATAACTAAAAGTAATTCTTCTGAACTTTGTGATGAGAACTTTAAGGCAAGTCAAATAAGGAATTAGCTTGGTTTCTTTGACTTTCCAAGTCTCGTTTATGCAAACCACCAATAAAGAATCACTTAATACATCTAGCTCTTCTACACCCATGTTGTATGTCTCCCTCAAGGCGTCTATGCAGGCTTCATACTCTGTTGCATTTGGAACAACTGAATTTAAGCTTGACTGCAATAGGAAAGTGAGCCACATCTAGAGAACTCAGGATTGCCCTTGCTCTATTGCCATGATTGTTGAATGCTCCGTCGAAATATAACTCCCATCCAATTGCTTCTAGCTCTTCTCCTTCTACAGAAAGAATAACCTCATCTAGAAATCCATTATACACTAATGCTAAGCATATTTTCTCCCATAAACTGTATTTTCCCTCTTACTCTAACAGTCGCTTGCTTATGTAATCTATTGTTAGCCCCATAGAGGTTTGTTGTATTGAAATATAAAGGAGCAAAGTTTTTTCCAGGTGTGGATGGAACTAGGACTGGCGGGGCTAATGAGATATTGGTTGATCTTGTCAAAAGCATACTGGCATTCTTCTATCCATACTGTAGACACATCTTTCTTTAATAGCTTGAAGATGGGTTCACAGATAGAAGTGAATTGTTCCATGAATCTACTGATGTACTGGATTCTTCTCAGAAACCCTCGGATCTCTTTCTTTGTTCATGATGGTTTTTACTTTGCAGGGTCAATCCCAATGCCACTTTTGCAGACGATGAAACCGAGTAGCTTGCCGAAATAGTACCGAAGACGCATTTTTCGGGATTCAGTCTCAATTAAAACATTCAAAGCCTCTCAAATAGCTTCCTAAGGTTGGTTAGATAGTCTTTTGCTTCCCATGACTTGAAAAATCAAGTCATCAACATACACTTTTGTCTCCTCATGTATCATATTATCGAATAGCACATTCATCGTTCTTTGATAGGTTGTCCCTACATTCTTGAGTCAGCACGACATGACTTTGTAGGTCCCCAAGGTGTGATGAAAGAAGTATTTTCCATAGCTTCCTTTGTCATCTTGACCTAATTAAATCCTAAAAACCTGGCTATAAATGAAAGTCTCTCGGTATGCTATTTTGTCAACCAGTATGTCGATGTGTGATAATGTCGTAATGGGAAGTTGTCCTTTGTAAAAGCCTTCTTAAGTTATGTAGTCAATCAACATTCTAACATTCCCATCCTTCTTGGGTACTAGTACAATGTTAGCTAACCACTCAGAGTATGTTGCTACTGCGAGGAATAGGCTTTGAATTGCTTCCCAACTTCTTCCTTGATCTTCAGAGACCACTCGGACCTTAGCCTCCTGAGTCTCTTTGCACTCTTCTCCCCCTAGCTTAGCTAAGTGCCAATTTTAATGCACTTGGGGTTTTCCTCAATCCTAAGTTTATGATTTCAAAGTACACTAGGTTTCGTCTCTTTTTGGCATTGCTCTACAAGCTCAATGATTTCTTTTAGAAGCTCCTCTTCTTATTTTGTCATATCCTATCCTTAGAAGCTCGAGATCTTGTTTGTTCTCAGAGTTGAGTGGTTGGTCATGGTTCAGGCAGTCCACTATTAGACCAACAAGTTTAGCCAGCATCAATCTTATTGATTATAGCACACTCAAACACGAAAACACATTGTTTGGTAGTCTCATCCCTCGATCACTAGTTTTTCTGAGAAGCCCTAAATCACAACATCATGGGGTCTTATTTATAAACATAATGTAGAAAAGACTGACTTAAAAAAAAAAAAAACAAAAACAAAAATAAAAATAAAAATAAAAAACATTTTATTGAAATTTTAGAAATGAGACAAGACTAGCACTCCAAAAAGGGGATATGCTGACATACTACTGGACTAACTAAAATAGAGTGGTCAACACAACTAAAATAAAATATTCTATCACTGGAGACTATGTCGGGCTTGCCCTTAACCAACCTTGTGAATGCTAACTGATTTTGATCTTCCTCTACCAACTTCAACAATGATGGACTTGGTCCACCAGTCTGCTCACAATTGTGTGCTTGGTTTGCATGCTGGGTCTTCTACTTCTCCTATGTTGATGACCAAGACCTCTGCATCCTCCACTGATTCTTCTGGATGAGGCTTCTTTTGTATCTGCTCCGTTGGATGCTTCCACCTCCCATAAAGCCAATTCACCGAATAGACGTGCAACGTCAAAGACTTGTCACTCTAATTGGTCCAGAAAATTCTCAGATGGCACAGGCATGGGTTAGGCTACAAATATGGTTTCTTGGGCAGGCTCAGCGATGTCATAGATTAGAGGGTTATGTACAAGTGAGCATAGTCACCAAGCACAGGTACGAATTTTAAACGATAATGATCAATTCAGGAAGTACAAGTTTTATTCGGCAAAAACACGAGAAAAGTACATGATTTTTAAAAAATAATTAAAAATTAAAAAAAAAAAAAAAACATGATACCAACTACTAACAATCATTTAAAGTCATCATTCAACAAAAGAATTACAATTATATAGCCCTCAAAATATCATCATTCACCATTCAACCAATTTAGCAAACGAATATCATCTTTCACCATTCCAAAAAAAAGTATGATACCATCATCCTTTAAACTAGAAGTCTAGAACCCCATAACATTCAAACCCTATCATAAAATTCAAACTCACATAAGCTCCAAAGTTCAAACCCTAACATCAAATTCAATAATATCTTCGTAAAAATTAACCCTATATGCAAACTCTATCATAAGATTCACACAAGTAAATCAGAATGAAAGAGAAACTTTAAAAACTTAAATTGCAATATTTAAAGGATAAAAATAATGGGTCGTTGTTTCAAACGACAATCCTATAAAACTTTTTTAAATATAAATATGTTTTTAGTATGCGTATTATACCAGTTTAATACAGAAAAAACGTTTTATATGGGTATCATCATTTTAAACTTAATATGGCTTAAGTGCCGTTTAAAATGGTGAACCCCCCCCCCCCCCCCAAATAAAATAAAATAAATTAATATGCATTTTTAGTGACAGAGCAGGTGAGGGTATCGGGTTGACCCCGAGTCCCTTTCCCGGTCATGGTTCATATCTCATGTTTGCCATCATTTTGTACTTAGGTGGGACACGGCCAGCGGTTCTTTCTCTAGCCTAGACCAGGGCTATACAGCTCACTTGCTTGAATTGATAAAAAAAAATACCCCAACTCTTGTTTGACCTCCTGAATTTCATAAATCAAGTGGACAAGACTTTCTAATGGTGTACTGTATTAAGTTGATCCTCATGGATATTTTAATCTTGGGTGAAGCGAAGAGGGAATTACCTAGACCATACAAATCTACAGCTGACCTAGAAGGTGAACGAGGCCTGTATATTCACAACTTGATAGTTGATTAAAATATCATTATGGCTGACGGATATGTCCAAATCTATTTCTCTTATGTTCTACCTTGTTGACTTATCGAACACCCAAATTGTCGTTGGCATCTTCTTTACACTACTAATGTTCAGCCCTAGCCTTTGCAGGGTAGCCAGAGTACAAACATTCGAACCAGATCCATTGTCAATGAGAACCGACAAAACCTTCCTCAGCATTATATTTTGATGCAAAGTGATCTTGTATGAGTTATGGCATCGTCTAGGATGTCGTAGTCTGAGAACGATATGATCATGAGTGTTAAAAACTGGCTCACTAGCCGGGCCATCCTTTAAAGAGTGATATTAGATGTGATGTGAGCGTTGTTAAAGACATTGATGCGTTGCTCTCTATGATGATCTGATGTCGACCCTATGATGGAGATCTACACTTGTAATTTATTCAACTACTCGGCTACATGATATCTTCAGCCTTCAATATCACCTTTAATAGAACCACTGATCCCTCCTTCTCTAGGTCCCTTTCTCCTTCCTCTGGTCGTTTTTCCCTTCAACCACAGGCGGGTTTGGCTTGTATCTGCCAAACTAGGTGATACTAGTGACGTAACCACAAACGGATCAACTGTTGATGCAGGGGCACTATGCCATTCCCCAGGGAGTTTCGAGACCGATCTCAGTTGGATCTCCTAAGCTAAGAGACAAGGGATTTGATCTTCCACACCCCATCAGTTCGAGCTTTTTGGTGTATTAGTCTCCCGCATCAAATGGTAGCAGAGCAATCCTAAGGTCTAGTCTCCTCAACAGGTGTGGGTGGATGATGTAGGGGCATTATGTCATTCCCTAGGGAGTTCTAAGGCCGATCTTGGTTGGATTTCCTGGACTAGGAAACGAGGGATTTAATCTTCCGCACCCCATCAGTCCGGGCTTTTGTGGTGTATAGGTCTCCCACATCATCTATGCAGGTAGGTACTCGATATAGGGTGTACACATGTGGAGGTATGAAGGGATGGTGACTCGCCCTTAGGGGGTTTATCCCTGGCAAACATGGTCTGGTCAAGAGTAGGAAGTGATGACAATATGAAAGGAATCTTGATGGAATTTTAGATGTAAGTATGGGTGAGATCGAGGTGGTTGGTGTGTTGTAGCATGGCAAATAGGATTCAAAATTAATATTGAATAGCGAAGCTAGATTGCTCATGCAAATAATAGGATTGGATGGTGAGGGTTGAGCTAGATCTGCAATAGGTTCTCTTGCCCATGGTTTAAAAAATCGTTGAAACCGTTACGTATCGCCTGATACGCGATACGTAACAGTTTCGGTTGCCCCCATTACGCGATACCATACATTTACATTGTTTTTCCGAAAAAAATACGTATTGCCAAAAATCGTTACGTATCAAGTGTATCGTCCATTACGTAACGGTTTTGGTTGTAGGACTCGTTCGCCACACCAATTCACTATCTTGAAAAAAATATGTATCGCCCGAAACCATTACGTATCGCCCTGATACGTAACGGTTTCGGTCGTAGGACTCATTTGACATTACATGTTTTTTTATTTTTTCTATTTATTGAGATTTTTTGGATTTCTTTTAACCAAAAAATAAAAAAAGGCCGAAACCTTTACGTAACAGCGTTACGTAACGGTTTCGGCCATGTCCGAAACCGCGTATTTAAACCTTGCTCCTGCCTCAATGAAATTGACTTAGTTGTTATGTAGAGGGCAAGGGAACCTAGGTGATATGGTGTTACTGGATTGGAATTTGATTTTACCTTAATCAATCAACTCCTGGATTGCATGTTGTAACAAGCGACAACGGTCAATGTTATGCCCTGGACAGTGATGATAAGCATAATGTTGGTTCATGTGAAACCTCTCTAGCAGTCGGTTCGGGATTGGTGTCGGGGTATCTAATGTTGAATAAGGCCTTATGGGCTTTATGTTTATATTTTATCTTTACTCTTATAAACATATTTTGGGTATAATACTAGTATCTCTTATATACTTATAATATATCATTAGTGGAGTATAAATAATAAAGTATAGGAGAGAGATCATTAATCTCTCTCTAATTTCCCCCCACTTCTCTTTCTCTTTTCTTCTCCTTCTCTCAAACCTTAATCACTAAAACCCTAGTTTCAAATCCTAATACTCATCATCTTCAATCCAACTTGGTATCAGAGCTCCTAGGAAGAACCAGGGAACATAGAGCAAGAGGGACTAACGACAGTGCTGACGTTAGTCATACAGACAAATGACGTCAACAAGTGATCTAGTATTTTGATGTTGGTTAGTAGATCTTAATTTTATAGGGATTGTGGTGATTTTTTGAGAACTGTGTGTTTTTTATGAGTTCTCAAAAATTGAAAAAAAAATCAGATTCGGTATTTTTGTTTGTGCAATGGATTGGGGATTTTTTTGCGAATAAATCTTATTTTGTTTGATCCATATCATAAATATTGAATGATTGAAACAAGTTTCATGAAGATCGAAGGAGTATTGAACATTCGGCAAGAAGGTGGTCGCTTTGGATCCTCTAGTTCTAATACTAATGATCGGGATAAACTTAAGTGTTATCATTGCGGGCGTACCCATCAATCGTCATTCAAGACACCTGTTGTGATTTGCATGGTCGTCCACCCCCACAGGGCCCTTCTAGCAGTGGAGAAGGAGACAGGGACAAACGATTTGGAGGGGGCTCAAGTGCACACTTTGTTACCTCTACAGTCCTCGTATCTATTGTCGTACCTCCTTCGGATAGTCTTGGTCTTTCTAGAGATGAGATTGATGTCTTCTGTGGCTTTATGTCCCAATTGAAAACTCCTAGTACCCTCGGCTCACAAATTAGAGGATATAAGTTGAATGGGTCCGAGTCCTCCGGTGTATGGTCCACCGACCCAACTGGGTCACCGGCCCACCCAAACTTGAACCACTTAGGCTTTCGACTGAACTACTTAGGCTTTCGACAGGACAGAGTTCCACTACTTTGGCCTTTACAACACCCCGTAGGGCTGTAATTATTTGAGGCCCACCCCTGCTTGATTAGTAGGCCCATGAAGATGTATGGCCTCCATAATGTCTGACTGGACGAGCCACTTACTTTGTGCAATATATGGGCCTCCCTCTTTAGGGTCTAATGAGGGCTCACACTCAAAACACGGACGTCGAATATTGGAGTCCGGCTTTATCATACTGATATATTAGATGTTTATTCTCGAAATTTTCAAAAAGTTGTGAATGATTCACGTTCAAATCGCGAAGTTCGCGACATTCTTAAAGAAAAAAAAATGATGTTTTCAAAAAGGTGTGAATATTTGGTGAATCTATAGTTTGACGAAAAAGTCATGAATTATTCAAAACTTCTAAAAAATATTGAAGAATTTTGTTACTATGAATAGCATAAGTTGGCAATGCTTTAAAACATAAGATCATTCCCAGGGAACTTATGGCTCCTTGGTATGGTTCAAAATATCGGTATCGGTCGCTGTATCGGTTAGTTCAAAATAGGATACGTATCGACGTATCAATATCGTGTCAGTTGGATAAGGCACAAAAATTCTGGATACGCCAAAAAAAAGCTTGGATACGCAAGGAAAAACTTGGATACCTTGCATAAAACCTCTTTTAATGCAATTATAAAGTAAAAACAAACTAAATAAAAGCCTCCAACTATATTTATAATCATACATATGAGAGTTAAAAAAGGCGTGCGCGCTGATAAATATGAATGAAAATACAAACCATAGTTACTTAACCAAATGATAGAAGCTCACTTGCATTCATAAATCAAAAGTATGAAAATACATAGACACTTGCATTCACAAATCAAATTACATACATGATAGAAGCTCAATACCACATTGAGCTTTGTGCCAACATACAAATTATAGAGGGTTTTTTTTTCCATCTATAAATTTTTTCACGAGTAATAACATTCAAATGTTTTTTTACTGGTCACAGAAGATATGTTTTACAAAATATAGAGATATCGGATCACAATCAATTGCGATTAAGATTCGGTAACTCTTAGGGTTCAACAATATAACCTTGGCTTTTTAGAAAAAAAATATTAACTCTGGTTAAAAAATTTAACCCTTGGGATTAATATTTTTTACAAAAACTAAGGTTATATTGTTGAACCCTAAGGGTTAGTGAATCTTAACCACAGAGTTAAAAGGGACACATTTCCAACCTTAATTTTTTTTAAAAAAATATTGTAAAAAAATAACTTTAAATATAAGGGTTAGTGAATATATATATTGAAAATCAAGGTTAGATTGTTGAACCCTAAGGGTTAGTGAATCTTATCCAAAATTATTAGGATTTAAAAGGCACACATTTCTAACCTTGATTTTTTTAATTATTAAAAAAAATTAACTTTAGTTAAAAATTCTTAACTATAGGGTTAATCTTGAGAGAGGTTAACACAACACAAGGTTTGATTGTGTGTGTGTGGCTGAGTGAGGCTAGCCCTCCCCCAATAAAGTCATTAATTATGTGGATGAGTGAGGTTAATAGAGTGAGGATAGCATTCCTCCAATAAGACATTAAGTATAGGGCTGAGTGAGGATAGCATTCCTCTTCTCTTATAATGCCTTGAACAACAAGTAAACAGAACAAAAGAAAAAAAACATTCGGGGCTTTGGCCGAAAGAGGAAGGGGCGACCAGCGACAGTGGCAAGGCGCAAGGTTGGGAACTTGGAACTCCTCCTCGGCGGTTTTGCGATGGGGGACAACGGCAACATGATTCACTAGATGGCGATCTACAGTGGCAGTGGCACGGGTATGTACCCTAAATCCCTAATCCTCCTCTACTAAAAAAATCTGTTTTTTGTTTCCTGTTCTACTTCTCAATTCTTAATTTCTGCTTTTTTTGTTTTTTTGGATGGTTTTTGCAACAAAATCCCTGCCGAAAACCCCTTTTTTTTTAAACTATTGAAATAGCGTATCGGCCCGTATCGAGCCATATCACTCCGTATCGGCTCGATATGCACGATACGTCGACGATACGAGAGGTGTTTTTTTTTCCACCATATCTACATATCGGATACCTAAGAAACCGCTACGTATCGGCCCGTATCGGCCGATACGTACTGATATTTTGAACCATGCTCCTTGGACACATATCATGACAATAAAATATGAATATACAAATACAAAGTCAGGCCACGTGATTTGATCTTATTATTTGTCATAGAAACAAAACTTTAAAAAATGACTGGTAACTGAATAATCTTCATACCTTTGCTCACGCTCAAGAAAGGAAATGCCTAACATAACCACCTTTGAGTAAACCCAAGAAGCTGTAAAACACGAAAGAAATGTCCCCCCAGATTTCGGAATAGAAGATTGAGTCGCTTTCCCATGAGAGCTGGATATTTGGGTGTCCGATATTTCTATGCATCTTGTTACCATTTCAGTGTTGTTTTCATCTAGGGATTGATCCATTATTTGTGCCACTTCAATGGCCTGTGTCAAATAACTAGTACATTTAGCTACCATCACAGTGGTTTCTTTGTATTTTTGCACAGAATTCAATCACCTCTTCATATGCAAGCAGGTCACTTCGACCTGGGAAAATTTGGCTTGAAATTATGCAATTATAATCTGGATACTTGACAAGACCCAAATCAACCAGTAGAAATGATGATAGATCCTGCTCTCCATTAAGGAAGAATAGCCTCTGCATGAAACAAATCAAAACATTTACAAAGGATATGTCAGATATAAAACCAAAACCACAAATTTATCACACCCAATAGAGTACATCATTCACAGTGTTGAACACCAAGAAATCACCTGGGCACGCCAGAGAAGTAAGTCAGCAGTGGAAGAAATTTGAACACAAGTTCCTGTCCGATCCAAAACCATGCTTGGTAACAGTGGGCTGCATATTCAATAGTTGGAAACCAAGAACAAGAAAATCAATTGAATGTGCACTCTAATAGCCCTAATACACAATTTATTGCTAATAGGGAATCCTTTATACCACATCCCATCTTCATACGAAGCAAGCAGCAATGCAATCAAATCCTGCCTTCTTGTACGATGGTTGCCTTTCTGAAGCAGCAATAGAAACACAAAAACTGCTTTGAAAATGCATCAAAGAAACAGTCAAAATTGTGAAATTGCACTGCAATTTTGTAAGTATAGATTACTTGGACAATTAATAGGAAGACTCCGGCAGAAAATCCATAATTGAGTTATTCATCTATTTAGCAGACAAGTACTTTTGACTCAAGATGCTACTGTATTGCACATCCTGTTTAAAAGCCATATTGGAATTGGGAACTCATGGCTGGAAACAATCCTTATGGTTCTTATATCCGGTAGGAATAATAAGAATCAAAATCCAGGTTGGTTGGTGAGCCTAGTGATAGGAGACTATCTAGCTTGGTTCGGAGAACACTTGGTGGGTTAAAAAAAAAATTGTTTCTAAATGTTACGGCCTAAATGCTGAAATATTGACCCTACTTGTTCGGATGGGTGTTCACCCCAAGGTGTTCCCGGACAGCATGCATACATCCGTAACTTATATATATATATATAAGATAAATAATTGTCTTTTTAGATAGTCATACAAATGGATTAGGCCAAATAATGAGTCATCATACTTAATATAAATCTAAAGGTGGGAAAATAACCATGCATACTGGAAACTAACAAAAGAAATTAACGTACTGGAAACTAACAAGTCAAAAGATTCAAAACAAAGAAAAAATTCCAAGCCAATCAAATTGTCTGGGAAGTTAACCTTGCTTTACTACCTAACCTATCAAACAAAGTTAACCATGCCTGATGGAAACTGACAAGTTATAAAAAATAAAAAAAAAGTTCCAAAGCAATCAAATTGTCTTGGGGGTTACTTAATGATTCCAATAGCTAGACTTTAATGTTTATGCTTGATATTCATGCACGTAGAAAAGTAACAACTAATAACAAGGAAAAGGTTCCGGCCCAAAATTTGATCCCCAAAAATATGTGTATAATCGGTAAATAAACAACATGGGAGGTCATGAGAATTCCACCCGTGAAAAAGCTTTGGAAACAAAAATGACAGCATTATTGAAGGACTGGATGCATTATAGATGATATATTTTCATATCCAAGTATATGGAAAATGGTGAAGATGGATGCTAATTGAAGATCTACTTCAACAGCAGCAAAAAAGATTGTTGTCGGATGTGAGTTATTCCAATCCTGGAAATCCAGTCATAGCAACAGGAACTCACAAAGTGACAGTCCAGGCTTACAAATGACAACAGTAAAATAAAATGGATCCAAATATTCAGAGTGGTCTCAATCAGCCAGGATGTTCGTTGGAGGCGGAACTAAACTTGGGTACATCAATGACAGTTGGAGGCAGAGGTAAAGTTAGGTACATCAATGGGCCAATGGGAGAATAGAGGAACCTGAAATACCAAATCCTACATGAGAAGTGGGAGTCTGGTGATCTGACATTGATGTCATGGCTCATTCCTTCTATGCAACCTGAGATTAGTAGGGGATTTCTTTTACTGACAACTGTTAAACAAATTTGGGATGCTATTGCTCAAAAATATTCTCAAGTTCAAAACTTTGCAAGGGTTTATCACCCGAGTCAGAATATTGCCATCGTCAGGGGGGAAATACTTTGGTAAACTATTTTGCTTCTCTACGGATGTGGGATGAACTAGATCACTATGACAGTTAGAAGCCTATTTGTCAAAATAATGCAGTTGACTACATGAACAAAGTTGAGAGGACACAAATATTTGAGTTCCTGGCATGTTTCAATCAAGAATTTGAATAGTGTAGGGTTCAGATTCTCAGTAAGGATGTGCTATCATCTCTGAGTCAGGTTTATCCATATTTGCAAAGTGAGGAGAGTAGGCAAAATGGTACTCCACAATATAATGTTCCACCTCATCGGTTTGCTCTTGCCTCATCTACTGCTACTCGGAGAGAAATAGAGGGGGAGGAAAGAAATTTACCAAAAGTGGATCTGAACACAAAGATAAGTTGAAGTGTACTCACCAAGGTTCAAAAAAAGGGTTTCGGATACCGTAACAGGCACGGCCGAAACCGTTACGTAACGCCGTTACGTAACGGTTTCGGCCTTTACGGAGTTTTTTTTTTTGGCTTAAAAAATCACAATAAATAAAAATAAATAAATAAAATATGTAGGTGTAACGGAACGGTAACGGTGTTCACCGAAACCGTTACGTAACGGGCGTTACGTAACGGTTTCGGCTTTTTTTAAAACCATGGTACTCACTATGGGAGAACCAGACATACAAAGGAAACATGTTGGTATTTGACTGATCGTCCAACAAGGTTTGTCAGCTAGGAATATCAGCAACACATGTCGCATCATCTATCTATACCACAAAGCCCAAAGATACTCCTCTGTCTCATCTACTGCAAAATCATGATACACCCCTGACAATTTTTTCTTCCTCCAAGAAGATAGTTACTGAAAGAGAAAAATCTCTTACATGCCACGCGTCAGTAGCTGCTTAGCTGGTAGAGGAATGATAGCAAAACTCCACCTGTGAATGAATATGAGGGGGGCGGGTGTGCACCATGAAATAAGCTCCGATGATAAAGTCGGTATAAGGCACAAGCACATAAACATATGAATATAATAGTATAGAAATACTTATCGTGAGGTCATTGAGCATATGCGCTTGAGGACGGGGCACTGATGTTGTGCTCTGGAGGATGAGCTGTGGAGAGGTATAGGACGCAGCTCGGGAGGCACAGAGGACGTAGCTCTCGGACAACGTATACGTTATGCATCAGACAACGAGTACGTTGTGCATCTCACAACGGACAACGAGCTCGGCACTATTCACAACAGACAACGTGACAACGGATTTGGCACTATTCACTTCAGATAGCGAGACAACGGGCTCGGGCACTATTCACATCAGATAGCGAGACAACGGGCTCGAGCAATACTCAGACAACGTAGCTCAGACAACGTATACATAGTGCATCTGACAACGGGTATGTTATCCAACAGACAACGGGTACGTTATTCATCAGACAATGAGTACGTTGTGCATCAGACAACGAGTACGTTGTGCATCTCACAACGGACAACGAGCTCGGCACTATTCACAACAGACAACGTGACAACGGATTTGGCACTATTCACTTCAGATAGCGAGACAACGGGCTCGGGCACTATTCACATCAAATAGCGAGACAACGAGCTCGGGCACTATTCACATCAGATAGCGAGACAACGGGCTCGGGCACTATTCACATCAAATAGCGAGACAACGAGCTCGGGCACTATTCACATCAGATAGCGAGACAACGGGCTCGGGCAATACTCAGACAACGTAGCTCAGACAACGTATACATAGTGCATCTGACAACGGGTACGTTATCCAACAGACAACGGGTACGTTATTCATCAGACAATGAATACGTTGTGCATCTCACAACGGACAACGAGCTCGGCACTATTCACAACAGACAACGTGACAACGGATTTGGCACTATTCATCAGACAACGTGACAACGGATTCGGCACTATTCATCAGACAACGTGACAACGGATTCGGCTCTATTCATCAGACAACGTGACAACGGATTCGGCTCTATTCATCAGACAACGTGACAACGGATTCGGCACTATTCACATCGTCAAGCACAAGTTCAAGTATGATGACACTCAACAGATGATCAATCGCAAGGTCGTGCAGGTGACAGTGTGACCTGAACATTTCACCAAGTAAAACACCAAATATTGACAAGGTATTGAGGTACCATTTATGGAGAACATCAAGCGGACATGACCATAATAGATTGTGAAGCCATAGAGAGCATCAAGTGGCCGGAGAACACCAAAGGAAGATGAAAGAATCAGGTGGGTGGCCTGCATAGCCCTTCAGACTAGAGGTGTAAATGACTCAAGCTTCCCAGATCATCATCTTTTTCTTCTGCATTTCTTTACTTTCTCTCTGGCCTTTCGCCCCTTCTCTCTCTCTGGAGATTCATGCTTATCTATAGGCATGTGGAGTCATCATAACTTATGTAGTCATGATGAGGTCACCTGTCAGACAACACTCAAATGAGCCAGCACATAGCCCAAGTGAGCTTATGTCGGCTAAATCGTTAGAATTTGTTAGAATGAGAAATTCCTATTGTACCCCTTCTTTTTACTCCTTTTTACGAATTTTATCTCTTACAGTTACTATCCCAGAATAAGTATTGGAAAGCCTTCATCGTATGATGTCACAGATGGAGAATCCTTCAGTATTTGCTCTTGCTCACACCTGTACTCATGCATCTGCTTACATGTTACTTTAAGTATTGTCAATCCTTCATGGATCATCGATTCCGATGCTACAAAGTTCAGACCACATGATGAGTATGTCATCTTTGTTTTCCTAATCTAACATTTGTTTTTGATAGAGAGAATGTTAGGATTGCAGATAGGTCTCTTTCAACAATCTCTGGTAAAGGGAATGTTAAAACCCTTTCTTAATTATTCCCTTTGTCCTTTATGTACCTAATCTTTCAACTAATTTGTTGTTTATTAGTAGCAAGATAAAATGTCGAATTGTAGTGTCATTTTCTTTCCTAGCCACTATGCTTTTTAGGACACGAGTTTGAAGACGATGATTGACAGTGGTCGTGAGGCTATATGGTTATATCTTCTAGAGGATGCTCCAACAGCCCTCTTTGTTGTTCATACCACTAGTAGTGTTAGTAGTACTAGTGTAACAAATCTCGTTCTCCGGTTTTTATCGGGTGAAGTTTTTCTCGAGAGATTTTTAATTCTAAATTTTTTTTCGAGTATTTCTCGCCTAAATCCCAGCAATGGTTTAAAAAAATATACAAAAAAATAAATATCAACAAATTATATATTCATAAAACCAACACCATTGAGTATTGCTCACGATGTTTTTAAAATCTCGGTTAAATCTCGTGACTTTAGGAGATATTGACAGATCATGTTATAGAACAACAAAGTACCTGTGTAGGCACTCCCCAACAAAAATGGGGTTGTTGAAGCTTGAAAGGAAGAACCGTAGTCTTTGTAAAGTTTCTTGTGCATTTCTCTTTGCCATGAAAATTCCAAAACCTTTTGATCTAAAACAATTCTAAGTTCTAACAGCATCTGACCTCATCAACAGAATGCCTTCTAGAGTATTAAACTTTAAAACTCCTGCTGAAATCATTTGTCCTAATCGATATCTTTTTCCTATTCATCCTAAAGTTTTTAGTTGGGTATGTTTTGTTCACAGTCATTGATCGGTCGAACTAAACTTGATCAAAAGGCCCTTAAGTGCATCTTCCTTGGATATCAATCATCTTAAAAAGATTACAAGTGTCATTATCTTGAGTCAAGGAAGAAATTTGTATATATGGATGTCACTTTCTTTGAATCTATTCATTTTTCTCTTTAGGGATCTCTCTTCAGTGGGGGAGTGTTGGTAATGAAGAGAGGCCTCTTCCTCGTCTAATATCAGTTTTTGTTCCTCCCCCCTTTGTTGATAATAGTAGTGCTTACTAGTCCTGTACATGAAGGTATGGGTGTGCAGGAGAGGGATTTGAGAGTTTACACGAGGAGAAAGAAACTGGAGCCCGAGATAGCCGAGTCACCACTTCAAATCATATCGAATTCAGGTAACATCCTTCATGCAGGTAATTCCTTATCACCTGAGGTGTCTTTCAGTAATATTTAGCTTGTTTATGATTCTAATCTTCTAATTGCAATTCGTAAAGGAAATAGTACTTGTACTCAA
Source organism: Tetracentron sinense (assembly GCA_015143295.1). Lineage (NCBI taxonomy): Eukaryota > Viridiplantae > Streptophyta > Magnoliopsida > Trochodendrales > Trochodendraceae > Tetracentron > Tetracentron sinense. The sequence goes on from CM026570.1 coordinate 26,922,232, forward strand.
CAATCAACATCCAATATCTAATTGCATTTCCCATCAGTCTCAACTCTCAATCTCCATCTTATCATTCCATTATAGCCTCTAATTCTACAATGTCTTTGTTATCCAGTATATCAGATACTCTATCTCATCCTAAGTGGAAAGATGCCTTGAAAAAAAAACGTGGGAGTTAGCCGATCTTCATAAAGGAAAGCGGTTGATTGGGTACAAATGGGTCTATGCAGTAAAACACAAGGCAGAGGGGTCAGTGGACAGGTTTAAGGCAAGATCGGTTGGAAAAGGGTATACGCAGACTTATGGCAGCAAATCTCTCTTAGCAGTCAGCCGATCTTCCAATAACCAAGACGAACTCTATTAGAGTCATTCTATCTATGGCTGAGAATACTTTTTGGCCTCTACACCAATGTGATGTTTTTTTTTTTTTGATCGGAAAAAAACTTTATAGAACAAAAAAAGTACATAAGGAGCTAAGGGAAACAGAGACAATGGGAAAGTTTACAAGCACATAAACTCAACCAAGAACAAACTGCCAGCCCAAAAAAGCATATCAGCCCACCACTTCCCTCAATGCTTCTGCATCAAAAAATAAGCCCGCCCATTCCAACACCACCATGCGAATTCGCCCACATAAATGCTCCACAGAGGAGGAATCCTCAAAAACCCTAATATTTCTTTCCTTCCATATCATCCAAGAAATCGCCCCTGGAAGCAGTGCCCAAATCGCCTCCCTGGCCCCATCCACAATCATCGTAGGCCAACTGGATAAGAAGTTAAGAAAGGAGGAGGGAAAGACCCATGCCACCCCCACTCGGGAAAGAAAAAAACCTCATATGCCAGACACAATAGGATAGTGCAACAAGAGATGATCCACCGACTCTTCCACTTGAAGGCACAAAAAACATCGGTTTGCCATTCGCCACCCTCTATGCTGTAAATGGTCACATGTTAGAATTTTATCCAGCACTGCATTCCAAAGGAAGAATGATACCTTGGATGGAATACCGGGATTCCACACAATCCTATGAGGAAACGACCCAGATGGAAAATGATACAAAGAGTGAAAGAGGGATCTAACTGAGAATCGACCATGGTTGTCTTGAGCCCAAATCCTAATGTCTCTAATCTCTGCACAAGGGGATACCGAAGCAACCCTCTCCAAAAGACGGGACAAATCCTCAATCTTCCAATCATTCAGATCCCGACGCAACCTTGGACCCTACACCACCCCCTCCCCTAACCTCTGAAAAGAATCCTCAACTAATGCCTTCTTATTGGAAGCCAGCGTGAACAAGTTGCCAAAGTCATCCTTCAGCCTAGTGTTCCCGCACCACACATCCAACCAAGAAGATTTCCACCCAGCTAGGCGATTGGCTACCCGCTCCAAGACAGGGGCCCACACCTCTGAATTTTTGAAATTCGCACCCAACGGCATACCTAAATACACCGACAGAAGAGAACCCACAGCACACCCCAGGCAAACTGTTAGCCTATCTAGGTTTGGAACCACCCCTACACTCACAATCTCTGACTTTCCCAAGTTAACTCGTAAACCAAACACTGCTTCAAACCACCGAAGAAGACATCTGAGATAGAGAAGGTCTCCACTCTGGGCCCGACAAAAGATAAGTGTGTCATCGGCAAATTGAAGATGGGAAATACGAAGCCCATTGGATCCCATCAAGAACCCTTCGAACACTCTCCCCTCAGCTCGAGATAACATTCTACCCAAGGCCTCCGAGACAATCACAAATAGAAAAGGAGACGAAGACCCCTAGAGCTAGGAAAATAACCCACCGAATTCCCGTTTACTAGGATGGAGAAAGATACAGAAGACAAACACACCCGAATCCAATGTCTCCACTTATACCCAAAACCCATCCTCCCACGCACATAATCCAGGAAGCCCCAGTTGACATGATCATAAGCCTTTTCCATGTCCACCTTACAAAGGAGACCCGAGATCTTAGATTTGGATCGGGCGTCAATACATTCATTAGCTATCAAGATTCCATCGATTATTTGACGCCCGCCTACGAACGAACGCACCCTAATGAGGAGAGATAATGGATGACAACATTACCTTTAAGCGGGAGGCCAACACCTTAGATAAAATTTTGTAAACACTGCTAACCAGGCTAATGGGGCGAAAATCTTTGAGGTCCACCGCACCATCCTTTTTGGGGATCAATACAAGGAACATGCTATTGAGCACTCTATCAAAACAAGCCCTCTCATATAATTCTTTGATCACCTCCATAAAATTACTCCCCACTATCTCCGAACACGACTTATAGAACTCAATGGAGAATCCATCTAGGCTTGGCACCTTATCCCCTGCTAAACTCCTAATAACTCCTAAGCACCTCCTCAACCTCGAACGGCGCTTCTAGAGCCCCCCTTTGGTCTGGAGACAGGACATTAAAAGTTAAATCGTCTAATCTAGGGCGCCAACTCTCTCTTTCACAATACAGATCCCGGTAATATGATATGACACTATCTGTAATCTCACCCCTCGACTCCTTCCAACACCCATCCATCCTCAACTTGGATATAAAATTCCTCTTCCTATGAAAGTTAGCCGATCTTTGGAAAAACTTGGTGTTTCGGTCCCCCTCTTTAAGCCAACGAATTCTGGATTTTTGTTTCCAACTGATTTCTTTCATTCTGAGAAGCAAAACATATTCCAGACGCTTAGACTTTCTTTCCCACTGGTCTGCTGGTGTGAGCTCACTATTTTCAGCTATGCCATCTAGCCCATCAATCTCCCTTAAGAGTTGAGCTAACCTATTCAGGATATTCCCGAACACCTCTTTGTTCCAAATTTTCAACTTCGCTTTAAGAGCCTTAAGCTTCAAACCGAACCTCGTGCTGGCCGAACCCCAGCCCCAATGGTTAGACCACACCTCGGCCACTAAAACCTTAAACCTCTCATCCTCAAGCCACATATTCTTAAAACGAAATAGACTAGGACCCCAGGACAAACTCCCTGACTCTAAGAGGATGGAGCGATGATCAGAGATGGGCCTAGGAAGGGATGACTGGATAGAACTCGAGAAGTGAGAATCCCAAGCAAGGTCAACTAAAAATCTGTCCAACCTACTCGCACTCTGGTTAGCTCCAGGTTTGGACCAGGTGAATTGAGCACCCCTCATCAGGTAGTCTACCAACCCATGACGAAAGATGAAAGCACCAAACCTCCTCATCTTGGCCAAGATAGGACCGCCCCCTTTCCTATCATATGAGAACCTGATGTTATTAAAATCTTCACCTAAGCACCACGGAGCCCCCCATCTTACACCAACGTGAGATGTTAAGAATGTATCTCTATACAAATATCTGGAATAAGTTTATATGATTATTCCTCTAGGGTCTCAACTCTCTGGTAGTCAAGGGAATGTGTGCAGACTGAAAACAGCATTATACGGGTCGAAACAATCACCATGAGCATGTTTTAATAGATTTAATAGTTCTATGAAGAGGATGGATACGTATAGTGTCAGGTTGATCACACATTGTTTATAGACGTACTAAAGTAGTAGCATTACTGTTCTTATAGTTTATGTGGATGACATAGAGGTAACTGGGGATGAATAGGAAGAAATTCAGTATCTTAACAAATACTTTGGGAAAGAGATGAGATCAAAGACCGTGGCTTATTAAAGTACTTTCTTGGCATCCAGGTGGACGATCTAAGAAGAGTATTTTTATCACTCAGCAGAAGTATGTTCTAGATATAAACCTTAAAGAAATAGGAAAACTATGATCACATACTCTTACTAAACAAAATCATAGGCTGAATATCAATATGGTGATCCTTTGATTGAAGTGGATCAATTTCAGCGATTAGTGGGCAAGTTGATTTCTCTCTCTTACCAGGCCAAACATTGCATATGCATTGTGTGTTATCAGTTATGCACTGGCCAAAATCTATAAACTTGGAGGCTGCCTACAGAGTTCTAAGGTATCACACGTCTTTACTAGGGAAAGGATTGTTATTTTCTAATCATGGACATTTGAGATTGAAGCATTTATCAACGCAGATTGGGCAAATTCTACTAGACTACTTCAGATTGTAGATCAACCTAATGTTATTGTACCTTTGTTGGTGGGAATTAGGTAACTTGGAGGAGTAAAAAGCAACATGTGGTTGCTAGATCCAGTGTAATGATAGGTACAAATCAATGGCTCGTGGTGTTTGCAAACTTATGGATTTTAAGGTGTAATGCCTTATGAACCTCTATTGTGATAACAAGGCTACCATAAGCATTCACATGATGCAGTTCAACATTGTGCGATAGCCGGCCCAAGTCGATCCCCTCCCCACATCCGTGTTTTTCAACCGATGAGGAGCCAAGATCTGTTAGAGTCGCCACCAATCAAGATTCTGGGTGTGATTGGTCACCCACAATTAAGAACCCTCGATTAAATAAAAAACCGAGAATGGGTCCGGGGATTCTTTTATGAGTTGGGGAAGGTGTTAGGCACCCCACCTCATCCGTCAAGCGACGGTTACCTCTTAACTTTCTCCATTAAATTAATTCGAAATTATTTTCTATTTTTTTATTATTATTTCGAGAAAAACCACCCCTCCTTGACCGAGTTAAGGCGATTTCATCCCTACTTGTTTTCTTTTATTTCGAGATTGGAAAGTCACCCCTCCTCGACCGAGTTAGGGTGAGTTTCTCTCTACTTGCGCGGCAAAATCCCTTTTCCCTAAATCGGCAAACGGCCACACATCTCTCCTCAACCGAGTTAAGAGGGGCCCCGCCTACCTTTGGGTGGAAAAGGAGCAAAATACTAATAATGAAAAAAATGAAAGAGAAGTCGAAGATCTAGTCTTCCGACCCTTTCCTTCACCCGGATTTCCTCGTCCGCACAACCGTGAAGAGGGAAATCTCCGAGCTACTCAGAGAAAGTGAGGGAAGAAAAGACTTGGACGGGTAGAAACCGAGGATGGGGATGTGGCATACCTTTTCCCTTTTTAATGCTCCAACTGTTTGAAGAAAACGCTTCGACGAGATCCGAACTCCCAAGATTTTCCCCCAAAGTTGGTGAAGATCCTTCCTAGGTTGATGGCTTGATGGCTGGAATTTCTGGGATTCGAGGGCTAGGTTAAACTTGTTTGGAGTTCTCCCAAGCTTCGGAATTTCAAAGCTCTCAAGGATTTTCCCTCAGTTTTCAAGACTTTTCTCCGTCTTTTTAAAGTCTTCAAGACTTTCCGGATTTTCCAAGATGAGTTATGGGTTGGAGTAAGGCTCCTTTTATAAGGTGAAACAATAGGATTTTCACGTTTTTTCCCGATGTGGGACTAAAAAAATAACCCAAAAGACGAGGTAGCACGCAAAACGAAGACGGATTTCGGGTTTTCCGTGCCGCGCCCTTTAAGAAGCCGCGGAGAGGATTTATGGTAACAATAGGTGGCGCGCCCTTTTAAAGGGCGCGGGATTTTCTAGGCCTTAAAAGGCCCTATCCTTTGGGTCTTGGCTGATTTACGCTCGGGCTTGGGTTGGGCTTGTTTTAGGCTTCGACCTTGGAGTGTGTTTGGGGCTATTTCGGAGTCCGGATCTCGTCATTTGAAGCTCGCCTTTCGACACTTGGAGTTAAATCATCGGGGCATGCAAAAATGGGGTGTCTACAAACATGATAGAATAAAACACCTTAAAGTAGATTATCATTTCATCAGGGAGAAGTTAAGGTCTGAGCAAATTTGTACTCCTTGTATGAGATTGGAACAACAGTTAGCTGATGTTCTCACCAAAGATTAAATAAAGCTAGGTTGTCAATGATCTCAAGCAAGTTGGGAGTGATAGACATCTATTCACAAACTTAAGGGGGAGTGTTGTCTAATGTTGTCTAAGACACCAATGTTCTATTCTATTATTGTGGGCCCATAACATGTGGTTATCCCTGAAAGCGCATTTTTGTCCAACTTTAACAAAGTTTATAATAAAAGGAGAACCAAAGTCTAAAGGGGACGTGAAATTCAATTCATGTTTTTCCCTATTTCCTCTTCTCTTGTCTTCTTATTTCTCCCACTAAACCCTAGAATCTATCAAGTTACAGCTAAGATATCTCAGAGCATTTCTTTAAAAAGGCTCCATAGTCTTTGCTTTAATTGTTCCAACTACTTAAACCAATGCAACTGAGGCACATGTTTAGTATTATGACTTCTTGACTAAATTATGCATGCAACAAGAGATATTTCAGATGATTTTCTACTCCACTACTCTTTTTTCTTCTAGGCATCAGGAGATGAATCACCTTGTAGATTACAGATTGGACATATCTCCCACACCCAACAAAAGCCAAACCTTCATAATGATGAACAAACAAATTTAGACATTCAATATAACTCTTCGATGAGGTGGCAGTCATTGTGGAAGAGGAAATTGCTTTCAGCCTCAGTCCTAGTCAAAACTCAACATTATTTGCATTTTTATTTAGTACTCCCATTTATTATCATCGTTTGTGCCAAATTCCAAAACTTTGGGGTCTGAAACAAGAATCCTGTTCTGTCGTTTCAATTCTAACATATAAAGAGAGGTCACAGAAAAACAAAACATTCAATCAAAAATACCGCGCATTCTTTTTTGGTTCCTAACACGTCCCTCAAGTTTGATACCCAAAATGCCCTATATCTTTTTTTGTTTCAAACATATCTCTAAAATTTCTATACCCAAGAAAAAAATAGAATATAAAGACTTTCACACAATGAAATATGAACTTCAATAGCATCATAGATAAATAAGTTATAAAGATGACTAATAATTTGTCTGGCCCGTATCTGTCCACACAGTAGGCCTTTTACTGTGCAGTCATCAGAAGCCAACTCATCAATATAGGAGCAAAACTATGGCAACAACCATATTTAGGAGGAGCCATCCATAATGCTCCAAGGAGAATATATATCTTATAAAAGATGCCCTCTTTTTATACAGCTACAGTTGGAGATGCTTCATGGTATAAAAGATGCCTGAATGATGGTAATTATTTTGGTTTTTCCTCCATAAGAAAATCATAAGAGGCTGAAACCACACACAAGCACAATAAGAAAATAAAATATTTTCACTGTACATAAAATACTTTAAAGACCAAGTCTAAAGACGTTGTTGGATGGAACACTTATAAAACAATGAGAACATGGTAAGCTTAGAGGAAATAGAAGACACTAAAGCTCTTTAACTTCTCAGTTTTATGTGTGCAGTAAAATATGTAATCTAAAATATAAGCAAAACAAGAGAAGACAATTACAAATTAGTAAGTGGGGACTGTTTATATATCGTATCCAAGGCAAGGATTTGATATGTAAGGTCCTCTGAACCCTGATATATCATGACATAAGAACAGAGGTATTATGCAAGTGCGAAAATTGTCAGAAAACGATAAATTTTGTTTGGAGTTAAAAGTTAAAACAATCAATATTGACTTTATTAATCAAAAACCAGTGGAAGATAAGAACCAGACAACTTTATTATAATAAAGAAGGAATATCAGATATTACCCCTCATTTTTTTTCGAAATTATCAAATCAAAAGCCCAAGGGATTGTTTGAATGAGCACCGAATTCATCTAATCAAGACTTGAGCATAACCTTAATCACATATTGTTCAAAAGCAATTAAGATCAAATTGAAAAGGAAAAAGGAAACAGAAACTAAGACTTTTCATGCATGTGCAGTTTACTTGGTGTGTGTAAATTTTAGAATTACGTAAACTGCATTAACAGAATGAAATTTGGCTGGCTGGCTGGCCCAAAATGGTTTTTCTGACTGTGGTAGTGACAGGGAGAGTAGTGATAAGGATGGTGGCGATGATGACAGTGATAGAGGTGCTGGTGGCAATCGATGATAGTGGTGGAAACGGAGACAGCGTTGGTGATGATAAAGTCATAAAACTGGGCAATGGTGGAAGCTGCAGCAGTTATCGTGCTAGTGGTGATGACAGCGGCATTAACAGTGGTGGTCTTAGACCCCAAAGGTGCTAGTGGTGGTGTGAACAGAAGGTGGGGCTATTGGCAATAGTGGTGGTGCCGATTATTGGGGGAAGCGAGGGATGTGGCAATAGTGGCAGAAGAATAGTGTAAATTGTTTTGATGGCACCTAGAATGGATACAGCAATAGTTTTCGCGTATGATGCAACTTATGATTTGACAACTATTAGTTGTATTTTCTTTACTGTAATTTTGGAGTTTGAAATTTGTTATTGTCAAATGAGTACCAAAACATGCTTAATCTGCAAAATCGTAAGATGTAGCAATGCCGCATCCCTCACCTGACTCATATCCTTCAAAGTCAGCACCTTGGAATTTTTTAAGGGCCTTGGGAAATCAAAACTTCAAAGCGTCAGTAAAAATACTCCCCCTTAAGTTGGAGCATAGATGTTACTAACAAGCTGGTCCAGAACAACATAGTACTCTAATTAATAGCGAGAACAGATCAGCTAACCAGTCCTTTGGCATTATGTACAGAGTGCAACACCTACAAAATATTAATCCATGTACTATGTTTTGCCCTCTCATGAAACGAATGAATTACAAAATTATGTACATATGTTTGATTGTCGCAGACCATTTGCATTGAATCCAGATCCCGACTCTAATCATGATCATGAGTATCAGTACATCATCTTCCAAGCCACCACTAGTACTTGGCCTCAAGACTCGAATTAACCAGAAGAAATTAGTCCTAGAAAACTAGACACAAATGTACAACAGCTAGAACTAGAAGTAGGTAACATATTAGCCATAGGCAAAACTCTACAGATATTTGTGCAAAAGGAGCCTCATGTCGAACATAGAGAAATCTAACTGCCTGTTAATAAGATAACCCTGTGACAAGTATGCAGGGTTTATAAACTTAGAAGCCCATATAATCGAATAATGGGGCCAGAAAAATTATATTCTCATCCTACAGGGTTACATGCAAAAAACAAAAAACAATGAATTCACTAACTTCGGTAGTATCCTGCCATTTACATATTGTCATTCCCTTGGTACAGTATGATAGTTCCAAGAGGTTGTATAGGGTTGTTTTACCCATCAGGTAACATTCTTATGACATTAGTGCTATAATAATCTAAGATCCCAGACCTAGGTAATATGAACATCTTTGGCTGAGCACAAAAACTCGATGGATTTATCTCTTTTATTTGGAAAAATAAATTGAAAAACAGAGTCTAGCAATGTGTTACCGATGTCAGCAAGAGGAGATACATAATATAAGAAAATATCAAAACATGCATACCTTCAAAAGTGTCGAACACGAAATTTCTCGTAGCTCGGACACAGTAAGCAAGTCCAAAACCTCCTTCATGTTTTTATCATGCAGTTCGTTCATGCACTCCAAGGAACATATATAACCTGTTGCTGTAATCTTAAAGCTATAAGACATATGAACAAGTATGCCATCAAAGGATCCCAACTTGCAAATTTGACATGAAAGAGTATTACATATATAGTTAAGTAACAGAATTCAATTACCAGAGAGTCCCTTAATTGCTTGTCGAGAATCCAATATTTCTGGGTAGGAAATGTTGGACATACGAAACCAAGGCCCTAAATAAGATAAGCCAATATGAAAATACTACTCAGTTCTTGGAGATGGCCATATCTATAAAATTAATCACTTCCTATGCCAAAAAAAAATTATTTAGCTTACATTAAAGAAGAGAAACCAATCAACGTGTTAATAAGGATCAAAACCATGATCTAACCAAAGAAAATCAAAATGACCAACATGAAAAATGCAATTTAAATAATCTAGATCAATTTGTGAAGCTGTTTCTGCAAGCATTTTGAAGGATTTATCGGACCATAATAACAGGTTTCTATAACACTGTTTCAAAAGAGGATCCAATCAGTTAAACTTTTGTTTCAGTTTCTATCGCCTTCTCGGGAGGGATTGTTAGGGTTGTGTGGAATCCCAGAATACCCTCCAAGGTTTCTTTCTTATTGACTGCAGTGTTGGACAAAATCCTAATTGGGGATCATTTGCAGCATAGAGGATGGAATATGGCTAACCGGTGCTTTATGTGTTTCCAAGCGGAAGAGACGGTGGACCATCTTTTTTTGCATTGCCCAATAGTGAAGGAGGTGTGGAACTTTTTCCTGTCTCGCATGGGGGTGGCTTGGGTTTTTCCCTCTTCCTTTCGAAATATCCTAGATTGTTGGTATTGGGATAGAGGGGCGGATGTTTGGGAGGTGATTTGGGGAGTCCTTCCTGGGACTATTTCTTGGCATTTATGGAAAGAGAGAAATCGTAGAGTGTTTGAAGATGTTTCGTCTATCATGCCCTGCCTTTGTGACCGTATCCGGATGGTAGTTTTGGAGTGGGCAGGGGTTCATTGTTTAAGGGAGGAAATCTAGGATATTTTGCTTTAGTTTGTGATATATCCCAAGGGAGGGGGGGTTCATTGTAGTGTCGCTAGCCGGTGTTGAGCTTACTTGCTTGTAAACTCTGTGGTCGTTTGTATCTTTCTTGTTTTTCTTTTGCTCCTGTTTTTTAATAAAATGTGCTATTGATATAAATTTAAATAAAAAAAGGATCCAAATTAATGATCTAATTCAACAAAATGTAAAGGGGCTGAGCAAAGAGATTATTGTAAACCTTTCCATTAACCCGACAGGGTTCATCACCACAAAATGGTCTATGAAATCCCTTAAGCTTATAGATGTGTTGGACCAGCTAGCATCCAACTAATTCCTTGGTTTTATATATCACTGATTACACCCAATGCGTCCCACCAAAGAAGTGTTCCATCAAGTATTGATATTTTATTGTGAAGAAATAATCATGGGTAAATGCGTAAAATGAGATATATAATCCAATAAATACTAAACACTGCCCTTTTGTTTCATATTCATACTTAAGAGTAGGTGGGGTGTGTTTAAAAAAATAAAAAATAAAACAAAATTTGGTCACTCGAGTAGGCCGGTTTACTTGATTTTTTGTTTTAACAAAAAAAGTATAAAACTCGGGGCGAGTCACTTGGTTTTCAGTGTCAAAATCGAGTTTTACCTCAAACTTGACTCAAAACCTGACCAAGTCGAATCGACTTGGCCGAGTTTTAATACTATGTGTTACAATACCATATGGTCATTATGCTCACTCTCAGTCATCGACTGACAGTTATGGACAGCTCTGGAATCAGCAACTGACGTGCGTACATCTGTACCAAGGCACGTACCACACTTTCATGAGTTGGCCACAATATTTTCACCATGTCTGGCTTACATAAAATGTATCACTCTACTCAATTCATGAGCCTACAGAGTATGAGCTACAACAAAGCTCAATGTGGTATAAAGCTTCGATCATCTTTGTCATTTGATTTATGATTATAAGTCCATATTTTCTAATGTATTTCATTAAATGTAAGGTTTTAATATCTAAATTGTATTTTCTAACTTGGTTAAGTGACCATTGTTAGTATTTTCATCCCTATTCATTAGCACGCACACCTTTTTTAACTTATAAAATTCTTAACTCTCATATCTATGTTCATAAATGTAGTTTGAGACGTACATTTGGTTTGTTTATAAATTATATTTTTATTAAAAGAGGTTTTATACAAGCTATCTAAGTTTTTCCTTGCGTATCCAAGCTTTTTTTAGCATATCCTATTTCTTTTCTGTCGTATCCATCCGCTACGCCGATACGTATCCTATTTTGGACTTACCGATACGGCACCCAATACCGATATTTTAAAATTTAAACGATTACCACAAAAAAAATATCATACACATAAAATGGTCACAACCCCAATGTAACATCTTGCAGATTTACGATTGGAGTTCTATATTTGTTTTCAGGGCAAATTTTGTGATGTTTCAATTTTAATACATTTCCCTCTTGCTATAAGCACATGAAATGTGTGTAGGATAATAGATGAATGCATATTTACTAAATCCATGGATCTATGATTAAATTAAAGTTCCAGTGTAAGTTTTGTGATATTTCAATTTTAATATCTTTCCCTCTTACTAATAAACACACGAAATGCGTGTAGGGTAATAGATGTTTGCATATTTATTAAATCCATGGATCTATGATCAAATTATAACGAGATCTAAAGATTTCCATTTTGAAATCTTGAAAAATAGAGAAAACTCAAAAAGAACAAATTATAATGACAAATCTATGAGATCCCTAGATCTATTTCTCTAAAAAGCTCTTATAAATGATTCCAAACAGAAATGGATAAACAATCATAATCTAACATAATCATAATTGATACCTCTATGATAAAACTCGGCGAGTCGACCCGAAACTCGACCGAGTCGACTCGACTCGGCCATGTTTCGGGTCTAATTTGAGGTAAAATTCGGAAATGACACTAAAAACCAAGTAACTTGCCCCAACTCGATCGACTCGCCCCCGAGTTATGTACGTTTTGTGTTATAACAAAAAATCGAGTAAACCGACCTACCCAAGTGACCAGATTATGTTTTTTTTTTTAACACACCCCACCCACCCTTAATATAAATACAAAACATAAGGAGAGGTTTTAGCATATATTGAATTATATATCTCATTTTAAGCATGTTTTATCCTTAATTTTGAATTTATACCATATATATTATTTCCTAATACATATTTGCCAAAATGCTCCAAAACTTGGAAGGAATAATGAGGGAGTGGTGTGCACTAAAAATGTTTGTTACACTTCTCCTATTATTACTCTTGTTGCTTATGATCTTGAGTTGTCTATTGCTCATCGCAAGGGTGTTCGTTCCTTGTGTTACTCCTTACCATCTTGCCAAGTATGTTTGTTATCAGGCTCTATCTCCCTCGTATCAAGCTTTCCTCTCCGCTATTGATATTGTAACTATTCCTCGTTTTGTTCGTGCTGCTCTTCTTCATCCTGAGTGGACGGGTGCTATGGTTGACAAGATGAATGCCCTTCAATTTAATCATACTTTGAATATGGTTCCCCTTCTAGTTGGGAAGAAACTTGTGGGTTGCCGTTGGGTTTTCACAGTCAAACATAACTCTGATGTCAAAGACCTAAGTCATGTGAAGTACTTCGGTTTAGAGATTGCTCGATCTAAAAAGAGAATTTTTCTGTCACAGCGGAAGTATGTTCTTCATTTGTTGAGTGATACTAGTATGAGTGGAGTGTAAACCCACTACTTCTCCCATGGATCCGAAACTCTCTTTATATGATATTGAGGGTGATCTTCTTCCTGATCCTCATGCCTACCAGCGTGTCGTGGGCCGCTTGATATATCTCTCTCACTCAACTGGATATTAAGTTTGTTGTCAACATGGTTAGTCAGTTTATGCATGCTCCCCGTGCTTCACACTTTGTTGTTGTTCATCGTATTTTTCGATATATCAAGTCTAAACCCAGCTGTGAACTTGTATATCGCTCACATAAGCATCTTGAGATCTCCGGCTATACAGATGCCGATTGGGCCAGATCTACTACTGATCGTCACTCCACCTCTGGCTATTGTGCCTTTCTTGGGGGCAACTTGGTTGCATGGAAGAGTAAAAAGTAACCTGTTGTTTCTCGCTCTAGTGCCGAAGCAGAATATCGGGCTCTTGCTCATGGGACTTGTGAAGTTCTATGACTTCGTTCTCTCCTTTCCAAGTTAGGGTTTCCTGTTAAAGGTCATATGTCTTTATATCATGATAATCAAGGTATTAAACTTCGGCTTCGGTATAAACTTCGTTCACTAAGGAAGTTGACTCAATTCGAGGAAGTTTAAGGAAGTGCGGGGAAGTTATGTAAAAAATAAATAAGTCTAGGAAACTTTAAGGAAACATTGGAATTTTAAGATGAACCTTTAGATGTTCAATATTTAAGGATAAATATATATATCTAGAATTCATTATATTATTGGATGCAAGCATGTAGAGATTCAAATGTGAGAATCATATTAAGTGACATGCGTTGTCTGCTTGTCTTTGCTGTAATTTCTTCTTGATCTTTTTTCTATATCCTCTAAAAAAAACAATACCATAATATATATTTACTAAAATATATCATTCCAAAAAAACAATATTATAATATAATTTTACTGTTATTAAATCATATATTTAGTGAATTTTATATATTATTTTTTAGTAAAATAAATTATATGATCTAGTATTGTAGATGTTATTATGTATATTTTTTAGAGTTATTAGCTATTAATAATAGGTATTAACATTCATAACTAATATTAATTTATGAATATTGTTAATATATTAAGTTATATTATGATTACATTGAACCCGGAGAGTGTTCAATCGTATCCACAAGCCAACACGTGTCCATTTTAACCGATATTAACCATGGTTAAGGTTCATTAGTCCTTGGGTTCAACATATAAACCCTTGTGGTTAATATTTTTATAGTATTTTTTTTTTACAAATACCAAGTTATATTATTAAACTGCAAGGGTTAATGAATCTTAACCACGGTTAATAAAGGTTAAAATGGACAAGTTTTGGCCGCAATTGAACTCTCCCCAAGTTCAATCGCAATTGGTTGTGATCCGAAATAGTGATAGAATGGTAGCTGTAGCATTACTCTTTGTTGGATAGTCAAAAACAAATGGAGTGGTAATAGCATTACCCAATTTAGTTAAAAGGTTAAATCAAAAGGAGTGGTAATAGCATACCCATGAGGTTAAAGCTTGGAGTGATAATAGCATCACCCATAAGGTTAAAACTTAAAACAGCATTCTGATTCACGATATTTCTCATTCACAATATGGGAGAGGGAGAACGAGAGAAAAACTTAGGGTTTGGGCTGCGATTGGCGACGACGATGGAGACGGCAACTTCTATTCCTCCAAGTAAGTACCCTAAGCTATTCCTCCAACTATTCCTCTCTCTCTCTCTTTCATTTCTCAGTTCTCACATGAGATTCTTGAAATTGTTGTTGTGCTTTTCTCACTTGATTTTAATCTGCAAATTTGTCACAACTCACAAACACTGTAATTTTTTTTTTAATGTTTTCGTAGACTTCAGTGAACTTCCACTGAAGTTAAGTAATTTTTCTAACAAAATTTTTGGTTTCGACCGAAGTCCACCGAATTCTACCGAAGTTGACCGAAACACATCACGAATTTCAGAATTTTTAAAATACAAGTTGATTTTACTTCGGTCACCACCGAAGTCGACTCAATTCGGCAGAAGTTGACCAAACTACGTCGATTTTTAATATCTGCTGATAATGAGGTTGCCACGAAGATTGCTTCTGATTCTATTTTTCATGAGAGGACAAAGTACATTGAAGTTTATATTCATTTTCTCCGAGAGAAAGTTCGGGATTATTCATTATCTCTTCAGTATGTTTCATCTTCTCAACAACTTGCAGACATCTTCACTAAGCATGTTGGCTCTGCTATCCTCCAGGATATTACTGTCAAGCTGGACATGCTTAATATTTATGCCCCAGATTGAGGAGTGTTGATATATGAAATATCAAGGGTATATTTGTAAAAGGGAATATATGTGATGTTCTCTTCTTAATATACCCTAATCTCTCTTCTTCTCTCTTCTCTGTTCTCTAAACCCTAAATCCTCCAAACCCTTTCTCCAACATAAGATACCTACATGTATGACACTTTGAAAATTTGGGAGCACATGCCTTTGTGAATAAGTGGCCTAGCCACTTGAAGAGACACAAAAACAACCCTTAAAACCTCTACCCCTTCCTCTCCTCTCATTTTTGTTTCTTCATTTTTTGCTAAAGAGAGAGGGGAGAAAAGAAAGACAAAACGGAGAAAAGATAAGAAAAAAAAAAAAAGGAATGAGAGAGAGAAGGCAATTTTTATTTTATTTTTTTTACATGCATGCATGACATTCTTTGAAATTTGGAAAAATTATGCTACTTGATAAAATTCTGTAGAGGGAGTTGTACACATAGCAGATTGTGAGAACCCATTTGAAAGAGCTACATCTATAGGTTCCCCGTAAGATTATTACCTTAGTTAGATAGAATAGGGAGGGTTTTATAGTGAAAGGTTGAAGAGCATCCAACAGTTTGAATTCAAATTAAAAATTATGGAAGACATACTTGAGAATCTAATTGGGCTACAGTCACAGGCCGACTCTTCTCTGTTTATGGCATCAAATCTCAACCAATATTTGAAATTACTTCAAATATTTCTAGACTTCCCTAGCTTTCAAATGGCATTGGTTTGGGGAAATTCTGAGTTTAGAAAGCCTTATTTTAAAGCCCATCTTCTCAAACCATGTGTTTTGTTAGCAACTGTAGACAGAAACATTGACTCATGTTCCAGTAGCTATAACTTGACCATCTAAATTCTGATCCAAGTGATTTCAATTGGAAAACATGTTATTATAAGTTAGCTTTCCAATAAAGTAAGAATCATGAGAATGTAATGGACATTTTTAAACATATGAATTTTTTAGTAACAAGCTATCTTGCTGGAATTTTTTGTATTGAACTTGTGAACATATTTTTAACATGCATGCAACTATTGTACAATTTCTGTTGTGAAATCTTTTATAAATGTTTGACATCTAAGTATGAAAAGCTAGCTGACAAGCATGCAAGTTATGAACTGATTAGAAATGAGTAATTAACTTGAATTTGTGAGTGGCTATGCAATTAGCGAATATTACTCTCCGCCTGACACAACATGATGTTGGAATGATGCAAAAACAATCTGTAGAAAGATGTTTTTGAAATGATAGTTCATATAAAAGTAAAATTTGAATGACAAAATGACATGATTGCTCAACAAATGATAAAGATAAAAATGAAATTTTAAGACTCCTTCGAGAGGTAAGACTCCTTCGGGAGGTAAGACTCATTCAAGAAGAAATAAAGCATGTTTTCAGATACTGTTAGGGTTTACGAACCACAAGAAAGACCTAACTAAAATGCACAACACCAAAGACAAAAGTTAAAGTCAAGACGAGTTGTTTGGTAATAATCCTTGAGAGACAAAAGACTGGCGAGTTCCAAGACAGGGCGGGTACATGGTGACTGCCTGACAAACATCCATGACGGATAAAATCTGTGAAAGACCAGTGAGTCCCAAGACTGGATGGTCAGCAGATTAATTACCAACTAGCAATCATCTTTGAGGTACAAAACCCTTGAAAGAGATATGAGTGCCAAGAAAAGGCAGGTTCATTCGGGTATGACTCCTTAGTCTGAGGACGGGAGGTATATTAAGTCTAGGATACAAGATGTGAAAGATGTTATGACGAACAAAGAATAAGATGTTACGCAAAAACATAAATTTGACTTAAAACATGACAAGCGAAAGATAATCCGTTAAAGAAATCATCTATCAGAAATACGAACCTTGAAAGATTTACGCATGAGTTGTAGTAAGTAACGATGACACACGACCAGATGACACAATGAAAATTAAAGTAAAAGTAATGAATGGATTAAAGTGGGGTTAATTTTACTTTCAACTTTTTATGTCAACAAATAATGAGTAAGGTGAAGCCTAATTTTCGAGAAGACGGGACCTTGAATTCGAGGAATATTTATTTCTTGCATGTTGAAGTTTCTTTTTTTTATAGAAATGACTTGTATTTTGTTAACATCTCAAGCCAGATGTGTTAAATGTAATTATTCGGGTATGCAGATTATTTGGATGGCTACTGTGTTATGTTGAGGATCATTGTGGTGACCAAGAGGTTTTAAAGCTTTTCATGTTTTAGCTTCAGCATATGTATGTATTTGAGTTCACAATCCAAATTTGTAAATGAATTTAGATTTGGAAATTCAAGTCTAAATCAGGGTCGTGACAAAAGTAGGTCGTCGTCACTCATCACAGCAATTCTTATGTTTTGATGCATGTGTTCAGATCATTTCTTGGCACATCATAACACCACAATCTAACCAGAAATAGATTAAGAAGAATTAGAAAATAATGAAGGGGAGAGAGAGAGAGAGAGAGAGAAACAAAGCTCAAAGCATATCAAATTTACTTAAAGAACGAATAGAGTTCCATCAATAATAGAACCTAATAAAGGGAGTTTGGTTTACTTCAGGGTTCCAATTCTCATGGAGAAGGCCAGATTCAAAAAGGGAAGTGATTGAAGATGAGACAAAAAGTTATGATTTCCTTTAGGGTTTGTTACTTTATTTCTTTTAGTTTTATAATTATCATTAATATCATCATCCTCAATACCATAATCAAAAGATTTGGGGTTGAAACACAAATCTTGTTCCACAATTATGTTCTATTAGAAGTCAAAATTTCAACTAAGTCGTGTTTTATCAAAACTTTTCTCACCAACTCAATCCACGTCATTTTTAGCCTTCCTCTTCCTCTTTTAGGGTCTTCAACTTGAACCAAGTCACTTCTTACTAGAGACACTAATGATCTTCACTGAATCCGTCTAAATCATCTCAATCAACTCCCCTATTCTAACCCCCCTATTGGAGCTACTCCTAGTTATATCAAAAGCGCTTATTTTTTAATCTTATTTTTCCTTGTTTTCCCACTCATCCATCTCAACAACATCATCTCGGCTACACTAATTTTATTATGTTAATATTCTAAGACACAAAGCATAGCTAGTCTTATTGCTATCTTATTAAAAAAAAAATTAGTTTGATCAGGATGCGTAGGTCACATAGCACTCCAGCAGCACTTCTTCATTTTATCCATGCAACTCCAATTCAATGGGCAACATTTTCTTCAATCTCTCCATCATTATGAATAATTGAGCCATGATACAAAAATTGGTATCTTTGAAGTATCTCTTGGCCATATATCTTAACAACCGTCTCTACCTTATTTGTGTTCTTATTAAAGTTGCATTCCATATATTCTTCTTGGTTCAACTTATTTTGAAATCCTTAGAATCCAAGGTATTTCTCCAAAATTCTAGTTTTGCATTTACCCCTCATTAATTTTATCCATTACTACCACATCATCTGTAAATAGTATACCCAAGGGATCTCCTCTTGAATATGAGCCACTGATTCATCCATAATCAATGTGAAAAGCTATGGACTAATAATTGATCCTTGATGTAACCGTATTGTCACTGAAAACTCATTTGTCTCGCCAACAATTGTTCTCATGATAGTTAAACTCCCTCATACAAGGCCTTAATAATATCAATATATTTTCTTAGAACTCCTTTCTTTTCCAACACCCACTAGATTGATTCTCTAGTGACTATCATATCTAATCTAAGTTACCACAGTCATCTTTTTTCTTCACCCTAAACTTCATCAATTGTCTAAGTAAGAAGATAACCTCAATCATAGACCTTCCCAACACGAATCCAAATTTCAGTACCCTAGGTACTTCTCTTAATATTTGTTCTAGCACTCTCATAATAACGTAATCATTAAGACTTATCCTACAATGGTTCATACTTTAAACCATAGTTGCAGGGAAGCTATGTACAGAATGGGAAGCTCGCTTCCCAAAAAGCTCATTTCCCAGATTCGCTTCTTCTGACAGACCAGCTTCCTAGGAAGCTCGCTTCAATCACATCCCATTTAGTAATCAAAGAGAGTTTTATGTGTGAAGTGATGGGGTCGATCGAAGTCTATAGCCTAGGGTGTAAACTCTAAATAAGTATCGCCGGTTTGGAACCTAAAGCACCTACTTTTTCACAAACATCTCATGTAAGATAAAATCAAAGGTGTAGTTACTAATAATAACATAATGAGAATGAGGAGCCTATATCTCATTTCTCACTTCCCCTTTCGTAAGATTTTTTTGAGCCTCACTTCCAACTTCTCACTTTCGCTTTGCTTCTCGCTCTAGTAACTATGCTTTAAACATCTCTTTTATTCTTGTACAAAGGTACCACAATACTTCTCCTGCATGCTTCCTATATATCATCCAAACACATTTTTCTCTTTTTTAAGAAATAAATACTATGCTGTTTGGTTACCAATAAGCATCGTACTCATATGATTAGTGTAGCCCCCCTCCAACAAAAGGTAAGAGTGTAGCTTAGATACGAATGTCAAGATGGATAAGTGGAAAATTGAGAAAGAAAAAATCAGAAATGAGCATATCGTGTAAGAATTCAAGCAATGCATGAACTCCGTAAAGTTCAAACAAGTTAAAAGTAGAAAGCTATCAATGACATTCTTGTAATTATATATTAAAGAAATGGCATTTTTCTAAAAACATTTATAGATCATAATTACAAGAAAGCCCTTGATTATTTTCATAATTACAATAATGGCACATGTTTTTGGCTTGCGTGAACTTTTAGAGTTCACGCATTGCGTTAACTCTATCATTCCCCTATATATATCCTTAGGGTTTTGTTTAAATCACCCTCAAAACTAATGAAATCCCAAAATTTTCAAGAATTTAGAAGAAATTCAAAAACTTGTGTGCAACCATATGTGATGTTGGTCATTTAGAAGGAACGTCTTGGATTGGGAATTTACAAAAGTAAAAGGCATGGACCGCATCGTTGGATAAGATTCTTACTGCGGACCACCTCATTCATAGAGGAAACAGCATTCCCATAATTGCTGAATGTGTTAAGAACAAAAAGAATCTAAGCCACATCTTTATGCATTGAGAAGTAGTTTGGAGTCTTTGGACTATGTTCCATCTTCACTTCAATATGTCTTGACCATTCTCTGTTTCCGAACAAGTTTGTCCATCTGGAATGGGGATCACATTGGTGGGGATATAGGCCGATGATACGTCTAGAGCCCGTGTTTCAATGACGGATAATGCAGTTGAGTTACCTGCAGCTATGTGGTCTGATCGTTTAGCGGCTCTTTCTAAGAGACGGGAATGTAAATAGAATGGTGGCTTTGTTTCGTGGTTGGGTGTTGGCTTTTTTTGGTCCAAGAGGCAAGATCTTACGAGAGAGTTCTTCCTTATGCCGTTTGTTGGGATATAGAAAAATATTTTAGAAAAGTGGAGTGCCTACAGAAACTTGCAACATTGTTTGGTGCTAAGTGGTCTCTGGTAAGCATTGTTACAATTCTCCCGAGAAATACCCAATTTCTCCCGATAAAAACATCTAAAGTTTAAAACTCCGTTTTTATCGCGACATTTTAAAAATCTCACGAGAAATATAATTTTCTCTTTTTATCCCGTTAATATCGCAAGATTTAGCCAATATTTAACCGATATTTTTAAAATATCGTGAGAAATACTCAATATCATGGTTTTAAAAAACACTGAAACCGTTCCGTAACCGTTTCAGTGAACACCGTTACCCGTTACCGTGACGATTCACCAATTTTCCCTTCCAGGTACTGTAACGGTAACAGCGAGAATCTGCTTTTGCAGGTTTTGTTTTTTTTTCTTTTTGCAGGTTTGCAGTTGCTTTTTGCAGGTTTTGAGTTGTTGACCCATGAGTCCGTGACCGTGAGTCAATCTTCTACTCTTCTCTCATTTCATTTTCTCTCCGTCTCCGAGTCTTATAAATTATAAACTCTCTCACAACATAATCCTTCATTCCCTCAAGTAAAGACTGAAGAGTGAAGAATCCCGTAAAACGATAGGAGAGGAGCTCCAGTACTCCCTCCTTGCGTCATCGTCGTCTTTCTTTGTCGCAGAGCAAGGCACTTGGTCTTGGCTACCCATTTTTTCTCAATTTCTCGTATTCGCCTATTCGGTATTCCTCTCTCTCTAATTTTTTTTGGAATACCAAATGTTAGTATTAATTATTAAATGTTTGTATTTTTTTTCGGAATATTATTAAATGCTAGAAAATGTTAGTATTTTTTTAGAATATTATTAAATGTTAGAATATGTTAGTATTTTTTTCGGGAATATTATTAAATGTTAGAATATGTTAGTATTTTGTTCGGAATATTATTAAATGTTAGAATATGTTAGTTTATTTTGGAATATTATTAGAAAATGTTAGTATTTTTTCGGAATATTATTAAATGTTAGAAAATGTTAGTATTTTTTTTCGGAATATTAATAAATGTTAGAATATGTTATTAAATGTTAGAATATGTTAGTTTATTTTGAAATATTATTAAATATTAGAAAATGTTAGTATTTTTTTTGGAATATTGTTAAATGTTACAAATTTATAATATGTTAGTATTTTTTTCGGAATATTATTAAATATTAGAATATGTTAATAAATCATTAAATGTTATAATATGTTAATTTATGTTGGAATATTATTAAATGTTAGAAAATGTTAGTATTTTTTTCAGAATATTATTAAATATTAGAAAATGTTAGTATTTTTTTCGGAATATTATTAAATGTTATTAAATGTTAGAATATGTTAGTTTATTTTGGAATATTATTAAATGTTATAAAATGTTAGTGTTTTTTTCGGAATATTATTAAATGTTACAAATTTACAATATGTTAGTATTTTTTCGGAATATTATTAAATGTTAGAATATGTTATTAAATGTTAGAATATGTTAGTTTATTTTGGAATATTATTAAATGTTAAAAAACATTAGTATTTTTTTCGGAATATTATTAAATGTTACAATATGTTAGTATTTTATTCGGAATATTATTAGAATATGTTAGTTTATTTTGGAATATTATTAAATGTTAGAAAATGTTAGTATTTTTTTCGAAATATTATTAAATGTTACAATGTGTTAGTATTTTTTTCGGAATATTATTAAATGTTAGAATATGTTTTGTTTATTTTTCGGAATATTATTAAATGTTAGAATATGTTAGTTTATTTTGGAACATTATTAAATGTTAGAAAATGTTAGTATTTTTTTCGGAATATTATTAAATGTTACAATATGTTAGTATTTTTTTCGGAATATTATTAAATGTTAGAAAATGTTAGTATTTTTTTCAGAATATTATTAAATGTTAGAATATGTTAGTTTATTTTGGAATATTATTAAATGTTAGAAAATGTTACTATTTTTTTCGGAATATTATTAAATGTTACAATATGTTAGTATTTTTTTTGGAATATTATTAAATGTTACAATATGTTAGTTTTTTTTTTTGAATAATGTGAAAAAATGTTAGCTTTTTTTTCTGAATATTATTAAATGCTAGAATATGTTAGTATTTTTTTTGAAATATTATTAAATTTTAGTATTTTTTGTAGATTAGGGTATTCTTAGAGTACTTATTGAATACTTGACATAATGCCGAAAAAGATAAATAACACAGACATTGGTTGGGAGTTTGGGCAGAGAGTAGTGAATAATAGGCATAAGATCAAATGTAATTATTGTGTTAGATTAATTACTGGGGGGATTACAAGATTCAATGAGCATTTGGCTCACAAAGTAGGTGATGTAGCAGGGTATACTGCAGTTCCGAAAGAGGTTCATATTATGATAAAAGATCATTTGAAAGATGCTCAAGCAGCTAAAGCTCAGAAAAGAATAATTGCTGAGAAAATAGCTAACATGGACAGAGTTTCAAATGATGAAGAAGAAGATATTGAGTTAGTGGAACAGACACTAGATGATGAAGCTATTTTAGAGGCGGGTTCGAAGGCCAACATGGATAGCTTTCAGTCAGATGAGACTAGTCGACGGTTTACTGCTGCTACTGGGAGATGTTTTGACTCTAGAGGGTCATTATCACAACAACCACCAGCAAGCTGTCCATCACATTTGCCTAGGTCTTCAAGCTCACAAGTACCTGGTGAGAGTTTACATGGTGTTAGAGGAAGACTTGGTCGAGGTTCTATTGACCCTTTCTTGATGCAACCCGAGACTGCCACTCAGCCTAGTGTGAAATCCAATTTCGATAAGGGGATAAGGGCAAAAGTGGCAAGGCAATTGCACGATTTTTCCATTGGAATTGCATTCCTCCTAATGTAGCGACCTCCCCTTACTTCCAAGCTATGATAGATGATATAGCAACGGCAGGCCCAGGGGTTAAAGGACCTAGTTCTTACGAGATTGGGGGAAGATATTTGGTTGAAAAAGTTCAAAACTTAAAGCTTTATATTCAGAAGTTTCAGAGATCTTGAGAGGAATATGGGTGCACTCTAATGTGTGAGGGATGGAGTAGCCCTACTCGAAAATCAATTGTGAACTTTATGGTATACAATGAGTAAGGTACTATATTTCAAAAGTCGGTGGATGTGTCTGGAAAAGTAAAAGATCATAAGTTCTTATTTAAATTGAAGGATCAAGTTGTTGAAGAAGTCGGTGAGAAATACATAATTCAAATAGTCACTGATAATGAAACTGCTTATAAGGCAATTGGGAAGAAATTAATGAAGAAGCGGAAACATTTATACTGGTCTCCCTGTGCAGCACATTGCATAGACTTACTTCTAGAGGATATACGTAAGCTTCTTTCAATAGATGTAATAGTTAATCAAGCTAGAAAGATTAGTGGTTGTATCTACAACCACAACTGGATGGTGGCGGTTATAAGGGAGTTTACTGGTGGCAGAGACTTACTACGGCCAGGCATTACTAGATTGGCCACAAACTATATTGCCCTCAAGAGTATTGTGCGATATAAGGCACAATTACTACAGATGTTTTCTTCTGAAAAATGGGTGGAATCTAGGTACGCTCGTGAAGAGAGCTTGCCTAAGCAGATAGCTCAAATCGTCATCTCCGAACAGAATACATTTTGGGCAAAGGCAGAAGAGATTGTGTAGACTGTACAGCCCCTAGTAAAAGTGTCAAAATTAGCAATCAAAGAGCTTAATAAAGCATCGTATAAAAAATGTTGGGCTTTGATTGATAAGCGCTAGGATAAGCAACTTCATCAAGATATCCATGTTGCAGATCCGTATACACAGTTATTTAATTTATTAACTCTCACTTTTCTTATTTTATTATTTGGTCTTTATACAGCATATTTCCTAAATCTCGTCTGCTATTATTCAAACACTTTTTCCAACCATCCAACGGTATTTTTGGGCCTGAAAAAAAAATCCAGAGACTTGAGCCTAGTAAAGAAGGGCAAGTAAGTGCCTTGAGTCAGGTATAATTATAAATTATAAGTTTATACATTTATGATTATTAATTAGTTAATTTAGTTGTATACTTATATACTAATTGAAATTCAATTTCTTTTAGCTTAAGCTGTATAAGCAACAACAAGGCTCTTTTGGAAGTGATACAGCACGACTGGCAAGAAAGATGACTGAACCAAGTATAACCGTATAATTTCGATTATGACTTATTAGTTATAAAATTATGACTGAATTATACTTTATGATATTTTCATTTTTCAGGCGAATGGTGAGGTACATATGGCGAGGATGCTCCAAATCTTAGAAAAATTGCAATGAGGATCCTAAGTCAGACTTGCTCCTCATCTAGGTGTGAAAGAAACTGGAACACATTCTCATTGATTCACACGAAGCCGCGAAATAGGCTCACTTCCGAAAAGTTGGACAACTATAATATGAGATTGCGTGCACGTCATTTAACAAGGAGAGAGCAAGACGATGATTTTTATAATCCAATCAATTTGGATTATATTTTTGCCGATGATACCCCCTAGAGTCATAGTTGCATGAAATAGAAAAACCGATTCTAACTGATGTATCTTTCCTTGAAGGACATGTGGATGTAACTAATGAAGAGTTGAGGGTCGCAGCAGGTGCCATCACAGGTACAAACATACAACCACCTACTGTTACCCCTACTTCAGAGACTATAAGTACAAGCAGAGCCAGAAAAGGAATAGGCAAAGACAAGGCGATCGGCACAATTACCAGCAACTATTGAGGAGGTTAGTGAAGGGTCAACGGGAGAAGGGCAAGAGCTCTCATCTACTAGTAGTACTAGTAGTGGACCTAATGGTGATAAAGGTGGAGATGCAGGTGCTACAGCAGTTATTTATGATGTAGATGCTGGTCAGTGGCAAGTTGTCAATTGGACTGGAGCTAAGATTCAAGTGAGTCCTAATGCAAGTAGGAGGAGAGAGGTTCAGGAACCTGAGGCTGAAGCTGAACAATATTTGACTTCTTCAGACTACATGGAAGGGTATGCTTTGTTTCCTCAGTATCAGTATAGAGCTTATGGTTATGGATACCCTCCCATATATCCCCAGCAGGGCCAGCAGTAATATCAGCCACAGGATTTTTTCAGTGAATTCCCACACGACTATGCTCAAGCCCAAGCCCAGCACTATGAAAGTCTCTACCACCAGACTTACGTTCAACCAAATAGAAATGATGATGATAATGATGAGTCAGCCCTGTAATTCTATGTGGCTTTAGCACTTAGCAGATGTGTATGAGTTATGACTATATGTATCATTATATATTTGTATCTGCCTATCAGTAGCTGGAGTCTCGAGACTCTCGACCCATCTAATTTTATTATGTTTACATTTTGAGCTTCATATTGGCTTTATAAGTATATTTTTACTCATTTATTGCATTTTTATTTTTTTTTTTTCTATTTATTAGAATTTTTTTGATTTTTTAAACCAAAAAAGAGGGAAAAATAACATAACGGCCGAAACCGTTACGTAACGGTTTTGGCCGATACCATTATGGTGGCCGAAACCCTTCTTTTGATCATTGCTCAATATTGTTGGTTTTATGAATTTATAACTAAGTAATATTTATTACTATTTTCTGTAATTTTAATATATTTTTTTAATCATTGCCGAGATTTAGGCGAGAAATACTCGAAAAAATTTCAGATTTGAAAATCTCCCAAGAAAAACTCCGCCCAATAAAAACCCGAGAACGAAATTTGTAACACTACTGGTAAGAGGGGTCTAATTCTGAAGGAATATTTTAAAATTTACAAGTTAATTCGGAGTTTATAAATCATAGCAGTTATAAAGCAAAGGGGGAAGTTCCCAATATTTCCTGGATCCAACATGTATAGACGAACACAAGGAGATTATTGAGGTGCTTTGGTTTGGCTTGATGCAATAGAGGCCTGCAACAAAACAAAAGACAAAGCTATCCTACAAGGACCAGAGATTATAAGAGACTACTCTGGGGTACTTAGTGGTGGAGGGCACTCCTCCAATGGTATAAAGTTCCCAAGGAGGGGATAATGAACTTAGGAGAGTCTCCAATGTTATTGATGAAATTAAGGAAGTTGTGAAGGGGAAGAACTATTATTTTTTGTCGTGCTCCGAAATCCGTCATCTGCTCAAAGGATATGCAGTCCTGGATATCCAGCTAGGGGAGGGAAGGCTGGTTTGACCAATAGTGATAGCTAGTCATCGGCTAAATGAATTGGAAGACTTCCTGATCAAAGAAAAAAGGTGGCATACGGAAGCCTTTGTATTTCTCTTCCCTAGCTTTGGACATTGTTTCCACAATACAAGTACTCTAGATAACTCATCCAACAAAATTTGGGAGAGTTTTCCTTGGCAAAATACTCCCGAGAAGATTTGGAATAAAGACTAAAGAGTGAAGCAACTCACAAATCACAACAAATGTACCTCCGATTTTGACAATCATGGTGGCTCCTCTTTTGACTGATAGACCATGCATTTCCACTCCTGTCTGCATTGGCTGCTTTTCATGCTACATTAAGAATTCCAAATTTTACACAATATAGGCAGTCACATCCAAACTCACCTGATGTCACAAATATGTTCATTTATTGAGGAATTAAATTGTGACCGAGCCAACTGTGACTCAGCATACTCGTGCCATTATTGAGCAGTGCTGATAGAAGCCAGTAATTAAGTGACTTGGCAAAGTCACATCAACTTGCAGCATATAACAACTCAACCAAGTAGGAACCACCTCATTTTGGTCTTGGTATTGCTCGAATCACATACCAAAACCAAAACTTAATCCTTGTCCTCGACAGTGCATGAGTTCAAAAACCAATGCAATCTGGGATAAGTAAAACACTCTCAAATGGAAAATCGGTACATAGGCAGTGTCAATCACCCCAAAATGATGCAAGACAAGTTCTCAAACTCTACACACATACTCTATAGAATAAACCAACATACTATAACCTCATATTATGCTCAAGTCTCTGATATGCGTCCCTAGTTTCCTACTAGGGAAATGCACATTAAGAGGTTGGTTTTTCCAACAAATCTAGCCCATGCACAATTCTAGATACATGGAGTATTATTCAAGCATTATTAGACAACAAAATCATGACAACAAAAGAGACCATGCCATTCCTTGAAAATTACAAGGTGTCAATCCTCAAGACATGTCAGATGGAAGCCTCATGTTGATATGTATTATGTCATATGAGACCAACTCAAAACAGTCAATCCAATAGGATGCATGTGGCTAGCCACCAAAGTTTCCCCTTCGACTAACCAATATCTGGCCATGTATGGATCATTTGCAGTTTCTCTGTTCCAACCAAGATCCTAGTCAATAATTTTATTTTCTTTTGCCGAAAATGCCTCTAGAGCTAAAGAGGAAGTTCTAGAATCCAGACAAAAATAAATTTTTAACATAAGAAACAACTAATCCTTGTAATAATAATTTTTGAGACTGCAATCTTATTCCTCCTAGTTTTAAGCAACTAAGTAGCAGTATGTTAAGTATAACATTTATATGCAAGCACTACAGCATCAGTTATGGACCAGAGGTACAAAGTTGATAAAGAGGGAAATTGTCATACTTTTTACTTATTCGACTGAAAAAGAAAAAAAAATTATGTATAGCAGAGAAACTAAGTGAATAAGAATGATTTTGATGTCTCTTACAGCTGCTCTGTTTCATAGCACAGCAACTAAAGGGTAGAAATGTCAAAGAACAGTAGTTGAAAATAGTCAAGAAGAATATCATAATTTTTTTAAAGGGTAATGCATTAAAAGCTAAGCTATTTCCATCTTCAAAGGGCAGGAACAAACAATGCAACAATTGATTGGCAGGGATGCGCTTAGGAAACACCTTCTGAACATGAGAAAAATAACAGTAAATAAGTTGGTAAGTGACCTTTTCGTGTATAAAGTCGGATGAAAAGCCTCTGACTATCATCTGAGAGTGACTTGAAAGATTCTGTCAACAGATAACACAAATATTAAAGTCAGAAATACTAAGAAAACATAAGAAATAACAACGCAAAGTGCTCGAACTGGTACCTAGAAACAGTTTTTCATCATCTGTGAAAAGGTGAGGGTGATTCCTCAAAACCTCTTGGACTAACAAACAAAAATTCTGCTGATATTTTGTCATGCTGGGGGGATAAGCTTTCGCATTTTCAACCACGTGAACCGCATTTTTCCACAAGGACTCAAAAAGCCGAACATCATTAGATTCTTTTTCACCATGTAGTGTCATTTCTTGGCACACTATCTGAATTGGAACAACATCAAGAGAATGTTTTGGAAGAGAGGTCACACATCCCTGCCAGACATATCCACAGTACGATTTCATGAGGTTCAGAGTGGTCAAATCTAGCGACCATGGATTATTTACATCATACGATGTCATATTATGACATACAATCTTAATTGGAACATCCAGTGGATGTTTTACAAGAGAAATCACATATCCTTGCTACGCATCTCCACAGTTATGCAGAAAAATTCAACAGCACAGAACAAACATCGGGAAACCAGTAGCATCACATGAATCTAGGTCTATGACATCTCCACACCACATAACACCACATCTCCACTCTATGTTGTCGGGAGGAGGGAGTCATCCACTAGTCACTGTCATGAGAGGAGCATCAAAACCGTTTTTCAATCTCTCAGGGATTTGGCTGAAAAACCTGGTGCTTCTCCAGCATACTTGTGTCTCTGGCAAGCGAAATTTGTGGACATGAGTTCGTTTTCTAGGTGGGTTTGCTGCTGAGTCTAGTGAGGGTAGGCACATTGGTTGGCTGCCATTGTTGAGTTCTTGTCCCTATCTTTCTTCTCTATCTCACTGTCATCATTGGTTAGGTTAGGCTCTCATCTGGTCTTGGTTCCTGTATTTTCTCTCCTGGTCATCTTCCTCAGTTTCAGGTGTTCGGTTGTGTTTTTTTTTCCCCGTCAGTCATCTTCCTCAGAGCTCTCAAGAGTTTTCTCATCTATAGATTTGGGGTTTTGTCAGTGTCTTTCTAGTGTGGAGGTGTCTTTTGATTTGGATCATGTTTGTCTCAATCTGTTGGAGATGCTCCTATCGAATCATATCAAATTTTTTTCTCAGTTTGTGTGATAGCATATCAATGACTTTGCGTAATCATTCTTTTGACATGGAGTTTAAGTCGTTCGACTTGAAAGAAGTAGAGAAGAGTTCAGAGCCTTGTATCAAAATCACAGACAGAGGTCAAGGAGTCTACGTTAGTGCTATGGGGGTTCCAGAGGACGCGTATAGTTGGGTGGAAAACTTGGTTGGTAAGCTTCTGAATGCCTGGAAGCAGTATTTGGTGAGAAGAATCATGGGCAGTAACTGCTCCTTGCGGAGAGAAATAAGAAGCAATGATAAGGGTGCTTATAAGGTGTTAATGGCCTTCCAGGCAGGGCAATGCTAAATGGGTGGTATTCCCTGAAGGGGAGCTCAAAGTGGGCTGGAAAGCTTTCGATGCTGCTATCAAATACCTTGTTACCAAATCGAGGACTAGGGAAGTGATGGATATCAGGCCTCACAATGACTTATAAAACATCCAAGTTAGAATGCAGCTGCAGCGTTGAGGGTGAACTCTATGGTGGGTTTTTCCGGCCATGTGGAAACGGAGGAGGGTGTTAACATCGTGGTGGTAGACTTAGACGTGTGCATTCGATCGTTGTTCCAACACGGTGGTGTGTGTTCAATTGATGGTGCGACTATTGAAGGTGATTGGGAGGAGGTTACCCAAGCAACATAGCACTTATTAATACTTTAAGCTATGAATATGTTTATGAAGGCGACAAAAATATATCCAGAAAAAATTAAGTGCAAGCAAAAAGACAACAATATTATGTTCCTCAACAACAAATGCAAGCCTGCAATGGAAGATACATAGGACTTCAAGAACTATACTAATACTTTCCAATAAAGACTTGCAATACCTCAAAGTTCATGCAATACTTCTCAATTAGAGGAGAGATATATCGAGCCAACTCTCGAGGAAGAAAACCAAGTACGTTATGGGTACCAGAATCTGAAGAAAGCACCTGACTCAGAGGGACCATGTGAAGCCTTTAAAATGAATAAATCAAAAAAAGAAATCTACATCAAAGTATAAATAAAAAAATCAAAAATGTAACTGAACCTTGATAGCATTGGGATCCTTGACATTATTTGGGTCTCTCACAAAATAGACACTAGCTCCTTGCTTTAACTCAACTTCATCATTAAACCTCCGGCCAACAATAAAAGTCTCAAGAATTGCCCCAGATATGTCATCTATAGAAACACCAATATCAAGCTCAGTCATCTTTGAATTAGGGTGTAATGATGGAGTGTCCAACTCCTTATAGTAGACAATGTCATCCCTGGTTGGATTTTCCACCGAAACCTCTAAATAAGTTTCTACAGTAGATTCTGCATTTGAGGGTGAAGTGCATTGATTTCCATCATTATCTTTAACAGCACAATCAGGCAACATAAGAATGCTATTCTGTAGAGGATTGTTATCAGGACACCTTCGCATTACATTGGCCCCTTTATTATTTAATTCAATAGAGTGAATTTCATCCTTCGATCTTGAGCAAAAGTTTAACTGAAGAAGTGTGCACTGGGACATTTTCCGTTTGGTTCCTCTAGTAAGACATGCATCTACAAACCAATGTTAGAACCATAAGCATCAAAGAGTATAGAACCAATAAACAACAATGTCAAGCAAAGCTATGTCAATAAACTTGGAACACGATGGATATCTTACTATCGTAAATTTAACAAAAGAGGAAGTTTATTGGACTAACAATACAGGTTTCTTCTTTACATCTACGAGACCTCCTTGCACTTAAGACGCCAAATCATCAATCTGAACGTCCAAATTGTTTGGCCAGAAGTTGTATAGGCCACACCCCAAAATTCACACTGTTCTGTAACCACAACCATCTGATCGATTCAATTCTGACCATCGAATTGCAAGTTTAAGATTGTCCAAATTAGAGCCCTGAATTGGAGCGCAGACAGTGTGAATTTTGAGTTCAGCCAATCTAAAAGGTGGACAACATTAGAGCAGCATAGATTGATACTGGTGAACACACATTAACCTCACTACTTCTGGAGAATTGCCTATGAAGGTCCTTGACACAATGGTTAGGATTGTCTGAAAGATGTGAATTTGGATTTCTGACCAATACAAGAGCTTCCCAACATTCTTGTCACGTTTATGGAACCCCAGTAGATGAAGTGATGAAGCCTAGAATGCCAGTCCATGAAACCAGTCTTCTTAACTAGACCCTGAATATGGAATACAGATAACCAGAAACTACTGGAACGAAATTCAAGATAAAGGATAAGCCTCTCAATCATTAGGTGCTACTCTATGAGTTTCGCCACGGACAATTTCTCTAGAAACAATAACCTGAATGTGAAATTATCAAATTTTGCAGTTTCTATAGATTTAAACTATCAAGATTGGATATTTAAAATCACTTTAGGCCATATTCTTTTTGCGGGAATTGGAGGTGAAAATTCATAATCTCTTGGAATTGTCAGTTTTTATGTTGTTGTTTTGCCTTTCATTTCTCGGGATTGCAATTCCCGTGAAACTTCAAAGGCCGCAAAATGAGGGATTTGCAGTCTCACAAAAAAGATCGGGACTTGAGGTCTCATGATGGTAGGAATTTGTTTTATCTAAATATTGCACTCAAGTCAAAAGAACAAAAATAATGCCAAATGATGAGACTTGTAAAACCCAAAACTTAAAAGTCTTGAGACTTGCAAGTTTTGTCATTTGACAATATGCATTTTCTTTTGAGAACTAGATGAATTGTGTTTTTCATCTCTTATGTTGCGAATCCCTAAGACTTCAAATGCAGAAAAATGAACCATTTCAAATCTCATAAAACATGATAAGACTTGAAATCTCAAGATGATAAGAATTAATTTTGTTAGAAACCTTGACAAAGTGACTCATATTTCCTAACAACTACCATCACAGAGTGCAATGTGCCAAGCTTTATGAGTCTCAGCAAAAGAACGGACATGTGTTTTTAAGAGAAACAAACCTAGATGAGTGTTTAACATGTAATTAGCCCCGGGAACGGTGTTTCCACAAACAGGGCATGTAACCCTATCATTTCCAGATTCCGCAGGTCTAGAAACGTCCATTTCATGCCCTGATGATCCTTCTGTGCGCAAGGAAGATAAGACTCCGCCGTTTTTCTCTCTTGGGAGATCCAAAGATCTCTGGAAAAGAAAATGCATGGAATTTGAGATGGTTTCAAATGATTGAAAGTAAAATAGAAACTACAAGGAGAGATCTGCAAAGAGAGGGGAAAGATATACCTGGAGCTGCGTGGAGAGGAGAGATTGAGGGTTGGGGAGGATCCTCCTCCGCTTCCCGATCAATCTGAGTAAGCTCTCTCTTCCGGTCAGCATAGATCAGATGGAGGATGCCCTAATCTCTCTTTCTCTCTCTCTTCCCCGCTGTCGCTACCTATAATTTATAAAAAAGAATCATATATTAATTATCATCCCGCCAAAAACAGAGGAGTATTCGGTGTGAAACAGCGCCATGGCCCATTTTAGAAGAGTATCAACAAACATTTTGATGACCCATTGGAGTGGTTGCTTGGAGCACCTTAGCGGCTACCTTAGGTTTAGGTTTGGCTGTGTGTGAGTGTGTGTTAGTTATATGATATCATTTCAACCCTAAAAACATGAGTGCTGAATCGGGATGCACTAAGTCAATTTTATTCTACAGACACAGCATGGTTGCAACATGTGGCGTTGCACCCTATAACAAGGAGACCTTACATCACGGGAAGATTGCGACTAGGGTTAGCATTTTTGTACCCCCCTCCCCCCAATTATTAAAAGGGGTTTTCCCTTATTAACCCTATAGTTTGGCTTTGTTCTCAAAATACTCACCTCTTAAAAACCTTTCTCATAATGCCTTTATGACTGTTTTCTCATAATTCCTTATTCATGAAACACCCCTCCACTTCCCTCTGAAACACCCCTCCGCTACCCTCAACACTTAAAGGAATAGTTTTGTAGAAAAAGAAGAGGGTTTTACATACTTGCACATGAGATAGGAGAAATTTTCCACTCTCCTTGCCTTCCCATCTCACAAAGCTCCTCACTCCTTTCTCCTTTAATGGGTGTTTTAAAAGAATAGTTTTTTTATGTGCAGGGTCGATACATATTGATACTAGTTAATACTGATATATATCGAGATTAGTTGATACACGTGGTGGATACACCTACTTAATTCCCATATCGATACAGGTCGTCTTAACCTTGGAACCCAATCAGTATCGACCCGACTTATTGAGTATTGCTCGTACATTGTAAAACATTAAACATGTAAAGAAAATACATGTAAACTCATCTAACATGAGATTTGAGGTTTAAAATCGTAAATGTCATGTTTATAATTTTTTTCTTTAGGTTAAATAATTAAAAAAAACACACACACACACACAAGAAATCCGAAAATTGGAGTTTTTCTATGTTAAATGGCCGTTCTCTCACAGTCGTGGATAATAGTTTAGAGGAATGAAGCTCTCTTATGAAAATCTTAGTCGAAACAATAAGCAATAAAAATATTTGGAACTCTTCTTGATCAATGAAAGAGCTTCATTGTTGATAAGGAATGAGGGATCTCTCCATGGTTGAGAAAGAATGGAGGAGACACAAATGTCTTTCCTTCAAATGGTTTGGATATAATGAAGAAAAGTTTGCATGTGCAAACTCCTTCACATGTGTGTGGGGGCATTCAGATAAGGGTTTTTAAAAGATTGGTATTTTGAAAACAAAGCCAAACTAAATGGGCAATCAAGGAAAACCCCCTTATTAAAAACTAGTGAGTTGCATACGAGAGAGAGGGAAGGAGAGAGAGAGTGGGAAGAGGGAAGAGGGACCCAAGTAAGGGGGTAATTTTGTCATTGTGACAATTCAATCAACATTTTTAACTGCCTCATTCTATTTATAATAGTAAAAGTAGAGGATAAAAATAAGGGTAATTTTGTCAGTATGATAAAATTTAACCAATGCTTTTAACTGGCTCATCCTGTTTATAATAGTGGGCTGCAAGTGCAATGCATGTGATATCAACTATAGAACAGTGCATCGAAATAATATCCTTGTACATGTGGGCATGCACATGCATAGATAGTATAAAAATTTGAGGGCCATTTTAGAAGGGAAAACTTAAGAAACTTTTTAGGTTTAAAAACTTAAGCGACATTTTAGGTAAAAAAATTGTGAGGAGCACGTTGTGAAAGACATAAATATAAAAAAAAATTGAAGTACTATTTTTAATTCAAACTTGATTTTGATCTAATTAAAATTTTCTCAATGGTCATCTTATGATCATATTGAATTATGGTGTGAGAAACCATACTTACAAAACTTCTCACCCGGAGTTAGTCATGTCGATTCACACGAACCTACTTTGAATGTCCCAAGCTTTTCTCTAATGAAAGTTAATGGCTCTTCCGATCAATGTTCTTTAATATTTTCTTGATTTAAGAACCTTTCTTGATCCAGACCTTCCAATTCAAACTCTACGATTATTTGTTCTTTTATTGAATGCAAGATCATTTCTTTATCAATAAGGACTGAATCTTTATGTTCAAAGATTGGTTCTAATATTATTCAAGATTGGTTATGATATTATTAAAGATCAAAACCAAAATCAAGAGAGAAGAGGAAGAGGTGGCCGTACACTTTTAGGGGGGAGAGAGAGTAAAACGTGTGAGAGAGAGAGAGAGAGCTACTTGTATAGAAATTCCACTATAGGGGGGTCCTTATATAGAATCCTCCTTAAGCTAACTTGTAGCTCAAGTAAAACTCATTTTTAAATTCTAATCAAATTAGAACTCTCTTTAATTATTTAATGATAATTATAATCCAATTAGGATTTAATCAAAATAGAAACCAACATTATCGATTTCCTATTTAATAGATCGTCATGTGTCCCTATTATTACCCCTTAATTGTGGTTAAGATTCACTCACCTATCCTTGGTTTTTTTTAAAAATATCAAATTTATTTTCGAACCCTAATTTAAAATTCACTAACTCCTAAGGTTAAAATTATTTAAATATTATTTTTCTAAAATCCAAGGATAAGTAGGTGAACCCTGAGATTGGGTGAATATTTTAACCATAGTTAAGAAGTGTCAATAGAGACATGTGGCAACCTCAAGGACTCCATTAGGGGGCCCACTATATATATGACAAAAAAAATTGGGGGGGGGCACAAATACACTAAAAAGAAATTGAGGGGCCCACTATCCATACTACACCAATAAGGTTTTACAAAAAATTTGAGGGCCATGGCTCCCCCCCGGCTCTGCCTGCCTATGGTTGAAACCTACTCATCCCTATAACCTTTAGGGTTAATGGAGGTTAGTTTAGTGATCCATTTTACTTTTCAACATTTATAATGCTTAATGTCTTTTCAGACACGATTATCATATAATCTTATAAGTCAAGGTTTTTCGTAAAAATTTTCGCATGGGTCACAAACTCCATGTCCAAAAGAGCACTAGTAATATGTTGTGACTAAATATAAACAATTTACAATTAAACACAACTTATTTAACATAGTATAATACAATTATTCTAAATTCTCATAAAAACGATAATCACAATTATCTAAGTTCCGGACTTAAAAGAAATATTATAAATCATCTCATGAACAATAATATATTATTATAAAAATATAATAACCTCACAATGGGTTCACAAAAATCATACGAATTTATTTAATTACAACCAAAAAATTAAATAAAGCCCTATAACTATTGAAGATCTTCCATCTCGCAATGGTTCACTAGGAAAACTCATTCGATTGATATTCTCCACCAAAATTCAGCAACCCTAATTCTAAAATTACAACTTTTTCAAAATAAGAAAAAAGGGGGAGGGGAGGGAAAGAAAACGAGGTATGATTTGTGGAACCCATCCAATATTTACAATAATAATTATTTATCATGATAAATATAATATATTAGGGCTCTCGAGAATAAATTAAACAATTTAATTTAATATGCAAGAAGGATTTCCTTAAAGGAGCTTTAAACAAATTTATATCTCAATATATCTATCCCTATCAAATTTTGGAAAAATTGGCTTCATCCAATAATTAAATTAGTATCGCACTAATTTATAAGGGCTTGATTACTCCCTCAATAACTAGAGGGGGATCCCTTTAAAACCATAGGATAGTGATTATCCAATAATCACTTAGAAAAAGAAAAATTCAATTCCTAAGCTGATCGAAATTCATAGGGACTTATATTATGATATAAAACATCATAAAGTCCTATAAAATCAAAGAGAAGCATAGTTGGGGCTCTGATACCACGGAATGTATGTCTCTTTTTAATTTAAAAAAAAAAACAGTTATTGGGAGGGGGGCATACATCAAATCCCAATATCTGACTATAGTTCTAATTGATTTTATTCAATAAAGGATAAAAACAAATTACCTCCGTGACTTTGATATAGAAAAGTCGTTTTCACAATTTGAATAATAGAACGATACCCACAAAACTTTACAAATGAAAAAGTCTCATTCGCGATTCTCATGAACCTTCTTTTTATTTAAATTTTTTCTCAAATAGAAGCTAATGGCCCTTCCAATCCAAGGTCTATGATCTTTTATTTTTCTCTTGAATTCAAGATCATTTCTTTTACAAGATTGGTTATGATATCATCCAAGATCAAACAAAAAACATAAGAGAAGAGAGAGGGGGGCGTGAGCTACAAGGGAGGGAGAGAGGAAACTGTGTGAAGTAGTAAACCTCCAAGGGTGGGCGTCCCACCCTATATATAGGCCTTTGGCCTTCTATTCTCTCTAATTCTAATCTAATTAGAATCTCTCTACTTGATTCCTTAATGATGCTTTCTTAATCCAATTAAGCTTTATCAAAAATAGAAATCAATTAATAAGTAGTTAATCTTATTTCTGTTTAATAGGAAATCATTAATTAGTAACTAAACTTTTTAGCAACTAACCAAATTAGTAACTAAACAAAATTAGTAATTAACCAAATTAGTAAATAACCAATTTAGTAACTCAACATTTTAGCAACTAATAAAGTAACATCTAATGAGATGGGTGTCCCACCCTAGGTGGGCCCCACTAGCTCACGCCCCTCTATGAGTTCCAAACTCATGTTGGTCAATGTTTTAATCTTTATCAAAATTCTCATATGGGTCCTACCCATTTAATTAATCACATCTTATGTGATTTGATCTATTACAGCTTTACTATGCCATATAGTGAATTACATGGAGAATTTAATTAATTCAATTAAAGCTTTAAGAATGTCCTAGTGTGTGAGATTTAAAGGGATCTCTTATTTCCGGTAGTGGGACCAAGTGCTTAACCTTTTGGTTGAGCCATGTTACTAGGAAACACTTTTCTACAATTCCATTAGGATCTTAGAATTTTATTTAGGTCCCTGGACTTCCACTAATCACAATAATGTCCATTAACACAATGTGATTAACCTCCAGAAAAAGGAGAATTACTTGCAGGTATTATCTATTACAAAGTTTGTTTTATAGATACGTCTTTCCACCTCCAATATTGTTATAAGCTTACACGACATTATCTTATACTGGTAATCTCTAGCTTATACTGAGAACTCTTTCGCTTTGATATTTTTAGTCAAACTTGGACTTTCAAAACTATTTGAAATCTTTTTAAAATAAATAATAATAATAATTACTTTCTTTTATATATAAAATAACATTCTTGATAAAACCATTTCATCGATAAATACTAACGCTAGTTTTTCAAGTCCAGTTTGATAAGTATCAACTCAATATAAATTACTCTAAGAGAGGAGTGGTGGATTCCTTGTTGAGCATACACACACTTCTTCTATTATAGTGTACATAACCCAACGAGCCCATACTTAATCCGGTGTATTGGACATTGACAATTGGCTACATCAAAGCTATATAGGCAAATACTATAGAAGATGTCGACCTCTCTGGTTAAGGACATTCTGTTAAATGGACTATCCTAAATATACAGACAACATATTTCTAAGGTATCCACTAAGCGATCTTGTTTCAATATAAGTACCTCTTACTTATATCCGCATCTTAGTCAAAAGACCCTTCTCTCAGTGATTGAGATTCATTATTCCATCATATGAAACAAACCATGTGTAAGTTAGTAAGAATACATTGTCCAGATGTATCCTAAATAACTTAGAACAATTTTAAATCTACAAGGAACTGAAAAACCATATCTCCTTAGCAATTAGTTCAAAACCAACTGGATGGTTTTTCTACAATATTACCTAAAGGATAAAGTAGTCTCATCATATGAAACACTTTATAATATATATTACCCAATATAGAAGACAATGTGTGAATGTAAATATGTTTTTATTAATGAAGTAGATTAGTACAATCCCGGAATGTCTTCTGTGGGTTAAAAGACAAAGTAGATTAAAAGACCGTCTACCGTGCATACGCCCTAGAAGAAAACTCTACGTTTGACTAAAACCAATTAGCAAGTCAAAAGGAATAGATACCTACAGTGCTCTCTCCTGCTTTCCAGAATTTCGGAGTCGCTCTTTGTGAAGCGATTCTCAAGCCACATAATGTGGTACCTTCCAATCAAAAAAGTTTGAATTCAATAAACTGAAATATTTTTGTGGTTTTTTGAATAAAAATGACTCAGCCTTAATCTCTTGAACTAAGCAACTAAAGCATTCTAGCAATTCCCAGCAACGACGCTAAAAATTGATCGTCAATTTATTAAATCTCGTAGTAGTTACAATTTCATAGAATAGCGCTAGCAACTAATATGGGGTGTCGAACCACATAAAGTTGCGCTGGTTTCGTTGCCTTTTTCTCCAGATCAATTTTAAGTCAATAGGTAACAAGATTGATTGGATTTAACCTAAGATCAGAAATTAAACTAACAGTTTCAATTTTAACCAATCAAACTAAGAGTTTTTGGTGATATATAAGCGAGAGAAGATCCAGGGTGTTTGAATCCACCACTAGCTTCATAATTAAATCCACCTTCGTTCATTCAGGCCTCTAAAGCGTAAACAATAGGGATGAGATCAACTATAAGTCTCAACTCATCAAAGTAAGAATGATTTAAGAGATCAAACTATAGGTATATCCTATCTTTAATTAGCACGAGTGATACACACTAAACTAGGGTTGTGAAATCACCTGTCTTTCCTAAGTATAAAATATCTTATAATTCAATTCCTTGACAGTAAAAGCATTGCATAAAGTCCATACCACTAATCATAGAAAGATGATATGAATGATTTCAATCTGAACACAATAAAACCTAAGACAAGAATAAGATCATATTGAAATCGATTATAAACTTGAATAAATTAGTTGAAGAACAACCCTCTCATTATGCAATCATTATTTACATAGGGAGATACCTAAATAAAATACAATGGATGCAATTACTTGGCTAGGGTTTCATCTAAACCCTAGAAAAAGAGATTAGTTCATGTCGAGGGTAAGGGACACCGCTTTCGATGAAGAATGCGAATAATCCATCCTCCAACCTTCACAGATCTCCAGAGTCTTCTTTCTTCTAAATCCCCAAAATCCAGATCATTTATGTGAGTATTACTTTCTTATTTATAGAGAAGATGAGACAATGCCAATTTGGCTTTAGAAACTCTCAAAAAGGGCCAAAAACGGATTTTCGCGTAACCCAAAATGGAGCATATTAACATCACCTGATTAGCCCAGGGTGGCCGATCTATCATGTTGGGTCCGATCGATTGGTTAGGGGCGATTTTCGTTCGATTTTTCGTTCTTTTCTTCTCCTTTGTTCTCCTTGGCTTAGATCTCTGCTCGATTGAGTTTCATATGAATCTCTTTAGTTTGTAAATCTTCCATTTAATTCAAATTATTTGCATTAAACCTGAAATCAACAAACATACCCAAGTGAAATAACGCAGTGGATAAAGTGGCTCAACATGATTAACAGATGCAGTTTGAGGTACATAAATGTGTAACAATTAGCACCGATCAGACCCAAGTGAGGGGGTTTTTCTATCATTATGACAATTCAATCAATATTTTTAACCAGCCTATTCTATTTATAATAGTAAATGAGGACGATCTCGATGGAATATTGGTAACTAGGAAGATATATCAAACCTTTCACAATCGCTTCCCTACGATTTATCGCTTGCGAATGCTCTTGAATCTTGATCTCCAAGTTCTTCTCCAAGCAAAACCTTAGGTTAAACTCTTTCTGAAATTTCCAATTAAAACTCTTAAAATGTTTAAAACCCTAAAACCCACGAGTTAGTGGTCAATTTATAGAGTTAAGAGTCCTAAAACTTACTAATTCTCAGAATCCTAGTCAAATTAGGAATTTATGGGCAAATTCCATAACTGGCAGTCAACTGATGGAATGAGGTGATCGACTGGTGGAAAATCCATTGTTTGCCAAATATTTCCATACATTTTTTGTGTCTTTTTGTACTATTGGTCGATCGATGGTCATAGTGGTCAATCGGTGGACTTGGTTTTTAGTTGGTTTCGTTAGTTTTCTTCACTTAAACACTTAATCGATTTGAACATAACTATTTTAATTCATAGAGAACACTAACTTCAGTATTTCAAAACACAATTTCAAATGCTATCATTTAATTTGCACAAATTTCGATACATAAGAGTTTTGGGTCTCTTCATCCGTTCCGACCGGTTCTACCACTGGTTCCCGATTCAACCAGCCGGTTCTTTAAAAAATGGTCAATTTTTAATGTGGTCTAATTTTAGGGTTTTGGAAATCGGTGAGGGGACCAGTTCCCGATTTTTCCGGTTTGACTAGCTAGTCTAGTCTGGTTCTGATAACACTGCTACAAAGTACTTGATCCTATATCTACCGTTTCATACACCTCATGACCATCTAAGCTAGAGGGGCAAGTGTGTCTAATGGACTGTTTGGAAAACTTTTCTAAGAAAAGAATTTTTTTAGAACTTTGAAGAAAATAAACTTTCAAAAAAAGTTAAAATGTCGACTTCCCACAGAAGTTTTATTCGGCTAGCTTGGGATTTCGATTAACTTTTAATTTTTTTGGAGTCAAAAGTTAGTAGAAGTCAATTTAGAA
The DNA here is from genome assembly GCA_015143295.1 of Tetracentron sinense. NCBI lineage: Eukaryota > Viridiplantae > Streptophyta > Magnoliopsida > Trochodendrales > Trochodendraceae > Tetracentron > Tetracentron sinense. Next base: position 26,964,213 of record CM026570.1, read on the forward strand.
GTTTATTCAAATGCAACCTAATGGTTGTTTACTTGTCCCTAACTTGGCGGAAACCGTAATATTAAATCAACTTACCATTTGAAAATGCACAAATAAAATCTAGATTAATGCAACCCAATAGATTGTTCCAACTATGACCTTGGACTTCTACTTGAACCTCATATTATAGTATAATATCCTCACTAATAGTAAACATAAAGATTTACTTATATGTGTTCTTTTTTGGTTCGGGCAACAACACCGCAAGGCGATATATATATGTGTTCATCTTTATCTTTACTATTATAATGCAAAAAGGAGGGTCTGATTGATTTTTTTTAAAGACTATAAAACCCATAATTTTATATTATCGTTTCTCTAAACTTAAATAAAGTTTTGGGGTATTATAGTAATTAGAATAGTAACTACCCGCATTCCTATCACTAGCAAGAATCTCTCACTTGCACGATTCCCTCAAAGTTCACTTCTTTCTCATATCATCTCTCTTCCATATAGTTTTAAGTTCTAACCACCTTATCCCATATCTTCTCTCTCCTGTAACCACCCCATCCAATAACTTCTTTCTTATCTTTCTTTTGGATTAGAAGCGGTGATTGAAATCTTCCCACACAAAAACATTTATTCATTTAATTTCTTATCTCTTCTATCGTAAGGCCAGCCCACCAAAGAGGGGTTTTGGGTAGTTACGAGAAGGTAAGTGGGAGAGAGAGTATGTGTAGAGACGTCTGTAACTGCACAAAAGTAACCGTTTTCCCTCCAAATGAAACCCACCTCTTCATTTTTTTTTGGATTATAGAGTATTCCATTTCATCAACGACTGACCAGAGGAAAAACTCACCTCTTCGTTGGCACTATAGTAACGAAGGTTTACCTCCCCACTATTAGATGACTCTATATTTCCTATATATATATTTCCCTAAATAGGTAACTATTGTTCAAGCCCTCATCTGTTCTTCAAGTTCGGAATTAGTATTGGCTGACAAAAAAAATATCCAGATTCCTTCGACTGTTCTAACGTGACAAAGACCATCCGTTTTGGTAGCCTTTTACGCTCATGAAACAGTTCCTTACCGAAAGTTTTTTGTTCTTTTTGGAGAAGACAATAAATAGTCCCTAAGACCTCTCTGCAACAAAAATGGAAGCTTTATCTCAATTTTTATCTCACCTTTCTAATTTCATTTTCATCTCTATGCTTCCTCTCTACAGTTTTCTTGATCAGATGGGTTTTATGGAGTTTATGGGGGCACCCACAAGCGTTTGATCTCGACTACCTAGTTTCTAGCATTGGTAGAAGAAAAGAGGCCAATAATTCATTACAATATCAAACGGACGTTGGACTTGATCGAATGCGCTATATGTTTTTTCTGTATTCAAGGAAGGTGAAAAGATCAGAGAGTTGCCATGCATGCATGAATTCCACAAGGATTGCCTGAATAAGTGGCTACAGCATGATTGGACAACATGTCTGCTTTTTTGGTGTTTGGTGTTGCCAGAGTAGATAGTGATTAAGGCGTCAGTTGTAGAGCGAGTGATTAGAACCTAGCCCTAGGTGATTAAGGAATGGAAAGCTAAGTCCATATACATATACATATGCATATAGTGTATGATGGTAGCGACGACAAAATGATTTCCTTGCTGTCTTCGTTACATTGTAGTAATTTACACAGTCAGCTTTGCTACCACATCACTTGGAAATCCATTAGTTCTCAATAGTAAATTAATGCGCGCGAGTTACAATTCTCCACCTGACTGGATTTCTTGCCACAATTCTCATGCCAGTCATTTAGAATGTTTTTGTAAAGTAAGAATCATTCTATCATATAATTCTATTTTATGCACACCGCACTCATATAATCTAAATGTATATTTGTGACAGATATGCACACGATGAGGCGTCAGCTGATGATACAAATCTTTGTTTACTCTATAAGTAGCCTGTTGAGCTTTGATACCACGTAACCCCCAACCTGAGTTGCTTTCCAAGTTTGGTGGAGATGTAGAGGAATTTTTATCATTAAATAACCATTCTCTACTGATCTCTCTCTCTTCCCTACTCATGTTTGTGTATCATTAGGTTTCAATATTGGTATTTTGTTCACGGTTAAAGTGTCTCAAGCATTTCCCACATCATTGATGCTTTAGGTATGCTACACTCATCTCCTCCTCCCCTCCCCTCCTATTTCAGTATCATGATTTTTACTTTCACATTTATTGTTTTTTTTTTAAAGGTTTTCTGAATATGTAGGATCATTTAAAATTCATGATCCAGATGAATCTTTGCTTGGTAATGGGTGTTAAACCAGGCAATTACAGTGGTATGAACGTAATACTATTATAAATAGTTAAATTTCATAATACACTGGTTGCCTTCTCATCATCTCTCTCTCTCTCTAGCTAACTGTCTCCAGCTATAACATTCTAGAACTTGGGTAAGTTTTTCCCCATTCTCCTCATTTTGTTTTTTTTCTTCTTATTTTGTTTTTTATATTTATTGTTAATATTTGGGTTAATCAAAGATCTGATTCAATCATGAGGAAAATGTCGCAAGATGAAGATGCCATAGGAAGGGTTTCTTCTCCCTCTCTATCTTTGTAGAAATCCCAGGTCTATGCTATGAAATGATTGAAGCATCCAGTCAATCATTTCCCTTTTGATTGCAAAGCTATTGTCACCAATAAAAGGATTTGAGAGGTGATGCTAATTAGTTATTATCTCTTCCTTCAATTATGGTCTACCATATTGAAACAATTTATTCTTTTTCATATTCATTGGTTTTTTTTATCCAATCTAACTTGCTTTGCCTTTTTATTTGGACTTTGGGGGATCTTAAATTGCAAGTCGGGGGGGAATGGTAGAATTGAGTATCACGGTTTTCAACAATTGTTGTTTGTAGTGCCATCTTGATACAAGGGTATCTGATGTTACAAGCTTCATTGTATTCAATATGATTGGTAATAGAGTTAGACCGACAGTAAGGTGTGGGTGGTGCAGAGACATTAGCTTTTTGTTTATAGATAAGTATCGTTTAGTCACCCTAAATAAAAAATATCACCTAAAAAGGCGTAGTTGAAAAGTTTTACCAAATAAGGTATTTACTCCAATATTACCCTTATCTGTGTTTGTGTTTTATATGCATAGTTAAGGGGTAAATATGTCAAAAGCACGCTCTTGTAGGTAATACAAATTCGCCCTTTTAGATTTAGCGCCCTTTTGTTTATTGAAAATGTGTTACAATCTAGAATAGCAAAATCAATTGCTAGAGACAGAAAAAGACTTCCATTGTTTCAGTATTTTACATTGGACTTGAAATTCTCTACGATTATAACTGAACTCAAAGGAGACCGGTTATAACCATGTTATTACACATCTCTTTTCTATTAGTGTTTCATTAATATTTTATTATTGTTGACGTTATCATGGAATGAAAATGTACAAGTGTAATTACACGGTTATAATGGGAGACCGGTTATAACTGTTAGAGAATTCCAAGTCGTTCCCTTTTAAATACCATAAAATTTTCTATAATGTGTTAAAAATGTCAAATACTTAAGTTAGGTCTAGCAAAACAACCGGTACGATGCACATAAAATAACAATAAACGGCGATCAAAGACAATATTTAAGATTTGGGATCTGGAGATCAAGAGGGTTTGTTCAAGATTCGAAGCTCGAAGCACATCACAGGATCTAGAGCTAGGTTACAGTTTATTTGTTATTGCTTATTGTTGTTAATATATATTTCAATTTAGGTGATAATTTGTGTTCATTGTTTTTTATGTTTGTTATATTAATATTAGATCTAGCGGATCATCATAAAATTTAGGAAATATGTTCATGTATCAAACGACAAATTTATTAATTTCATGCTTTTCAATACTACCATTTGTTATAATTCTTTGTACTCATTAGGATTGAACACTCACGTGCATCTCACGTGCATTCCACTAATCTATTGATATATGGAGAATGCAAACTGTACCTTTCCGAGGGTCTCGACTTTTGCAAAGACATGAATGTGTATTTCAAACACATCTTCACTACTTCTAGAAGCCTAGATTTCAAGTGGCCGTGCCTTCCCACTTTCAAAGTGGCGGTCCCTTCGTTCTAAGAAAGGACAGCTGCGACCATTCACAAATCACAACCTGCCCATTACGGAAAAATAGAAGAAGAAGTCCAACAAATACACATGTGCCATGCTTCTTTTAAAAAAGCTTGAACAGTCTCTCAACAAATTTTGTCATATATTTATTGGTCCTCAATTTTTTTGTCATTTATATACTTGGTCCCCAATGGAGTCCTGTTATTTCCTTGAGGTCGCCACATGTCCCTATTGTCTCTTTTAGTCAACATTAATTTCATAGGATTAACCGTGTTTTGAAAACCGAACTGACTAGTTGAACCAGTAAAATGGTCAGATCAACGGTTTCGAAATCCTCCAAAACCGGGCATAATTCAAAACTGGGTTCAGAATAGGGAACCGGCAGAATTGGGTGGTAAAAAAAAAAAAAGGAAGTAAAAACTTTTTAATAATAAAAGGAATCGGTGAGCTTTTTGACCCTTACTATTCATGTTGGGGGATTTAATAATAAAAGGAATCGGTGAGATTTAAGGGTATAAAAAAAAATTTCTCGGGCCTACGCCCCTGAACCCCCAACATGAATAGCATGTTAATTAGTTGGGCTAAACAGTGAGCTTTTTGACCCTTACTCCAACTCGTGGGAGTCGATCTCAGTCCACCCAAACAGGGATACACACGGCCATTTATACATATATATTACACAAATATTAATAACAAACGATTGTGAATATAATTTATTTATAAAAAATTAGGCACGGGTGACTTAAGTTTGGTTTCAGGCAGTGTTGTCATCAGAACTGGACCCAGCATCGAACCGGTAGAGTGGCCGGTTCCCGGTTCCACTGGTTCAATCGGTCCGATTCGACTGTGTACTTTTTGTAAAAAAAGAAAATTATTTTTAATTTTTTCCTAAGTTCTCCCCGGGTCTGACTGGTTCTGACCGGTTCCCAACAGGTTCTACCGGTTTTGACCGGTTCAAGTTCTTAAAGAATACCGGTTTTGAGGATTTTGGGAACCGGTGAGAGGGCCGATTCCCGGTTCCACTGGCCGGTCCGGTTCTGACAACAGTGGTTTCAAGTAATTTTTCAACCCATTAATTTATAAGTAGGTCGAGTTTGTGATATTTTACCTATCCAAAATACAACCAGGCCCATTTTTTTGTTCAAGATATATAATTTACCCGCAACCCAAGTTACTATATGTTCTAGGTTGTGAATTACGTGGATATCTCAGCTATGCATCACACGTCTCTGGACTTAATCACAGATACAAGTAGTGGACTACAAACGCTACCAATGCGACAAGCTTTGAGTTGTTGCAAACGAAGAATATTAGTTAAGAGACTGTTCAAGCTTTTTTAAAAGAAATTTTATTTGGCAATAAACAAAGAATAAATTAACCTTTTAATAAATAAACATGAACTCTTAAGATTAATAGATGGAACTAGCGGGGTGGGGAATTCTTTTTTTGGATAGCCGTGGATATCCTGAGCCTTGAAAGCTCAAACTAATCCCATGGGGAATACCCCCATCCCATGCAACCGTTAGTGAGATGAGCGAATCAAACTTGGGACCTCTGGGTTTATGGTTCGTCCAAGTGACCACTGGGCTGCGGGTGGGGATTGGATAGCTTAGAATTCTACTGGTTAAATAAGAATTCATAAATTGTGGTTAGGTAGTTATTAAGGCTGACTACGAGGAGAAATCCTATGGTGAATACTTCCAGATCTTGGCTCCACTTTTAGCTCCACTTTTAATAAAAGTATAGATATTGAGAAGAATGTTACTTACAAAATTAAAGTTAGTTGACTAAAGTAAAAACGTGGTTCTTGAATGCTATGTAACCGACACATTCTAATCAAATTAAAATGAATTATTTGACAACAATAAGGCTATGTATATTTTAATGGAAGTAACCAAGAAAAACATATTCATTAAATACGTGTAACAGAGATGAGGATATTGAGATGGATGATTGAGAATTTTGGAAAAAATTAAAAAAATTAGCACATATGTGTGGGGGAAATTCCTCTGATCGTTCATATGTCATTAGCTCAGGTTGTATGGTAGAAGGATGCAAGTATCATCACTGTTTGCCTTTGTTGATGCGGGTGGGGGCCTTTCTGTCAAAGTTCTCCGACGATCATGTCAGTACACGTAGAAAATGCATTATGAATAACAAGCTTTGAGTAAGAGAATGTCTTAATGCCCTTCGTTTTTGGGTAAGACTCTTCCCTCGATGAAGGGCCCCCTATTGTCCCGTCCTCTCGTCCTGCCCTCTCGTCCTGTCCTTTTCTCTTGCCCTCTTTAATTTCGTGTCCAGAAGCCCCCTTATCTCTGTGAGAGATCGGGGTATTTATAAGCTTGAGTTAGGATGCCTCTGCATGCTCATTAATGCTCATGCATAATCTTACCACTTGCTTTGTGATCATTACCAAATAGGTCAGACAAATTTTCCTTCATACATGCCGCACGTGTAAGCCTACTTTCTTTGACAGTGTCACACATGTAAGCCTACTTTTTTGAGGTCGGTTTTGGACTGTTTGTGGGCTGAGATGACCATCATTAACTCCTAATTGTCATAGCGTAGAGATCGCCTCCTGATTATTTCATCCTGAACGTCTGTTCCGTATTCTACGTTAGTCTCGTCCTTCACGTTATTATTGTCCCCTACGTTGATACTGTCCTCTGACCATGAATGCTGATATCATGAGCTATGACATTGCTCTGGTAACGACGATTTCAGATATTGTCCTGATAACGATGATTTCGGGCACCGCTCTGATGACGACGATTTCAGACACCGTCCTGGTGATGACGATTCCAGACACCATCCTCTAGAGCACGAATATTCTACTCTCCTTTGCCATACTTGCTCATTATACGAATTTCATCCGTTACAATTTGCCCATTTGCGATGCTTTGAACATCCGTTTAAAGTATCGTAAATGAAAGATTGGAGTTGGAGAATACCTGCTGACCTGCGGAAGGCGAAACGTTTGTATGCATTTGTGAGCATAGGGACTGTCATAACAGTTGTTCGCAATTGCTTCACTTGTATGGCGAACAGTCATGTCTCATTTAATGTTAGCAGGTCATCATCATTACTGATCGCGGGACTCGATGCACGCAAACATTTGTGATGGTTGGCCTAGCATAGAAGAAGACGATCATATCCCTGAGCTTCATTCATGTACGGCAAAGATGATGGCCAATTTTGTCCTGCTGTATTTTCCTTTTGACATGCCGTCTTCAATTATGCGTGTTACAATCGTGTCTTTGCACATATACTCGTATATGTTGGAGATGGAGGGTATTCTCGTCCTGACCTTTGTTGATCCTTATATAAATAAGATGGGATAGTCTTCATTTCTTCACTTCGATCTTCATTTGTATCGATACCTTGTTGTCCGGAAGAACTCTCTTGTGACTGTGACCAATCACCAGTGTAACCTTGCCTTTTTCGATTTTCAGACCTTTTTTCATATTTTTGACAAGTTCCTGCTTTGGTGATCTTTCCTGACTTTGGCTTCACAAGCTGGATCGTGCCTACGGTTCATGTTGTCCTTAGAGGTTTTGGAGAAGGAGATGACAGAGGACTGTAATGAGCAACTGAAGACTTTCCGAATTTGAGCACCGATCGAGGATTCTCAGGGTAAAGCCATCTGGGATGGTGGTTCTTTCGATGTCATCATCATCTCTCTCACGGTGGAGCATGCCCCATGATGGTTTGAGCCTTCTACTAAGCCTAGTGAACCCCCGTCGAGTTCGTGTCTGAACCTGAAGAGCTTCTCGGGGACACACCCCTCGTCGGCTTGTAAAGCAGACTTGATTGCCGCCTTAAATTCCCGATCATTTCTTTTTACTGTAATGGTTGCATTTAGCTTGCATGGTTCTTTGTATTTTCCTTTCTCTTGTAATTGCCTCGTCCGTCCTTCAGATGTTCTATGAATAACATGCCTCTTTACAGTTATTTACATTGACTTTCACATTTTGCCTTTACATTAAATTTTGTATATTGCCTTTACATTGATTTTACATTTGATCGTCCTTCTTCCGAAAGTAAGGGCGGAAAACATGATCACGAGTAACTAACTTTAAGCTCGGAAAATATAAGCATAGAAACATGATAAGCACGAAAGCATAAACACATAAGCATGATAAGTACGGAAGCATAAACACAGAAGCATGATAAAACAATACATCGTAAATGCAATAAATCAGATGAAATTTCGTAGGTTGAACCTTGAATTCTTTTATTTAAGAGAATACTTGGTTTAGATGACATTTCATTTGATCGTGTCCCGTGGTGAGTTCCACGCTCATATGGAAAGTCATGACAATTAATCTAACGCGTTTTTAGACAATTCCTCTGAGCTTTCACCAGACACTGCATTGGATATTCGGTTTTGACAATTCATTGATCGTTCATCGAGGTTTTGACATTTCATTTGATCATTTATCAAGGCTCGACATTTCATTGAGCATTCATCAGATATTGTTTTTGTTAGTTCATTCGTTTATATGATTTTGACATTTCCTTTGATATTTCATCTGACAACTCATTTAGAGGATAGAGAAGCATCTCCATTCTCGATAGAGGATGGAGAAGCATCTCCATACAGGGATGCATGCTATTTCTATTGCTCAATATAAGGGGCAAGATCTTACTTGTTGAAGGCGGCATGGTTCGGGCCTGGTGCAATCGTTGGCGGGCGTACGTCCTCTGTACTTTTGTTGTATAGTATGTTTCGACAAAGGAGATGACATTCTGCATGGGTTCATTCATGGTTTAGCTTCGGGTTTGTCTTTTAACTCATCAAGGGTTTGTCTTTCGTAAGGTGGGCAGTCATCCGTCTTATCGTGCGGTTGTTGTTTGGTCAATATAGTGTAATCGGATGTCGGAGGTTGATACAGGTTGAGGGCATCGTGCATGATCATTAGGGGACGTTGCTTGGAGACCTGAGAACGCGATCATCTCAAGAACTGGACTGTGGAATCGTGCTCTGAGGACAAGCTCGAGGATCCTGCTCTTCGGGACGCGCCTTTGTAGATGTGGTTTTGAGGACTTAGCTTATGAGAACATAGCTTGGGAGACATGCTCATTAGGACGAGCTCGGATTTCGTTGTGGTGGTTGTGAGCACGGGAACAGTGGACGACATTGGGCATGAGCTCAAATACTAGCGTTGAGCATGAGTGTTCCCAACCAGGTAATCAATTACGTGACCGTTCATGTGTCAATGCGATATCGACATGCCACCAAGTAGATAGCGGGAAGCATCAAGTATTGACAGAGTGTAGGAGGTACCTTCCTTGAAGAACATCAGGTGGACAAGGCAAATTTGATAAAGGACTAGGGGGTTATCATTGAGCGTGACGTCATAGAGGGCATCAAATAGTGTAGAGAGCATCAAATGAAAGGGAGGGCATCAGGTGAGTGACGGTCTTCATCTGTATAGTCCTTCGGGGTCGTGGTCTGCATGTCCCAAATCCCGCAGTCTTCCTTCTTCTCCTGGCTTTCTCCCCTTTCTCTCTCGTCTTTCGCATTGTCATTCTCTCTGGCGATTCTTTGCTTTATTCATAAGCTTTCAGAGTCACCATGGTCTGTGTGGTCATGATGATAGATTTTATCTTGCGCGTTCGCCTTTGATCGGTCAAGAATGGTGCTGAGAGGGGACGAAATCAAGGACGAAGAATCAATTAGAGCTCCCTGAATTGATGAGTACGGTTGCCAGTGAGGGTTTGCTAGATGCCCCTTGCCACGAGCTGAATTTGACCCTTTTTTAATTGTAGGAGATGACTTCATTGCCTTTTTGTGATCATCCAAGTGCTTTCGTCGACTAGTCAGATGGCCACGATACTTATGACTTCTCGAGCTTGGGATCCTTTTGGTGAGACAAATGACAATTTTGAAAGGGCCGCTCATCTTACGATTCCTTCATTGCGAATTGTGTTATGACCAACGGATAATTAACAAGGACTTGGTCAGCCTCGTTTTGATATAGGCCCCTTGCTATCACCTGATTGCCTCGTTTCTAACAACGCATGCTCGGCCATCTCTACTACTGATGTTGGCCATGACTTTGCTGATCATGACTTTTGTCCAACTCGCACGGGAATCGATCTGGCTGCTCTGATTAGTTTGCATGGACTGGTTTCTTACGTTGTGCAGGCGTGGGGAACTCTTCTCATCCAAAGAATCTTACCGTGGCCCTGCCTCGGACAGCTTGCTTCTGAAGGGATTGCTATGCACTGGCGGGAATGCTTGTCATGCACCCGATCTTTTGAGAGGGGATAGAAAATGAAGTCGACATCATGCGTCATGCCTTGGTGAGGCCTTTCTTCGAGCATCATAATACTGTAAGCCTGGTCACCTAGCCTTGCCTTTCGGGTTATCTCCGCTTTTTTGGATGTAACGTCGGGTCTTCCCTTAAGAGGAGATGTTCGGGGTGTATGCTATAATGCATCCCTCCCTTCAAGAACTTATCTTGATGTCGAACCACTTTTTGAAGTAGCAGGCCTAGTCCTTTCTTTGAGACGCTATCTATCATGAGCAATTAGTGTATACGACTGGTGGTGGGATTGTTTATGAGTTTCCCACATATTGCGCCAATTTTTGTGAGAAAAATTCCTCTGATTGTTCACGCGTCATTAGCTCAAGTTGTCTAGTAGAAGGATGCAAGTATCATCACTGTTCGCACTTGTTGATGCGGGTGGAGGCCCCTCCTATCAAATTCTTCCGACGATCAAGTCGTAGAAAATGCATTATGAAGAATAAGCTTTAAGTAAGAGAATGTCTCAATGCCTTTCATTTTTGGGTAAGACTCTTCCGTTGATGAAGGGCCCCCTATTGTCCCATCCTCTTGTCCTGCCCTTTTCTCTTGCACTCTTCAATTTCGTGTGTCCAAAAACCCCCTTATCTCTGTGAGAGATCGGGGTATTTATAGGCTTGAGTTAGGATGCCTCTGCTTGCTCATTAATGCTCATGCATGATCTTACCACTTGCTTTGTGATCATTACCAAATATGTCAGAAAATCTTCCTTCATACGTGATGCACGTGTAAGCCTACTTTCTTTGGCAGTGTCACACGTGTAAGCCTACTTTCATTAGGTCGGTTTTGGACTGTTTGTGGGCTTAGATGACCATCATTAACTCCTAATTGTCAGAGCATAAAGATCGCCTCCTGATTATTTCGTCCTGAACGTTGGTTCCGTTCTCTACGTTAGTCTCGTCCTTCACGTTATTACAGTCCCCTACGTTGATATTGTCCACCGATCATGAATGCTGATATCATGCCTCCACCACGAGCTACAACATTGCTCTGATGACGATGATTTCAGATACCGTCTTGATAACGAAGATTTCGGGCACCGCTTTGATGACGATGATTTCAGACACCGTCCTTGTGACGACGATTCTAGATATCATCCTCTAGAGCACGAATATTCTACGCGCCTTTGCCGTACTTGCTCATTTTACGAATTTTATTCGTTATAGTATGAGAGTAGCTCTAATATGTAATAAAAATAAGAGAGAGTGAACTGAGATATGTTGAATATGTTAAATGAAGACTAATGACAACATATGAGAAGAGTGAGTTAGTATAAGTGAATGCTTTAAAAGCATATAAAATTTTTTTTGTAACTTTCTTTATCATAGATTATAATAATTTTTAATAAACAGATTTAAGAAAATTATAATAAGAATAAAAAGGTTAAGAAGTTAGAAGAGTTTTTGTTATTTATTTAACTCTCTACTTTTTGGATCAAAGGGCTACTACCAAATTTTATCTTTGTATATGAAAATATTAAGTTTTATGTAGTTTATTGAATTATAAACACTTTTATTAAAATCATGTAAAATAAAACAAAATAATTTCATTAATCAAGCTTGAGTCAACCTGAGCTCAACTCTGCTTGAATAAAGTTTGAGCTCGCTTAAGCTTGATCAAGCCAAGCTCAGGACTAAACATTCGAGCTTGAATTAAGCTAAAGCCAAGCTCAGCTTAGCTTAAATTCAACCTTAATTAGTTTTTATCACAATTATTTCTTGAGTCGGTCTATGGGTATTCCCAAATATACTCCCTAATCTGAATTGTTTATAATTAACAACTAAGGGCCAGGATTTAGCTTGACTTATTTTGTTTTTTCTAATGCCACATCCACTCTAATCTTAACCATTTAATAATTGAGTTAAATGGTTAGGATTTGGGAGTACACTTTAGGAGTATCGAATACTACTTCCCACATGGACCTATGGGCTACACAATGAGGGGTAGCCCTCCCACTCCCGTGACCCCCCCTCCCCCCTTTGTAGTTGGGATTTGATCCAGGTCTTTAGTACATCACCAAGAGGCTTTACCAACTAAATTTTAGCTGACACCTACAACTAATTCTTATTTCAAATACCTATTGAACCATTTTCAAAGGAAAATACTTAACCTACCAGCGGTTTCCATTTTGTAACGAAATGGCTAGTCCACGCCTTACTTTTAACACTCACCAACTGTGGTTAAGATTTACTCATCCCTAAGGTTAAGTAATCCAACCTTGATTTTTAGTAAAGAAGCCAACATCTTAACTTTACTTTAGTTAGGGTTAAATGAGTGTTAAAAGGGACACTAGGACACGGTGATACGTTAGATAACGTAGCGAACATGGTATGCTAATCACTGCTTTGATCTATTTTGAAAAGGAACCAAATCCTCTATGGTTATAACTAGACTCGGGGAGTCTGGTTCCGCCATTGAGGTTGCCACGTGTCCCTTTTGTCACCTCCTAACTCTGCTTAAGATTCATCCACCCCTATGGTTCACCCACCTATCCTTAATTTTTACGAAAAAAATATTAAAAATATTTTATTATTTTTTTCTAACCGCGGTTAATTTAAAAAAAAAAACCAAGAATAGTTGGGTAACAACCCTAGGGGTGGGTGAATCTTAACCATAGTTAAGGGGTGTCAACATGGACACGTGGCAGACTTCCCGAGTCCGGTTATAACCTTAGAGGATTTGGTTCCTTCTCAAAATAGAAAGGAAAATAGTCATCTCTGAGGAGGTGAGTTACCGTCTCGTCCTCCCTTTTTGGGGCCACTTGTCCCCTTTTTACTTCCATTAACTGTGGTTAAGATTCAGTCACCCCTAAGGTTCACACATCTACCCTTAGTTTTTAGGAAAAAAAAAAAAAAGTTAACCATAGGAGGTGGTTAATATTTTAACCATAGTTCAAAGGGTTCGTGAGAGGGAGGAGGATCGGCACGAGGAGGTTACTATTGCTCAAACAGAAAAGTAAAAATGGTCCCGAAAGACTTTAGGGCGTTTCGGGAAAGAGGGTTGAAACAAGCAGAGCGTCCGAGAAATAGGGCATCCATGCCGTCACGCAAACCAAGTGTAGTGCCGTGCATTTCAATTACATTTATCTTTCTTGTAGAGGAGACGTCTCTTGTCGACGCATAATCAAAACTCTCATTAACATAGATAGATCACAACTAACTTCATCTCTGGGATCGTCGCTTTCTGGGGTTCGATTTCTTCTTTTCTTCATCTACACTCAATTTCTTCCTTTATTCTAGGCTTTGTTTTTGGTTTGAATCGAATGAACCGGAATTCTCTCTCTCTCTTCAAGATTTTGCTTAAGATAGTTGTTAGGTTCAGGTATTGACGACCACAGAGAGGTAATGTGAATGATTGGAAAACCCTAGCAATCACAGAGAGGCGCTGTAAATTCCATCTTTTCAATATCTTGATGTGTTTAGTAAGAACTCAGGTTATGCTTGGCATTTGGTTTGTGAACTGAACAAACATTGAGAGGCACTAGAAATGACTGCAAAACCCTAGGATTTGATGAGGGTTTCTTTTAATTTTTTTTTTCCTGTGGTGGCTGCATTACTCTCAATTTGTTCTGCTAGAGATTTAGATTTTATCAAGTTTTATACTTTCTGGTTATTGATGGACTTCCTTTGATATGGAAAATAGAAAATTTCGAAACCTGTATGCATGTAATTTTTATTTCACCGTTGACTTGTCGATACACAATTTGTTTTTTGTTCTTTTTGTTTTGGTGGTTTCTAGAGATTTGAATTGGTATTGATTGTTCTCTTTGTAAAGATGGTTGAATTGATGTTAGAGATACTTACCTTATGTTAAACATTGTAAACTTTTCCTAATCTACTCGCCACTGTAATGCAGATATAGCATGTCCCATCATCGAGGGGGCGAATTTGATTACATGGCTGATGAGGGAGAAATTGATAATGCCATGGATGAGGAGTTTCATGGAAGAGGTGATGTCGAAACAGAGGTCGATGACTATGACATGGTTGGATTTTTTTCCTGTTCCTGGAAATTTTACTGCTACTTGTATTAATTTGATTGAGGATATGCTGAATTAATCTGAATTGCTGCTTTACTTGAGGTACTTTTTGATTATATTCTTGCTTGAATTTGAATGAGATTGGCTTTAATGATTATTAACTTTCGTACACCAGGTTTCTCGTTTTTTGACCATACCTATCTTTTGATGATTATGTTGGGCAAGACATTTTTTTTTTTTTCACTCTTACAACTTATGGTTGTCTTTAACTTTGAGCAGCTTACTAAGGTCACGGATACATCTTCTGCTCAAGCGAGGAGAGGAAAAGATATTCAGGGAATTCCATGGGACAGATTGAATATAACGAGAAAAAAATACAGACAGACGAGACTGGAACAGTACAAGAATTATGAGAACCTCCCTTCATCTGGGGAAGTCGCAGACAAGGTCTGTTACTGGCCCAAAAATATGTGTCTGTCAGTATACGAAGTTAGAATCAGCTTTTATCGTTCAATATTTTGTTGATTGTACTGGTCTATTAGGAATGCAAACAAGTGGAGACGAGTGGTAACTATTATGAGTTTCGCCACAATTCAAGATTGGTGAAACCTACAATCCTTCATTTTCAGGTCAGTGGATTTGGTAAATACTACAGATGTGGTCCTTTGCAATATCACTTAATTTAAAATGCTTTTTATGACACATTAGTGTTCTTTTAAATGTCATTTTTTTTGGAATCATTGTCATTTGCTTTTTTTGGGGGAAGGAAAGCCGGGGTTAGGCAGACCCCCACCAGAATGGATTAAATAAAAAGAAATAAATTACATCTGAAACTGAAAGTATCTATGACCTTTAGCTTCCTTATCTACAATATGAGATAAGACTAAAGGATGTACTTAAGGAACCATGGTAATTTCACCTATGGTGTTACAAAATTTTGATAAAAAATCAGCAGCACCGTTAACCTCCCTTGGAGAGTGGCTAATCTTGCACCTATCAAAGAACATCCAAAGCTGCTCAATCTCAGAAAGCAGGAAATAGCCTTCCCAGGGTCAATCTCATTGCCTTAGCACGCTAGCAATGGCCCACAACTAGAGTCAGAGGAAATCTGTATATTTCGATTATTAAGGTCCATTGTCCATAGCAACCTGAAGGCAACGTTTGATCGCAAAAATTTCCATATAGATGGCAGAACCACTAGCCTTTCTGCCAGCAAGAGCATACACTGGGCCACCTATATCATCTCTAAGAATACACCCATAACCACTCAAAATTTTCATTTTTCATTAATTCATTCTCTTATGTATACCAATGAGAGCGAGAGACATTGCATACATTTGTTATTAGTTCATTCTCTTATGTATGCAACGTCTCTCGCTCTCATTGGTATTCAGTTACAATACTTTTCCTTGTTATTGAAATTTCTTGTTATGTTGTTTGGCATGTTGAGTATGTTCCATTATTTTAAGGCTTGAATCTTTCGTCATAGTTCAAGACTTATATTTGATTATTTTATCCTTTCTCATTTTCATTGTATGGACAAAGATTCATCTCTTCTACCTTAATCAGTGGTTCCAATTGACTTTTATTAGTTTAGCTTCATTTCAGCTTTACTCTTATTCCCTTCTCATAAGAAGGTTAAAGGGAATTAGTTCTTTCAAAACTCTTAACAATTTGGAAAACCAACACTTATAAAACCTCAAGGTTTATAAATTTACGATGTGTTCATATCCAAATGAATATTGCTCCTTGGTAGTTTCCTTAAACATACGAACTTATTGTTTGTACCTGAGTGCCGTTTCTTATTCTACTGAATGTTTCATTGTGTTGCAGAGACACGGATGTGTCTCGAAGTCTAACTCAGATGCGAGGTGTCGTATTTGGCATATCCCAGAAAATAAGATAGTGCTAATTTTATGAGGAATGCTACAAAGAGAACAAATTAAGTATGAAAGCATAATTATTGCAAACAACATTAAATGAATTCAAAAAAATCTGTAATTGAAGATATTATATTTAAAAATCAAATTCAACATATATTAAGTTGTAATTTTATCTAATGACTATAATGATTTACCTATTTCATGATTAATCAGTCAAGTACTAAACAAGCAATTTCTCCCCAGCAAAAAAAAAGTACTAAACAAGCAATTTATTACAGTTATTTATCAACCTATAAATGAATGTTGATTTCAGAAAGTATCATGAATCACAATTTATCAAATAATATAAATAAGACATGAATTGAATTAAATTACGTAATTAACAAATAATAATTAGAATTTTGTATGCTAATTTCAAATAGGATAATTGATGTAGGAACTAGCCCAAGAGGCATCCAATCAAAGCCCATAGTTGAGTTGTTAGGTCATCCGATTGGGCCTAATCCAATGCCTTTGGTTGGATTTATATAATCCTAAAACCAAGGTTATGTTCCAGCCGATGTGAATTGGGTCTGGAGAGGGTTTCTCATGTGGGCCCACATTGGCCTTACCTGGGCTACTACCCCAGCTGCATGGTAGCTTATTGAAAACCCTAAGGGGTGGCTAGAGCAGCTCTTCATGTTCTCTTCTAGTTTGAAAGAAATCAGATTTGACACAAGCTAGTGGCAGTTATGTAATTTCTGTCACTTTAGTGTCTTTAGTTGTTTTTGAGTATATTCTTAGTTATTGCCTATAAGTTGTCGTAGGAATATTCTTAGTAATTCCTTGATTGCTTAGAAGGATTTTTATTGGTTAAAAGTCATTCAACACTTACTTTTAATGGTAATCTTTGGATTACTATTTATATTAATATTTGAGGTGAATGTTTAAGAGTCTATCTATGTTGACACTTTGACTTCCTTTAGAAGTATTCTTTTAGTTACTACTATTAGTTAGAGTCCTATTTAATTAGAAAAGGGCTGGATGGCTATCCTCATGCCCTTATAAATGTGTGTACCACCCTCTTTATTTCATACGTTATGAGATGATGTTTTAAATTAATAAATTCTGAAAATTTTAGATTGTTAAGCTTGCTGGTGCTAAATTCAGATTATTGTTATTGAGTGATTGCTGGAAAATTTTTCCATCTTCATTGTTAAGATTGCTTGCTGTGATCTTTTGGAAAAAGGCATTCCCTGTTGTCAGATAGCCAAGGAGGGAGGAGAATACCATCTTTAGGGTTGGGGTGCCCTAGGAAGAGACTTTCAAGTTTCAAGGGTGCCGCACCCTACCATCCTTTTATCCCAACCTATTAAACCTCTTCTTTGGTTCAGGTTAGAGTTTCTGATAACCTTCTTTAAATTTTCCTGAAATTCCAGAATTGCTTTATTTTAGGAAATCTGAATATTGTCCTAGATCTTCAACTCTAAACCCTAGATCTATATTAGGGTTTATTTTCCCTTCCCAAGCCTATTCTAATTGTTATTCAAAACACTTATTTGAATCCTTAAATCCACAATCTTTCTTAACTCTTAAGCTTAATTCGACTGATTATCCTTATTAACTGTTTAGTCCCTACTTTTCCTGAAAATCACAGATTGCCCCTTACTTGTTCAAGGCCTTTTATTTGACCTTGAACCATACTTTTAAACCCTAAAAACCATTCTAAATCCTTCCTAAATCGTCCATAGCTTACCCAATGTCCCTAGTCAGTCGTAACCTTACCTTTATTCTCTGGAAATACAGCAA
Organism: Tetracentron sinense; assembly: GCA_015143295.1. Lineage (NCBI taxonomy): Eukaryota > Viridiplantae > Streptophyta > Magnoliopsida > Trochodendrales > Trochodendraceae > Tetracentron > Tetracentron sinense. Next base: position 26,982,272 of record CM026570.1, read on the forward strand.
TTTTCGAAGTTTTCTCATTGGGTGGATCCTCTTCTTTTAAGCCGTTCCTTACGTGACTATGTCCTTAATTAATCAAAATTTAAAGTTTCTTATAAAAAGAACAAGTTAAATAAATAAACAACTATCAAAGAAAGTCAAAAAATTTAAATTACATTCCTAAGTGTTGTTGTGATGATTATGATTCGATTCATCATTTTCATTGTTTTTCACATCGAAGAAATTTAAATTAATAAGACGTGCTTGTGGGATTATTTGAGGTTGTTGAATTGTTGCATTTGTTGTGGTCCTTTATATTTGAGAATTATCTCTCCCTTTTGTATTTGACTATATGCAGGACCAACCTTTTCTTTCTGCAAGTTAATTTCTGTAATAGGCTGGTATTTTGTATGCTTATTGCTCTAAATGATAATTTCTTTTGTATTTTATTTGCAGCTGAGAAACCTGGTTTGGGCCACTTCAAAACATGATGTCTATCTCATGTCAAACTATTCAGTTGTTCACTGGTCATCACTGTCTTCCAATTTGTCGGAGGTCCTCAACTTTTCTGGGCATGTAGCACCTACTGAGGTTTCACTATTAATTTCTTTGCACAGTTACCATTATTTGTAAAAGAAAAAATTAGCAGGAAAGAAAGAGAAGAATTGAGAAGGGCTAACATTGTTTCCAGACCGGAGTTCCTTTTTCTTTTTTTTTTGTAAATTTGTTTTTCTTATCTTTTCTTAGTTTGTAGTAGTTATACCGTCTTTGTTTCCAATTTCAATTGCTTCTTGTGCTAAATGGCTTCTATCGTTTGGTCATGTAGAAACACCAAGGAAGTTTGCTAGAAGGTTTTACACAAACTCAGATTAGCACACTTGCAGTGAAGGACAATTTTTTGGTTGCAGGAGGCTTTCAAGGAGAACTTACTTGTAAAGTGAGTATTATTTTAGCTGTACATATAGATATCAAATATGCACAAAGATTTGCTAGTTGATGCTCACACCCATGACAATTAAATGGATGTAGTTCAACACAAACATATACACGATGCTATCCATCCATACGTTAACATATTTCTACAATTTCTATATGTCCATACTTCTCTGTAGTGTCTTCGTCCACCACTACCCCCTCTTTCTCTATATGGACTGACACAAGCGAATTCTCTAGCCTGCTAGATTTTTCCTTCTTTCACTCACACAAGCATAGTTCAAAATATTGGTATTTGTGGGCATATCAGTGAGTTGAAATGAAGATACACGTACACATGGAAAATGGATACTGGAAAGATTCATGATTTGCATAAATACGCTAGGATATTTTACATAAATTCTCTTCAAATGCAAAGGTGAGCTGAAAAGTGTTATAACTACCATCACAAACATTAACGAGAGATATAAGATCACAATATCTCATAAAACTTTAGTAAGTCATTTTTGTTATATAATGATAATAATAAGATATGCATTAAAAGGATACAGAAGGGCTCACGGAAAGTGAACCAAAGAAGACAATTCAAATGGAGAAAGCATAAAAGGAGCTTAAAAGAAGACAATAATTCTTATGATTAAACAAAAAGGACTAGGGTACAGTGGTTGGTGAGATTTCGGAGTCCTCAAAAGGTCACCAAACGGATCCCCACTCAGAGATGAGATGGCGGCCCCCTGCTGTATCTTGTGTAAAGGAAGACCACATTCTCAAATGCCCCCTATTTCCCTCCTTCCAAATGGACCACACAATCACCCCAAGGAGTAGAGAGGCCACATCGTTGAGGCTGGCAGAGACGACTCAACTAAGACCCAACCAGATAGGAAATTCCGGAAGGAGCCGAGAAAGAACCAGGCCACTCCGATCTGAGAGAGAGAAATACCTAATGTTCCTTGCCATAGGGAGTGCAATAAAAGATGATCCACAGTTTCCTCCGTTGAGAAGTACATTACACAACAATTTGCTAAACTTTAACATCTATTTTTGAGGTGATCGACCGTTGGTATTATAATAAAGGCTGCATTCCATAAGAAGAAAGATGCTTTAGATGGAATACCCGGGAACCACACAATCTTATGGGGAAAGGGGAATCTAGGCCGAGCTTACACAAACTGCTAGATGGAGCACACTGTGAATTAGCCATTGGGACAAGCATTATATGAGGATTGAGACCAACTCTTCTAGCAACTGCGATGACCATCTTCGACACTGTGTGAAACCTCTTCTGGCAACTTTATCATGGGGGATCATGGAGCTTCTCCTCTCTTCTTGTGTAGAAACTTCTAAAGATTCCTTAAGGTTAGTCTTTTCGATAGTGTAGGTCTCTACAACTCTTATTTGAGATCTAAAAATTATCTGGACTAACCACTTTGTTTGTCTAGGAGTCTATTAGTGTCCTAGTTTTCTGAGATTTGTCCCTATCCAAAAGTCATTGGGAAACAGGTTAGGGATCGTTTCTTTTAACTCTCTCTCTCTCTTTCCCTGACACTGTGAAACCTCTTTTGACAACTTTTATTTTCAGGAATCATGGAGCTCCTCCTCTCTTCTTGTGCCTCTAAAGATCCAGTAAGGTTAGTTTTTTTTTATAGTGTAGGTTCCGTAACTCTTATCGGAGATCTAAAATTATCAAGACTAACCACTTTGCTAGTTTAGGAGTTTGTTAGGGCCCAAGTTTTTCTGAGATTTGTCCCTTTCCAAGCGTCACGGGGAAACATGCTAGGGAACATTTTTTCTTCAAGTAATGGTTTTTGCTTAGTTGGGATACACATCAACCGGCATTATTGGTGCTGTGGATTAATAGATAGCATTGAGAAAATGTTTTTTTGCAGTGGAGACCAACTCGTTTGATTTTCAGGAAACAAACAGGAATGAGGGGTTGTCGATTAAGATTATAGAGAGGGGGGAAGGTTTTTTCCAATATTCTATGGAGAAAGCGTATAAGTGGAAGGATAACACCATTGCTGAAGTCATTGCATCTGAACAAAATTATCTTGTTAGGAAATTTAGAAAGGAGCTTATGTGAAAAAAGGTTCAATGTCAGAGGGTCCTTGATGTTAATGTCCCTACAAGAATCAGGGAAGGGGAGAAAGATAATCATCCCAAAGGGCCCTGGGAGTATTTAATGGAAGGCGTTCCAAGCTGCTCTATTGTTCTTTAACTTAGAAAATCGGTCTAGAGGTAGTAACACCGTTGGACAAGAAGGTAGGAGGTGCTCGGCAGAGTGGAAATTTTCGAGGCTGGGTCGACATGAGAATGGTGAATTTAAGCCATCGGAAGGGATACTTTGTCATGTGGAAAAGGAGGAAGACTCAACTAAGGTGGTGGTGGATTTTGATGCAGGTGCTTTTTGATACTAGGCTCATGTTGTGGTGTGCTCGGCCGGAGGCCCTGGAGTTGATGATGATTGGGAGAAGGTTGCTACAATTATTAAACAGGTGTTGCCAGAGATTAGAAAAATTCACTTGTTCCCTTTCAACATTCATAGAGCAATTTTCCATCCTAATTTTGGGTCCTAATTATCAAAGTTATGTAAGCAAAATTGTTTTTCATTAGGCAGTGGAAATTTTGTATCTTTCCATAGATGGTGGCCAACATTCAACGCCCTATTGTACACAAGGATCTTCAAGCAGCAATGGTTAGCTTTAAAAGGTATTCCCTTTTCATAAATGCAATCGGAAAATGAATCATCCCTATGGAAAGAAAGGTGGTGTAGTTGGGCAAAAAGAGGGTACTCTTAGTAGGACAGCTGTCCAACATAGCAGTTTATTTCAGGAAAGGACGGGGGTATCTCACGAATGTTGCATTGGTGAGGGTTTCGAGGTTGAGGGCTTGAGCCAGAACCATTTATTTTGAAAGTAAGCTTTGATGGCCAGCATGTTGAAGAGGGGGTGGGTTTGGGGTCTGCCAAGTCAATGGGGCCTGAGCTGGGGTTGTATATTCTTGGGGAGTCCAGTTTTAAAAGGCCTATTAAGTCTCTGTTTCCTTGAAGTGAGATGAGTAAGGTTGATGTTGGCCTGGTGGGTAGAAACCCATTGTTGAGTTTAGGGGAACCAAGATTTCATTTATCAGTAGGGATGATTAGGGTCTTTCCTCTGGCCATAAACAGTTTGCTCAAAAAAATAGGGTGTCACTCAAACACCATTCCTCTCCCTTGTTTGTGTTGGTAGCTGGTGGCCAGGCGCCAATCCATTGGGCATCAATAATATAATGATGGACTCCTCATTCTTCTCCTGCCAAATTAGCCGAGAGCGAGGATCCTTTTACCTCATGGCTTTTGATTCATAAATCTATGTTATAGGGTCTTGGGTTTTCAGTTTTCACTGTCTGTGCTTTCTTCAGGGATTCCAAAGAAGTTGGTTAGAAAGCTTGTTCCAGTCAGAGGGATAATCTGTGTAAAAAATCGGTAAATAACCCCATTCAAAGCTCCAAATGGTTTGGCTCACCTTCTGAAGTCTCAAGCGCAGTGATCGTCTTAGTATCAGATTTGGAAGCAGGGTTTGCAGAGCTGGGGTCAAAGAGTATGTCGCCAGTTGAGCTCCCCAATCCCATAAGAATGATTCGGTTCAAGGTGATGTTTTGGTGGGAACCTCTTGTTCTTATGAAGTAAAACGTCAGCCTATCGGAGGTGAGATTCTCAATGGGGTGATCAAAGTTTCAAATGCTTCAGAAGTTTCCCCAAAGCTAGGGGAGTTTTATCTAATATTACCTAACTAGGGATCAGCTTCGTTAGAGGCATTGGCATGCTCAAATCTCTCTCTTATTAGTCGTATTCCTTCTGGTGGTTTGAATGTAAAATCAATACAATGTGATTTAAATCTTCTTCCTATGTGTCCAATAAGAGTAGTGCAGGGATACTCATCATCATCTTTCAGTTCTAGCAGTGTCCAATCTGAATCTAGAGTGGCAGGACTTTCACAGGGAAGATTTAGGTGCTCAGCAGAGAGACGAGCAAAACTCAAAAGAGGTTTCTGTAGTGGGGATTTCAAAGTCAGCATCTGTGGTCTGGCCGGTTTGTTTTGAGGAAGTGAAGTTGGGATCTAGTGATGCGGCCGAGTCTCACTCTTTAGGGGGAAAAGAAGGCTCTCCTAAGTACTTTCTGACAGCGATTCCCAAGGTTAATGCTGATAAGATGATCCTCTTTCTTCGGTCAGTTACACTTTCGACCTCGGTCCCTTCTATCCCTCCCCGTCATAGCAAAAACTCGAATGGAGTGGATAGTAGTGAGGAAGTTGGGTCCAATTATTACAGTGATCATTTTCTTTTATTGTTGTCCAAATCAATTGCGATGCCGCGGTCTGAATTGGATTCAGGTAGGAATATAGGTTTGGATGTGATTGAGCCTAGGGAGAATTTGACTGAAAATCTGTTTGGTATGGTTTTTGGGTCCCCTGTCCATTACATTCTATGTAGGCTGGGGGAGGAGGGTCTCTTGCCTAGTGTTGAAGGGGTGTATGGACAAGTTGAAGGTGTAGAGGAGGAAGATCTGGTAGAGGTTCCGAGTCCTTGTATTCATAGTGATCTATCAGAATGGGTGTTGAAGAAGGTGGGTGAGTTCAGGGTTTTTTTTGGGGGTCTATCGTACGTAGGACATGAGGCGGAGGTCAGAGCCCTATTCCAGAGTCTGGAAAATCAGAATGTAAATGCGGACCAAGGGGTAGATAAGAAGACCTTGTCCTTGGGAAATAGGAAATTGGCATGCAGAGTTGAAAAAATTGTCAAATGGAATGAATTATGACGACAAGCTCAAGAAAGGAGAGAGGAGAAGTAGAAGGAAAATAAGGGGTGAATTAAGTGTAAATTAATGGATTTTTGAATCATTCCCTGGAACAAAGTTAAGAGACTTGCAGTTAAGGATTTGGAGCTAAGTAGAAGACCTTCACTTCTATGTTTGCAGGAAACCAAATTAGAATCTGTAGATGATGCAATTTGGTAGGAAGTCTGGGGGTGGTTCCTCAGGCTCAGATTGGAGGGTGGTACCTTCTTTAGGGGCACCGCGGGGGGGGGTGATCTTTGGTGGAGGTTATTGATTGTGAAAGAGGAGCTTTTTCACCCTATATGTTGTAGATCGGTTCTGGATGGTTTTGATTGGGTGTTCAAGGGGGTTTATAGTCCGGTGGATTCGTCGTGTTTTGGAAAATTTTGGCAGGAGTTAGATGTTAGATGATATGAGTGTGAGGTGGAATGCCCCATGGTTCATTGGAGGAGATTTAGTTGTGTAAAATTCACTAATGAATAATTGAGGAAGGGACTTATTTCTCATGAGATGAAGGAATTTGTGTGCTTTATTTCCCGTCATGGTCTCTTTAGATTCCCCCCCTGAAAGGTGCTGGATTCACATGGTTTAACTCTCAGGCATCCCCGATTATGTGCAAATTAGACCAATTTTTGATGTGTAATAGATGGGGAGAAAGGTTTCCCAAGGTCAATTTATTGGTCTTCCAATATTTATCTCTGATCATATTCCAATTTGTTTGGAGTTGGAAAGCACAAGGGGTAGACTAGACCTTTTAAGTTTGAAATCATGTGGTTTCAACATCCTGAGTTCATGTTTGTGGTGGAGGAAGTTTGGCAAGACTCCAATTTTTGGGGTCGCCCAAGTACCAATTTTGGTGTCAAATTGAAAGCCATGAAGATGAAACTCAAAAGTCGGAGCAAATAAGTGTTTGGGTGCAAAAGAAAACAAAATCCTTAGGGAGATTGAAAGGCTCGATTTGTGTGAGGGGGAGGATCGTCTATCAGTGGCTGATACTATGGTTAGAGGGTATCTGAGAAGGATTTTCATCATCTTCTGATTTGCCAAGAGATCAGTTGGAAGCAAAAATCGAGAATACAATGTCCTAGGGAAGGTGATAGGAATATTAGTTTCTTTCATAAAGTTGCTAATCACAGAAACAAAGTTAACTATATTCCTAGGCTAAAGGTGGATGAGGTTTGATTGGATAAGGAAGAGGATATTAGGGATTTAGTTGTGGCCTATTATAATCATTTGTTTCAGGAAAATGATTAGGCTGAAATTGGATGTGATGTCTTTCGCTAGTATTTCTGAGGAGCAAAGGGATAGCTTAGAGTGTATGTTTGAGGAAGATGAGATATGGACGGTGATTAAAAGTATGGAGATAAAGCTCCAGGTCCTGATGGTTTTGCTATTGAGTTCTATAGGCGGTCTTGGCCTCTATATCTCAAATCTAATCTTATGAGAGTCTTTCAAGAGTTTCACTCCTCTGGTAAATTTGACAGGGTTTTGAATAGCACTTTTATCGCCCTCATTTCTAAAGTCCATTGTGCCCATGAACTAAAAGACTTCAGACCTATTAGTTTACTAGGTAGTGTCTATAAGATTATGTCTATAGTCCTAGCGTCTAGGTTGAAGTTGGTTATGGGGTCCATTATCTCTGCTCCTCAAAGAGCTTTTGTGGGTGGAAGGCAGATTTTGGATATTTACACATAGAGGAAGCTACATGTAATTACAAAAATAGGAAGGCCACAGATTCTAAAAATGTTAATACTCTTGAAAGCAATTGCTTGGAATATGCATGATGAAGGGAGCTCCACGAAACTATGCCTCTTTTTAATTTTATAGATGGTCTTGGATGGGCATACAACGATTCCAAGATCAAACTATGTCCTAATTGATTTTATGATTTGAAAGGCTATACTTACGTAGTCCTTCAAGTATAGAACCTCCTTGTCGATTCACACGAACCATCTTTAAGCTTTAAGGTTTTTGTCCAATTGAAAATAGTGGCCCTTCCGGTTGATTATTGTAGTAACTCGTCTTCTTTTCCTTCTCACTTTCCTTGATAATCAACTCTTGATCAAATTAGGAGAAGGATCAAATCCAAGCTGGAGGAGGAACACGTCCAAGCCAAGGGGAGGGGCTTGGACATGTTCCTCCTCCAGCTTGGATTTGATGATCCTTCTCCTTAAAAAAAAACAGAATAGGGAGAGAGGGAAGGATATGAAGTAGTGTCACAATACCTATATGGAGATCCTAGAGTTGAGAGTCTCACCAACCTAGGCATCCAAGGGATGGAGTCACACCACCAAAGAAAGGAATCACACCTTAGAAAGAACTTTTCCTTCACTTTCAAATCTGCGTCCTTTATAAATGCTAGGACTTGGGACCTAGTGAGCTTTTATAAATACTAAGATAGTGTTTGGATATACTTCTAAATTGATTTTTAGTGACTTTTGGCTCTTGAAGTGTCAAAAGTTGGTTCAAATGTCGTTTGATTCGGCACCTAGGAGAGTAACTTCTTCACGAGTCAAAAGTTATAAAAAGTTGAAATGTTAGCTTTTAGGGGAAGCTGCCCCCAACTAACTTTTGTGGTAAATTCCATTTTCTTTCCCTGCTCAAATGTTATTCTGAATCTCTTCTAGAGAAGCTTATTAAAAACAAGCCCTAACTAATAAATTATAACTTCCAATATCCTATGACTTTCTAGAACTAATTAATGATAACAACTTCCAATAAGAATCTTGGTCCTTCTAGAAAGACCCTTTTAATGTCTTGTTGTTGCAACTCATCTGTGGGCCCATTCCATGGGTCTCATGGACAGCCGTGCCGTTTTTTGGCCTACGGCTATAAACCAGGCATATGGGTCTGTCATCATCAAAAGGAAGATACAGAAAGAGCAGCCCAGCGATTAGGGTGGCAAGATACAAAAATAAAACACGATTACACTGATAGGTCTTCGCTTTATTATAATGCATCCCTCTACACCCGAACCAAAATCTCTCGTGAACCTTATTCTTGGCTGGTCACCAGGCATCCTCCTGAAGCAGGCCAGGATCCTTGGTTGTTGCACTCTGTTGGTGCTTATGACAGGAGAGAAATAAGCGGATTTTTAAAGACAGAGTGAGTTGATACAGTGGACAAACAAATCTAAGTTGTTCTTTCTAAGGCCCTCAATTCTCAAGGACTTTACGGAGTTGAGATTAATCTTATTTCTGTGTAATTGGGTCACCAAATTCAAGGCGAACCTTAGAAGTATTTTTGTGGACTGCCAAAGGTATCTTGTTATTAGTCTTCTTTTTATACGTGGGGGCTGTCCCTTCTTAACAATGAACTACTCTTGCGAAAAAGCAGAAATAAATAAATGCATGTATCATATTTTTTATTTTCTTTTCTAAAGATGCAGCCTGTACTTTTTTTTTTGGTAGTACTTTTATCCCCATAGTCCTGTATCTACAGGAATTTATGAATATCCATTTGTATATGACTTGCTTTTCTCAAGTGCATATTAATGATGACATTCTTTTCGTTGGTCCTATGCTATAGTATGTGGATCGTCGAGGAGTCAGTTTCTGTACCAAGACAACTTCTGATGAGAATGCGATCACAAATGCTGTTGATATATATGAAAGCTTGAGGTATTATGTCCTTTTAAATAAGCTGCTGAACCGGATATTTTTTTCTGCTGGAAATAGATTTTGATTTAGAAATTTCTTGCAGTGGTGGAATTCGTTTCGTGACATCCAACAATGATTGTGCTGTAAGAGAATATGATGTGGAGAGGTTTCAGCTTTTGAATCACTTCCACTTCCCTTGGCCAGTGAATGTTAGTCCCCATAAAACGATACTACCAAGTTGCTTGATTCTCATTTTCTTCACTTTCTATCCCGCACATGTGGTTTCTCTACGGTATTATCTAAAAAAATATGCTACTGTCACAGCAGTTGTGTTACCATTCACACCATTAGTAATTATTAACATTCAGAGAACATATTGTGCCCCTATTATTTGAAGACCAAAATGCACCTTTAAGGGTATTTTTGTCACTTCACAAAAATAAAAAGTTTTGGAAGAAAATCTAGGAAATGAGCTGTATAAAAGATTTCTAAATTTCCCTCTTTTCTCTCTCCTTTGTAAAAGGATCGAATTGCCTTGCTTGTAAAACTGCTATTCTTTCAAACAGTGTTAGCTAGGCACGTGGTACGGGTGCCAAGTGTCTAGGTGTTTAGGGGTGTTCGGCACAACACTCTCTGAAAATCCCAATACGGTGGTATGGAATACAATTTTTTTTACTCATATAAGGAGTAAAAATGAGCAACAAGATAGAGAAGAGAAGAGAGACGTACATATTGATCGTTGTTGTCGCTGCTCTCTTAGTAAAATTTCGTCTATGTTTCCAAAAAAACAACACAATTTGACAAAAAGTTCATTGCAATTGTATTTTTAAAATAACACGATATACTTGAAGCACTATTTGTCTAATCATAATGTTAATGTCACCATGACATGGTATAGGCACGTACTAATGAGTGTCGTGTCGTGTCATGGAGTATCGTGTCGTGTCGTGTCCAAGTGTCGGCATGGTAAAATTTGGGAAAACTGAAGTGCCTAGGTAACACTGCTTTCAAATACATGGGATAGAGAAGTAAAGTGAAGGTGATCATGTTTAGTAAGGGCCATGAACTCTTGACGTTAATCCACGTCCCCATACAATACATGCCTACATATATACATGCATACATACATATCTATAATACATGTATATCTATCTATCTGTAATTCTGTGTATGTGTGTGTGTATATATATATATATATATATATGTTTTGAGAGAGAGTAGGGTTTTGAAATGATAGAAAATCACCTAGGGTTGCCCTGACTTTCCCCTTCCTCGTGTCAAAATATCAGCTGGCATCACGACTGCTGTGACCCTTGCATGACTCATATCTAACTTGTTTATTCTGATGGAACAAACTCTCTCAGCATACATCTATGAGCCCGGATCGTAAGCTTATTATTGTTGTGGGAGATAACCTCAATGGATATCTTTTGGATTCACAGAGTGGAAAGGTATCTTCAGTCTTTATTTTTCATTGTGGATTTATTGTTATATTTTTTCATTTTATTTGTAAAAGGAAAAACAATTCAGAGGTATGCCTTTGTGCCCATCCACACATTGGAAATAGAGGACCTTACTGATAACTTGAAAATTGTTTTGATGATGCACAGGAAGTCTCCTCATTGGTAGGCCATCGAGATTACTCATTCGCTTCTGCATGGCATCCAGATGGCAACACCTTTGCCACAGGGAATCAGGACAAGACATGCCGATTATGGGATACTAGAAAACTGTCGTTGCCTATTGCAGTTCTCAAAGGAAACTTGGGTGCTGTCCGATCAATCCGTTTCTCCTTGGATGGGCAGTTCATGGCAGTAGCGGAACCTGCAGATTTTGTTCACATCTATAGCACCAAGGCGGATTACAAGATGCGGCAAGAGATCGATTTCTTTGGGGAAATTTCAGGCATTTCGCTGAGTCCAGATGATGAGTCTCTCTTCATAGGAGTCTGGGACCGGACCTATGCGAGCTTGCTACAGTATAGTAGAAGACATACATATAGATATCTGGACTCTTATGTGTGATTGATCGTAGGCTGGGACTATTTTTTTTTGTTTTGAATATGAGAAGTCCTCGTAGGCCAGAGGCTCAGCTGAGGATCCCCATTGAATGCAGTTCACTATGGCTGGTCAGGATGACTACAATCGAAACGTCTAAGCATGTATAGGGAAAATGTCCACCTTTACGTGCTGGAAATCTTCTTCTCTTCAGGTGTTTAAATTGCTGAAGAAGCTGAATCATTTGCTTGTACAGGAGAAACTGCTTGGATGTCCCTATTTTTTTCTGGTAGAGTTGGGTTGTCTTTGAAATAGTTAGCTTGAACTTCTTTATATTATTTCCTACGTTCTTCCTTTTAGTTTCCTTGTTAAGCTTTTTCAAGTATACAAATAATATTCAATATCAGTAGCCAATGATGTTTTTCCCCATTTAGAGCATCTCCAACGCAATACTCTAAATTTCTCCCCCATTTCGGCATCTCCTCTGAATATAGAAGAGATGAGCTGCACTTTAAAGTTTTTTGCTCCAATGGGAGGGAACTCCAAATCACTATTCCTACTCCAAAACATATTCATTAATTATTTTCAAAAAAACAATTCATTTGTTTTCTTTCCTATTTTTCCTCTCAAACTCAATAATTCACCATTTTTGCCTCAAACTCAATGATTTAGAGTATTTTTTTTTAATTAAAGTTTGTTATTAGAGTTTTTTTTTAATATTAAAAATAATTTTTTAATTTTAAAAAAGAATTGATATTTTAAAAAAAAAACCAAGGATCGGTGGGTGAATCTTAATGATGGTTAAGGGGTGTCAAAAGGGACAGGTGGCGACCTCGAAGGGTGATACCATAGAGGATTTGGCTCCATTTTTTTTTTGCATCCTTTATTGTTGAATTAATTTAAAAATTAAACAATTATTAAAAAAACATAAAAATAATTTCATTATAAATTGATAATTATTAAAATAAATTAAAAGGATAGAATTGGCATTTTAGAAAGGATTGAGAGACAAAAAAAGGACACAAATGGTATTATAAAGGGATGCATAGTGTTTTATAGTTCATTCTCTATTTTCTCTTCTTTCCTCTAAATTTAGAGGGTTACTGTAGCATTATAGAGTATTAACTCTAAATATAGTACGGTTAGTGTCCTTTTCCAGCCAATACTCTATATTTAGAGTTATAGAGGATGGTTGGAGATGCTCCTAGGAGAAGGAACGAACCCTCTATGGTTATAACCGGATTCTGTGTTATGCCCCCGAGGTTGCCACGGCCCCTTTGACACCCGTAACCTTAGTATAAGATTCACCCACCCCTAGAGGTCACCCACCCATCCTTGGTTTTTAGAAAAAAATATTAATATATTTTTAATATTAAAAATATTTATAAAAAAAAATTAATAAATAGTGGAGACTTGAATAAGTGGGGGTCTCACACTTCATCTAGGAGAAAACCCAACAAAGATGTAGATCTGCCTTTAATGAAATGTAATTTTATCATATTTTCAGTTAATATTTCTCATTGTGAGAGAGAAGCACGCAACGCATGTTTTTCTTATTGTCTGGCTCTTCAAACCCAACAAAGGTGTTGAAACAATGCCCTCCTTTTGGACAGACATTATATATATATAAATAACAATATGTTTATTTTTTTTTTTATAATATACAGATAAAAAAAAAACCAAATTCTGAAGGGCCAAACTTTTCACATAGTCAAAAATTATATCCTAATCTTTGAGGGCCCACTGTATACAAAATTTAGTTAGTATCTATTTTTTTTTTTTAGTTATACCTAAAACATTAGAAATGTATCAAAATTTTAGGGGGAGCCATGGCCCCTCCCCCCGTGGTTCCACCCGTGTGTATCTTCCATATACCTCTTGTCAAAAAAAAAAAAAAGGATTGGTGATGTCCGATCGATTAGCACACCTTCGCCGATCGATCGTCGCGCGATGATTTTTCTCGGGAACGGTGTTTTCCAATTTTTTAAGTTCCCTTTGGTTCCCAAACTCTATAAATAACCTTCTAACTTGTGAGTTAGAGTTTCTAAAAGCTTCTAAACCTAAAAGAGAGAAAAAAAGGGTTTTCTGAGAGATCAAAATGGAGAAATTTTAGAAGTTTAAGGTTTTGATCAGAAAAAGGAAAAATGAGGCTTGAAGATCGAGATTGATCCTTATTCGCAAGCAATATATCGTAGGAAAGCGATCAAGGGAGGTAAATAACGAATTTAGTTTTCCATATTTTGAATATTAATCTAAAAGATGAACTAAAAGAGGTAGATATAAATAAGAACGTAAAGATATGTAAGATCTATGAATTGTTATTGTTCTTTCTTTATTGTTCAATGAATCATTAAATTAGGATGTGAATAATCATGCTATTACTTTGTTTATGCTTCAACAAGGGGATTGAAAATTTATAATGAATGTATGTGGATATATGAGAAGGACAAGATGAATGTATGAAGTGGAATAAAGTGCATAAAGGAATCAAATGATTGATGAAGACTATTTGTGAGATTAGAGTACATGTTAGTGTGTTTTTGTGGATATATATTCTGTGAGAATTATGATCAATAAATTATGTGGTATAACTATGATATTGATCTCGATTTAAAAAGAGAGTTTTTGATATTTAAATTAGATTGTGACTTATGCCTATTGCAAATAAACTGTAATTAAAGCTTTATTAAATTATTGAAAATATGAAAGTTGTTATGTATTTATTTTATGTTTTTATACGTAATATATAATTAGGTAAATGAACCTTTGATAAGAGTCAAGCTTGCCTAGGTTTGGTTAACATAGTGGAATGAGACGCTATGATGATATTTCCTATGGTCCTTAACTATTACTCTAGGTATAATTTAACCAAAGGTATATCATTGTGCACTCACCAATGAAAAATATGCACATGTATGAAGATGAAATTAATGACAATAATAAGATTACAAGTAAGACAAAAAAAAAAAAAAGTAAAAACGAAAGACACACGAAATCGATAATGTATGTTTATGTTTTACACCACCAATGTAGAGCCCCGGACCTTTTCACATTTAATGCATGACCCTTTCGTTGCCATTTTGCCTTTAAGGAGGAACAATTAATAAATAAGGAAGAAATTAAAAATTCCGAAACGTCAGAAATGTTCCTTTTCGAAGTACGAACCCAACGCAAGTTGAATCGTCAAAATCCGACGAGCGAGTCAAAAGATATGGCCAAAACAGTCTGGACCTGCAGGCAACCGATCGCTCGGTCCATAGAGCGATCGATCGGTCCAAAACCGATCGATCGGTAGCTATCGACTGGTCAAGATTATTGTATGGGGAAATTTTTCAGAGAGTTGATTTTTGGTCGAGAGCTCGGTCAACACACCGATCGCTCGGTAGGCAACCGATCGATCGGTCATTAACACCGATCGCTCGGTACTCGCGTTTTTGCAGAAATTTCAGTAAGGGTATTATGGTCTTTTGGTCGGTTTACTCTTACCTTAAGAGTTTAACCTGAGCCTTTAGGGCTCATTCTCAACACTTAGAAGATTTGGGGGATTAGAAGAGAGGAGAAATGGTTTCCTAAGCTAGGGCTTGTCTTTGGAGGAGAAATCAAAGGGGTTTTGAGACCCTAGATCACTTCAAGCTCGGCTCTTCTCCAAGATCACGGCTCAAACACTCGTGGAGAGCGTTCCCCAAGCTAGGGCAGCACCTCACGGTCGTTTTTGGAAGGAGATTTCTTCCTTACTTGATCAAGGTCGGTACTTCTTACTACCCTCCTAGTTATAGCTTCCCTTTTTCCTTTGTTTCTCCTTGTTTTCCTTCACTTATATATGTGTTATGAGATTGGTGGTATGAATGGTGAATGGAGATGGATGTTGGTGAATGGATGCCGTGTGGATGATGTGATGAACGAATGGGAAAGGGCATTGTACTAATAATGAACATACAAGTGTGATGTGAGCATAACCCACCTAGAAAAGCATGATCAAGGTTTAAGTGAATAATGAACACACCCCATGTTTGATGAAATGCCAAGGTGAACAAAATAAATGATAAATTAAGGGAACCCATGCTTAATTGCTCTTGAAATTTGTTAGGGTTCATGATAGTGTGTTTCTTACATTTATTAAAATGTGTAGATTATTACTCACTTAAATTGTTATATGCTATGCTTTGTGAATTACCCCAAATTGCCATATTTAATTCCAAATGCAAGTATGCACACGATCTCACGAGCACGCATGAAATGACTTGATTTACCGATGTTTTAAGTATGAGACGTAGAGGTGGGGCATATCCTAAGATATGTTTCACTTCGCTTTTGACAAGGGCAAGACAATCATGCATTGCATAGGGAAAAGTCTCCCATCCCCTTGCATGACATGCATAGCATCGCATGACACGCATAACATAGCATGGCATGACACGCATAGCATAGCATCACATGACACGCATAACTCTGCATGGCATGACACGCATGGATGCTAGTTGCGACGGGCTATGAACGGCAACTAGGCATTCACATTCCGCATGGATGCTAGTTGCGACGGGCTATGAACGGCAACCGGGCATCCCCATCTGCATATAGGGTACTAGTTGCGACGGACTATGAACGGCAACTAGGCATATCATTCAGTGTACATGGCACTAGTTGCGACGGGCTATGAACGGCAACTAGGCATGTGAACATGTTTAAATTATGAACAAGCAAGCATGATACTCGCATGACATGACATGGCACGCATGATGCAAGCATGACAAGCATGACACGGTTAACAAGTTCCCAATCACGCAAAGGGTATTTCAAGTCAAGTCAAGTGCACAATGTTTTCAAGGGTTTTATCAGTTTTTTTTTTTTTGAATGCAAGCATGAATATTAATTGCTTTACTTCCTTGTATGATATAAATTGTTCCTGTTCTATATATGCAATTTGTTTCCTACTTTATGTATGCTATCTGTATACTATGACTGTTGGTTAGTATTTAGTACCCGCTGAGTATTCCATGCTCAGCCGTACTTATGTCGGCAGGTGCTGAGGGAGCTGCTGCTCCATTTGATGTTTGTGCTCCTGGTCCATGGGTGGAGGAGGAGTACATCGAGGAGCCTTTGGAGGAACCTCCCGTAGAGGGTTATCAGTAGGTGGTGTTAGATTCTGAGTGGATTAGCTGTGGGTGAGCATGAGTGATTATATCCATGTATTTTGGCGGGCATGTCCGCACTTTCTTTGTTTTGATTTCTTTGTATTAAAACTTGGACCATGTGTATGTACTTAGAGGTTTGTTAGAGTTCCGCTGTTATCCTCTATTGTATATGCTCTGTGAGTGTTTTGCAGGTGGTTTGTCAAGCAAGTCATGTAAGTCATGATTTAGTCGTCCACGATTCACTCTAACTCCTAGGGTGAGTTTTGGGTCGCGACAACCAAATACTATAAAAAAATGCGATAAGTATGTCAAAGCAAGTAAACCGTTGTACCGGATAATAAACTAAGCCATCCGTGCCGGATAATATACGAAGGGTGGTATCTCGGTAAAATAAAGTATAATAACCCCTTTCTATATAAGGTAAAGTGATATTTTAATTTATTATTGGATGTATGTCTATGTGTTTTTCATAGAACGATAAAGTAAGAAAATAAGAGAAGAAAAAACGTAAATGACATAATGTACCTATTTGCTTTTCTGCACTCTGATTTATGTATGTGAACTGAAGTTAAACTGTTAAATGCATGTAAGTTAATATTTAAGATATTGCTTACTATTGTTTGTTATATACGTGAAGTAATTGTTACTCAACCGATAACTTTGTTGTCGGCAGGTTCTGGTTTTGATATTTGTGCACCCGGACCGTGGGAAGAAGATGAAGACATAGAGGAACCTGAATATGATCATTTTGAAGAGGAACGAGATCTTGATAGCTGACCTTATTATTAGTTTTGTTTTATTAGTAGTAGTTGATTTAATAAGAAATTATAATTGGAGTTATTTTGGATTTATATTTAGTTTAGTTTGATTGTTTATGATCACGATGGATGATCAGGATTTTATTATTTTCAGTTGCAGTTATGGATCATGGATTTATTTATATTATTAATTGAAGAAATTTTCAGGTTCGTATTTTTAGTATGTCTTAAATGCTTCTGCTTTGATAAATACCAATACCTCACATTCTCCTAGGTGGAGTTTTGGGACGCGACATTTTTTCCATCAGCGGGATATGTTCATAAGCCCATATCTATTATGTGAAAACAAACCATTACTAATAATAACTAGGGAAATAAGAAAGACAAAAAAAGTAATTTTCCACAAAAGAAGAAGAATAAGTTTGACAGGTGGAGAGGGTTGTGTGATTGCTTTAGCTTGTGGTACAAGGGACACATTTATGTGTGATAGTGTGTGTTATGTTTAACTCTAATAAAAAAAAACCAAAAAAAAAAACCTAAAAGGCGAACACATAACCATATAAGTTTTAATACTACGTAAATTTTAACCCTTCCTTTACGCGGTTATACCGGATTAGGCCTTACGATACTTACTAAACATTTCTATGTTAATTACAAAACACATGGGATCTTTTCTTTATACCTGTATGGATTTGAGTAGCTGATAAAGATTTCTTCAAAAGAGTCAACACCTACTTTATGGCATCCCTATCGCCTTCAGATCTTACAATTTCTATCACCAAACCTTCTTCTCTACATTTTACAAATTCTATCACCAAACATTCTTCTCTCTATCTTCTTAAGGCCACTAAACAATCTACCTTAATTAAATTTATGTTTTCCCTCCTGTAATGAGGGGAGGGGTACAAAAGTGAACCTAAGGCCTAAGATAAGATAAAATTCAATTCTGTAAGCATAAGAGCTGTACTCTGAATTAATTAATGTTCAACTCCAAGATACAAGAATGCATGCAGAGCATATATAAATTTTGGTAAGATATATATATATATATATATAAAAGTAAGTCTATGGGTACTCCTGATTATACTCCCAACATAATCAATGGCGAAAATTAGAGCTGATGGGACTTTAGAAATTGACCAAATTAATAAGTCAAGCCAAATCTAATTTTCACCCTTAATAATTCTAATTAAAGGATTAAGATTAGGAAGTACATTTGGGAGTACCCATAGACTAATTCTCTCTCTCTCTCTCTCTCTCTCTATATATATATATATATATATGAGATTAATTATGAACAATAAATCTGGTAAGAAAAAAAAACAGCTTCCGTCAAGCAAATAATGGGAACAACCCAATGGGAACAACCCAAAAAATTACCTTTGACAGCAGTATTCTGGAAATTACATAAAAAATAGTGACAGAAAATGCCCTTCTTTGTATTTGTAATTACCAAACTATCACTGCCACAAGGTTTTTTTTTGTTGCTCCTATTATCTGTCCAATGTTCATAGTTAATCTCTCTTTTGCTTTTTCTCTCTATATATATAATTCCTAGCTAATTGGAAAAGTCCTTGTTTTCTTCTGTTAACCAAAATGTCTCAGCTTGTGGTTCTAAAAGCTGAGCTAAGCTAAGATCGAGCCTATAATATTTTTAATGAGCTGAACTTGATCATAAATTGTGAAGCTTCCATTGTAATATATATAAGGATCCAAACCTAAACACTTTACTACTCAGATCGACTACGCTTGGTTACACCTCTAGGTCTAAGGATCGGCTCACTACTAATTCAACCCAATCCATGCCCACTAGGGGGGAATATTGGTAGCCTTCATCCATCAAAAGGCATTTTGTTAGAGCTAGAGAATGACACATTGTATTACTTCTACCAGTTAGTATATTGCTTAAAAATTATACAATTAGTAATCAGTAAAAGCAACATTTTCTTCGAGAGGGGTATTTCTTGAGCAATGAAGGGCTAGCATTTCCCATGATTTTGATATTCCTAAAATCCCTTTGTACAAGCAATTTTCATCGTTACAATATCAATGCGACTAAAATCTAGAAAAATACTATTGAAACTGGACTTGAGTCAAATAGTGATCGGCACAAGCCCCAAAAAAGCCACATTAGGGTTTGTAGATGGCTCGGTTTTGAAATAACAAACAGTTGCAAAATTAACATGTGCTAATATATTATGATTCGGGCTGCACATCGGCTGGTTGGTTCGGGCTGAAACCAGTTCGGGCCAAGCCCAATCTAGTTAATTAGCATAGGCCCGAACCCAACTTGGACTCGAACTCAACCTGGTACTTGGGCTTAGCTCGATCCCAGCTTAATTTTTTAATGAGTTTGGGCTAAGCCCAAGTACACCCGAGCGGGGCAATCCTAAACTCAGTTCATGCCAAGCCTAAAAAAAACATGAAGATCATAAGGAGAGGATGAAGATAATGTGGAGAAGAGGGGATGAGTAAGGAGGCACCACAACCTTTGTATTACCAAAGAAGGAAGAGGAGTGCTAGCCCCATTCACATTTACTCCAAAATTTTCCATTGACGCAAGATGGGGCTAACGCGTGGAGATGTTTCATTATTTTAACAGTTTAAAAAGTATAAATAGTATAAATCAAAGAATATTTGACATTTGTAGCACCCCAGTTGCGTCTTTGAAAGATTTGTGATTGGGGCTAGCAAAATCCAAGAAGGAATTAATATTTTAAGGTTTTACTCACTTTTAGGTAGTTTTATTGGCCTGGACCAAGGTTGGCCCGAACTCAACTTCGGGCCTAATCTTTAATCTGAAACCAACCCAGTCTGTTAGAATCTCAGCCCAACCCGCTCTTAACTCGACCTACCCAATGTGCACTAATGTGCAGTCCTAATTAGGATTGAATATTATGGCAACTACTGCAGTTGGGTACTAATCTTCACAGGGGCGTATAAGGGGCCTCCATTCCTCCGAGTCAGACCCTTTTGGAGTGAGTGTGGATCTACCCTTATGGCACCTTAGCGGCTACCTTAGGTCTGGATGGGTGTGGGTGTTTAGAGTATTAAATGATACCTTTTATATATAAACAAAAAAGCAAATGCTCCGTGTTGCGGTTAGGGTTTTACTGTCCCACTTTAGTTCCACATTGGTTGGGTACTAGTCTTTTCAGGGGGTGTAAAGAGCCCTCCACTCCTCTTTAAGTTTGGCCATTTTGGAGTGAGTGTGTGGATCTACCCTTATGATACCTTAGCGGCTACCTTAGGTTTGATTGAGTGTGTGTGTTTAAAGTATTAAATGATACATTCTACCCAAAAAAAAAACTGCTAAAATAAGCAACTGTGTGTTAAATCAAAGAAGAGAAATGCTAGCCCTAGACACAGACTTCCACTCACTATGATAGCAACATGACATACCTTGTTACCATTAGAACAGGTTGAAATTATAACTTTTTCATTAAAAAAAATTATTTTCTTTACTTGTTGAAGGGATAGCAATCACAAGTGTTACACTCATAGTAAAAGTTTGGAGATCTACATTTGGAGTAGCACTCATAAAAAAAAAATGCCAAGAGCCCTCTTCAAACTCTAACCTGACTCGTGTGCACATTACTTTGCCTATCCACACAAGAATTTTTTAAAGGATGCTTCTACGAGTACACTAATATTTACTAAGTGGACATCAAATATATCACTTACTAATTGTACACCATTAAAATATGACAAATTCTATGAGCACACCAAGAGGTAAAAAATACTTATATATTTTTTAGTTTTACATAATTCTAAACTTAAAATTATAAAACATGATAATTCATTAGTCATTACTCTTTCGTGGACCCAAACCCAACTGAAGGTCCAATAAATTGGTATCAAAGGAATCAAAACCAATTTCTTATATATTGCACCTCTACTTGTGTGAGTTAAAGAGATTGCAACAAAAGATCATAGGAAACTAAATATTGAAAATGATGTGGAGGAAAAACTTACCGTAGTTCGTGTAATTGATCTAAAAGATCATACATAAAGATAATGAAAGAGAAACTCAAATTTGACAAAAACGTGAATATAGTAGGGATAGACAAAGATTGAAGAACAATGAATGATTTAAGGTTATTAAGATGAGGAAAAGTTACAACACTTCGTGTTTCTACAACTCATCGGCTTACTAAAGGTAAGGTAAGAGGAGTTTTGTGGTTCATTCTTAGAAAGAGAACATTTTTAAAATTTTGGGGTATGAGTGCTCATAAACATGACAATCTTAAAAAATAAAGTCTTTTTTTAAAAGAAAAATGGTGTCCAGTCGTAAATATTGGTGTGTTCGTAAAAGTATCTTTTTTAAAACCCTTGGGGATTAATGCCACGAGTTGGGCTGAGGAACTCCTACGGCCGGGGATAGGGTTTTGGGGCTCCATTGCATTATCCTATTTGGAAAAAAAAAATATGTGGCTTCTTTTAAGACTTGAGCCCAGCCCTATCTGGTGCAGCGTTTTCGTAATGGAATCTAATCATAAATCTAGATCATTGATTTGAAGAGGATCCAATTCATTGAGCAATATAGGATTAAGTAAAGATTGGAGGGAGTGTCGGTACAAAGCTAACAAAAGCACATGAAAATCAAAGCAAGAAGTCCAACGCTAAGGATGCGAAAATAGACAAGTCTTGTGGGGCCGAGACACAATAAAAGCGAGTAAGACATAAGACCCATTCTGCATATTCTTGGGGGGCGGTGGGAGAATGAGAGAAGGGACCGCTAGCTACTTTCAAAATGTTGCTAAGTGCCAAGGCGTCCGTGAACGTGGTTTGGATCATGTGATCACTATGGGGTCCGTGACACCTAAGCCATGTTGCCTTTCGCCAGAGGGAACTCATCATCCCGCCAACTATACCAATGTATAATACAAATATTAGTATCTCCGGCATTTTGTGCTTTTGTTATATATATATATATATACATATATCTCGAATCTGGCAAATGCGACACGCATTTAAGCGGCACGTTTTTGGGCTCAAAAGAAAACTGATGATGAGTCTCTATTCCCTAAAATGTAGCAAAAAATAGCCTAATTGGAACTAACTAGAAAGGTGGAAGTTATAGCCTATGTTGGGTCACATTAAATTCTAGGGGTTAATTAGGGTTTATGATGAATATTTTCGACGTTTGACCGAATAACTTAAATATCTCTAACTATTTTTTATCACATGTTAGGGAAATGAGACTTGCTATCTAGGTTAATTTGGTGATTTTAAAAGAGTGTTACATATAGTTCAAATGTGTGACGCATAGAGAGGCAAGGTGTGCTAC
Organism: Tetracentron sinense; assembly: GCA_015143295.1. Taxonomy (NCBI): domain Eukaryota; kingdom Viridiplantae; phylum Streptophyta; class Magnoliopsida; order Trochodendrales; family Trochodendraceae; genus Tetracentron; species Tetracentron sinense. The sequence continues at coordinate 27,004,767 of CM026570.1, forward strand.
TTATTCTATATAAGTAAGGTTAAAAAGTGATAAATTATAAAAAGAGGTCCTTTAAAACTTCTAGAATTTGATAATGGGATTCGTCCCAACAAGTGTTATAAGGTTGAGCCGTGCTAGCCCTACTCTCACGTAGTCCCTGCAAAAAAATCAACACATGTCAATATTCAGTATAAATTGGTAGGGGAACAGGTTGCGATGTAGGAAGTTTTTAGGCCCTCACAAATGCCCAACAAAATTGGTCTCTCTCGACTCTCTACTTTGAATAATTGTTCTTTTTTTTTATAAAGTTAAAAATTGCTAAATTAAAACTACGCTAGAAAGCAATTAAAAATAGAGGAAAATACGGATTTGGGCCCCGTATTATGAAAAAACCCGTATATGGGCTCCGGGTTTGAAAACTTATTTTTGTAGGCTCCCACGCGTGGGAGCCAAGTGCACGTGCTGCCCCTTCGCATTTTCTCCCCAAAATACCCCTGGCTTGCTTACCTAGCTTTCTTCCCAAGCTGAAGCTCGGTTACGAACCCTTGTCGTTGCTGTCTTCCCCAACTGAAGCCCTTGGTTATCCTGTGATCCGAAATCCTTCAAGGTGCAAATTTGAAACCTGCAAATCCTTCCCCAAAGTAAAACCCTTGGGTACCCAGTACATCCGGAACTCTACGGGCTTCGTAATATCGTATTGAAGAAGAAGAAGAAGAAGCCAAAGAAGAAGAAGAAGACAAAGAAGAAGAAGAAGAACAACCCTGAATAAGAAGAACAACCTGTAAGTTTTAGCGGTTTTTAATAAAATTTCAAACCTAAAAATGGGCCCCACAGTTAACGACTTCATTTTCGATGCTTTCAAGTAACCATTTTCGATGGTTATGACAGTGGTTTTTCGGTATTATTATTGATTTTTGCTCATTTTTCGTGATTTTCAATGGTGAAGTTAAAGTGCATTTTCGACCCTTTTGAGTTTATTTTCGGCAAAAATACATTGCAATTTCGATGGTTCTTACGACCATTTTCGGTGTTTTTTTACTCATTTTCGGTATTTTCAGTTATCAATGCTTATTTTCGGTATATTTATGTTTTTGCTTATTTTCGGTATTATTCAATTATGACATTGTTTTTTCGGTATTATTGTTGATGTTGAACCCAATTTCGGGATTTTCAATGGTTATGTTATAATGCATTTTCGATGGTTTTGTGCTTAATTTCGGTAAAAATACAGCAATTTCGATATTTCGGTATTTTTGTGTCCTGACAGAGTAAATTTTCGGTATTTTGCTTTCATGATAGTGCCTATTTTCGATGTTTTTGTGTCCTGGCAGTGCCTATTTTCGGTGTTTTCTGCCTGGCAGTGCATATTTTCGGTATTTTTCTGTGATGACAGTGTCTATTTTCGGTATTTTTTTGTTATCCCAGTGCCTATTTTCAGTATTTTCCTGTTATCCTAGTGCCTATTTTCGTTATTTTCCTGTTATCCCAGTGCTTATTTTTGGTATTTTTTGCTATGACTGGTAGTCAGTACTTTCGATGGTTATTGTTATGATAGTGCTTATTGTTTTTCAATTTTGCAGCGACAAGATGCCTCGTATAAAGAGAAAAGCCGGTAGGAAAAAGAAAAAGAGAAAAGATAAAAAAGATAAATATTTTCCTTCGATTAAATGCTCCCAAAGGATATGGTTTGACGAGATAAAACCATTATTAGAGGCCAATCCAGAGAGAAAAAGAATTTGGATAGAGAGCTGCTTTGCCCACCTTTACAACATACCTAAAATACCACTGTGTGGCCAAGCAATCCACCATTTTCTACAGAGGCGTAAATGAGGGTTACGCTTCGAAGTATGCGGGAAGAGTGTAGAGTTCACAGTATTGGACTTTACTCTGATCATGGGCCTTAATGCCCAAGTGTCTAAGGCTCCGGTCCTTAAACATGAAGCACCACCAACCTCTCTCAAGTATCGAAAGTTTCAAAAGTTGGCGGTGATTAAAAAGGCAAGGCTTCTTGAGGAGTTGAAGGGATATGATGATCATATGGATGCGGTGAAGCTATCACTGGTCCTCTTTATTGAGTTGTTGCTCGTAGGCACCGGCACGCATGTGGGTGTTAACACAGGCCATTTGTGTCTAGTGGATGATTGAGAGGCCTTCAACAAATACCCATGGGGGACTTTGGGTTTTGAGTTGTGCAAGGTTGGCCTAGAAACTGCTCTTTATACGAAGAAGCAGTACAATATAAACGGATGTGCTCTTGCCTTCCAGGTAAACATATGACTACCTAAATTTTGTAAATTTTCCGTGTTAGCTAATTTGTGTTTACTTCTACTTGAACTAATAGTAAAATTTATGACTGATGTCAGATTTGGGCTTATGAGTGCATCCCAGCACTTGGGAGGCTGTGTTCTCGTAATGCATCCCTAGGTGCGATGACATTCCCACGGGTTCTGCGGTGGGCGAATACATCCTATCTCAGCTACAAGTCACTTGCAAATGCCATATTCAATTTAAGTAAAGTATGTAATTGGACTTGTTGTTTTACAATATTCAACTTGCAATATCCTTTGTTATTTTACAGATCATTTGTTATTTTATAACATATCCTTTGTTGTTTTACAGATCAAGCTGAACAATATAAAGCCTACTCCTGCAGAGAAGGAGCAGCAGGTTGTGAAGGATGTGTTCGCACGATTGAGTGCTGAGGGTGATGATGATGAGGAGGGGGAGGAGGAGGATGATGATGATGGTGATGGTGATAGTGATGGTGGTGATGGGGGTGATGGGGGTGATGGTGGTGATAGTGACGGTGGTGGTAGCGATGGGGGTGATGGTGATGATGTCAGTCCAGCCCCATCTCCGGCGAAGAAGAGAAGGTTCGAGCAGAGGTCAAAAACGGTACAAATATTGATTGTGATTATTTTTTATGATTTTCGACATTTTGACATATAAATTGTCTAATTTTCGGGATTTTTACTTACTAGTTGTTTGATGTTCAATATTTTCAGGTTCATGAAATCAATTCCTCCGTTGAGCGGGCAATGGAGAGAGTTTTTGACCGTTATTTTGACCGAGTTGTTGATCGAGTTGTTGACCAAATTGTCGACTGAGTTGTTGAGCGAGTATCCCCGCAAATAAAAAGCTTGTTTGAGCAATGGGCAGCGCAACAAAAAAAAGATGAAAAAACTTCTGGTGATGAAAAATCTTTCAGTGATAAGATGTCTCCCATATTGAGTCCCGAAGCAGAGCCGACACAGGGACATTCTTTCGTTGATGAGAAGATGGATCCCATCTTCACTTCCGAAGCAGCGCCGACACAGGGACATTCTTTCGTTGATGAGAAGATGGATCCCATCTTCACTCCCGAAGCAGCGCCGACACAGGGACATTCTTTCGTTGATGAGAAGATGGATCCCATCTTCACTCCCGAAGCAGCGCCGACACAGGGACATTCTTTCATTGATGAGAAGATGGATCCCATCATTGAGTTGACTCCCGTAGATTCGAAGGGGGGTGCAGATTCGACGGGGGTGCAGATTCGAAGGGGGTTGAAGACCTTCTAGAGGTGTGTGTTTACATTCCTAAGACGTGTAATGAGAGTCTGTGAAATGAGTTTTCATCAAGCCGGAACTTATATTTGGCAATATATGCAGGTGTCAAAGAGATCGGTAGTGAAGTCTCAATATCTGCGATCCCCTTTCATTCAAATGAAAGGAAGAAAAATGAGAATTGGAGCTGCTAACCCCAAAAATCCTTTATCAAAAGAGGAGTCGAAGCAACTGTGCGATTTCATAAAGTCGGGAGCAACTTCAATTTTGATTGAAAAGGTGATGGTCACAGCGGATATTGTGGGAGGGATTTCTAGCTCAACTACGTGGATTGATTCAATGGTAAACCCAGTACTTTTATTGATGAATCCAGTAGCCATTTTCGGTATTTCAGTTTCATTTTCGGTATTTCAGTGGTTTTAATGATGAATCCAGTAGTCATTTTCGGAATGTCAGTGGTTTTAATGATGGCCGTTATGTTTTAATTTCAATTTCAGTTTTAATGATGGCCGCTACGTAGATTCGAAGGGGGGCCAGATATGAAGGCCGCTATCATGGGGGTTCGAGGAGGGACCCCCATGTGGGAATGTGAAAGGATATACTTCCCTGTGAACCCCGCTAGTCACTGGCTATTGGTTGTGCTTGAACCCCCCACAAGGCGTATCCTCCTCTTCGACTCATTATTCCTACACCCGGCATTACAACATGAAGATCATATCTCAGCTATCACAGTGAGGATGCCTGCACTGTTTCACATGTGTGGTGACAACTCAGCCTTCATAGGTCAAAAATAGGAGGTCGTAGAAGTCAAAAATATACCAAAACAGAAGAATACGTAAGTCTTTCTAAAACATTTAATCTTATATTTACCAATACACTAACATGACTCATCCTAAGCAACTGTAACTGTTTGTTTTGCATATTCAGTCGGGACTGTGGAGTATTCGTTATGAAATATATTGACTTCTTATGCGCTGACTTACCCATTACGTTCACTCAGGTATTTGTACTCACATTGGTAAATATCATCAATCATTTGTAGCATACTGACTTTTTCTAACTATTTTTGTAGGACGATATATCTTTAATGCGGAAGCGAATAGCTTTCGATGTTATGACGAGGTCAGTGAAGGCATGATGGGCTGTGATAACGTCCCAATGTTGGATGCTGAGGTCCCATGATGAAGAGGAGGGAGAAGATAGGCCGGGGTGCAGTTTATTGATAGACTATTATGGATGGATTGTGATGGACTATTATGGATTGTTGTGATGATGTTGTAATGTTGTAATATTGACTTCTTATGGACTATTTGTGTACAGTCCTGTAATATTGTGTATTTAGAGATGATTTTCGTCATTTATTACAATATCCAGTGCGGATTTTTGGTTTTTTCGTCATATTACAGATTATTTTCAGTTTTACAAGACTCCATTTCGGCATTTTACAGTGTCCCAGTAGCCATTTTCGGCATAACAGGGCTCAATTTCGGCATTTTTGCCATTTCCAGTAGCCATTTTCGGCTTAACATGGCTGATTTTCGGCATTTTACACTGTCTAGTAGCCATTTTCGGCATAACAGGAGCAATTTTCGGTATTACAGTCCAATTTTCGGTATTCTGCAGTACTGTATTTTCGGCATTTTTGCCATTTCCAGTAGCCATTTTCGCCATTTTTAGCCAATTTCGGTATTTTTCTGTAAAATTCGGCATTTTTGCCATTTTCAGTAGCCATTTTCGGCATTTTTAGCTAATTTCGGTATTTTTCTATCAATTTCGGCATTTTTCTGTTGAATTCCAGCAGTCATTTTCAGCATTTTTGCCATTTCCAGTAGCCATTTTCGGCATTTTTCAGTTTTTTCCTGTCAATTTCGGCATTTTTCTGTTGCAATCCAGTAGCCATTTTCGCCATTTTCGGTATTTTCCTGTCACTTTCGGCATTTTATTGCCATTTTCTGTCTTTTTCCATCTTTTTTGAGATTCTATAATATTGGATAAATAATAAAGAACCTTGAAACCAACCATTCATTAAGCATTACATGTTTTTCATTACATTCAACATTAGACACTACACTCAACCACCATGGGGAACAAGATTATTACATGTTTGCCTATTGTGCCCAGTTTGTTTACATCTTCCACATCTTACAGTGGACCTTTCCTCACCCTGTGAGAGAATTCTATTCTTCTTCGGCTTTCCTGAACGTCTTCTTCCCACTGGTGGTTTAATCCTCTCCATCTCTACCATGATTTCAGGTGGGAGGTCCCATGATTTTTTGTCAAGCAGTGGATATATTGACTCTTGGTAGGTGGCTTGGTACGTTAGTGATGTGTAGAATTGCGAACAATAGTTGTATGGATCTACCCGATACTTTCTACATCCAGCCAAGGCATGTTTACAAGACAACCCTATTTTATAGAATTTCCCACAAGTGCAATTCCCATCCAGAAGCTTCACAGTATCTCAATTGTTTTTCCCAACCACATAATACTGATACATAGCAATTCCATGAGAATCTAAATAACGTGCCTGTGATTGTCCCTTTTGTATTTGCTCTTCGGCCCATGTTGTTAGCCTGACATTCATTTGCATAGCACTGATTTTTCGGTTGTAGAACATATTTTGTACCTTCAGTCCCACATTCTCCAAAAGCATAGTGACTGGATATTCTTTTGCTTCTTTCAGCAAACTATTCAAACTCTCGGTTATGTTCGTAGTCAGCACATTATACCTCTTCGCACTATAAAAGGCTCGGGCCTATTTCTCTTTTGGTATTGCATCCAACCATTGCACAACGAGAGGGTTTACAGCTGCGAGTTCTGTCATTATCTCATGAAACTCGCTTTCTCTACATGTCTTCACGGCTTTTCAGAAATACGGAAACAATTGCTTATCCTTGAATGTTGCATATATATTTTGGCTAATGTGGAATGCGCAGTAGCCATGAATTGCATGTGGGAATACAACAAGGACTTGGCTTATCAAACTAACATGTCGATCTGTTACAATCACTAGATCATCTATGTGTCCAAATGCTCTTGATAATTGAGTTAAGAAAAAATTGTAAGTAACATTATTCTCCGACTCCGCTATCCCAAGGGCAACTGGAAATATGTGATTGTCTCCGTCTAGAACTGTTGCGGCAATTAGTATTCCTTTGTACTTTCCCTTTAAATGTGTCCCATCAATGGCTGCCACTTTCCGTAAAGTCGTCTGAAAACTTCGAATACACGGTCCAAGAGCCATAAAACATCTTTCAAATGCCCCATTTTCAGGATCAGCCACTATTGCTGTTACTGTGCCCGGATTAGTCCTTTTAAGTTCATGAAAATAGGCAGGGAGTTCAGCATAAGAGTGGTCGTATGAATCTCTAACTATTTCAATGGCAATCTCCTTAGCTTTCCAAGCTTTCTTGTAACTCATTCTAACCCCATATTCTTTCCACACATCATGAATAATCTCTTTGGGCTTATACGAGACATTTGCCTCAATACGTCCCACAACCATGTCACTCACAACTAAACTGGTTGCTTGTCGATGATCGGTACCACCTAAGGGATATCCACAAGAGTGATGTGAATTATAAGTCTTTATTTTGAAAACACAAACCTCATTCACTTTCGATGCACGCAACCTCCAGGTGCAATTATCTATAAGACATCTAACTGTGTACTTTTGTTGATTTGAATCCATAACCTTGAATTGAAAATTGTTTCGCATCGCATATCTAGACAGTACATTTTGTAGACGTCTTTTGTCCTTAAATAATTTTCCAAGCGATATTTCACCAGCTTCCACTCCAGTTTCAAACTCTGATGCTTCCCAATTTACACAGTCATCTACATAGTCATTTAGTTGCATCACATTTGCCAGTGATTGTACTGGAGCTTGTGGTGATGATGGAGCTTGTGCTGACGGTTCTGGATGAGCTTGTGGTGATGCTTCTGGATGAGCTTCTGTATCTACTTGTCTTACTCGACGAAAAACAGACGCTGAGGAACTAGGAATATCAGCATGCGGGGTATGAGAGTGTATAGTCCTTGTGTCCCACTCTGCTGTTGCCTCCCTATGTAAAAAGTCTTCAAGCTTATCGCAGACACCGTATGTTGCTACATCTTCATCTTGATTAAAATCACTATAAAAATCATGTTCATCTTCATTAGTTGAGCTTGAGTCTATACTTTTTAAACATTCATCACCGTTATCATTTTCAGCCTCCTGAATATGAGTCCCCTTATAGAAAGGAATGACAGTCTCCTGAATATGAGGATCAACAACCTCCTGAACACGCTGATATTCACAACTCGCATCATTCAAACCAAACTGTGGTTGTGGTACAGATTTCCTCACCTTCGATATATATAATGGCGGCAATTTATTTTCTACTTTCCTGACATGTGAAAGAAATGCCCACAACTCTTCATCGTCTGTAATATCACTGGGAGAGATTGGCGCTGGTGTAGGAATCAAACACCTCACTATAATCTCATACTCTTCCAGTCGAGTGTTAGTCAATTGATAAACTTTATCCAATAGTTTGTCATATGTCATTTTCGAAGATAATTGCAACAACTTTGATTTTCCACCACTGTACACGTACCCTCGAACACGGTCGTCAATGTTCCACTCATCGTCATAACAACAAACTACTGATATCGGCATTATCTGCAATATCGGGAAAACACTCAATCCGTTAAAGTAATCTGAAAAATTTCGAAAATGAGCGCTGTAACCATTGAAAATGCACTGTAATAACCAAAACCGCCAAAGATCACAAAATCATCGAAATAACACTGTCATATCAAAATTGCAATAACAGAAAACCCCCGAAAATGGGCATTGTATCCATCGAAAAGCTGTGTCAAAACAGAAAACCACCGAAAATGACCATCAAAGCATTGAAACAGAACTGTAATAACAGAAAACCACCGAAAAGGAGCATAAAATCATCGAAAATACGTTGTAATATCGAAAATGCAATAACAGAAAACCACCGAAAATGACCACAAAACAGCCGAAATAGCACTGTAATAACAGAAAACCACCGAAAATATGCATAAAATCATCGAAAATGCACTGTTATACTGGAAAACCACTGAAAATGGGCATAAAATCATCGAAAAAGCACTGTTATACTGGAAAACCACCGAAAATGGGCATAAAATCATCGAAAAGCACTGTAAAAGAGAAAATGCAATAACATCAAACCCCCGAAAATGACCACAAAACCGCCGAAAATAAGCTCAAAACCACCGAAAATGAGAACTGTAATATTGAAAATGCACTGTAATCATAGATAACTACCGAAAATGAGCAAAAAAAATCAAACTTTATCACTACAACCATCGAAAATGAACTCTAATAACAGAAAATGACGAAAATGAGCACATAACCCTAGCAAATACCGAATATGATCACTGTAACCATCGCAAAATGGATCAAAAACATATAAACACTTACCCTATGTTCTTGTTCTTCTACTTCTTTTTCTTCTTCTTCACAAGGGTTTAGCTCAGTTGCAATGAAGGAGAAAGCTTCAACGAAGGGGAAAACTTAAGTCTAGCTTGTTGCAACGAAGGGGAAAGCTTGAGTTTCGGATGAACGCTTCGTTGAAGGGGAAAGCTTGAGCTCAGTCGCACGGTGTTTAAGGGTTCTCTAACAGGGATGGGGGGCATCTTGGAGAAATTTTTTTTGAGGAAACCACGTGCTCCACTAAAATCACTGTAGAAGCCTATAGAAATAAATATTTCAAACCGGAGCCCATATATGGGTTTTTTCATAATACGGGGCCCAAATCCGTATTTTCCTCTTAAAAATATCCTAGAAAGTATGTTGATTTGGTTATACTATTCTAAAAGACAATAAATGCAATTATATCTATTCTAGAAAGAAAACAAAACTAAGCCTAGATATGACTAAGAAATGAGAGAGTTTAGAGCAGGGCCTAGTCTTGACACCCGTGAGTCACTTGTCCTTTTTTTTTTTGGTTAAGACACACCCAACTCACACACAGAGACCAAGTCTCAACCGAAGCCTTGGTCTCTACCGAAGCCACAACCACGCACAACTCTCAAAATACAGTGAGGCATGGTACATTTTTCACCAGAACCTGGATTCGGAATGCTATAGCTCATGCTCATAGGTTTCGAGTCATGCTTAGACTTAAATGTAGCCTCTAGGCTATTGGGTAGGTCATAGGTTCATTTGTTCACCACCATTGCCACGAGGAGATCGAATCACAGCCAATTGTGATGGAACCAGGGAGGGTTCAATCGCAGGCACATGTGTCCATTTTAAGATTTTTTAACTGTGGTTAAGATCCACTAATCCTTAGGGTTTAACTAATCCTTAGGGTTTAACAATCTAAACTTAGTTTAAAAAAAAAACATTAAAACAATATTTACTCTAGTTAAAAATTTTTAACCGTTAGGGTTAGTATTTTTATTTAAAACTAAGGTTAGCTTGTTAAACCCTAAGAATTAGTGAATCTTAACCACGACAACAATTAATAGAGGTTAAAAAGGACACATGTTAACCTGTGGGTACCATTGAACTCTGCCTGAGTTCAATTGTATTTGGCTATGATTCGATCTCTACGACGAGGGGTTGGTAGGTGCCTCTAGCTACTTGCTTTACTCACTAAGACTGAGAGTACAAAAAGGGATATTTATAGGAGCAAAGCCAATCGTGATTGAATTCAGGGAGAGTTCAATCGCTCCCACAAGTCAACACCTGTCCCCTTTAACCCCTATTAACTGTGGTCAAGATTCTTTAGCCCTTAGTTTGAAATAATCTAACCATAGTTTTTTGAAAAAAATTAACCTGAAGACTTAAAAATTCTTAATGTGAGTTAAATATTTTTTTCTAAAAACTAAGGTTAGATTATTGAACACTAAGGGTTAGAGAATCTTAACCATGGTTAATAGGGATTAAATGGGATACGTGTTGACCTGTGGGAGCGATTGAACTCTCCTTGTATTCAATCGCGATTGGCCGTGATTCAATCTCTATCTATAGGCTCTAAATGGGGCTAAAATTTAAGAAAAATGATCCGTGTTTAAAGAGTGTTTTAGGGGATATTCATGGTCTAGATCTTTAAAAACAGGATTAGGTGATAGACATGGGTGATGCTTATCGACTACAAAAAAAATGTCTGGGTCGATCTGGGTCGATGAGGATCAAAAATCAGGTTTTGTCTCATAGCTCCTTTTGGGTGCACCATTCGTGAGGCAATAGGGGATCGGTGCAGCCTAGGGGCTTCCATGAAAACAAATGGGTCCTCTGGAATCTTATTCTTTGCCTTTTTGTCCTACTTTCGGACCACTGCCATTGTATGTGGGCCTCGGTAAGCACTTACGATTCTAATTTCCGTGCAACTGAATCCGGAAATAGTAAAACTTATACTTGTTTCAAATTGAATTTCGATACGAATCAAATGGTACTCATGGATTTTGTATCACATATCTGTATCTCATAATTTTAGTTCATTCTTAAAATATAAATGAGGCAACTATTTCAAGGCCGGGTTTAAATATGAGCCGGAGCTTTATTTCATGGCTTTTGAGCGCAGCTCCATGTAAGTGTATATTGTCAGTGAGAATCTTATCTCTATTAATATAATGAGAATTCCGGATGTTCAAAACGTTGATTGAAAGTATAATGTCTAAAATACGCTTGCGATTATAAATAAAGGTGCAAAAGAAAATTTGTAAAAAGTTAAATTTTTTGTAAGGGTAGATTTGTTCTTTTATCCTTCTCCTTTCTCTCTCTCAAGTCTCAATCACTCTCACGTCATTTCCTCCCTCACTCTCACTCTCACTCTCACTCTCTCTCCCTTTCCCACCCCACTCGCTCTTGTATAGAGATTGAATAAACCAATTGTGATTGAACTCGAGTTCAATTGCACTCACATCGCACCCTAATGTCAACACCTGCCTATTTTAATTTTTATTAACCGTAGTTAAGATTTATTGACCCTTAGGGTTTAATAATCTAATCTTGATTTTGAGAAATTATTTTTTTATAAAAAATAAGCTTGGGTTAACGTGTCCCTTTTAATCTTCATTAACTGTAGTTAAGATTTATTAACCCTTAGGGTTCAACAATCAAATCTTGGTTTTTAAATTATTAATTTTTTAAATAACCTTAGGGATTAAATTTCTTAACCCTTGGGTTACTCTTTTTAAAATATTTTTTTTTTCTAAAAACTAAGGTTAGATTGTTAAATCATAAGAGTTAGTAAATCTTAACCACGATTAAGATGAGTTAAAATGGATACGTGTTGACCTGTGGGTGTGATTGAGCTCTCCTTAAGTTAGCCAAAGGCCAACATGTTTTTCTCCCTTTTACACATGTGCATCACATTGGTCACACTAGCGTGGCTCAGACTTCCTTCTCTCTCTCTCTCCCTCTTCCCTATCTCACGTGCATATGTGCAGCCCATTAGTAATTATAGAGATAAAAATGTTTACAAAACTACTACTACATCTCTCAATAATTTCAAGTTTTTCACAATCTAGACATTTGAAAGGGACCTCCGCTCAAATGCCAACCAAAGCTCTGCCTCATATTTAAACTCTTTATGGAATTGATAAAAACAGAGGTAACTCTAGCAGAAGAAGCAAAGATCAATATTGATAAATGAGGGAGTGCACTCTAGAATGAAAAAGTTCTTAAAAGAAAAGTAAAAAAGGCATTGTAGGAAAAGTGAAAGAATGATAAACTAAAACGCACAACTGAGTATGTCTTGTGGTAAACGAGACTAAACAATTGAGATAAGCATGGGAAAGTGAGAGCCCAACTTTCTAAAATGAATGATGCACCAAGAGACGTACATGCAAATAGAAATGATGAGAGCTTGGAATAGATCTCCGGCAAGAGTGAAAGTCGAGCATTGGACCAAAATATGTTGACAACTCCTCAGACAGGTTAATTCCATTCAGGACTTTAGAAACTGTTAAATATGATGACCAAGGGTGGAGCCAGTAGTTTATTGTAGGGAAGGCAAGAGATTGAAAATGTTAGTAATTGTTGATAAATTTGTGAGGAATGATTAAGCGGGTATAGCATATTCTTATTCTGGGTCTAGGGGGAAACGAGAGGTATGTTGTAAGGGGAATAAATTGATGAGGTCGATGAGGCGTTTGGCTCAGCCATACCCACCTGTCAGCATTGTCAACTTCCTTGATCCCGACCTGCCAACGTTGTGCAATTGGACCCTGACTTGAGCTGGCAGTACGATATCATACAATCTGACTTATCATTATTTAATTGCGAATTGCTAAGCCGGAGCTCATCCCGAGTTGGCCTCCAGCTCGATCAATCAACCATCCGACCACGAGCTCAGATTTGCTTACTAGCCTCGACCTCCCGACTTGACTAACTAAGCCTCGTCCCGAGCTGTGCATCAGCTCGGGCAACTATCAATCCGACTTGATCACCATGGAAAAAGTCATTTCATACAAGTATAAAACAGTTGGCAACACGACACAAGACTAGCGTGATCACTAGCTCGAGCAGAGGCACGACTCGAGCTCTAACTATGAGCTTGGGCCTTGACTATGAACTCTGACCTAACTAGCCCAATCAGACAGCACTTGATATTTTGCTTTCGATCCCAAGCTACCAAGCTAACAACTAGCTTGGGAACCCGACCACTCAACCTGGTCATTAGCTCAGCCTTACTATTTGTCATTAGCTTAGCCATCTCGAACTGCCCGAGATACAGTACTATCACTAAGAGATATCCCATTCGTCTTCGTACCAGGCTGTGGTAGGATCCTGAGAAGCAAGAAGCATAGGCAGACAACCTAATCCTGATTGACAAAAAACATGTAACCACTACCACATGTCCAGGCATGCATAATCAATCTCTAGATCCGTTCAGCAGTTGATTGAAATGATAGTTGACCAACCTTATGACCGAGTAGGTAGAGACAAAGTGTAGATCCCCAGAACTCATGTATACTATACAGTGAATAGTGCCTTGCACTAGTCTTGTAAAAGGCTTTAAACCTTATGTTTTTATGTATGAAATGAAAGTGAGGATTTGAACTCACTAACATAGGCTATGATATGTGATTAAGGGTTCTAAGGACCCTTTCGAATGAATAAGTTATGTCAAAAACAAGAAGGAAACAAGCTAAGTATGGAAAATGGGAAAAATAAACAAAATAGGCAAGAGTGGGGGTAGTCGGTCGACCGACCCCTAATCCGGTCGACTGACTAGTTGATCGGTTTGTATGGAAAAAAAATTCAAAGAGTGGATTTTTGGCCGATCGACGGGATTGGGCAATCTGGTCGACTGACTAAGCCAATCTGGTCGACCGACTCGTGCGGATTTGCTTGGTTTGGTCCCTTCAAGTCATTTCATTAAAGGTATTTTGGTCTTTTGACCATCCCCTTTGCCTATTTAAGCCCAATTTCGGGGGCTTAGGGTTTCACAAACCCTATAAGACAAATTTGAGAGATTTTGAGAGAGAGAGAAGAGGGGAGTTGGGGTCTTAGTCTGACTCTTGTACTTGGAATACAGTTGATATAAAATAAGAAATTTTTAGGTTGACTATTTAGATTGCCTTATCTTCTCTTTATAAGTCGGTTTGAATGTAAATCACGATGCCAAAGTCTCTTAACTCCTATGTCTATATATATATATATATATATATCAAAAGTTAAGGCACCCCTTGACTCATAGCTATGCCTAAAATAACTAGATTGGGATTGGGATTGGGATTGGGATTGGGATTGGGGGGGAGGGGGGGCTTCATGCTTCATGTTTACAAAGGTCATTATGAAGAAAGAATATAATCAAGGATTTTGAGAATGAATGAGAGATTGTATTCTTGTTTTCAGATTCCGGGGTGATAGGATAGCACCGAGAAGGTGGGGATGAGTGAGGGAAAGTAGGTGAGAGTTTAAAAAGATTTTTTACACACCTTGCATGGTACAAGCTAACGTGGAAAGTAGTTGAAGTAATTAAATTAAAATTGATCGTTTACCAAAAACAAAAATGACTTGAAGTCTAATTTGACAAAAACCTTTTTCTAGGCTACTTTATATTAGTCGTATTTACTGTGAAAACCAGATAGGTCACTGTAATTTCTCTCAATAGGGAATGCTCGTTCGACTCATGCATTGGTTCCACAGTTTGTAATACCATTATCTTTGCTAAATTGAAGGTGAAATTGAAGGTGAGACACTGACCCCTCTATCTAGTATGGCAAAAGTGTGGAAAAAAAAGGTCTTGAGTTCAATATTTTCAAATAGAATAATATCTTACAATGTTGGTGAAATTGAAGGTGAGACACTGACCCCTCTATCCAGTATGGCAAAAGTGTGAGAAAAAAAAGGTCTTGAGTTCAATATTTTCAAATAGAATAATAACTTACAATGTAGAATTTTTTTTTGGTACTATGAGAGGATGGTCCACTCACACTGACAACTAAGCCACATATATATATATATATATATATATATATATATATATATATATATATATAAATAAGAAAAGATGGATGGTTGAGGGATGTGGTGGAAGTACACTCCCTTCATTTTTCTTTTATTTTAGTAGTTTAATACAACTTGGCTTGCAATTCTTTGGTTAGCATTGCTTAGTGGGTTAGGAGCCGAGTACCAAACTTACAAATATATTAAACAATATGGGCCTATCAACCACCATTACTTGAGAGGGAGTGAAATCTTGAACACACCACATAAGAGAGAGATAAACACTGCCACTGGCATAAGTCAGCAACTGTTCTTGAGTAGAGCAAGTGTTTATACGTCATATTATTAAAGAAAGGGTTATTTTGTGAAAATCCCTTAATTTTTCAGCAATTTGTAAGTACCCCTTATGTTTTGTGATTTTGTATTACAGTCCACTACCTTTTAAAACTTTTGCAAATCCACTATTCTATCAAAAGGGTAGTTAACGAATATTAAATTTTGTATGAAATGACCTTTTTAACCTTTTTTAAATGGGTTGGATGGAACACACGCTTCTATAGGTTATCCTTCTTTTAATTGGGGTTAAGCTTAAACCTAAGGTAATATTTTTTGTAAAAAAAATATAAAAATCAAGGTTAGATGGATTAATCCTAAGGGTGAGTGAATCTTAACTACAAAAAGTGAGTGTTAAAAGGGACACTTGGCAACTTGTAGAGTCTCCTTTAACTATGGTTAAGCATAATCAACCTATGGTTAATATTTTTTTTCTAAAATCGAAGGTTAGATGCATGAAACCTAGGGGCAAGTGAATATTAACCACTGGTAGTGGGTGTTAAAAGGGACACGTGATGGCTTGTAGATCCTCCTTTAATTGTGGTTAAGCATAATCATTCTAGGGTTAATATTTTTTTCTTCTAAGAACTTAGGTTAGATGCATGAACCCTAGGGGTAAATGAATCTTAATCATAGTTAGTGAGTGTTAAAAGGGACATGTGGCAGCTTGTAGAGCATCCTTTAACTATTCACTCACCCCTAGAACATGCATCTAACCTTGGATTTTAGAAAAAAAAATATAAACCTTAGATTGATTATGCTTAACCATAGTTAAAGGAGACTTACAAGCCACCATGTGTCCCTTTTAACACCCACTAATAGTAGTTAATTTTCGCTCACCCTTAGGATTCATGCATGGATTTTAGAAAAATATCAAAAAATATTAACCTTAGGTTGATTATGCTTAACCATAGTTAAAAGGGGCTCTACAAGTCGTCATGTGTTTCTTTTAACACTCGCTAACTGTAGTTAAGATTCACTTACCTTTAGGGTTCATCCATCTAACCTTTTAAGATTTAAAAAAAAAATGTTAACCTTAGGTTGATTAAACTTAACCCCAATTAAAGGGGGATAAATGAGACACGTGGTGCCCTATAGAGGAGTGTGTTCCTTCCAAACCATTAAAAAATGTTAAAAAGGTCATTTCATACAAAAATTAACATTCATTAACTAATTTTTGGATGAAATGGTAAATTTACAAAAGTTTTAAAAAGTTAGTGGGGGGCATAATACAAAATCACAAAACACAAGGGGGTATTTACAAGTAGTTGAAAAGGTAGGATTTTTTTTTTTATACAAAAAACCCTTTAAGAAACTCAATATTATTGATAGACAAATGATTTACAAGGACCCAAAAAACTATATAATTCAATATTCTTTTTATAGAAGGAAACCTCAATCGAATCGAATCAAATTAAATCTATTATTACTAAATCTAATTAATTCAAATTCAAACCACCTTGTGATGAGATACGGTGTATATCATCACACTTTATTATTTTACTTCATTCTTTATCACCCTCCCGCAATTGCATGATTCTTTGGAGAAAGGGCATGCAATTGGTTACAAATGTAAGTTCTTGATTTTCCTTAATCTTTGAAATTTGTTGATCTATAGCTAGAACACTCAACCGTGCTTAGCGGTCATTGTCAGTCTGTAGAGTTTATCTTTGTCGCATCTCGTTCATTCTTATGAGTTTGTCGGAGCCACAGGGTCAGAGCCTTGTGGGGGCATGTGCTCCTGCTCAACTTTTAAAAACTAGATTTTTATTTTTTTAGGGTATAGCAAGGGAATGGGAGCAGGTGCCCCCTAAACTTGAAAACAAGTTTTTTCTTTTTTAAGTTGGGAACATTTTCAATCTTGATTGAACTTGGTCCATAGGTCAACACGTGTCCCTTTTAACTCCCATTAACTACGGTTGAGATTCACTAACCCTTAGAGTTCAACAACCTAACCTTTATTTTTAGGGAAAAAAATGTAACCCTAAGGGTTAAAAGTTCTTAATTAGAGTTAATGGGTGACTATGTAAGTGTGTTGAACTGTCCGAATTTAATCGCAATTGGACAGGAACCGGAGTCGTATATACTAAGTTGTTTAAGTATTTACTTATGTATAATCATAGGAAGGTCCTGGTTTCGACTTCTCACTCCCCCTTTGGGGCCAGCCCTACATGGGACTTTTCTAGTGTGGCGGGTTGAGGGCTCCAGTCAGCCGTCACACCCTCGGAGATTAGTCCTAACCTAAAGGGTTAGGGACACCCCGAGTTACCAAAAAAAAAAAATTAGTTGTCCCAAAAAAAAATTATACTATATTATTTAATATGGCATAGTTGTGGACAAGGGGCCAATTGTCTCCTAAACTTTTGAAAAAACAAATTTTTTTTTTTTTTTTACCATTGTTTAATTATTTAGTTGGGCATAACTATGAGGCAAGGGATAGTTGTCCTGATATTCGCTTAAAAGTACTTATTTCCACTATTATCTTTTGAGGCATTGTCAAACTCTACTATGTAAACTTTCAATTTTACAAACTTTTCTATGAAGGGTTCCCTCCATTGCATAACACACACATCTCTGGTAAAAATGGTACATTTGCATAAATTGAACATGTTTCTGAAAGTCTAGATTCAAAGTTGTTTTATGAACTTTCATTACGCGCTTAAATGTTTCAGGGTCCTAGATTAGAAGAATTTTAGGAACCAGGAATCGAAAAGCAACCATCGAAGCCCATTATTGAAGAACAAAGAATCAACATGTTACATCATTTAGAGACGGGCCAAACATGGGCTGAGCTAGTGACTGAAGGAGGCCAAAGAAAAAAATAATATATTTCCAAGAGAAAGAGACTCAATTGATAAATATTCCATACAAGGCAAATAAAGAAACAAGCTTAATTGACAAAAGCTGGGGGAAATCATGTTAGAGACTAGGGTTCAAGACCCTTTGCTTTTTTTTTTGTTTACTTTTATTTTGTAATTTTATTTCCTCTCTATTTAATCTTAACCACTCATTCTTCTTCTACCCTAACCATCTATTTTAAATCCCTACTTTCTCTCTCTCACATGGTAACTCTAATCCCACAATATCTTCCCATATTTTCCTTCCCCCTTTAGCTCTCCCTAAATTCCCAATTGTATCCTAATCTCTTTCTCTACAAAATCCTAACCATCCATCTCTTCTTTATTACTAAACCCTAACCCTAATCATCCATCTCTATTAAACCCTATTCTCTTTCTAATCTAATCCTAGTCGCCCCCTCTTTCTCTCTAAACCCTAAATATAATCCTATACAAACACCTCTAGCCTCCATCGCACAGATGGTTTCCTCTCCCCTAACTTCTCTTCTCATCCCTCTCTCTCATTTCTCAATCCCTTTTCTGTCTAAGCCTCTCAACTTCTTTTTTTCTCAACCCCTTCTCAAAAACCTCAATCGGAATACTTGCAATTACGCTTAGTATGAGTTTCTAGTTTGTTGAATTTTTCTTACGGGTGTAATGCGAGTTCAATTGTAGTTGTAAGTGACTTTTCTTTATTATAATGCAATAAGTGTTATTTTTATTTAATGTCTATTTTTAATTCAATTTATTTTATGTTCATGTCATTTAATTAGTAGATTTAATTAAATATCTCAATTTATTTTTTTAAAAAAATCTCATCGATTCCATCATTCTCATCCCTCAATCATTTTACAATTCTCTTTTTTTTGGTTTCTTCTTTATACTAACCTGAGAGTTCACAAGTGAGGATTCGACATCCGACATGATCTTTAATTAATCCGAATCCTGCAAACACATGAGAATGGTATAGGGATTGTGTTGGATGTTGAATCTTCACTCGTGAACTATGAGATTAGTATAAAGAAGAAACCAAAAAGAAGATGAAATTGTAAAACGATGGAGGGATAAGAATGATGGAATCGATGAGATTTTTTTTAAAAACAAGTTGAGAGATTTAATTAAATCTATTAATTAAATGATATGAACATAAAATAAATGAATTAAAAAGAGATATTAAGACATTGAATAAAAATAACACTCATTGCATTAAAATAAAGAAAAGTCACTTACAACTAGAATTGAACTTGCATTACATCCGTAAGAAAAATTCAGCAAACCGGAAAAACTCGCACTAAGCGTAGTTGCAAGTGTTCCGAGAGAAGTTTTTGAGAAGGAGTTGAGAAAAGAAGAGGTTGAGAGGCTTAGACAGAAAAGGGGTTGAGATATGAGAGAGAAGTTAGGGGGGAGGGAACCATCTGTGAGAGGGAGGCTAGAAGTGTTTATATAGGATCATATTTAGGGTTTAGAGAGAAAAATAGGAGAGAGAGGGGACGACTAGGATTAGATTAAAAAGAGATTAGGGTTTTAATAGAGATGGATGGTTAGAATTAGAGTTTGGTGATAAAGAAGAGATTGATGGTTAGAATTTTGTAGAGAAAGAGATTAGAATTTTAATACAATAAAGAATTTAGGGAGAGCTAAAGGAGGAAAGAAAATATGAGAAGATATTGTAAGATTAGAGTTACCATGTGTAGAGATTTAAAATAGATGGTTAGGATAGAAGAAGAATGAGTGGCTAAAATTAAGTAGAGAAGATATAAAATTACAAAATAAAAGCAACAAAAAGAAGCAAAGGGTCTTGAACTCTGGTCTCTAACATGATCTCCCCCGGCTTTTGCCAACTAAGCTTGCTTCTTTGTTTGTCTTGTAGGAAAATGTATTATTTGCTTCTCTGGCCTCCTTCAATCACTAGCTCAACCCATGCCTGATCCGTCTCTAGATGATGTAGCATGTTGGCTCTTTAGTCTTCAATAATGGGTTTCGATGGTTGCTTTTCACTTCCTGCTTCTTGAAATTCTTCTAATCTGGGGTCCTGAAACATTAAAGCGCGTAGTGTGAGTTCATAAAAAAACTTTGAATATAGACTTTCAGAAATATGTTCAATTCATGTAAATGTACTATTTTTACCAGAAATATGCGTGTTATGCAATTGAGGGAATCCTCACATAGAAAAGTTTGTAAAATTGAAAGTTTACGTAGTAGAGTTTGACAATGTCTCAAAAGATAATAGTGAAAGTAATAGCTTTTAAGCCAATATCACCACCCCCAAACAATATATTTCCAGTCCATGGCAGTTAGTGCGAAAAATATAGCTTAAAAGAGTTTGACACATGCTACACACTATTTTTCATTTACTCAGAGACAACTCTATTTATCAAATTATTTCAAGGATTTAAACATTATTTACAAGTTAGAATTTAGTCGATACTTTGTAGAAAGAATACAGATGGACAATCAGCACAAAGAAAAGTTTAGATTCGTCGTGTGTTTGTGCTCAACATCATCTTTATCTGGAAGTAATATTTTTTGATCACCTCTAACACAATATATCTTGACCTCAATTCTCACTAGTATATCATTCAGAAGTGAATCACTCATAAATGGTGTTTATCATTTCTCTCAAGTTATATGTGAAGTGATATGTTGATGAAAACAAAAAAATATCTCACATATATTGTCTAGAAAGGAGGACATTAGAAAATCAGAAGATCTCATGAATGAAATATCATGTCAGTTGGAACCTCAGATCAAATTCTATAGTTTCTCTTTCTCCGTTCTCCACATTCTATGATTGAACTAACCCAGAATCAAGTAGGATTTTACTAGGTTGTATTGAGACTTGAGATATGTTTAGAAAAATAAGGAGTCACAGGGATTCAAAGTTCAGAGAGGATATCTCGATGTTCTTTAAAACTTTTCCTGAGGGTGTAACACCAAATCTTTTTTTCTTTCATTTTTTGTCTATTCTTTTGATCTTTTTGAGGTAACTCAATTCTTTTTCAGTTTTCCACCTTCTCTTTTCAAATTTTCTTTTCAGCTTGAAACTCACTTGATTTTTCTTTCATTTCTCAATTTCTATCTTTCATGGTGTACCCATACCAATCACTCTTTTATCCTTCTTAGAAATAGGGTCGCGAGTCATATTTCTTATCTGAATTGGGTTTTCGGTTAATGGGTTAACAAGAAAATGTTTCCATTAAAGGCTCAAATAGGGTTTCTAAAGATGCAGAATTTAAGTAAGCTAAAAAGTTTAGAAGGTTACAAACATGACCTAAATTACTTTCTAGGGTTGCACTCTCATGTCCTATATCTTGAATGGATACAGAGAAAATTCTGTTGTAATAATCCAATATTTGATGTCTTTCAAGTTTAATGATCAAATCAAGGATTAATTAGATTTCTCAAAGGACTAAGTATGGGGTGAAATAAATTGTGAGTCAACTTGTGACTCATAATTATTTTATAACCCTTAGAAATGATGAAATGCTCAAAAGCTCACTGGGTTAGGTCTGCACAAATATTCTTCTTGGAGAGAATCTATACTTAGGACGACTCAATCTGATGTTTATTTTGTATAATTTTATGCCGAATCTGAGTTTCCTAAGTGTTTAAATCAAAAGTAGTACAACTGAACTAAGAGCTAACATATATATCTCAAAAGATGACATCATTTTCAATAAGTAGACTGACGGTTAATTTTGTCTCATCAATGTAAAAATACTTGAAAACATTTTGAAAGTGCTAGAAAACTAAAAATTTAGAAGAAAATAAACCTAGATAATCTACCCACAAAACGTAGAGTTCTACCTCTTAGGCGGACTACAGGACAGGCTAGAAGCTTTCACAGTCTCTAAGCTCCAAAGAGTTAGCAAAAGAAAATAAATTTTTTTAAAAAAAGTCTCATAAGCAAGGAGAAAAAAAATACTAATAAGATATGTACAAAATGTATGGACGAAACGGCTTGAGAACTTAGGTGTATAAAATAAAATCGGGGCCTGCGCCTCCACCCCCATCTCCTTACACCCAAAATATTTCAAACCTGTCTAATTTTTCTCCACAAAAATGATCAACAATTACTATTATTTTCAATCAACCACGAGTGCCCCCCACTACTAGAAAATCCTAGATATGGTTGTCTTGATCTTCTCTCAAAAGCACACGAAGTATGACCCACGATTTGAAAAAAAATAACTATTGTTGAATAGACCTTCAATAAATGATAAAAAATTGTAAGACATGTGTAAGCACCCCAATTTTGCACCCTTTTAACACCGTTAACACCTTCAAATCTTCCCAAAAACCCTCTTTCAAAAACCTCTTTCCAGGTGTTTTGATTTTCAAAAATGACCAAAGTACCCCTAGGGTGAAAAATTACCAAAATACCCTTGAAAAAATGCTAAAAAATTGTCATTGGGTTCAAAATGATTTTACAAATTTTTGATGAATTTTGGCAATTTTTGGGATTAAATCGGATTTTAAAATGGGAAAATGACCAAAATGCCCCTAAGGTGCAAAATGACAAAAATACCCCTGAAAAATACTTCAAAACTCACTTTTTATCTAAAATATTTTTCTTGGATTTATCAGTTAAATTTCGGCTGTTTCCGGGCTCAAATCAGGCTTCAAATGCATAATATAGCTCAAAATCACTTTTTAAAGCTTTATTTTGGTCGTTTATACCAAAAACAACCAGCCTTTTTTAGGCAGGTTTTGGCTGGTCGTTTTTGGCAAAAACGACCAAATTTTTTTGGTTTGTTTCGGTTTGTCGTTTATGTCATAAACGACCAAATTAATATCCGGTTATTTTGGTCTTTTCCCCCCGCAAACCGACCTACTTTCCGTCATTGCCGACCTTTTGCTTTGGTCGTTTTTCACAAAAACGACCAAAGCGAAATTTTTTCAAAAAAAAGATAGTCCCACATCGAAAATTTTGGTTTTTTTCTCATTTTTCATCCCCTATAAAAGCCCAACCCCTTTCCTCAAAATCTCACCAATTCACTCACCCTTTCCTTGGTTTTTTAAAGTCCTATGACTTAGAAAAACCCTTGGAAAATCATTTCCCGGGTGTTCAAAGTTCAAAGTTCTTTTTCTTTTCTTTTGGAGCATCCCCTCTTTGTCCGAAAGTTCACCGTACTTTCGGGAAGGTAATCCCTCTATCCCTAATCTCGCTTTCAATTTTTTGAGCTTTATTATTAATTGCTTAAATTATGTTTTGTCTTTAAATTTTACTTTTAGACTGCTAAAAGCCCCGCTTAGTCGAACCTCTGCCCAAATCCCGGTTCAACACTAGCCCCGCCTAGTCGAACCCCTGTCCAGTTTACTTAAACCCGGCTTAACCTGTCAAACCCCTGCCCGGTTTTATTTAAACCCGGCTTACCCTGTCGAACCTCTGCCCAAATCCCGGTCCAAAACTAGCCTTGCCTAGTCGAACCTCTGCCCAAATCCCGGTTCAAAACTAGCCCCGCCTAGTCGAACCTCTGCCCAAATCCCGGTTCAAAACTAGCCCGCCTAGTCGAATCCCTGTCCAAATCCCCGTCCAGAACTAGCTTAACCCTAGTTAATCCTAAATTAGACCCAGTTAATTATAGCTTAACCATAGCTAAACCCCGATTAAGCCCTAGTTAATTCTAGTTAAACCCCAGTTAATCCTAATTAACCTCAGTTAATTATAGTTAAAACCCTAGCTTAAGCCCTAGCTAAACCCCGATTAACCCCTAGTTAATTCTAGTTAAACTCTGATTAAACCGAGTTAATTATAGTTAAAACCCTAGCTTAAGCCCTAGCTAAACCTGATTAAGCCCCAGTTAACTCTAATTAAAACCTTAGTTAAACCTTGGTTAAAACCTTAGTTAAGCTTTGATTAAACCCCAGCTGAACCCTAAAATCAATCAAGCCAAACCCTAGCTAAGCCCTCATCTGAACCTTGGTTCTATCCAGACCGGCAAAATCCTCGCTCCTCAGCACGAGCTTAAAAGGCCACCTCGCTCCTCAATTAGGAGCAACAAACTTTTCAATCATCCACAATCCCGTCCAATCAAATCAAACCATCAACTTCACTCCGGAACTACGTGTGGCTTGATTCCACTAACTGTGGATACGTAGGCAACCCTGATCGGGTTCAGCTCCCCTAGGATAGAATCCTTATTCCATTTCTACCCTATCCCTCCCAATTCATTTATTTCAGTCAATATTACATTGCTCAGCATATAGATCGAATTGCAAGTTTCTTATATGGTTTCCTTTATTTGATTCAAACTTAGGGAGTAGGTAACCATCTCCGGATAGGGGTTTAGGGGTGCCTAACACCTTCCCCTAACTCAACTGAATCCCTTACCCTGACCTCTGATTTCTAGACCATGCCTTATCCAACAAATTCAGGGACCTATTTCCCTCAGAATTAGATAGGTGGCGACTCACAACTCAATTACAATTTATCACCATTCCTTATTGGGATTTATCCTGATCGGGAAGGGAGGGTAAAATTCAGGTACTCACAACATGAGTATGAGAATTGAGGGTTGTAAGTATAGAAGTGGATGATAAGGTTTTTATTTAAAAGAAAATTAAAAGTTTCACACTCGGCGGACAGTGGTGGTACCATCCGTCAAAAAGAGAAAAACAAGAGTTAAGAAGTCACCAAATGATCGATAACCTTGATACCATAAAACAAATTTAATATTATTTATATACTTGAGTGATTTACAAGGACCTAAAGAACCTTTAAATAAATAATTCGTTATTCCTTTCATACTTTTTATAAAAGAAAATCTCAATCAAATCAAATCTAATATTACTTAATCTAATTAATTCAAATTCAAATAATCTTGTGATGATATACAATCACACTTAATTATTCTATGTCATTCTCTATCAAGTATAATCTCCTCCCATGGTTTTTAATTTTGAAATTTGCGGCGATTTCGACCAGCCAACCCGAACCAATATCCCGAAAAATTGCGGGATTTCGACGAAATTTTGAAATCCAAAATATTAATATTTTATTAATTATGTATATAATTTATTAATATATATTAAAAATAATATTTTATTAAAATTATATATATTTATATAAATATTATTATTTTATTTTTAAAATTAATATATAAAATTTTGAAATTTCAGTAAAAATTTTGAAATATTTCAGAAGTTTAATAAAAAAAAGAAGAAAAAAACTATTTAAAAATAAAAAAAAAGCAGAATTCGGTCGAAATTCCGAAATCTTCGAAACCCAAAATTTTTGAAATTTCGATTGAAATCTGATTTTTGAAATAAACCCAGTTTCGATATCGTTGGAGTTGGCCGAAACTGAAATTTCAAACATTCTCTCCTCCCAAAAACTACTATAGAGACACATATAAATTTCTAATTATAAAATGAATAAAATTAAAGAAAGAAAGAAAATAAAGAAGGATTAACTTGTCATAATAGTGAGTGTGACGGAGTCCACACGACTCATGGGTCTACATTTCAATCATAGCTAATTGGTTCTTAATTACGTCCCGTACATTTGACGTTGACGTGGATTTGTTGGACCACGTCGTACATATTTTTTCTCCTTAAAACTATTATTCATTATAAACTGCTATAATTGTCACTCTCACTTAATGTTCGTGAAGACACATCTCCACCTCTATACACATCTCCACCTCTATTTCTTTTAACGATAATATTAATAAGAAATAAACTATGATAAGGAGTTCCACTTCAAGAGACAACGGGAGTAACCCAAAAATATACCTTAAAAGAATTAGTTTGGAAATTACGGAAAAAATTTAGTCGACAGAAGTATTTATTATAACTAGTTGGTTGTGCACGTGCAAGTTTATTGATTAAGGGGTATTTTTGATATCAAATTTTTATGATTAGATGTGTTGAGTATAAAAAAAATTATGAGGGTATTATGGTATAAAATAACATCATGAGGGGCATTTTAGGGTATCACATTCTTGTTACGGGGATGCGCTTGGAAGAAAAAAAATCATGAGTATTTTGGTATCAAATTTTGTTACGAGAAACAAATCATGAGAGGTATTTTCGATATCAAATTGAGAATAATAAAATAATGAAGGGTATTTTGGGTATCAAATTTTTGAGAATAAAAAAATCATGAGGGTGATTTTGGATATTAAATTCTTGTTACGAGACATGTTGAGAATAAAAAAAAAATTATACAGGGTCTTTCTGTATCAAATTCTTGTTAAGGACATATTGGGAATAAGAAAATATCATGAAACATATTTTTGGTATCAAAGTCTTGTTAAGGACGTGTTTGGTATCAAAACCTTGTAAAGGGATGTGTTTGGAATAAAAATTTCACGAGGGGTATATTTGGTATCTAACTATTTGTGATTAAGATAAAAAAAACTGAATTTAATAGGGCATTTTAGGAAGATTAAGTGTTGGTTGACACAAGCTTATGTTGCTTTTATCATATGGTAAATATGGTAATAGATTTCCTAATTACCCCTGCTCAGAGACATAATTACCCCTGCTCAAAGACATATTTTTGATTGATCCGATTTGATCAAAGTTAATCTCTAATAATAATTGAATAATCGGTAGCCACCAATTAAATAGGTTAATGAGTCAAGCTAGGCCTATTCGTGCTCGGCTTGGATTAACCCAACCTAGCTAAGAATTAGTTTTAGCTCACAAACAAGCTCAAAGATTGACTCAGCGGCTTGGTTTAAAATATGAAAAATGACTTGTGTTAAGGTTAAGAGAAGTGCTAGCCCAAGCCATAGAATTTTTTTTTCCCAAACTCTCATAGTTGGTGCAACATATGGCATTTGTACCAGTTTACAGGTTTAAGGAAAAAAAAATTCAAAAGAGGCGTTGAAGATTTATACCGGTTCTTTAGCTAATGAAAAAAAGTAGAGATACTAGTCGCTATTACCATGCGAGCTTGAAAAGTATGTGATTGGGGCTAGCATTTATCTAGGAATAATAATGTCTGTTAATATATTATATATAAAATTAATTAAGTTGAATGAATTAATCACTTGCTTGTGTTCGGCTTGAAATATAAACAATTTTTGTGTATTGGCTCGGCTCGACAGCTAGTTAAAAAATCTGCTCAAGCTTGGCTTGTTTCAAGCTGAGTCCAGCTAGCTCAGCTCGACGAGTTTATCGGTTATTTATATAATTGATTATTACATAATCGTCTATAATGGGTCAAAACGTTTTATAAGCGAGTAAATCAGTTTTAGTAATCCGAACTAAACAAGCCCCTTATATAACTATCTGATTTTATATAGAACAACGATTATCTGCATAACTGAATACGTGTATAGATACCATATGTTTTATATTTGCAAAAACACCTCTTAATTAAAAGAATTTGAAGAAACTGCTTTTATTTAATAAATATCATTTTTTACCTATTAACTTACAAGATTTTTGTTTTTTTTTTATAGTAACTGTTTGCTGTAAAAACGGATTCATGTGCTAACTAATAAACAATGCCTCCAATAACAATAATATATAATCCAAACATGCCCTCTTCTTTTCTTTTCATAGGAGCACCCGTTTATCTAGAGGACAACGAGCCATCCAAACCCACACCCTCCAACCATACCCCACACCCCACTATGTCAGCATTTTCTGGGCCCACCAGTGTAAAATTTTCTAATATCCTAGGAGAAGCATTAATCATAGTGGTTAATACTCTTTGCGCGTCCTCCTTAGTCTCACTGCCTCATATTTCCAACTCTAGGGAGTTAAACTATGTGGTAGGATGGAGTGCTATGGGGTTGACTCCGGATCCACTCCAAAAAAACTTCTTGACTTCCATTTGGACATGACACTTACTATTTTTTTTTTTTTTCAAATTCAGGGTTAAAACTTCTTAACTACAACTGAAGAAAGGACACATGTTGAGTTTTGTAAAGAGGACTTAGCCAAGTCTATCTTTTGGCGAGAATACGAGGGAAGGTAAAAGAAAAGTAAGTTTTATTTTCTTGCACATTTCTTGCGTTTGGTGTGTAAGAGACATACTTTTATTTTCTTACACTTTTTCAATAGTGACAAATTTTTTTCCAAAAACTTTTTTCATCTTTTGAAGATTGTTTCTAAAGAAAATTCAAATTTATTATCTTTACCCTATTTTGTTTCTTTTTCCTTTCCTTTATTTTCTTTCTCATCCACTTTCTTTTAAAACGAACACATCCTAACGGTATGAAAATGAAAATATTTTCTTACACACCGAATGCAAGAAAAGTGTAAGAAAATTCACTTTTTCGCCAAACCAATATACCCCTAAGATTGGTTTTGGGTGCATGCTCCTTAGCATTGTCCCTCTAGAAAAATAAGAGCCCCTTTTTAACCCTGATTAAGAAATTTTAACTCTTAGAATTATGATTTTTAAAAACTTTTTAATAAAAAACAAGATTAAATTGTTGAACCGGCCTAAGTGAATCAATTGAATATGAACCCAACTCCTTTTGTTCAAGTTTAAAGCGGAATACAATTTCTTACTGAACCATGTGGTGAGGACTTGAGTTCTATTTGCTTTTTAAAGTTGGATAACCCATAGATTGGGGTTGCAATGGGTTGAAAAGTAACTGACCCCTTGCGGTCAGTTCTTCATTTTTTCTTTAAAACCCTAAGAGTTACGATTGCCCATTCGCCCAAATCGTTAATAAAAGAGGCTCATGCATGCGACAATAGACACCCAGACGAACAGCGATACAAGAGAGCCTTGGAATCCGGTCGGAATATGTCAGACTCCACGTTGGACTAATCTTGTGATTGTTTCACAGACTTTTCTTATGGCCATTTCTAAATGTAATAAAAAAAATTCTCCTTATATTTCTACTTCAATTCCAAAATTTTCTTTCCAATTCTACAGTTCTGCCCATTTTCCAACTCTCTTTATCTCTCTATCTCTCTCTCTGGTGGCCACAGTTATTCTTAGCTATCTCCCAAAACAAGCCTTGTTGGCTCCACTATTTCAAACTATCTTTTCTTTTCCCTGTTTAGTCATGGAAAATTAAGTTGCAGAGATAGACTGAGAGTGAGATAATAGAGAAGATGGAGTTTTCTTTTCTCCTCCAACTGGTGCTGCTAACATGGGTTTTCATGGCTTCTTCCCGACTTTGCATGGGCAGCAGCGACGTCCCTCTTCAGCTCAACGACGATGTCTTGGGTCTTATAGTCTTCAAATCAGAACTTCATGACCCCTCCTCGTATCTCAATTCTTGGAGCGAAGATGATGACACCCCATGTTCTTGGAAATACATAAAATGTGATCCGGTCACTGGTCGGGTGTCCGACGTCTCACTTGACGGCTTGGGCTTATCGGGAAAGATCGGTAGGGGGCTCGAGAAGTTGGAAAGTTTGAAGGTATTATCTCTATCGCATAACAATTTCAATGGTAGTATCAGTTCTGAGCTGCCGCTCATCGGTGGTCTTAGGACGCTAAATCTTAGTCATAACAGTCTTTCAGGGAGAATTCCAGTTGATCTTGGTAACATGACTTCAATCAGATTTCTAGACCTTTCAGAGAATTCACTCTCTGGACCCATCCCAGAAAATCTGTTTGAGAATTTCTTCTCACTGCGATTCATTTCTTTGGCTTGTAATTTCCTTGAAGGACCAATTCCTAGCTCACTGTCTAGATGTGTCTCTCTGGGGGGTCTCAATCTGTCCAACAACCATCTCTCCGGAAACCCAGATTTTGCTAGTGGGATTTGGTCACTGATAAGGCTTAGGACCTTGGATCTTTCGCACAATGCGTTCTCAGGGCCTGTACCAGAAGGGATATTAGCTGTTCATAACTTGAAAGTGCTCCAATTACAGGGAAATCACTTCTCTGGACTGCTACCCGACGATTTGGGATTATGCCCGCACTTGAATCGTTTGGATTTCAGTGATAATATGTTCACCGGAACTCTTCCCGGTATGCTACAGATGCTTAATTTTGTGTCTTTTTTCAGTTTATCGAAGAACATGTTTACTGGTGATTTCCCTTGGTGGATTGGTAAAATGAGCAGTCTGGAATACTTGGACTTTTCAAGCAATGGGTTCACCGGAAACCTCCCGGTCTCGTTGGGTGATCTGAAATCACTGAATTATTTGAGTTTATCGGATAACAAAATGACGGGAGAGGTCCCTGTATCACTGGTTTCCTGTACAAGGCTGTCCCTAATCAGCTTGAGGGGAAACAGTTTCAATGGGAGCATACCCGGGGGTCTATTTGATTTGGGGTTGGAGGAAATCGATCTGTCATGGAATGGACTAAGTGGTTCAATCCCACCTGGTTCAAGCCGACTCTTCGAGTCTCTCCACAAATTGGATCTGTCAAGAAACAAGCTCACAGGAGGAATTCCTGCTGAAATGGGTCTTTTATCCAATTTGAGGTACTTGAATTTATCATGGAACAATCTCCAGTCCAGGTTTCCTCCGGAGCTCGGATATTTTCAGGAACTGACGGTGTTAGATCTCCGTAACAATGCCCTATACGGGTCAATCCCGGAGGATATATGCGATTCCAACTGTCTGGACATCCTACAATTGGACGGAAATTCCTTGACGGGCACAATTCCGGAAGAGATTGGGAACTGCTCATCTCTATACTTGCTGTAAGTCCACTGTGCAATGCTCTATGTTATACTTCCATTTGTGAAATACCAATTTTTCTCGTCTTCCTTGCAGGAGCTTATCGCACAACAGATTAATTGGTTTCATTCCTAAGGCCATTTCAAGACTAAAGAAACTCAAGATTCTGAACTTGGAGTTCAATGAATTAAGCGGAGAAATACCGCAAGAGCTTGGCAGATTGGACAATCTTCTTGCAGTGAATATATCATACAACAGGCTCGTAGGTAGGCTTCCTTCCTCGGGTATATTTCAGAACCTAGATCAAAGTGCATTACAGGGAAATTTAGGGATATGTTCGCCCTTGTTGAAGGGACCGTGTAAGATGAATGTCCCAAAGCCATTAGTCCTCAACCCATATGCCTATAAAAACCCAATGAGTGGTGATAATATGGGATATAAATCCTCCAATTCTGCAAAACAACGGCACGGCAGATTCCTAAGTGTTTCTGCAATTGTTGCCATTTCTGCCGCTATTCTAATTGTTATTGGAGTTTTAGTGGTGAGCCTACTAAATGTTTCCACTCGGAGGAGGCTGGCCTTTGTGGATACTGCCTTGGAAAGCATGTGTTCAAGCTCTTCAAGATCAGGGAGTCTTGCCACGGGGAAGCTGGTTCTGTTCGATTCAAGATCATCCCAAGATTGGATCCACAATCCCGAAGCTCTACTTAACAAGGCCTCTGAGATTGGAGGAGGAGTTTTTGGAACTGTATACAAGGCTTCCCTGGGAGGAGGAGGAAGGATAGTGGCTATTAAGAAGCTAGTAACACCCAACATAATCCAAAATCCGGAAGATTTTGATAGAGAAGTTCGAATCCTAGGAAAAGCGAGGCATCCGAATCTTATGACAGTCAAAGGGTATTACTTGACTCCTCAATTGAAGCTTCTGATATCCGATTACACTCCGAACGGGAGCTTAAACTCCAAACTTCATGGAAGGTCCACATCCACCCCATCTCTTTCTTGGGCGAACCGATTCAAGATTGCACTAGGAACAGCAAAGGGACTTGCCCACCTACACCAGTCTTTCCGTCCACCGATCATACACTACAACCTAAAACCGAGCAACATCTTGCTTGACGAGAATTACAACCCGAAGATATCAGATTTTGGACTGGCAAGGCTTCTAACAAAGCTCGACAAGCATGTAATAAGTAGCAGATTTCAGAGTGCACTAGGCTATGTTGCACCAGAATTAGCATGCCAGAGCCTAAGGGTTAACGAGAAATGTGATATATATGGATTTGGGGTGATGATCCTGGAGCTTGTGACGGGGAGAAGGCCGGTGGAGTACGGAGAAGACGATGTAGTTATACTAAGTGAACATGTGAGGGTGTTACTTGAACAAGGGAATGTGTTGGACTGTGTGGATCCTAGCATGAGGGAGTATCCTGAGGATGAGGTCTTGCCAGTTCTGAAGCTGGGTCTGGTTTGTACGTCTCAAATACCGTCGAGCAGGCCATCCATGCCCGAAGTAGTGCAGATACTACAAGTTATTAAGACCCCAGTTCCACAGAGGATGGAAGTATTCTAAGAACAAATATCAGTTGAAGAAACCATTTCTTGTGACTTTTTTTTTTTTTGACTTGCTAGTTGGTTCTTTGTTGATGATAAATGCACCTTTGATTCTTCTGTTTTTGCTACGGATATTGTATCCATATTATTCATGTGGTGGTCCATGCTGGGCTTGGCCTAATCTAGTTCAGGCTAAGCCCAGCCTCTCAACAACAGGTCTGAACTCTGAACCCAGTTCGGACCACTGGGGCCTGAAGCTAGCCCAATCATTCTTTTTCTCGTTTGGGCTCAGCCCGAATTGAGTCCAAAGTTAGTAAGCCCAAATTAAGCTCATGTACAAAACTAAACCAAAGTTGAGACTGAACCAACCCCCCTTTAACGGACTTAACTGGCAAGCCTCGGGCCTTTCTGGCCCAGCCCGAGTGTAGCCTTTGCAAAGACAAATGACTGATCCAACACATTTTCAGAGAATGTCATACTGTCCGTAAATTAGTCAGCTAAGAAGTGTTTTGTTGAAGTCTTTCTTGGAGATAGTTCAATTTTTTACTCCGGTTCATTCCTATAAGCTTGCACTATTTGGCGAAAGACAGTGGCATCTAACATGAACACAACACTCTTTGGTATATACTTACATGATTTTCAGTGAAAGACTGAGACCACCTTATAATAAACTATCAGTCTTGTTTGGTTGATGGTTCTGTCTAGATCGGAACAAGTTTGCTCTGTAAACTGTTTGGTTTATCACAATCTGTTCTCGATCTGTTTAGTAACAAGA
This sequence comes from Tetracentron sinense, assembly GCA_015143295.1. Lineage (NCBI taxonomy): Eukaryota > Viridiplantae > Streptophyta > Magnoliopsida > Trochodendrales > Trochodendraceae > Tetracentron > Tetracentron sinense. Next base: position 27,037,791 of record CM026570.1, read on the forward strand.
GTATTCTAGTTCAAATTTTTACTGTTTGGTTATATACAAATCTTGTTCTTTTTAAAGATTGTCAGATCGTAATATTCTTTTGAACTCTAAAGTCATAGATTTTACATTGTCCCAGTTCTTGAATATTTGATAAAGTCAGTTCCATACTTGTTTGTTTGGAAAAAAAAACTCATCTCTGATCCCTTTAGACTATTTGGAAACAATTTTCTTACTATCAGAGTAATTTCAATCCGCCTGACCCATTTGGTTATCTCTGACTTTTTGGTTACAGACTTATATTAGTTTGATTAAAATAGTTTTCGGTTGCTGTTTGGTTACATGTATACCCTTAATCTGTTGGGTCTCCTCAGATCCATTTGGATGCAAAGTTGTCCTTAATCCAATTAACTTCTCCAATGTTTGGTGATATAAATTAGTTTGCACTGCCATGTTCTAATTCGAATTTGGAATGAAAATGCTCTCTCTAAACGGATATTTCCCATATCCTTGGTATTTCGATAGAGGTGGACTCTAATTAGGTCAGAGATTTAGGTCAGAGACATACGACCGGACTACCAGTGGTTTGATTAACAGGTCATTGCGGGCTTCCCTTTGATCAACGGTCCTAATGGTATATCAAACCAAGCAGTCATCGACGGTTCTTTTAGATTGGATTAGATCATACAAAGGACCGCCATCGGGTCTTCTTCTTCCTTGCTCTATATCATCTTTTTTATCATGGGATTTTGAGTTGTCACATATTCTAATTATGAGGAAAAATAGAAACCCTAACATAATAGATAAGGCATAGAAGAGGTTTATGATTAAAGGATTCTAAGTAAGAGATTAAATTAAATCGAGGGAAGGTATTAGGCACCCTTTATATTTGCTAAAGGCATTTAACTACTCCTCAAATCTGACTATAAACCTTTTATAGAAATTATAATTTAAAAATCATGAAAAAATATTAATTGAAAAGAAACATGCATTCTAGAATTAAATAAGATTAAACTAACAAGCATAAAAAATAAATTAATTGAATACTAACCTAAAGTTTCTATCTAGGATAGCTAAACTCGATCAGGATTGCCTATGTGCCCCATGCACATGGAATCAAGTTTAGCTAAATCGAGGGAAGGTACAATTTATTTAATTGTACTAATTCTAATTAAGTATTTTAAAATAAATTATTAATTATCTAAAGTCTTTTTCTAAAAACCATTAAACACTAATTAATTAAATCTTCAATAAGATTTACGAAAATAAGTACACAAAATAACCGTTTAATTTTTTTTTAAATTTTATGAATTAAATGGAACCTTAAATAATTGTACTAATTCTAATTAAGTTTTTTAAAATAATTTTATTAATAATCTAAAGTATTTTTTCAAATTTGTTTTTTTTAAAAGAAAAGCCTCCTAGTGGGGGAGGGGGATTAGGCAAGACCCATTACGGTTTTATTAATGACAGGAGAAGCAAATAACAAGGCAGAGGCGGGGGGACATAAACCTTACTCATCCTAGACTGCCAACCAAACCAAAAAATCCACCTAAACGACTTTAACACCTAATATTGAATAAAGAATATTTGTCCATTCGAATCATGCCTTTGACAATCCGAGGTAACTTCGAGATGCTTGAGAAGATTTTGCTGTCAAGGGAAGAGCAAGTTTCTTTGGAAAGAAAGTCAGCAATCTGGTTATTCTCCCAACAAACATGTTGAAAAACGATATTGCATTTATTCTTCAGTCTCTTAATATCTTTTCACCAATACCAAGTTTATCAAGGGGGGTCGATATTATTATTAATGACATCAATAATAATTTTGGAATCACTTTCGATTAATATATTAGTCATACCAAGCCTGTCACACCAATTACACTCTTCTGTAATAGCTCTGATTTTAGTTAATATTGATCTCATAGTAGCTATAGAACGCAAGAATCAAATCCCTATAGTATTTTTTCTAAAAATTAGTAAACATAAATTAATTAAATCTTCAATAAATAAATTATTATGTGTAATGCATATGCACGTTTACTAATATATATATACTAGCGGGTGGCACGTGCAATGCACGTGAGAGCGAGGGGAAGGAGTTAACCACAGTTAATAAGAGTTAAAAGGGACACATGTTAACATACGGGTGCGATTGAACTCAGTAGTGGCACGTGCGATGCATGTGAGAGCTAGGGGAAGGAGTTAACCACAGTTAATAAAAGTTAAAAGGGACACGTGTTAACTAGTGGGTGCGATTGAACTCTCCCCGAGTTCAATCACGATTAGCTGTGATTCTAAATAGATAGATGAACAAGGATTAATTTGGGAATTAAAGTAAAACATTAAATCAAAGGCAAGGGGTAGTTTGAGAATTAAAGTAAAACATTAAATCAACGTTTAGTTTTTATATAAAGGTAGTTTGAGAATTTTGGAAAAATCATCTACGCATACTTTTCACATTATAATAATAAAGATAAAGATATATATTAAAATAAACTCGTATCAAGGCGAATCTCTTCGTACACACATAATATAAAAAATATGATCAGTCCTAACAAGTGTTTCTAGACCGTCATGTGCTTGTGAGACTTGGGTCAAATCCCTCTGTCTTGCCTCATAACCTTGTGTGCAGCGAGTACATGGTCATGTGCACACCATGGGCTTGTCTTAGGTTGTTTGTCTCCTTTGAAGAGGTGTGACTCGAATTGGAGTCTTGGTGAGGCCCTTGAGCTCCCACCATGAGTGCTAACCCTCTTAACCCCTGACGTAGCTAGATAAATGATTAGAGCCTACCCAAAAAAAAAGTACATGGTTATGTTGCACAAAAATAAAAAAAAAGGTAAATTACACTCACCTCCTTGAGGTTTGGTAAAATTTCATAAACCTCTCATCTTGTTTTTAAAATTATACTAACCTTCCCTGTCGAGCTCATCATATTAACTATGTTAACTATTTTCCAATTTTACCCTTATTACTTAGATGAAACACGTAAGCTTAGTTTGAAAGCTCAACAGAAAAAAATATAAACGTCTCAAGCCGCCATGTGTCCCTTTTAACACCCACTAACTATGATTAAGATTCACTCGCCCTTAGGGTTTATCCATCTAACATTAGTTTTTAGAGAAAAAAATAACATTCGGTTGATTATGCTTAACCACAACTAAAGGGGGCTCTATAAGTCGCCATGTGTCCCTTTTAACACCCACTAACTGTGATTAAGATTCACTTACCCCTAGGATTCATCAACCTCACCTTGGTTTTAAGAAAAACAAATAAAAATATTAATCTTAGGTTAATTATGTTTAACCACAGTTAAAAGAATCTCTATAAGCCGTCACTTATCATTTTTAACACCCATTAACTATGGTTAAGATTCATTCACCCTTAAGGTTCACCCATCTAACATTTGTTTTTAGAATGAAAAAAAAAACTTAGGTCAATTATGCTTAACCACAATTAAATGAGGCTCTACTGTAGGCCAGGTAATGACCCTAAAGGGGGGGGGGGGGGGATGAATAGGGTCTTTGGCAGATTTGAAATTATGAACTACAAGTTCAATAAGCGGAATAAAATAAAATATGCAACAAGCTAAAACAATAGAATATTAAAAGAAATGAAGAAGAGATAAGGAGAGTGCAAACTCAAGATTTGTTTACGAGGTTCAGCAAACTAGCCTACTCCCTGCCTTAGCTTCCAGCTAGAGGATTCACTACGATTCCTTAATCGCACGGCTCCTTCACGGGTGGAGTCCAAACCCTTACACTCTTTCTTATAGGTCGAGATGATACCTTTACAAGCTCTCCTTTAGGCCAAGCTGAAACCTTTCAAGAGCACAACCCTCTCTTGATAAAACTGAAGCAACAACTTTAGTGCAAGAATCCTAGATTCTTGACTGATCTCAATAAATGAGTTTTTGGATTGAAAATCCGAAAAGAAAGCTTCTTAAATGAGTTGGATAAGAGTGAAATACAAACTCAAATAAAGTCTCTCAAAAAGAAATTGAGGATTGAGTAAGCTCAAGAGAGATTTTTGGAGATTTTTTAAGTATGAGAGTGAGTAAGATTCAATAGCAATAAATGAGTGATCAATAGGAGTTATTGTAATGATCAAGAGTTGTTATTTGTTTATAAATGAACTCATTTTATAGCACTTGATCCAATAGTGCCGTTGGAGAAGCATTAAATGCTTTTTGATTCATTGCAAACTAGCCGTTACAACGATTTTTCAATATCAGAACAGATTTCGTCGACGAAGTGGAGTTCCCACTCAAATTCGTCGTCGAATACAAGAGACAAAATTGAATCTTGAAAAATCCTGTAGTGACTTCGTCGCCGAATTCAACCCAACCAGATATTTCGTCGACGAATTCATAAGACAGAACTGAATTTCAAAAATTCTATCATGAGTTCGTCGCCGAATTCAGCTTTTGCTGAGCATTCGTCGACGAATTCAGAGGGAAATGTCTGAATTCTGTTCTAGATTAAACCGAAGATAGGAGATAGATTTCCTAGGTCAATTAGCTATCTTTTTAACATATTTTTATGATCCATTTGGGCCTTAAATTGATTTTAAAGGATGCCTTAGGCTCCTATGGTTAATCTATGGTTTTTGAGCTTTTCAACTTACCATTCTTTTGAGGACTTTTTACATAAAACTTGAACTCTCAAAATATAAGATAACTACATTAAAATTGTTGAGAGATGATCTTGGCTTGACTTGGGTCTTGTGATTTTGTCTTTTATCTTTAGTGGACCCGACTTGGACTATTGTCTGGTTTTTGCTCTTCTTCTTGTGTACATTGAATTGAACTTCCTTTTGGGTAATTTCCATCATTTTTCATGATTGAAGTGCTATTAACCTTATCTTCTGAAATGTTCAGGTACTTAAACAAGATTATTAGTACCAGATATTTCATTTCATTATTATATTATTATCAAAATTATTAGGGGTACCCATGGTTGTAACCTTGAGGCTAACATCTACAAGCTGCCACGTGTCACCTTTAACACCCACTAATTATGGTTAAAATTCATTCACACTTAAGATTCATCCATCTAACTTTATTTTTTAGAAAAAAAAAACATAAGAACTGTCTTTATGAAGGGTAATTTAGATATTTTAAATTTTTAAATGATGACATGATCAAAGTCCATCCATGTTAGTAATGACAAATTAACGGAAGGGATAACTGTTACTAACAAAAAACGTTGAGGGGCAATATAATCTCATAAATAAGAGGGGAGGTTTTTGAAATTTCATCACACCTGAGGAGATGAGATGAGTGTAATTTACCAAAAGAAAAAAATAGGGAATAGTTCACGTACCTGAGAAATGAATTTTACAATCTAAGGCTGGATCTCATTGGTCCATACCCCCCTCCTAAATACCAATCAACTATAGTGAGTATTTAAGAGGGGGGCATAGATCAATGAGGTTCAACCTTGGATTGTAAAATCCATTTCCCAGGAATGCTAATCATTGCTCAAAAAAATACATGATCAAGTTTGTATAAAAAAAAAAACGTACGTGGTCATTAAACCATCAAACGTCTACACAAACTCTTCATTCGTCTCCTTCTAATTCCAAGAAATTTATCCAAGGTATCCAATCACCAATGCTGGTATGCCATTAAGCAAGAAAAACTCCAACATCTTCCGGAACTCCTCCAATGTGAGGATGGACGTGGCCGATGCAGATTCACGTTTTTGGGACGAGTGTTTTGGTCACTTTCTACTAATTACAATAAAAAAGGATTTTATAATAAAGTCTTTTTTGACGAGACAGAAATGTATATAATTGACCATTGTAATGCCGTACTTAGTTAAAGAACTAAAATTATTAAAAAATTATACTTCTAACTAAGAATGTATAAGGGCTCTTCACCTAAATGGGCATGCTTTGAATTTTTATTACTTTTATTACCTAAAACAGCATACTTTTAACATATTTATCAAATAAGGTATCATTTGTATTTTTATTACTAGAAAGGGCATGCATTTGACATATTTATCCTTAAGCTATGCATATAAAAACCAAAAACTATAAGGGTAAAATTGAAATGCATACCCTCTTTGGTAATTTTTTTTCAAATCATGTCTTAAGCAATGATATTTTTTGTTCAGGGCGACAAAAGGGTACTTAACTCAATTTAGGGACGCTTCACCTAAAAGAGCATGCCTTACATTTTTATTGCCAAAGAAGGCATGCTTTTAACTTATTTATCAAATAGGGCTTTGCCGCTTCACCTAAAAGGGCATGCCTTACATTTCTATTACTAAAGAAGGCATGCTTTTGACATATTTATCAAATAGGGCACCCTTTGTATGACATGTTTACCCTAAAACTATGTATATAAAAGCCGAACACTTTAAAGATAATATTGGAATACATACCCTGTTTGGTAAAAATTTTCAAACCATACCCTTTTAGATGATATTTTGTATTTAGGGTGACTAAACGGTACTTATCCTTATTTAATTAGAATTTATTAAATCTTTTATATATAAAATAAGGAAAGTATAATTATGTCTATTGAAAATTTGAAACAGTCCTTACACTTTTAATAATAGAAAGTAAATATATATATATATATATTTATTGTAAAATAAGCTCGTATCAAGGCGAATCCCTTGGTGTACACATGAAAAAAAAAAATCAGTCCTAACAAGTGTTTTTAGACTATCAAATTAAACCCTAATTTGTAAACAATAACACCTTACGGTTCACTAGACCCTAGGCTATAAAAGTTCCTGTTTTTTTTCAATTGGAAACGACACAAATGTCAAGACTTTAATGGGGTTAGATTGGGTGGCGGGGAATACCTTTAACACTGTTGTGTTAAACTTTCGAAAAAAAAATTGTGAGGGTAATTCACTAGTCACTAGAATATCACCCATTTCAGTTTAAATACTGTAGCTTCCTTGTAACTAATTATAAATGATGTGATTTAACCAAAAAATAAACATATGAAATGATGTGGCAGTTTGGTAAAAAATTCTATAGAAAATTACAAGGCTGCCATTGTGCTTAGGCTTTAAGTGGGCTGCGTCTTCAAACCGAGCTCTGCCCTTATATAGCACTGGGAAGCATTGGATAAACTTGTTCTCGTGTAAGATACAGAAAAAACCAGCAGAAAAGAATAGTAATGGGTCATTTAACACCAACTGTATAAAGTAACATATAACTGTAAAGAAGAAAACTGAACAAAAATCTAATGTGAAAAAAGATTGTAAAATAGAGGTATGGCAAATTCAGAATCAGAGATTCTTGGGGAGCTCAAAACGCTTAAGAGATACAATTCTTGCTAACTGGAAGTTATCCTCGGTTTCTGTACATTGTCTTCTCTGTAAACCAGGCGCCTGTAGTGCGCTCCATATCCTTGGTATCGGTAGATAATGCCATAAAGGCACTGCCTAAGGCATGCCACATTAAACATCTCGATGAACCTCATATCGGCCACCCTGGCTTTTGCTCCAGCAAAATGCTGGTACTCCTCGAACACAGATGACAAACACCAATTCTGCAATTTCCTCAGACAACCTACAAGGCAACCTGTCCGGTGCTGCAGCAGCAGATTCACAAAATAAGGTGAGAAGATCAGGTCTGACCCAAAGGCCTGGGAGAAGGTTAACTGAGTCAAACAATTAATAAAAAGAAAGTCAAAAGTTTAACACGTAAGGAGAGTCTTAACAGATCACTCATTCCAAAAGTTAATTGATTCCATCAGAATCCACCTCATTCTTTTGGAGAACACACAGGAAAATATGGCACATGGTCAAGAAAAAACTCCGAAATGGATGGCCCAGATAATCTGATTCTCAATATTTTATACAAGTTCACCTCCCCAGAAGTGCAATATATACCTTATATGCTGTTGATAAATGTCCAGAGTGACATGCTCTGGCCATTAATTGGAACTTAGAACTACCATTAATATATATTTTTTTCTTCATCGACTACCTAGGCTTTCTATGGTCTCAGTCAGTTTTGGGAAAATCTATATCCTCCAAGGCCAGGCCAATATTTTAACTAGTCAAGCTGTACTACCAGAATATTCATACGATGATTTTTTTTTGGGTGGGCCCCATAGGGCCAGATATCATGTACCTACGACAGTAGAGTCAGCCGGTCAGAAGTTAGCTGGGCAGTGGAGCAGTTGCAACTCGTACCCCTGGGGGGATTAGATCCCCAGACCTCCCCCTTGGGAGGCCACACCCCCTACCACTCACACAACAGGCGGGGGTGTATTCATACAATGATGATAAATGCCAAAATGATAATAAGAAAAAAAAAGAAAAAAGAAAAGAAAAGAGGAAACAGTAGGTGATAGCTGCTGATGTTGATACTGAAATTTTTGCCATACCTTTCCACGTTTGCAATGAATAAGGACTGGATGATTTCTGACATCTGAAGAGACCAGAAAAATAAATTTTAAGATATTAAAAAAGAAACGTCTTGAGAAAATGAAGCTTCATCAAGACTATAATCAGAAGTTTGATGTTGGAGATGTTGTTTTAGTTTATTACCGAGTAAGACTCTCAGAGCCTCCATGATGGTATCCTTGTGGATAGTCAGAAAGGGCTCCTGCATATGCAAAAAGTTAAATCAATAAGTATCATCAAATCCAAGAACATAGCCATTTTTTATAAAACCAAACGCAGTTTAAAATTTTGGCAGGCGAGTAAAGAAAATCAATGCAGAAATGACCGATCGCAACATTTATCGACAATATTGGCATATTCTTAAGATGATGGCTAGTTTAATAAAATTTTAAGAGAATCTAGCCATTATATGGGATGTGTTTTTAACAGATATAGATATCTTAGATAAGAATTTAGTCTTTAAGGAATATTGTTATTTAGGATCTTAAGTTATTTGGGATTTTACAATTATTAAGAACTTCTTAAGTTTAGGTGGTTTTAGTATTGTCTAACGACTAGGTTTAAAGAGGAAACTCATGCACTGTAGTGGGAGATTATAATTTATTTGATTTTCAGAACTAAAGTGATGTTACTTCTCATTTTCTGCATGCTTTCTCTTTGAAAACCCTTAGTCAATTTTGGTCACCATTATCTCCAACCATTAGGCTGCATATCTCCATTAAAGAATTTCTTTTTTTTTTTTTGATGATGACCAAAAAGTTATTGATCAAGGGGAAAGGGAACAAACACCATGTACGAAAAGCATCTATAACCACTGATGTCAGAACCGGACCAGACCGGCCGGTCGAACTGGAAAAACTGGGAACCCGTCACCTCACCGGTTCCCAAAACCCCCCAAAACCGGACATATTTAAAAACCGGCAGTTTTTGTCAAAACTGGAAGAACCAGCTGGTTGAACAGGGAACCGGTGGTCGAAACCGGTCAGAAATGAGTAAAAATGGAGATTTTTTTTAATGAAAAAGGACACGGTCGAACTGGTCAAACTAGGAACCAGCCACTCAGTCGGTTCAATGACTGATCCAGTTTTGATAACATTGTCGATAACCTAACTGATAAGTAGGCTACCTCATCAGAAAACCAATAGAAGGTATATCCATTACATGGTTGTTCAATGCCTAAAAGCATACCAACTACTGACAAGATATCTCATAATAAATAAATAATAAAAATAATAAAAATTAATATTATTAGAAAAAACTAGAGCCATATTGAAGGCAGAGTGCAAAATATTTCAAAAAAAAAAACAAACAGATCTTCAGGGAAGGAGTATCTTTCATCCCTACATGGACTACAGAGAAAAAACTTAAGGCTGAAACAGACTACGGAGGTCGATTCAAAGTAAAACATACTCATGTGTCACAACCTACTGACCTAGATTTCGATTTATGATGTATGAAGTCCCTCATTAACTATCTAATGATCAACTCCCATCTTGCAAGCTTTATTAGGTATTATTTTCCTTTGCTTTTTCTAATGATCCTTATTATTTGCGTTTTGTTTCTCTATCGTGTTTCCCATCTAAAAAAATAACTAATTGATGGATTAAACATCATGTGTGCCCTACGATTTTAAGGACTTGGATAATCTGTTTCTTGATAATAGTTTCTTTAATATCTTTCCTAAAATCATCAACATATCTGTATCCTGATAGTTGTTGCCTTCAAATTTCTGCGCTTTCTGTTATGTTCCTTCAAAGAACTGGCTTCAGGTGTAAAATTATTCTATTACAATGATCAGCCGTCCAAGAATCAAGAAACTTAGATAAATCTTTCAGCTTTATTCAACAGACTCAAGAGTGTATGATCTGAGACAAGAATGCAATCCATTAATGAGGAAAAAAAAAGAATTACCTTGTTCCCTTCAGTAGGAAAGTGGAAGAGCCGAATATTGTGAGATCGAAGAAATTCATGATTTTCTTCTGGATACGATTCAGGGCACAAATATCTGCTCCAAATTTCGATCAAACAAAAGTCAAATTTCTTGCAGATCAATACTTAAAATTCAAAAACTGATGATAACCAAGAACCCTAAATCCATTAAAATAAAAAAAAACTCACATGATTGATCGGAGCTCTAGGGTTTCGAGAAAACCGAAATTGGAAGCGTTAGGGAAGCCAGATCTGTAGATCCCTTTTTCGACCAAAGAGAAATTCGAAGTAGGAACCAAAACATCGGCTTCTTGAACAATCAAATCCATCGCTTTTGCTTCAAAAACAAACAATGCCGATTCGAGTGAAGAAAAAAGGTCAAATAATGGTTGCAGAGATGACAGAGGGAAGAAGATTAGGGTTTCGGAGAAACGTCATGGCTTGTACGGAATCGTCCATCTAAGACTTTTATTTTGGATAATGAGAATTGTTTGTTTATATAACAAGGAAAGAGGAACCTACGCCAAAAAGGACTTCTTTTTCAAATGGGAGAGAGACGGGTGCCAAAAAAGGCCGAGTTTCTTGCGGAATACTTTTCTCTCTCTCTCTCTAAATCTCTCTTTTCTTATAAAAAGACAAACCGACGGTTTTCCACGTTTGAATCTCTTCCATAGATTCCAACTAGAAACAGCATTGCTGGTCTTTAATAATCGCCCAAAAAACGTAAGAAGATGCACACTCTTAAGTGGGCCAGATGGGTGTGTAAGTGGGCCGGGTCGGGTGTCATTGGCCAGGCTAGTCCACCTAAAAAAATCATGTGTAAAATTTCGGCTATGCCTTAATTAAGCCGGAGTAGTCTGGTCAAAACCGGTTAGAAGCTTACTAAAATTAAACCTAAGATGAGTAAACTTGTTTTTATAATTAGCGGTGGGTGAATCTTAACAACAATTAAGGGGTGTCAAAGGGGACACTTAGCGACCTCAAGGGCATAACCGGACTCTCCCAAGTCTAGTTATAATTGTAGAGGATTTCATTCCATAGCAAAGTTATTGGGTAAAGACTTAATTTTTTTTTTTTTTTAATCTCAAATGTAATCCATTTTATTTAAAAGTAACCAACACAAGATCATAGAGTTAGAGAAGGCATAGATCACATTCTGATCTAACACTAGCCACCTCTCTATCTAACATATAAGATCTACTTTTATACGAAACATATTAATTTCAAAACTATCCTTCCACATATAGATTAAATTTTAGTTAATTCCAAAACTACCTTTACACATGGGTTTAAAACGTTGATTTAAATTTTATTAATTTCAAAACTATTCTTTCCTTGGTTCGTTGATTGAATTTTAGTTAATTCCAAAACTGTCCTTACACTTATGGATTGAATTTTAGTTAATTCCAAAACTACCTGCATGGTTGAATGTTAGTTAATTTCAAAACTACCCTTACATATGGATTCAAAAAGTTGACTAAATTTTACTTAATTTCAAAACTATACTTTACTCTTAGTTTTTATTAAAATAGAGGACTTTTTCACCAAATAATATAGGGGTCTTAAAAAGTTAATTGAAATTTAATATAATCCTAAAATTATATTAATATATAAAACAATGTTTTCATATAACTAGACCAACCGCCGAATTGGCTGGGTGACCAATTCTCGGTTCGACCGGTCCGGTTGGATCATGCCCTTTTATTATTAAAAATATATATTATTTATTTTCTTGCCCAGAATGTCCCAAAATTTTTTTTATTCTTAAAAAGCCCTGAAGTCAAGTTTCTATACCTCAAATTCTCTCAAATTTTTTCCTATAGTTAAAATTTCCTAAATATTTTTTAGTTCCCAAAATGTCTCTAAGTCGAATTTCTACACCCAAAATACCCCCTCATAATTTTTTTTAACCCAAAATGCTTCTCAAGTTTGCCCATATTTCATTTTCTTTATTTTTACAATGTCCTTCAATTTTTTATACATAAAATGCCCTCAATTTTTCTATACCTAAAATGCCCCTGAGCTTTTGGGTTCTCCAAATGTCCCTATATCATGTTTTTATAACCAACGTGTCCCTCACAATTTTTTTTACCTAAAATGTTCCTCAAGTTTGTATACCTAAAATACTCTTTAATTTTTTTTCCCAAATGCCCCTCACTAGGGTCCCTCTTCCCCTCCCCTCTTTCTCACTGCATCGCACGTGCGGCCTACTCGTACTAATATAAGAGGATGCCCCATGTTCAAAACGTTGATTGAATCTTTTGTAATACGAAAACTGCCATTTGCATTATGAGCCCTTAAAAACGTAGATAGAATTTTGCAAATTTCCAAACTACCATTATCATAATCCTTATATAAGACAAACACTTAATTAAATGTTTGCTTGATTTCCATATTACCCCTCACTCATCTATCTATTAAGCTTGAAATTCTCTACGGTTATAACTGGATTTCTTGGAGTCCGGTTACACGACTGAGGTTGCCATGTGTCCCTTTTAACACTCTTTAACTGTGTTTAAGAGTCACCCATCCCTAAGGTTCACCCACTTATCATTGGATTTTAGAAGAAAAAAAAAGTAACCATAGAAATTAGTGAATTTTAATGAGGATTTAAAAAAATTAATATTTTTTCTAAAAACAAGAATAGGTGGATGAACTCTAAGGGTAGATGAATCTTTCTGCAAAGGCTGGTCGACTGCTCATCTAGGCCGGTCGATCGACTGTCCAAAAAAGGCCTAAAATGGGCTTACAATGAGTTTGTGTTCAGGGCCGATCGACTGCCCCTCCAGGCTGGTCGACCGACTGTCTCGAAAATGCCCAAAAACCACAGTAAGGATCTGTTCAAGGCCGATTGACCGCCCCTCCAAGCCGGTTAATTGTGCCCCGCAATTTTGTCATGTTGGGTATTTTAAGACATTTTACTAAGGGTATGTTGGTCTTTAACCAACCCCTTAGTCTATAAATACCCCAAATTCGTGGGTTAGGTTCACAACACCTTAAGAGAGTTCTAAGATGAGATTTGAGAGAGAGAAGAAAGGGGAAAGCTAGGGTTTTAGCCAATGGATTGTGCTAGGATCGATCAAGGTGGAGCCTTTTCTTGTTTCCACAAACCTTTTCATGCTTAATTAGATCTTACATTCTTAAGTCTTCTCAACCATTTTTCTCAATCCTAAAGGTAAGTACACCTTACTAGTTGATTTAGTGATAACCTAAATCCTAAACTTAGATTTTTAAAGCATGAATGTTGAGATTTTGGTATGAGTAGTTACTATTTTTTAAATTGATCACGTTTCCCTAAATTGTATGGACTATAAAGCATGATAGAGATGTAATAGGCTAAGTACCTATGATTCATGCAATGTATGCTATATCAATGATGTCCTATGATTATGAATGCATGTTTAAAAGTATTTCATGAATGTGACTATGTTTTAAATTCCAACATGTGATTTTCTTGAGTTTCCTATGATAGCATGATGTTCACAAAAGCCATTATGCACAAGCATGTATTGCATGACCAAGATTTTCTAAATACAAGTAATTGAATGTAAACCAAACCACAAGATAAGTGATTCTACGAACGAATGATAATGTCAAACTTTGGGTTGGTCAATGATATGGCATATCCAAGGATATGTCATGTCTGGCTTCAAGAAAAGATAAGCAAGAATGATAATGCCAAACTTTGGGTTGGTCAAGGATATTAGTGTGCCTTTTTTCCTCTTCAATGAACGGTGTTTATAAACCCGGCTTCAAGTCGTTTCAAGTATTTCGATGAGGGGTATTTGCATACCCGACTTTTAAGTCGTTTCAAGGGCACTAATATCTGGCTTCAAGAACAAGACAAACAAAACAAGACAAGTATGATTCAAACAAGAACAAGACAAGACAAACATGATTCTCACGACACAAAAACAAGACAAGAATAAAATTTTAATCAAGACAAACAAGTTTTAAAAACACGAAAAACTAATTTTAAGTATGATCTATGCACATATGGTTTAAATGAGGAGTTTTCACTTGAGTTTCTTGCATGCATATGAATGCATTATTAAAATTTCAAATGTGCCATGAATTGTTGTATATCACTGTTAGCTAGTATTTTGTACTCGCTGGGGGTTTCAATACTCAGCCGTACAATTTGATATCGGCAGATACACCGTTCGATATATGTGCTCCTAGTCCTTGGATCAAGGAGGACTATTGTGAGAAGGAGCCTTTTGTAGAGCCGGCTGTAGAACCTCAGGTGGAGGCAAGAGACTTAGATAATTGGCCCTATCAGAGTGACTACTGAGTGAGAGAGAGTTCTTTTGTCTTTTGTATTTTGATGGGGTGGGCATATCCAGTCTTACGTTTGATATGGTTATTGTATAGAACTTGGAATACTGTTCATATATAGAAAATAAATTTTGAGTTCACGCTTCCGCACTTTGATTTAAGCTTCCGTTATGATTATGCATTGGATATTTTGCAGGATGGTTTGCCAGGTTATGATAGTCACGTCTAAAGTCTCACCTAACTCCTAGGGGGGATTTTGGGGTGCGACAATGTCTCTAAAGCTAAAATGTCCCAACATCACATTTCAATAATCAATGTGTCTCTCATAAATTATTTTTATTCAAAATGTATCTCAAGTTTCTATACCCAAAATATTCATTAATTTTGTTTTTTGAAATGCTCTCACTAAGATCCATCTTCCTAGTCTCTCTTCCCTTACCCTCTCTCTCACGTGCATAGCACATGCTGCCCACTAGTACTAATATAAAGAGGATGCCCCATGTTCAAAACGTTGATTGAATCTTTTGTAATTCCAAAACTACTATTTGCTCTTATATTTACAAAAACGTGACTGAGTTTTTGCTTAATTTCTACACTACCTTCACTCTTTTATATATTTACCCCTTAAAAATGTAGCCTATTTTTTGGTAATTCCCAAACTGCCCTTATCATAACCATTTATATAAGACAAAAATTGGGTGTTTTGCTTGACTTTACATTAGTTAAAATAATCATGATTAAGAAAGGAAATGGATGATCGCATGTCACGTGCCTCTTTTAACACCCATAAACTGTGGTTAAGATTCATTCACCCCTAAGGTTATCTAACCTTGGTTTTTAAAAATAATACATAAAAATTAACTTTATATTATATTAGGCTTAACCACGATTAAGAAGGGAAATGGATGGTCGTATGCCTCCACAGGATGCCATATGACCCTTATAACACCCATAAACTGTGGTTAAGTTCACTCACCCCTAGGATTCATCTATCTAACCTTGGTTTTTATAATAAACTATAAAAACATTAATTTTACATTGGTTAAGCTTAACCACGATTAAGAGAGGAAATGGATGATTGTATGCCTCCACGAGATGCCACATGTCCCCTTTAACACCCATAAACTATGGTTAAGAGTCACTCACCCTTAGGGTTTATCCATTTAACCTTGGTTTTTAGAAAAAAAAAATTAATTTTTTTTATTAACTATATATTAGTTAAGTTTAACCACGATTAATAGACAGAAAATGGGGTATATGATGGGTTGTAGGCGCGCACGTGCTCCGCTGGGCAAAACGCAGATGCACAAAGTATCACGACCCATCTATAAAATAGTAGACATGAAATTCTCTACAGCTGGTTACACTACCTCAAGGGCGTAATCAGATACCACAATGGTTAAGATTCACCCACCCCAAGGGTTCACCAACTTATCCTTGGTTTTGAGAAAAAAAGTATAATTTTTTTAAAACCTTGGTTAAAATTCACTAACTCTTGGGGTAATTTTTTTTTTCATATTAAAAAAAAAAGGATAAGTAGGTGACCCTAGGGGTGGGTGAATTTTAACCACAGTTAAGGAGTGTTAAAAGGGACACATGACAACCTCAGTGGCGTAACAGAACTACTCACTCTTTTGGCAAAATGCTCTGAAAGAACGTTTTGCCAAGGCCTCGCCCGCCCCCTTTCTTTGCTATACCCAACGCTCCTAAAACTTTTTGATTCTCAAAATGTCTCTATGTCATATTTCTATAACCAACGTGCCCCTCACTATTTTTTATCGAAAATTTCCTTCAAGTTTCTTTACCTAAAATATTCCTTATTTTTTTTTCCAAAATATCTCACTAGGGTCCCTCTTCCCTCTTCCCACTCACTCTCCCCTTCCCTTATCTCTCACGTGCATCGCACGTGCCGCCAACTCGTATATATAATGAGAATTCCCTTTAACAAGGTGGATTAATTTTTTCAGAATTCCCAAACTACTCTTATCGTAATCATTAACAAGCACTTGATTGAATATTTGCTTAATTTTCATACTACCCCTCACTCAACTATACTTGAAATTCTCTAGGGTTATAACCGGATGATTCCGGTTACACCACTAAGGTCACCATGTGTTCTTTTTAACACTCTTTAATTGTGGTTAAGATTCACCCACTCCTAGGGGGTTCACCCACTTATCCTTGGTTTTTCAAAAAAAAATATAAAATAAATTAAACCCTAAGACTTTGTGAATTTTAACTAGGGTGTAAAAAAATTAATTTTTTCTAAAAATTTTAAAGGGTGTTGAAAGAGACACATGGAAACCTCAAGGGTGTAACCAGACTCCAACTATGGTTAAGATTCACCCACTTATCTTTTGTTTATAGAAAAAATATATATTTTTAAAATCCTGATTAAAATTCACTAACCCTTAGGGTTAAATATTTTTCCTAAAAACCAAGATAGGTGGGTGAATCCTAGGGGTGGGTGAATGTTAACCACATGGTGACCTTAGTGGCATAACCGAACACCTCGTTCTCTTGGAAAAATGCTCCGAAAGAAGAATGTCTCGCAATGGCCCCGTCCACCCCCTTTATTTGTTATACCCAAAATGCCCCTAAAGCTTTTTGGTTATCAAAATGTCCCTATGTCATTTCTATAACCAACGACCCTCGTGTTCATCCACTTATCCTTGGTTTTTAGGAAACAAAATTTGACCTTACGAGTTAGTGAATTTAAACCAGGATTTTTATATAAAATATATTTTTTACTAAAAACCAAGGATAGGTGGGTGACCTCTAGGGGTAGGTGAATCTTAACCATAGTTAAGGGGTGTCAGAAGAGACACATTGCAACTAAGGGCCTAACTTGACTCCAATTGTGGTTAAGATTCACCACCCCTAGGGTTCACCCACTTATCCTTGTTTTTTAGAAAAAATATTAATTTTTTAAAACCCCGATTAAAACTCACTAACTCCCAGGGTTAAATTTTTTTTCATATATTTTTTTTTAAAAAACCAAGGATAAGTGGGTGAACCTTAGGGGTGGGTGAATCTTAAACCAAT
Source organism: Tetracentron sinense (assembly GCA_015143295.1). NCBI lineage: Eukaryota > Viridiplantae > Streptophyta > Magnoliopsida > Trochodendrales > Trochodendraceae > Tetracentron > Tetracentron sinense. The sequence continues at coordinate 27,055,402 of CM026570.1, forward strand.
GTTAATGAGTGTTAAAAGGGGCACATGGCAACCTCAGTGGCATTACTGGATTTCTCGTTCTCTTGGCAAAACGCTCCGAAAGAACAATGTCTCGCCAAGGTTCCGCCCGACTCCTTTCTTTGTTATACTCAAAATGCCCCTAAAGCCATTTTGTTTTCAAAATATCCATACGTCATATTTCTATAACCAACGTGTCCCTCACAATTACTTTTATTCACAATATCCCTCAAGTTTTTATACTCAACATATTCTTTATTTTGTTTTCCAAAATGCCTTCACTAGGGTCCCTCTTCCCGGTCTCTGTCCCCCTCCCCCTCCCCCTCCCTCCTATCTCATGTTCATCACACGTGCGGTCCACTATTATTATTATTATTACTATTATTAAAAGTACTTATTTTAATTGTAAGAAATAATGTGTATGAACCAAGTAGTAATCAATTAAAAAAAAGTAGTATGCGGCAAGTGCCACTGCTTGGGAACCAAAATCAGTTGAAGTTAAAAGGTAAATTATTGAAAAAATTTACATGTATTCGTACATTTTTACTAGTTCAAATGCACGTACATTTTTACTATATATATATATATATATATATATAGGGTATTATTAAAGTTCACCGGACTAAATGAATTTGATAATCTTCACTAGATATTTTTACCCATGTATTAATTACGAAATTAATTAAAATTTAAGGATAGTTTAATATTTTTAGAGGGAGACAATGCATTAAATGGAGAGAGAGAAAGAGAGAGTACCTCTCCCGGTTGAGAATTGGAAAATAGTTAACGTACTTAGGATCTTTATTTGCAAACATAATGACTAGTTCTCATTGGTTCATGTCCAACTTTAAAATTCTCACCAGAGTTGGTGAGTATTTAAGAATGACTTATGAACCAATGAGGACAAGTCATTATGTTTGCAAATGGATATCCCAAGTATGCCTATAACTGCCCGAGAGAATTTCATTCTCAAAATATAATTCAAGACCTCAATAAAGTAAATGAGGATATACCTTTGCCATGAAGCTATAGGGGCGGCTGTAGGTTAAACACCTTTTTTTTTAATTAGCAATAATCTTACTAATATTCTTTCTTATGAATCAATTAAATGAACAAGTAGTATTACAACTGGACGCGCGTGACAGACAAATCTCTTCTAGTATGAAAAGTGTAAGTAATGCGAGGATATTATAGATGTCTGTTACTCTTGGGAATTAAGAGAACTAGTAGTATGACTGTACAATGAACAATCAGTTCACGTGTCATGCGAGGATATTTGATGTTTCTAATGCTTTCCTAGAGATCTAAAGCTATGTTAAAATCATAAATTGATTTATTATTATTTTTTCCAGGAAAACAAAAAGATATTTAAAACTAGCGATCGGCCTCGTTACATATTACACCCCATACTGCCCTGCCTTAACAGTGGCTTGGTCCAACTCTTACGGGGAGAATGCAAAATAAACATGGTGTTGGTGTGTAATGCGGTCCTTGAGAATGGAACTTAAACAACAACTGTGGAATATTTGTCACAAAATTCTTGGTATGAGATGAGGTAGGCTTCGGAATAAAGATACTCCATGACAACATTGACATTAGATAAGATTAGGGTTGTCAATGGATCGGATCAATATCCGAATCCAATTCGATTAGATGGGATTCTAATTCTATTATAGATCCGCTCAGGGGCGGAGCCAAGTGGGGGCCTGTGGGGGCACGTGCCCCCACTGATCTTTTGGTTTTTTTTTTAAATATTTTATGGGTGGCGCTACACGCACACCAACTTTTACCGAAATACACCAAATCTTTAAAAATCCCCAGTTAAACAATAAAAAGAAAATAAAATGTCAAAAAAAACCCTCATCTCTTACGACATACTGCTTATCTTCTTGGTAGAAAAAAACCTGCAACTCCCTAGAAAAAAACCTGCAACTCCCCCCTTTCACTCTACAACTCCTCTGCCCCCCTTCTGTCTCCGTCCAAAGACAATTGTTGGATTGGGAGAACTGCACTTTTCTCGTTTCTTCCTAGAAATACAACCATAGGAAATTCTAAGGACAAATTCATAGATCAAAAACCCTAGAGATTGATTCAGCAAATATGATTGAGGAGGGAGCCCTTCAATAAGTCCGGCCATGTCCACAATCATTATTTGATTTTCCATTAATTTTATATAGATGTAATGGAGAATCTGATAGTTTAGTATTGATGAGTCTTATTGATATGTATTCCAAGTGCAGAGAGATCAGGGATTTCTTGTAGTTTCTTCCATGATTACAGGGACAAAACAATTGCTCAGAAGAAGGTTGATTTATACAATGGGTGAGAAGAATGAGAAGAACAGCCACATGGAGTGCCATTTGGGTGGTTACTGAATGAGGGATTGTATCCAGTCCCTTGAGTCCACAAAGAAAAAACCTATAACAGAGGAATGTGCGTTGGGGCAATTTTAATGCTTTTGTTATACCTGTAAATTTGCAAAACCATTTCCTGTTTCTCTCTCTTTTTGGTTGCAACGAGATCGTAGGAAGAATTAGAAGGAGAAGAGGACCTTTTGGTCTTTTTATCATTTTTCTAGGTATTTAATTAGAGATTTTTTAAGTTGGTGTAGATCAGTAAAATTTGGGGTGCGCCTAACACCACCCTATTTTATTTACACATAGAGCTGAAAGAGATCGAATCACAACCAATCGCAATTGAACTTGAGGAGAGTTCAATCGCACCCATAGGTCAAGACGTGTCCCTTTTAACCCCTAATAACCGTGGTTAAGATTCACTAACCCTTTAGGTTCAACAATTTAACCTTGGTTTTTTAAATAAGATATTTTAAAAAATTAACCTTAAGGTTAAGAAATTCTAACCATAGGGTTAAATTTTTTTTATTTATAAGAACCTAGATTAGATTGATGAACCTTATGGTTAGTATCATGGTTAATAAGGGTTAAAAAAGACACGTGTTGACCTAAGGGTGCGATTGAACTATCCCCGAGTCCAATTGCGATTGGCTGTGATCCGATCTCGGCATGGGAATAGGGAGATGAAATCAGGGAGAGTTCAATCGCACCCACATTTCAACACATGTCCCTTTTAACCTCTATTAAATGTGGTTAAGATTCACTAACTCTTGGGGTTCAACAATGTAACCTTATATTTTTTTTAAAATATATAAAATTTATTAACCCTGAGATTTAAAATTCTTAACTAGAGTCAAACATTTTTAAATATTTTTTTTCTTCTAAAAACCAAGGGTATATTGTTCAAGCCCAAGAGTTAATAAATCTTAACCACAGTTAATAAAGATTAAAAATGACACATGTTAACCTATAGGTGTGATTGATTGTGATTTGATCTCCATGCAGGTGTCCCAAGAAAAATATCTATTATATACTAAGTTGTTTAATTATTTGATTGGGCATAATTATGGTAAGGTGCAGTTGTCCCTAAAACCATTATACTATATTATTCAATTATTTAATAGGTATAGCCATGAGGCAAGTGGGCAACGTTTCTTGAACTATTGAAAACAAAATATATTTTTTGTAGCGTGTTATTTAAATATTTGACAAGACATAACCATGAGGTAAGGGGATAGCTATCCTGTAAATAAAGAGAAATAATACTCGTAACATATATGTGAAATGTATGGCGAAATGGCCCAAAACCTTAGTCATACAAAAATATTTTTAAGAAATTGGGGCCTACAGCCCCGATCCCCACCCGCGTAGACTCATAATATTTTGTACTAACTTAATAATTATTCACAAATCCATCAACAACTACTACCATTTTTCATGAACCATCGTGTGCCCCCATTACTCGAAATTCCTGGCTCCGCCCCTGGATCCGCTGGATCAGATACAGATTTGAAACCTTGAATCCGATAATAATCATATCGGATTTGGATCTATAACAATTCAATCTAATTAAATTCGATTCGATTACCTTAATTATAATATATAACTTTATAAATATAATATAGTGGATATGTATGGATAGACAATTTTAAATAATAGGATTCAGATTAGGATTTGACAATTTAAAATCCTACATATTTAGGACCAGATTCGGATCTAAGAAGATGCAGTCCAAATACGATTTACAGCCCTCGATAAAATTACCACCAAAGCCTTCAAAATACCAAGATGAATGATTCAATCTTCAATTATTTTAAAAAAAAGTCTAAAACTTCAGCGACTAAAGGGTGGGAACCCACAACACAAAAGGTGGCTATAGCCAAGACTTGTTGCTAAGGGGTAATGTTTAGCCTTTCTGATTGGTAAGGAAGTCATACAGCCCGCTCCCACGCAATGCAATGAGATATTCAATGCTCCGACCACTTAGATGATGCAGCTTGGACCGGTAGTGTGGATATGTATGTATAGACCAAAAATTAAACTTTTGTATATTTTTGATTTTTTGTAATTGTAGAAGGGCTTTAAGAAGGTTCAGTCTCTAAATATAAGACTGTAGTGGCAGTGTGTAACTTAAAATTGTTTGATTAGGATTTTATTATCTTCAATTGCGACGATTGAAATATCCACTGTTTAGCCTAACTTTCATATGATTTTGCTAGTCCCGGTCGCAAATCTTCCAAAGACGCAATTGAGACACTACAAATGTCAATCATTCTGTGAGTTTTATTTTTAAACTGTTAAAATTATGAAACATCTCCACGTGTTAACCCCATCTTGCGTCAATGGAAAAATTTAGAGTAAATGCAACTAGGATCAGCTAGCACACCTCATGAACATATATTATTAGGGAAATAGTTACCGTACCCATGAAATCGATTTAGAAACTTAAAGTTGGACCTCATTGGTCTATCACCCCCCTCTTAAATACTCACCACAGTTGGTGAGTATTTAAGAGGGGGTGCTGGACCAATGAAATCCAACCTTAGGTTTCTAAATGGATTTCATGAATACGCCTATCACTGCTCATAGTAATACCATTAGTTGGAATTGCAGTCTAACCTGGGTAGTGTTTTTTTAACAGTAGTCTAAAAAGAAGTGCTTATATGAAAATTATAGTTAGACTTTAGATTGTTTAGTTGAAGGTTAATTACATGTCTACATTTTAAAGATTTTAAGAATAAAAACCTCTACTTTAAAAAATAGTTTAGTGGAGGTTTTTACCCTTAAAAACTTTTAAAATGTAGATGCAAGTAACCTAACTTAACAATCTAAAGTTCAACTAAGCATAATTTCTAAATAAGCACTTCTTTTAAGACTAGTGTTAACAAACGCGGATATTGAAAATAATACCTCTAAAAATAATAAAGTCAAGGATTTGAACGAGTCAACCTTGATCAACTCAATCGGAAATTGTATGGGCTTTGATCACAAGTCGGCCAATAAAAAAAATAATATCTATAAACTATTAATTATAACAAAAAAAGGTAAGAATTCCCCTTCAAGTTCATTGTAACACGTGTGAAATTGCGAAGAAAGATGACATAAATATGAATCCCTGTGAAGTTCATTTTAACACGTGTGAAATTTGAAAAAAAAAAAGGTATTCTACTCAACGCAAATAGATAAAGATGTGAGGGCGTCAAAACTGGACAGTAACATTGATTTTAGAACTCAAAAGTATCACCCCAGAACTAAACATTGATTTTAGATTTTTTTTACGAACCCAGCTAGCCTTATTTTAGGAATTTTCTACTCTCAAAACAATTAGCAGAAATGCTTGCCCTACTCGTAGTCTTCCCAGAACCAAGGTGATGACAACAAGTGTCAGTGCATCACCCTATTATAGGGTTGCAACTAGAGGCGGAGCAAAGATTTTTTAGTAGTGGGTCACGCGATGGTTGATAGAAATGGTAGTAATTGTTAATGGATTTGTGGAGAATTATTAAGTTAATTTAAAATATTTTAAGTCTATGGGAGAGTAGTCCCTAATTTTTTTTATTATGACTAAGTTTTTGGGTCATTTCGTCCATACACATCGTACGTATCTTATGAGTATTGTTTTTCCTTGTGTATTACACAGTTATCCCCTTGCATCCATGGCACTTATGTCCAGGGGTGGAACTATGAATTTTTCATTGGGGGGCCAAAATACATGTATAAAAAAAATATAGGATTTGTAAGTATGGAATTTGGGGGTTTAGGGCGTAGCCCCCGATAATTTTTTTTTGAGATAATTTTTTTATTTTGAGAATTTTTTTCTAGTGATGTCCTTGAGTTTGCTCCGTGTCCCTATTGATACCCTTAACTGTGGTTAAGATTCACCCACATATCCTTGGTTTTTTTTTAAATATCAAAAATTTTAAATCATTGTTAAAATTCTTTAACTCCTAAGGTTAAAAAAATCTATATTTTTTTAAAAACCAAGGATAAGTAGGTGAACTCTAAAAATGAGTGATTTTTAACCATAGTTAAGGGGGTGCTCAATAGAGACATGTGACAACCTAAATGGCATAAAGGTTCATTGGAGGGCCCACTATATATGTGAAAAAAATTGGGGGGCCACTATAAGACAAAAAAATTTGGGGGGGGGGGGGTAAAAAAAAAATAAAAATTTTGGGGGGGCCCACTATTTCTTAGCAAAACTCTAAGGAATTCCAAAAATTTTGGGGGGGCCACGCCCCTGCCTATGTTCCGTTAAATAATTAAATAACATGATATAAATATAATTGTTTTCACTAGTTCAAGGAATGCCCCCTTGCCCGATGGTTATACCTATTAAATAAGTAAATAATATGGTATACTTTTCTTAGGGACAACTGTCAATTGCGATTGAACTTGAGGAGAGTTCAATTGCACCCACCGGTGAACATGTATCCCTTTTAACCTTTATTAGGTGTGATTAAGATTTACTAACTCTCGGGGTTCAACAATATACCCTTAGTTTTTGAATAAAAAATATTATAAAATATTTAACTTTAGTTAAGAATTTTAAATTTTAGGATTAATATTTTTTAAAAATTAGGTTATATTGTTGAACCCCATGGGTTAGTGAATCTTAACCACAATTAATAGAGGTTAAAAGAGGCATGTGTTGACTTGAACTCTCCACAAGATCAATCGCAATTGAGTGATTCGGAAATTAATAGAGTTAAAAGGGACATGTATTGACCTGAACTCTCTACAAGATCAATTGCAATTGACTGATCTGATTTCACCAGCAAGGCTCAGCCCGTTCCCATGGCTATGCCTAAGCTGAAATGCCTATGAGTAAGGGTAGTATGACTCTTTTATTTTATAATTTTTAGTGGAGGTGCGGCCCACACAATATTTTGTTGATTATACATCAAAATTAAATTTCTATTATCCACCATTTTAATTAAAAACATCATTTCTTCCCCCTATGAAAAAAATCATGACTCTCCTTTTCTTTTCTTATCTCATGCGAGAGATCTCAGAAAGGGATTGTTGAACCAGATGAACAGCGCCTCTTCCACCACCTCCACCTCCTTCAACTATTTCTTTTTTATTAATTTATTTTTATATTTAACTATAAACATCATTTATTTTTATATTTAAATTGTGTTTTGAATCATGGTCCAGCGGAAAGGTCGGTGAAGTTGAGTCGGAATCGATGAACAACGGCTGGATATGGAATTAATCCACACACATTGAATTTTTATTACAACTTTAATGTATTATTTTTTTATTAAAACTTTAGTATAAAGATAAAAGAGTTGGGAAAAGGCTTGAGCTGAAGGGGCATTAGAATTTATTATGTATCCCCATTATGCCTATTGTGACTCAATTATGCCCAAACCCAAGCGCACACGTGCCCGAGCCGAACCGGACCAATCAATTGTAATTCTTTAATATTACTTTTTAGTCCATTTATCTTTTAAATTTTTTTAAAAAATTGTATTTATGACCATTTTGGTCTCTTTTCTTATGCAACTTTTATAGGGTTTGCATCCATTGATTTTGGTAACCCAAAGATTTTCTCTTCAAAGGGTTGCCTTAATCTTTATAAAGGGGAATCTATCCTCAGTGATGAGCACCAGCCACTTTATCTTTGTTTGCATTTCCTGCCGGGGCATTCTTGAAGATAAAAAGTGTTCTTGGATGAGTCTTCAATGTAACAAATTGAACTCATTATACAACTGCAAAATTCTATATGTTGTATCCAATACCCTATTCGTTAGGCTCATTTTTTGACCTGCCCGTGACGAATAGTGGTTTAAAGACAATTGAATTCACGCATGGACTATTGTTCTATGTTCAACTTCCATTTAAACATTTATCCCAATGGCTTCCAGAAACAAATTAAGTTCGGAACCAAAATATGGGAAATTCGAATCTGCCAAGGGTTAAAAAAAATTTGATAGGGTAAACTTCAAAGGTAACACATCCTGGGAATAGCACAGTGGTAGTTGTATCCGTTCCTCAGGAAGGAGGTTCTGGGTTCCATTCCCGAGAGGGTGAGAGTGGGTTGCACTCTCCACCCGCCTTTAACTTAGAACAAATACTGACTTGCTAACCGGGGTTGCAACCTAACCGTGTGTCTCATACCAATAAATAAAAAAACTTCAAAGGTAGGCTATGAGCGGCGGATTTGATCACCCTCTTTATTAAGAAATAAATAAAAGTTACCTAAAATGTGGGTCGCCACCTATTCTAATTTGGGGTGAAAATATGAACCGAGAACTAATAAATGAGACAATTAATTTAGAATAAAAATTGTTAGACAAAGTGCCTTGAAAAAATCATTTATCTCGTAAGACAGTATTAATTTGATATTAATATAGTGTCTTTGTTTTCTTTATTTCATTCATTATTAATAGTTGCCTCTATACCGATCATAAGATTATTACCATTTTCAATAAACCATGCGTGCCCCTACTAAAAAATTCCAAGCTCGGGCCTGAACCAAATCATGTACCCTAACCCAATAAACACAACAATAGGGTGGAACAAGTACCATATTATCAATTCATGATAGTCTGGATAAAGGGATAAGGTTACAAAGACCACCCAGCCAATGAAAAGTGGTAAAGTGAACACCTCATCCCTAACAGCCACAAGTAGAGGTGAGGGATAGATTTTCCTTTCCTTGCAAATATTCTACACCATCTCTTTTTTATCATTACTTCCTATAGTACTGTTTGTTTAGAGACAAGGAAGGGAATCAATGGCTACTGCTTCTCCCATGGCTAGCCAGCTGAAGAGCAGTTTTGCATCATCATCATTTAGCAGGGGACTGGTCTCTCCCAAGGGCATTTCTGGAGCTCCACTTAGGGTCTTGCCTTCCAGGAGAAATCCTTACTTCACTATCAAGGCCATCCAGGCAGACAAGGTGTGGAATTCTTCTCTGTGTCTCTCTTTTTTATTTTTTAATTTTTAAACTTTATTGTAATTTAAGAAACCCGTGTATAAAACATATTGCTGGTTTTGTTTTTTGAATCGGTAATGCTTCTGAGACCGTCTTAGGGCCGACCAGACAATTGAAACCTTGTTAGAGAGCACGGAATTTCAGGTGGGGCCCACCATGGTGAAGCAAAATCCTTTTTGAATTTACATAGACTCTTAAATCGAACTAAGCAGTACTTGTGCACACCTCGATCGGATCAGATTGTTTGGAAAGGTAGTACTAAATGTATGAACATGTATCCTACATTCCTACTCCTTGAGAACCGTTGAAACCATAAGTTCTTCTTCCTAAAACAATTTGTTTTCTTCACCGGTTTAAGGGGTGAATACTTCAGCCCCAATTAAAGGTGTTGCACTTAGAGTTTTGGAAATTTTTTGAAATGTGCGTCTAGAGATTAGATCACAGCGACTGAACTCTCTCTCTCTCTCAGTTGAGTCGCACCCACAGATGAACATGTGTCCCTTTTAATCCTTATTTACTCTAATTAAGATTCACTAATCCTTGAGATTCAACAATATAACTTCAATTGTGGGGAACAAAATTAACTACAATAAAACTTTAATTGTAGTAAAAAAAATTAACTTTGGTTAAGAATTTTTAACCTTTAAGATTAGTATAATTCTGTTTATCAAAAGTCAAAGGTAGCACTGTCCCTTAAAAGTAAAGTCCAAGAGGGCACAGACCCATGTCCACACTATGCCCTGTAAAAAGAATTTTTTTTTTGTCAAAAGGTGAGGGAGCACGTGCCCCCCATCAAGCTCGAGCCGAGATTGAACACCTTCATATTTTAACGAGCCTGTAAGACAAATCCTACCACGACTAAATTTTCCATCAAACAAAAGAAATTTTGCCCTCTATTCTTCATAAATAAACAGCCAAAGTTTTTTTTTCTTTGTTCTTTTGGTTCTTGTGCAGCCAACTTACCAAGTGATTCAGCCAATTAATGGAGATCCATTCATTGGAAGCCTCGAGACGCCCATAACATCGAGCCCATTGATTGCTTGGTACCTCTCCAACCTCCCAGCATATCGCACCGCCGTGAACCCTCTTCTCAGGGGTATCGAGGTGGGTCTAGCCCACGGCTTCCTCCTCGTGGGACCCTTCGTTAAGACGGGTCCTCTAAGAAACACACCTTATGCAGGAACAGCTGGGTCTTTAGCAGCAGGAGGCCTAGTTGTTATACTGAGCATTTGCTTGACAATGTATGGAATTGCATCCTTCAAGGAAGGCGAGCCATCGACAGCTCCCGGACTAACCTTGACTGGGAGGAAGAAGGAACCTGATCAATTGCAAACTGCAGATGGATGGGGCAAGTTCTCAGGAGGGTTTTTCTTTGGAGGAATATCTGGTGTCATTTGGGCCTACTTCCTCCTCTATGTCCTCGATCTTCCTTACTTCGTCAAGTAGATTTGGATTTTGTTTATATATTGTACGTGCTTGCTTATTCATGAAGGACATGGAGAATTGTATATTTAATGACGGTTATTTTAACTACAATAGGCGCCTTTATAATTAATAATCATGGTGGAAAAAGATTTTATTATCTGATCAGAGAACTTGTGTCTCTGATCTTGAATCTAGGATATGATCATTAGAGACCACCTATTGAACCGGGCAACCGGGCATATGGCAATGATAAACTCTGTCCGATTAAAGATAAGGTAGGACCAATGGGGGTTGGTGTGATGTTCAGGACCATCCCTCAGGAAGCGCAGGTTCTGAGTTAGATTCCCTTCCCTTTGTTGGCCACTCTCAGGGATTTATCCATACTTGGCAGGTGTGGGTGGATGGAAGGGTCTATCCGTTCTAAGAGGCCCGGACACCCTTGTTATAAAAAAAATTCTTGTTCCAATTTGGAACAAAACTGAGACTGTCCAATTTGAGTCCACGGATTCCGGAAGAAGCACAAGCTTAAGGTCAGTTGTGTAATCAAATGGTACAACCTAAATACTAAATAGTCCTGAATGGACGAGGGCGAGAATTAGTACCAATGAATCAATAAGTGAACAAGAACATAACCGTTGCCAAACAGTGTAGAGAAGAACATTGTAAATCTTACTAAGACGGGATTGTTCCCAAACAGTCGAGGAAAAATTCAGTTAAGCACAAAGATGAAGTGGAAAGTTTATGTCCTGTAACCCAACAGTATAAGAAGATAAGTTAATATCCGAAGACCTTTTTTTAATTAAAAAAAACCACCTAGTGAAGGAGGGGGTTAGGCAAGACCCCTGATAGAAAATAAATTAATTGAATTCTTGAGTGATTACAATTATCTCTAATCGATCTATAATATAAAGAAATAAGTGCCACCTAACCCCAACAAATAAGTGCCACCTAACCCCCTCTCTTTGCTCTCCAATTTTTAATCCTAGAAATCTTATGAATTCTATTTTAGGGATGCCACGTGGCACCCTTTTTAAAATCTCAACCGTTAACTATTTTTCTCTCACACATTTCCCTCTCAATTCAAAAACTATTGGAGAGATTTTAGGGGATACGTACGATGTCTTCACAATTCAGAAATCATTGTAAAGATTTTAGGAGATTGTGATAAGAGAGATAAAGATAAGGATAAATAGAGAATGTAGAGAGAGATTTTAGGGGATTATGATATAAGATAAAGAGAGAGATAAGAAGGATAGAGAGAGAGAGAATGTAGAGAGAAATTTTAGGAGATTATGATACGAGGGATGGAAAGAGATGTAGAGATTTTTATTTTATTCACATCAGTGCATCGCATGGGATCTCTACTAGTAGGGTTTATATAGAGATTACATTGACCTCAAGATAGACACCTAATCTAATAAAATCCTTGATTGATGTCAATCCAATATTGTGATGAGATACACTTGAATGATTTAGTGTATCCCATTCACATTATTACAGTACTTTTCATAAATTCCCTAATACTCCCCCTCAAATATATGGGGGTTGAAAAATCTTCATGTATTTGTCTTTAAAAGAAGTCCCCTTGATAGCTTTTTATCTCCGCTTGAAACCTTCGATCTTCATGATTTTGCCAAAGTAGAAAGTTGTGTGTCATGATGTCTGTTGCTTTGAATGGGTTGTTGAATGGCCTAAAAAGGGCCTCTAATGGGCCAAGAAAATCAGCTTTTAAAAAGGCTTGAAAGGGGTCTCTATAGGCCAAGGATACGGACCTTTTGGGTCATGAATACTGCCTCTATGGGCTAAAAGTGTACCTCTATGGGCTTGATAAGTTGATCTACATGGATCAAAGAAAAGTGCCTCTATGGGCTGGAAAAAAGTGTCCCTAACGGGCTTGAGCCTAAAATTAGGCTGAAATGGGCCTCTATGGACCTAGCGAGTTGACTCACTCAAAATTTTTTTTAGGTATCTTCTAGCGTCTTCTTCAAATCAAAATCTGGGTTTGATCACAGCGTAGTCGCCTTGGTTAAGGCTTAGCTTTCATTATCACACTCATCATGTATGTACCCATGGGGTTGCGGATACATCAAGATCAACAACAAATCTTTGTTCTCCATCAAAGTTGCAATAGGTGAAGGTGATGTGAGGAGGGTAACGACCCTCATTCTTATGCTTGCTAACCTTCCACAAATATCACTAAATCCTTTATCACAATTGCCTTACTTGGGAGGGGTGAAACTATGCGTTTAGAATCTTCCCCATGAGACAAAAAGTCCAATGATGCTGCATGCTCCCATGGAGATATGAGGGACTTCATGGGTGGTGAATAAGGAATTAAGGAACTCAAGTCTTGACAATGGTGGATGGTGGGCTTCACAATAGGAAATATAATGGAGATGAGGAGATGTAGTAGAAGCTATTTTTGGAAAGCAGAAAAATTAGAAAGAGAGGTAAGGAACTTCAAGCTGGGTGGGTGGCAGGGAAGCCACCCGCCGAAAAAGCTCAATAAAAAAATAGACAGCAGATCACCCGCTCTGATACCATGATAAAAATGGATTTTATTGAATTCGTGAGTGATTACTGTGAGTACCTGAATTTTAACCCCCATTCTCGATCAGGTTTGAACTCGATGAGGAATAGCGATAAATTGCAATTGAAAAGGGAGTCGTCACATATCTAATTCTGAGGGAAATAGGTCCCTGAAATGGTTGGATAAGACATGCTCTGGAAGTCAGAGGTCAGGGTAAGGGATTCAGTTGAGTTAGGAGAAGGTGTTAGGCACCCCTAAACTCCCATCAGGAGATGGTTACCTACTCCTTAAGTCTGAATCAAATAAAGGAAATCATAAAGAAGCTTGTAGTTTGATCTATATGCTGAACAATGTAATATTGACTTAAATAAATGAATTGAGATAGGCAGGATAAGAACAAAATAGGGATTCTATCCTAGGGGAGCTGAACCCGATCAGGGTTGCCTACGTATCCACTGCTAGTGGAATCAAGCCGTACGTAGTTCCAGAAGGTGATTGAAGGTATGATTGATTTGGGATGGTTTGATTTGATTGATTAGAGATTGATGGGTTTCGCTGATTTGGGTGCGAAATGGCCTTTTAAGCTCATGCTGAGGAGCAAGGGGGCAGTTTAAGCTCTTGTCAGGGAGCATTTGGAAGTGGATATTTGAACAAGGTTTGAATCGAGGCTCTGACAGGGGTTTGACTAGGTAGGTAGGATTTACCTAAGATTAAGCTAGGGTTTAGCTAGTGTTTAACCAGGGTTAAGCTAGGATTTACCTAGGGTTTAGTAAGGGTTAAGCTGGGGTTTAGCTAGGGTTGACTAGGGTTAAGTTGGGGTTTACCTAGGCTTTAACTAGGGTTAAGCTGGGGTTTACCTAGGGTTTAACTAGGGCTTACCTAGGGTTAAGCTAGGGTTTACCTAGGGTTTAATTAGGGTTTACCTAGGGTTTAACTAGGATTTAACTATGGTTAAGCTGGGGTTTACCTAGGGTTTACTTAGGGTTAAACTAGGGTTTAGGGCAAAGGTTCGACTAGCAGGGCTATATTTGAACTGGGATTTGGGCAGGGGTTTGACTAGAAGAGACTATATTTGAACTGGGATTTGGGCAAGGGTTCGACATGGCGAGGCTATATTTGAAGTGAGATTTGGGTAGGGGTTCGACTATGTGAGACTGTATTTGAATTGGGATTTGGGCAGAGGTTCGACTAGGCGAGGCTATATTTGAACTGGTATTTGGGCAAGGGTTTGACAGGGCTCGCAATCTAAGCAGTTAAAACTATTTAAAGTGTTTAAAAAATAATTTAACTACTAAAAGACAATGCAAAAGATAGGGTTTGGAGAAAAATTACCTTCTGGGAAACCCAAAAGGGTCTCTGTAAGAGGTTCTGAGAATCGACCTTTCGCAATCGACTTTCCCGGGAATCCGAGCGCTACAAGAGGTTTTGAAGAAGAAAATGGAGAGAGAGGAGAGTGAATGAAATGAGAATGAAGGAGATGGGGTGGGGTATTTATAGGGATGAAAAAATAGGAGGGCGTTACTTCAAGTAGCGCCCCTATTTGGATATTTTCGAAAAAGTAGGCAGCAATGAACAGCAAGGTGGCAAAACAGGGACAAAAGGGTAATTTAATGGGGGCGTTGTTTCAAGTAGTGCCCCTATTTAGGATATTTTTAAAAAAAATGTCGATAGGGTTGACCAGTCGAAGGAGAAGGGTATTTTTGTAAATAAGGAGGCCCTGTTTGAAGTAGCGCCCCTATTTAAGGGTTATAAAAATTCATTTTGTGCCACGTGGCACTCTCCGATTTGTCGAAAAGCTATTTTTCTATTTTGAGCCCGTTTTGACCCAAAAAATAGTCAAAATTGAACTGATAAAATCCAGAAAAATATTTTAAATAAAATCTGAATATTTCAGTACTTTTCAGGGGTATTTTGGTAATTTTTACCCTCAGGGATTTTGGTCATTCTTTACCTTAGGGCTATTTTTGAAAATCGAAGCAAGCGGAATAATGGTTTTAAAAGAGGGTTTTTAAGAGTACAACAAGAGACTAGAGGGGTGCAAAATTGGGGTGCTTACAATTGCCCCTCTTTGTTGGAGGGTGCGGGCACGTGAACGACAAAGGTTATAAAGCTTCAATTTTGCATATACGGAAAAAACATGTGAATTTGAAGACAAAAGATTCAAAAAGAAAAGTTAAATTATGCTTAGATTGCTTGCCACAAATGGGATCCTAGACCACAGGATTGATGAGAGAACCTGTTCGGTAAATGGAGATAGAGAGAAGGAAGGGATGATTCATACTTAGTGATGAAACATTCGAGATATGGGAGAGATAATAAAAATGTGAATTTAACCTCATCACAGGAGGGCTCAAAGCAGACTCTACATGGGATTAACCTCATCACAGGAGGGCTCACAACGGACTCGTGAGTTTAACCTCATCACAGGAAGGCTTAAAGCAGACTCGTGGGTTTAACCTCATCACAGGAGGGCTCAAAGTAGACTCGTGGGTTTAACCTCATCACAAGAGGGCTCAATTTTGAAGTGTGCTTTTAGCCTCTTCATAGGAGAGATCGATTTTGAAGTGCGCTTTTAGCCTCGTCACAGGAGGGATCAATTTTGAAATGTGGGTTTAGCATCTTCACAGGAGGGATCGATTTTGAAATGTGCTTTTAGCCTCTTCACAGAAGGGATCGATTTTGAAATGCTCTTTTAGCCTCTTCACAGGAAGGATTGATTTTGAAGTGAGCTTTTAGCCTCTTCACAGGAGGGATCAATTTTGAAGTGCGCTTTTAGTCTCTTCACAGGAGGGATCGATTTTGAAATGCGCTTTTAGCCTCTTCACAAGAGGGATCAATTTTGAAGTGCGCTTTTAGCCTCTTCATAGGAGGGATCGATTTTGAAATGCGCTTTTAGCCTTTTCATAGGAGGGATCAATTTTGAAGTGCGCTTTTAGCCTCTTCACAGGAGGGATCGATTTTGGAGTGCGCTTTTGGCCTCTTCACAGGAGGGATCGATTTTGAAATGCGTTTTTAACCTCTTCGCAGGAGGAATCGATTTTGATAGTTGAAGATTTTGAGATTGAGGATTTGAGAAGGATTTTTGAGCGTTGTACCTGAAGGTGGTTAACTCAAAAGAGGATTTTTTACAACATTTACGATGTCAGGTGAATTGAAAGCTTTTACTAGAGACCTCTTGGCCCTGCCTAGTTTAGCATGGTTACAGCTTGTGTGTGCTTGTGATAAATGTGCAATTTAAGCAACTACATTACCAATGTGTGTGCAACATGTGTATGGCAACCTAACTTAGGTGAGTATGGGTGCAATAGGTGTGCAATTGGCTAGTGGACGTGTGTGTAGTTTGTTACGTGTGATATGAGTGCATAGTGTAACTACGTGGATGTGTTTACGTAGAGTGCGACGGCTCTTTGTGAGTGTATGCGGTGCAGATGTGTGTCAATAATACAACTAACATCGTGATTATGTGTATGCAGTGTGGTTGACCATGTGGAATGTGTGTGCAGAGCGCAACTAATATTGTGAATGTTGTGCGGCTAACTATGTGAATGTGTGTGCATAGTATTACTAACATCATAAATGCACATGCGCAGTGAGCATCAACTGTGTGTGCGTAGTGCGAACACGTGTGGTGTCGCGACCCAAAACCCACCCTAGGAGTTAGAGTGAACTTTGGACGACTAATCATGGCTTACATGACTTGCTTGACAAACCAACCTGCAAAAACCCACAGAGCATATACAATAGAGGATGACAGCGGAAACATAACTATAAACACAGCGGAAGTCTAACAACCTCTAAGTATATATACACATGGTCCAAGTTTAACACAAGGAAATCAAAACAAAGAAAGTGCGGACATGCCCGCCAAAATACATGGATATAATCACTCATGCTCACCCACAGCTAATCCACTCAGAATCTAACACCACCTACTGATAACCCTCTACGGGAGGTTCCTCCAAAGGCTCCTCGACGTACTCCTCTTCCACCCATGGACCAGGAGCACAAACATCAAATGGAGCAGCAGCTCCCTCAGAACCTGCCGACATAAAAAGTACGGCTGAGCATGGAATACTCAGCGGGTACCAAATACTAACCAATAGTCATAGCATAAAAATGGCAATACATAAATCAGGAGCAATTCATATATGTTAGACGGAAACAATTCATATTATACAAGGAAGTAAAGCAATTTATAATCATGCTTGTATTTCGTAGAAAGCCGATAAAACCTCTTGAAAACATCATGCACTTGACTTGGCTTGAAATATCTTTTCGTACTTGAAAGCTTGTCGTGTTTGTCTTACTTGATCTTGTCGAGCGTGTCGTACGTGTCATGTCATGCATGTCATGCGTGCTTGCTTGTGATCATGTAACTTGTGAGATACACTTGTGAGATATCCTTGTGAGATGCGCTTGAGAGAAGCCTTGAGAGGGAAGGGAGACCCTTCTTTATGCAATGCACTTGCGAGGGAAGGGAGACCCTTCTTCATGATATGTATGCACTTGCGAGGGAAGGGAGGCCCTTCTTCATGATATGCACTTGTGAGTGAGGGGAGACCCCTTGTGGAGTGTTGGTTCTTGTTTTCTTGTGAAAAGCGAGGTAAAACATATCGTAGGATATGTCCCACCTCTAACCATGTTCTTGAAAACCTCGATAAATCATCTCATGCATGCCGTGCTCGTGGGAACCGTGTACATACTTGCATTTAAATTTAAATATGACATTTGGGTAATTTCACAACACATATAACATCAATGATTGAGCAATATAATATTCATATCATTTAGGGAAAGCAAGAAAACACACTATCATAGGCCCTAGCAATATTCATAATTTATTAGGCACGCATTTCCTAATTTACAACTCATTTTATTCACCTTGGCATTTCATCAAACATGGTGTGTTCATTATTCATTATTCATTTAAACCTAAATCATGCTTTTCTAGGTGAGTTTACTCACATCATAAAGGTGTGTTTATTATGGATACAATGCCCTCCCCATTTTAATCATCACAACACCACCCTTGGCATCCAATCGCCCATTCCATCTCCATTCACCGTTCACAACCATCCATCTCATAGCACATGTGTAAATGAAAGAAAATCAAAAGAAATAAAGGGAAAAGAGGAACTATAACTAGGAGGGTAGTAAGAAGTACCGACCTTGAAGAAATGAGGAAGAAACCCCTTCCAAAAACGACCGTGAGGTGCTGCCCTAGCTTGGGGAACGCTCTCCACGAGTGCTTGAGCCGTGATCTTGGAGAAAAACCGGACTTGAAGTGATCTAGGGTCTCAAAACCCCTTTGATTCTTCTCCAAAAGCAAAACCCTAGCTTAGGAAACCCTTTCTCCTCTCTTCTAATCCCCCAAATCCTCTAAGTGTTGAGAATGAGCCCTAAAGGCTCGGGTTAAACTCTTAAGGTAAGAGTGAACCGACCAAAATACCATAATACCCTTACTGAAATTTCTGCAAAAACACGAGTGCCGAACATGTTGAGCTGTGAACAGTGCCAAACACGTTGTGCTGTGAATAGTGCCGAACACGTTGTGCTGTGAATAGTGCCAAACACGTTGTGCTGTGAATAGTGCCGAACACGTTGTGCTGTGAATAGTGCCAAACACGTTGTGCTGTGAATAGTGCCGAACACGTTGTGCTGTGAATAGTGCCGAACACGTTGTGCTGTGAATAGTGCCGAACACGTTGTGCTGTGAATAGTGCCGAGTACGTTGTGCTGTGAAGGGTGCCGAACCCATTGCCACGTTGTGTTGTGCATAGTGCTGAACACGTTGTGCTGTGAATAGTGCCGAGTACGTTGTGCTGTGAAGGGTGCCGAACCCGTTGTCATGTTGTGTTGTGCATAGTGCTGAACACGTTGTGCTGTGAATAGTGCCGAGTACGTTGTGCTGTGAAGGGTGCTGAACCCGTTGTCAAGTTGTGTTGTGCATAGTGCTGAGCTCGTTGTCCGTTGTCTTATGTACAACGTGCCCGTCGTGAGCTATACAACGTACACGTTGTTTGCTGTACAACGTACACGTTGTCTGCTGCACAACGGATGCACAACGTATACGTTATCAGAGCTAGAGCTACGTTATCAGAGTACGTTGTCTATGCGTTGTCTGTGCCTTATCAGAGCACGTTGTCAGAGCACGTTATCAGAGCTACGTCCTTAGTGCCTTCCGAGCTACGTCCTTAGTGCCTTCTGAGCTACGTCCTTAGTGCCTTCCGAGCTACGATTGCCTGCAGGTCCAGACTGTTTTGGCCATATCTTTTGACTCGTTCGTCCGATTTTGACGATTCAACTTGCGTTGGGTTCGTACTTCGAAAAGGAACATTTTTGACGTTTTGAAATTTCCAATTTCTTCCTTATTTATTAATTATACCTCTTTAAAGGAAAAATGACAACGAAAGTGTCATGCATTAAATGTGAAAAGGTCCGGGGCTCTACATGTGGTGTGGCTATTGTCACGCCCCAAAATACCCCCTAGGAGTTTAGGGATACTTTAGGTGGACTATACAAACCTGCCAAACCATCCTGTAATGAACAAGATAAATAAGATACTAAACAATGATAATTAAAGCGCGGAAGCTAAACATAATTTGCGGAAGCGAAAACTAAAATTTTCTTTTCTTTATAATGATCCAAAATGTAGTATTCCAAGTTAACATAAATACAAAACACGTCTAAGTCTAAGGTGGACAGGCCCACCTAACAAAATACAAAAGACAAAATACAACTCTGTCTCGCTCAATAGTCATCCCCATGGGGCCAATGGTCTAAGTCTCTCGCCTCCGCCTGAGGCTCGACTACTAGATCCTCATAAGGTTCCTCCTCGCCATAGTCCTCCTCTATCCAAGGACCCGGATCACAAATGTCGAGAGGGACTCGGGTACCTACCGACATGAAAGTACGGCTGAGCATGGAATACTCAGCGAGTACAAGCCCCTAACTAAATGGTAATAACGAACAACATCATATACAAGTAATGGGAAGAGTATAGTTCATAATCATTTCTAGCAACCTCATACATAAACATTTTATCAAGTCATAATTATTATGAAACTAAAACATGTCTATGCATCATACAATTCCTCTTTGAGTTGTCCTTTTAATATTTCTTATGAGCCAGAGGTTAGCACCCGCATATCCCTGGGCTACCAACCTCCTTGACAGTACAATACCTTTCTTATGAGCCAGGGGTTAGCACCCGCACATCCCTGGGCTACCAACCCCCTTGACAGTACAATACACTTCTTATGAGCCAGAGGCTAGCACCCGCACATCCCTGGGCTACCAGCCTCCTTGACAGTACGATACCTTACTTATGAACCAGAGGTTAGCACCCGCATAATCCTGGGCTACTAACCTCCTTGACAATACCATTTCCTTCCTTATGAGCCAGAGGTTAGCACCCTTAACCGGGGCTACCAACCTCCTTGACAATACCGTTTCCTTTCTTATGAGCCAGAGGTTAGCACCCTTAACCGGGGCTACCAACCTCCTTGACAGTGCAACATTTCCGAGTCCTTTCTTATGAGCCAGGGGTTAGTACCCACATGATCCCTGGGCTACCAACCCCCTTGACAATGCAATACGTTTCTTATGAGCCAGAGGTTAGCACCCACATAATCCTGGGCTACCAACCTCATTGACAATATCCTCCATCTACATATGTGCTCGTGCATAGCAATCGTGAAATTATGAGGACATATAGCATTTTAACAATTCCCAACTCACATGAGAATTTAAGAAGCGAAATAAACACATGCATACAACTTGCCAAATGGGGAACATTTATGTGACTCATGCTTTCAAATCTTAGTTTATTCATGCATTCTATCAAACATGTGGTATTCAACCTTTTTACCTTTAGTTATTTCATATTTTCTCATTCGAACATTTCATCAAACACTTGGGGTGTGTTCATTATGCGTAATATGCCCTTCCACCATTTTTCCCATCATTCAACACATCACAACATGGCATCCAATCGCCTCCACTCCTCATCCATTCATACATTTCACCATTTGTTTGTATTATCTTGTTTATGTTTTAGGGATTTAGCATATACCAACACAAGGGAGCAATGGGGAAGATCCAACACATATTTTCTTAGAAAAATCCTAGGTTATTACCAAAGTAACTAGGAAGAGTGTACTAACCTTGAAAAGGGAAAGAAAAATCCTTGAGGATGATGTAGAAACGCTGCCCTAGCTTGGAAGAGGTACTCCACACGAGCTTGAGGTTGGATTTGGAGAATCCAAGCCTTTAGAACGGTTCTAGGGTTCTAAAACCCTTGATTCTCTCAAGTGGAAAACCCTAGATGTAAATCCCCCTTCTCTTCTCTTCCTTTCTCTCAAAACCTTCTAAGTGAGGTGAATGAAGCCCTAAAGGCTCGGGCAAGCCCTTAGGGGTAAGGGTTAACACCCAAAAGATGAAAACGCCCTTACTAAAAATTCTGCAAAACTCGATAGACCGAGCGATCGGTGCTTATGACCGATCGATCGGTTGCCTACCGAGCGATCGGTGTTTATGACCGATCAACCGGTCAAAAACTCACTCTCTGGAAAATTTCCCCATACAAAATTTCTGACCGTGCGATAGCTACCGATCGATCGGTTATGGACCGATCGATCGCTGACTGGACCGAGCGATCGGTGCTCTGTATGTCTGGACTGTTTTGACCATATCTTTTGACTCGCTCGTCGGATTTCGATGATTCAACTTGCGTTGGATCCGTCTTTCGAAAACGAACATTTCTGACGTTTCGGAATTTCCGATTTCTCCCTTATTTATTAATTAGACTACAAAAATGGCCAATTAGCTACGAAGGTGCTATTCATTAAAGTTGGAAAAGTCCGGGGTGCTACAGCTATGCAGTGTGCAACTAAGTGGAAGTAAGCATGATGCAACTAATTTATGTAGATGTATGTGCAGAGTGTAACTTAATGTGCATGCATAGTGAGCTAACATGGCGAATGTGTGTGTGTAATGCAACAAACTATGTGAAAGTATGTGTGTAGTGTAGATAACATTGTGAATGTATGTGCACAGTGAATGTGTCAAATAAGACATATCAAGGAGTGTACCAAATGAACAAAGAGCGCCGCATCAAACGTGATGCATCTGGGGTGCACCAAATGAGGGTGACTAACAAAGAGCATCAAACATGATGCAACAAAGAGCGACACATCAAACATGATGCATCTGGGGTGCACTGAATGAGGGTGACTAACAAAGAGCGACGCATCAAACATGATACATCTGGGGTGCACCGAATGAGGGTGAATAATAAAGAGTGACGAATCAAACATGATGCATTTGGGGTGCACCGAATGGGGTGACTTACAGAGAGAGATGCATCAAACATGATGCATCTGGGGTGCACCGAATGAGGGTGACTAACAAAGAGCGATGCATCAAACATGATGTGTCTGGGGTGCACCGAATGAGGTGACTTACAGAGATAATGAAAATGGATGAGAATGTACATGTGTTGGTGTGCAATTTGTGAAGCATGTGCAATGTGCGATATAGTTGACATATCTATATGCATGACATGCGATGAATATGAAAAACATGACTCACTCTATAATTCAGTCTTGCTCTTGCTTCTGGATGACTTGAGATCCTAGGCTTTGGCTGCTTTTGTTGGAGAGCTTGCTATAGAGAGATTGATTTCGACCAAGTCAAAAGACACATTGGACACTAATTACAGACCAAAATAAAACCGTTTTGAAAAAAAATGGCTTTTGAGTTTTTCAAAATAAGTGCTTTCCTTGCTCGTTGGTTTGTGAGGGGTTTGCCCTTACTGGAGATTTAATGCTTTGCCCCCATAGGCCAGGATATAGCAATGAAGATGGTTACTCAATTATGACTTTATTGCATACTGAATCTGGTCTTGCTTGGAGCCAAAGGCTTCGGATTGCGATGACGTTGAGTTTTTCAGTCCAAGTTGCTTGCCGATATGTTACCGGAGATCTGGGATAACCGCTGTCAGGATCCTGTTACCAGAACTCAACTTTCCTTTTTTTACCATTGGAATGACCAAGTTTGGGGATCACATAATTTTTGCGCAATTAGGCCGTTTCCAATTTTTACTCATGCCTATGAAGTTGATTTACTTATTCCCTTTTTGCCCCTGATAACAACATCAGGGTTGGGCTCGCATAATTTTACGCCACAGTGCCATTTCTGGTTTTCACTAGGCCTGTGATCTTCTGAGTCGAACTATCCTCTCCTGTCATTACCTGGTGGGTTTGATACAGTTGTGGGATACTTGTTTATCAACCTACTAGTACTCGTAATCTCTGAGGGATCTAGGAAGGCTTGAGATAGGACGAAACGTAGGTTAGGGGGTCGAAATCTTGGGATACCCTTTTCACTTTGAGCTTTCTTGAGCAGTTTTTTAGAGCTTTGACCTTTGTCTTTTCTTTTGATTTGGCTCTTTTTTTTCTCTTCTTTTTTTTTTTCGAATTTTGCCTTTGGCTTTTGCTTGATTGATTTTTCTTTTGAGACACTTTAATTTGCTCAAGAAAGCTGATTGATTTGACCGTACCTATTTTTCAGGTTGCTTACGTACCCTTTTCAGGATCAGGTCATGACGTAGTTCAGACTTGTACAAAATTTTGTACGAGGTGTCTCGGTATAGAAGTGTAGTGAAAGAAAGACTATTAGGCTCAAAGGGCTCACTAGTGGTCCTTAATGATGTGAAATTGATAAGTTACAAATAAGGATGAATGATGTGCCAAACATGGCCTTCTTTCATTTCCCAAAGTGACTAAGAGTACATGCAGTTTCTTGGCAAGATCTTGAGCAAGGTGCTTTTCTGATCTGATCTATGCTGATGGGCTCTAGGAGGTCTTCTTCATCCATGCGGCTGAGTCAAAGAGTATTCAGAGAATTTTTGACTAACCGTATGGGTCTTCAAAGCTGGTCATATTTTGCCCCTGGAACTGAATGAGCTAATGATTCTTGTGTGATCATTTTTCTTTAAGCTCTGGCTTGTGGCCCTGACTTATATGGCTGCTCAACTGCTTGAGATGCATTGGAATCTACTCTGCTTCTTCTGACTTTGTTCATACGAGTATCTACCTTTACCGAGGTCTGATAGCCTAACCTCTCATATTGTATAGCATTACTTCAGTGTGCGAATGATCAAGCTTCGAATGGTAGCATTGCCCATACCTTAGACTGCAAGATGTTTATTCCAATGATGCCCCAATCTGCTTAGTGAATGCCCTGCTTGTATTGACGATTGGAGGCTTGAAATTGGTGGAGCGAATTGACTGCTTCAGAAGATTATGCAAGCATTTTGCAGGTGGTGTTCTTGCGGCCTTAACTCTTGGCTTAGCAAGGTGCTAATCTTTGCATGCTTAGGGTCATTATTGAGCTTTCTCTTACTTGGTTTGGCTCAGTGGGGTCGAGGATCTCTTTTGGAGGTTTCTTTTTCTTACTCATTGACATATGTTGCCCCTGGGTACTATGAAATTGAAGTGGATGGCTTGGTGAATGTTCGGGCAGTCCCTTATTAGACCAACAAGCTTAGTTAGCACGGGAAACTCTTTTTTTTTTTTTTGGCTTCAGATCACTAACTCTTTCGGAGAAGATTTAGGTCATACCATCATGAACCTTTTTTGGCATTTTGCAAAAAGGTTGAGTCATTTTTTTCTTTTAATACCATTATATATATATAAAAGGACTATACATGACTCAACCGAAGATAAAGAAGACCAATTTTTTTTTACAGACACTATTGGCCACAGTGGCCAACAAAACGCAAAAAGAAACTTGAACAGACAAGGCTTGTAACATGTTCTGATCAATCTCGTAATAGCAAACTTGCTGGTGATGCTTCAATCATCTCTTCTGTCTCGAGAGCTTAGATGGTACGGGAGCGGCTCATTAGTTGGGATGGATGGGCCTGTCTTGGTAGAAGGGGTATCCAGCTGCAAAGATGTTACTAGGTCCGATTTCGATATCGCCCTGGTCGATTAAATTCTGGACTACATGCTTCAGGTTAAAGCATTGGTCAGTGCAATGTCCAGGCCCTTGATGGAATGCGTAGTATTGGTCCATGCAAAAATTGCGTGAAGGATTGTCTGGCGGTGGTGTAGGATGTCGAGGTTTGACCAGTTCACTCTTTATGAGGAATGGTAAAAACTGACAGAGCTTGCAGGGTAGTGGAGTGAATTTTCTGGGTGGTGCCTTGACCTGGCATGGAATGAAGTCTTGCCTTTGGGTGACTGGTTGAGCGGTTCGAGGATGATTTTGGATTTGCTCAAGTGCCGTTGCGAGCCCGTCGAGAGAATGGATGACGCCGTGCATGATGATTTGGATGTCCTCAACATTTCTATGGAGGATTTCTATGATTTTCTCATGATCTTTTGATGCTTCGTCTTGCTCCATTTCTTCAGATGGCCTTGATGAGATTGTCTCTCGATTTGCCACTCGAGGAAGGATAAGAGCTGTGAACATAAAGCGAGTTGATGCTAGACATGAGACTCAAAGGATGAAATGATGGTATAAGTTATGACATGATAACCTAAGGGACAATTCATGACATGCATGACATAGAAGATGATGAGAGCATGCAAAAAATGTGAGATGGTGATATATAGGATGATGATGATCATGTACAAGATGTGTTGCAAGACATGTTGATAGACCCTTCATGCAAATGAACAACATTCTATTTATACAATGATGAAGATATTTGTACTGAGTGCTGTGCTTGGGCCGGATCCTATTACTGATCTTTTAATAAGGGGTGATAAAATCAAGCAACTATGATATGCCCCCGGGACCTATAATCTGCTGATCTAGGGCATTTTTTTTTTTGGAATAGTTGCTAGCATCATTAGTTCATAGCTAGGGGGAATCCCTGCGGCTTGATGAGATTACCCAATTTTGAAGGACCAGTTGCCAATGTGATATTGTATGCAGATGGACCAGACTTAACTAGACCTTATGCAAGATGATATGATCAAGATATACACATGATGAATTGAATTTTTGAGCAGAATGAATTTGAGTTTAAATCTTGAAAGAAATGACTGAGTTAAACTCAGAATAACATGATGAATGATGATGATGCCAACAAATGAATTTGAATCTGGATAGAAACAATAAAAATGAAATTTTGAAATAAATTTGAATGAGGATTATAAAATCTAATGGATTGAATGTGAATTAGTGAAAACAAAATTTGACTAAAAAGCAATACCTGAGCTTAATGTAAACTTAGATAAAAAAGGTGATGAAATGAATTGAAATTGATTGAATATGAATTAACCAAAATGAGCTTTGATTAAGAAAATCCGAGTTAGATGAAAACTCAGATGAAGAATAGGGGTGATGTAGTCAAGTGGATGAGATATTAATCAAAAAAAATTTTGACTAAAAAACTTGAGTTAGATGTAACTCAGAAGATGGATGGTGATGGTATAGATTGGATATTAATCAAAATAAATTTTGACTTAAAAAACCCGAGTTAGATGTAACTCAGAAGAATGGATGATGCTGGTAGGAATTGAGATTTGAAGTGAAATTGAATGAATAGAATCGAAAGAATTAACATATTTTAAG
This sequence comes from Tetracentron sinense, assembly GCA_015143295.1. Taxonomy (NCBI): domain Eukaryota; kingdom Viridiplantae; phylum Streptophyta; class Magnoliopsida; order Trochodendrales; family Trochodendraceae; genus Tetracentron; species Tetracentron sinense. The sequence goes on from CM026570.1 coordinate 27,082,244, forward strand.
GGTGAGCTAATTCAACGCGTGTAACCCATTGGGGTGAGTGGATAGGAATCCATTTCATTTATCTGAGTTGTAGGAAACCAGAACCCAAATGGGTTAAGATAAAACTGACAAAAGGAGAGTCCATACAACCCATTTTAATGTGGGTTGGTTGGTTGCCCCTTGACCAGTTTGATCTAGGGTATTAACCTCACACATGTGTTGAGTTAACCAAAAAGGACTATGGTTCACACCTATCTAACATAAAATAGGGCCCATACAAGCTCCAAAATAAGTTAGGTAGAGGGATAGGGATATCCCTATATCTAAACAAAATGAGGGAGCGGCTTACATTGAGAGCAGAATAGGGATAAGGTTGTCCCTCTTGGCGGGTTGCTCTTGATTTATGCTCAAACAGCGATTTATAATCTACATGCTTATACTGGTGTATGATGGGTTTTGACTATAAGGTTGAGGAACACTTGACCATATATGCGACTACTCAGTATAGAACATACCTGAAAAGGGACGATTGGAGCAAGCGGGAAAGATTAATCGTGTTTACCGGAGATAACTATCCCTTGATTGTAAGCTTACTGGATCCAAACTAGTTAGGTGATGAGTTTTTATTCTATTATGAAATGAATATGAATGCATTAATCAAAATCAAGCAATGAATAAAAATGGGACTCTAAGCATGTTGCTAAGTTTTGCAAACAAATGTTCGATGATTTAATAATAATGACAGAAAAATTTGCAGCATATAGATGAAACTGAAAAATTCTGATGTGATTTTTGGTATTTGATTCAGACTTAGGTTTTGGCTTGAATACTGCTCCCCAGCAGAGTTGCCAGCTGTGAGTACTTGAATTTTAACCCCCATTCCCGATCAGGATTGAACCCGATGAGGAATAACGATAAATTGCAATTGAAAAGAGAGTCGCCACCTATCTAATTCTGAGGGAAATAGGTCCCTGAAATGGTTGGATAAGGCATGATCTGGAAGTCAGAGGTCAGGGTAAGGGATTCAGTTGAATTAGGGGAAGGTGTTAGGCACCCCTAAACTCCCATCCGAAGAAGGTTACCTACTCCCTAAGTCTTAATAAAATAAAGAAAATCATAAAGAAGCTTGCAGTTTGATCTATATGCTGAGCAATGTAGTATTGACTGAAATAAATGAATTGAGATAGATAGGATAAGAACGAAATAGAGATTCTATCTTAGGGGAGCTGAACCCAATAAGGGTTGCCTATGTATCCACTGTTGGTGGAATCAAGCCGCATGTAGTTAGTTCCATAAGGCGATGGATGGTTTGATTGATTGGGGATGGTTTGATTTGATTGATTGGAGATTGATGGGTAACGCTGATTTGGGTGCGAAATGACATTTTTAGCTCATGCTGAGGAGCGGGGGGTAATTTAAGCTCTTGTCGGGGAGCATCTAGAGGTAGATATTTGAACAGGGTTTGAATCGAGGCTCTGACAGGGGTTTGACTAGGTAGGTAGGGTTTAGCTAGGGTTTAGGTAGGGTTTAACCAGGGTTAAGCTAGGGTTAACTAGGTTAAGCTAGGATTTACTTAGGGTTTAACTATGGTTAAACTGGGGTTTAGCTAGGGTTTACCCAGGGTTTAGGTAGGGTTAAGCTGGGGTTTAGCTAGGGTTGATTAGGGTTAAGTTGAGGTTTACGTAGGGTTTAACTAGGTTAAGCTGGGGTTTACCTAGGGTTTAACTAGGGTTAAGTTAGGGTTTACCTAGGGTTTAACTAGGGTTTACCTAGGGTTAAGCTGGGATTTAACTATGATTAGTTGGGGTTTACCTAGGGTTTAACTAGGGTTAATCTAGTGTTTAGGGCAGAGGTTCGACTAGACAGGACTATATTTGAACTGGGATTTAGGCAGGGGTTTGATTAGATGAGGCTATTTTTGAACTGGGATTTGGGTAAGGGTTCGATAGGGCGATGCTATATTTGAAGTGAGATTTGGGTAGGGGTTCGACTAGGCAAGGCTATATTTGAATTGGGATTTGGGCAGGGGTTCGACTAGGCGAGGTATATTTGAACTGGGATTTGAGCAGGGGTTTGACAGGGCAAGCAGTCTAAGAAGTTAAAGCAATTTAAAGTGTTTAAAAAATAATTTAACTACTAAAAGATAAAGCAAAAGACAAGTTTTGGAGAAAAATTACCTTCTGGAAAATCCAAAAGGGTCTTTAAAAGAGGTCCCGAGAATCGACCATTCGCAATCGACTTTCCCGGGAATCCGAGCGCTACAAGGGGTTTTGAAGAAGAAAAGGGAGAGAGAGGAGAGTGAATGGAATGAGAATGAAGGAGATGGGGTGGGGTATTTAGAGGGATGAAAAAAATAGGGGGTCTCTACTTCAAGTAGTGCCCCTATTTGGATATTTTTGAAACAATAGGCAGCAATGAACAGTAAGGCGGCAAAACAGGGACAAAAGGGTAATTTAATGAGGGTGCTGTTTCAAGTAGGGCCCTTATTTAGGATATTTTTAAATACGATGTCGACAGGGTAGACCAGTCTAAGGAGAAGGGCATTTCTGTAAATAAGGGGGTGCTATTTGAAGTAGCATCCCTATTTAGGGGTTAAAAATTCCTTTTGTGCCACGTGGCAATCTCCGATTCGTCGAAAAACTATTTTTCTGTTTTAAGCCCGTTTTGATCCAAAAATAGTCAAAATTGAACTGATAAAATCCAGAAAAATATTCTAGATAAAATATGAATTATTTAATACTTTTTAGGGGTATTTTAGTCATTTTTTTTATCCTAGGGGCATTTTGGTCATTTTTTTACCTCAGGGCTATTTTTGAAAATCGAAGCACGCGGAATGAGGGTTTTAAAAGATGATTTTTAAAATGGTTTTTAAGAGTACAACAAGAGACTAAAGGGGTGCAAAATTGAGGTGCTTACAATTACAATTACCTCTAATAGAGTTTATATAGAGATTACATTGACCTTAGGATAAAAAGCTAATCTAATCAAATCCTTGATTGATACTAATCCAATATTGTGATGAGATACACTTGAATGATTTAGTGTATCTCATTCACATTATTACAACACTCCTCATATATTCTCTAATAACCCCTACATGTTATTAAAATGCCCAATTACATCAATGGAGGGAACATGAAGCCTTACTCCTAAACCATCAAGCAATGATTCACTATAAAACTATTCCTAAAATTGAGTAGGTTTCTGAACCTCCTTCTTTGGCCTACCTTGAGAAGAACCAATTGTTGATATGATTTCAGTTGCTTTATTCTTCTTATTTCTATTTGAAGTCATTGTTGAAAATCGTCTTCTTGTTGGGGCTCTTCAATAAGAATATTATTGCCGACTTGTTGTGACTCACCTAACACATTCCCATTTTGATGGTTAGTCAATCTAGAATTTCTTTTGTCAAAAAAAATCTTAGCATAATTCAATGCTCGACAATAGGAGTGGCATCAAATCCTTTGTAAGTTCATATTTTTGTATTGACTTATTCCATTGTCAAAACAATGTGTCATGTGTCTTGTGTTCTTGCCTACAAGCATCCAAGACAAGTGAAGATGAAGACCGAAGAAGATCAACCGAAGACATTCCGATCATCGCCTTTGTTTCCCTCCATAGGATTGTAAGTGGCCTAGATACCATGTTACCTTAGGTGGATTGACCTAGAAAAGTTTCTTTACTGTAGGTGGTTAGTAGCTTGCTGTTGATTGAAGATTTTGAGGCAAAATATGCAAAACTGTTTTTCTATCAATAGAGGGGTATTTTGATAATTTTAATTCATCCAAAATTTATGAAAATTTGCGTAGATTATATATGATCCAAAGTAGTCATGATTCAAATTTGAGCTTAATCCGATAAAAATTGACCTCTCTAGAATTATTAAAAGTTTGAGCGGCAAAATTGTAGATAGGGTGAATAGTAATCATATGAATAGTAACCATGTGAATAGTATTTTTAACAGTTCTAAATACTTTACAAATATGTTTTTGGGCTCTATTAATAGTGTTTGTTCCCCATAACGAACAAGAGTTATGAGAGAGCTTTATTAAGATAATTAGGGTTTCCCAAACTCATTCTCCTCTTTTTTAAGAATAACTGTAAGATCGTAAATCCAGATCATCGAGAAGAGGCGACTGTGGATGTAAACCAACAACTCATGATCGACCCCCTTGAGTCAGATCCGGGTGTTAGAACCATTAGAAAATATGTTATTACATGCTCCTAATCTCTCTTTTATAGAGAGAATCACCCGTAACCAATGCCTTTATAGTTACATGTAACCGATGTTTTTAAGGTTGTCATTACATTATCTGGTCAAGGGTTTCAGATCCCTTCTTGTTGACTCAACTAAATGACTATTACAGCTAATAATTCTAATACTCCCACTTGGCTTTAAGAGTCATTTTTCATATCATTTGTTGTAGCCTTATTCAATCAACATGTCCGGACAAACATTTTCTCTGTTAATGATTTAATAACAATCATTTTGGCGATGGATCTAGAAGAAAACAAGATCCTCATTTTCAACTACATCTCTGACACATTGTTATGCTTCTATTAGCATATTAATCTCGGCTCAGTTCTCGGAGTATAAATTTTATGGATCCATCAGTCTTTACTAACTTCAATTTATCAATGAAGTGTTTTAACTAGATAACTTCTCAAGCAGTACAATAGCATGACATTTACTCTACTTTAACGGAGGTTTATTTCTTGTTATTCTACAACACTTCTCTAATGGTAAACTTATAACTGAATATCAACTTTCATTATGTCCACGTTATCACCTTAATCAACATTTGCATATATGTCGCGTCCCAAAATACCCCCTAGGAGTTAAGGGATACTTTAGAGGTGACTATTCGTACATGTTTAACCATCCTGTAATGAATAAGGTGTTGGACATGATGCCCAGAAAAGTCATTTAGATTGTTAGAACCTTATTAATTTGATTAATAAATGCTTCTTCTTAATCTATTGTGTATTCATTATGGGTAATTGACTATGATCATGAGATGATCTATACGATATGAGATATCGATAAAGGTCCATAGGATATATTGTAGGAAAGTTATGTGATTAGATTATCACAGGTAGATATAACTTTTCGATTCCTTATACCTTATATAGTCACAGCTGTGAGTGAAGCTGGGCACTTCACTTATATGGCTGCCAGAATGTTAAGATGTTCTCAATAGTTGAGATGTAGTTCTATCTCGAACTATTGTAGTGAAGACTACACATCAACATATGGGTGCTTAAATGTACACTGACTGATTACATTCAATGAGAGACCTCTTGCATAAACATACTATCAGATAGTTGGTCTCTCATTCACATTGAACGGTTTCGATGATCCTTAGATCTGATGAGTTCATCTATGACTGGGCAGTGATCTGACTATTTTGATTCCACCAACGTATTTTCTAACTTAGGGAATACAATACAGTGACAGTTGGATAGTCAGAAAGTTGTTCGAGTCTTGATGAATTTCAAACAAGAAATACATGCTCATTAATTTGAAAGATTATCCAAGTTTTGGGTAAGACAGTTGATTAAGTTCAAATCCCGCGCAGGTGATTTTGAAAACAAAATAAGTTTTGAAATATACTTTTATTAAAAGGTATTATACTTATAAAAAGATTTTTTCAAAATGTTTTTCATGAGAAATTGTTTCTCATGACTTAATCATAAGTCTTGGAAACCCGGATGATTTGCAATGGGCTATGGGTTAGATAGTATGTCAATCTCGAAGGCCCATTAGGGATAATGTATTTGGAAGGATAAATCGAATTTAAAATTTCATGTGGCGGGATCTATAATGGTTAATGTTCATACACTAGGATTCAATTGCAACATGGATATCTCACGTCACTTACAATTCCGATGTAATTCTCGTTTAGGGTCAATGGGATAACATTGGATAAGCCAGGGTAAGAATGTCCCAGAGCAATCTGTGGAGGTGCTTACATAAGAAATACAAGCTCAATAATTGATTAAAAGTTAATCAATTATTTTAAGTGATTAAAAGTTAATTATTTAATTAAATAGATTAATAGTTAATCTATTGTTTAAATTAATTGTTAATTTAAACTAAGTGATTATTTTAGTAATTATTTGATTAACATAATTAAAGGGGAAATGGGTTTGACCCATATTCATAAACCTATTAAAATGGACCTTTAATATGGGCCAAAGCCCATGGGTTTAAACCCTAGGGTGGGGCGCCCACTTGAGGAATCCTAATTGGATTAGGATTTGTTTAATTGAATAATTATTGAAATATAATTCCTTTTATTATGGAATTAAAATCCAGTGTTGGATTGCAATTAGGATTAAGATGTTATTGTAATTAGATTACAATAAGGAGTTTTAACTCCTCAAATCCCACGCCCCATAGAAGCTCACGCCCCCTACCCCCTTGTGGATTCCTAGTTTGACTAGGTTTCCTACTTTGGTGTAGGATGTTGACTTATCCATTTTTAATTAAGGAATCCTCTTATAATAAGGACTCTTTAATTAATAGGATTACTATAACTAAAGTAGTTATAAATTAAGTAGGAGTTTATTTAATTAATAATAAGAGTTATTGTTAATTAATAAATCCTACTAGATAAGATTAAGTTGGAGTAGGATTATGATAAGATCCTAGTCTATAAATATCCCAACACCCTAGACCATTAAGTAGAATTTTCCAGAATTTTTTCTCTCTTCTCCTCTCTCTCTCCAAACTGTGAGCCCTAGGGGAGACCCCTAGGGATTTTCGTGAGCTATATTGGTGGTCCTAGTTGGGTTTTGCAAATCTAGGGTTTTGAACCTTAATATTATTTGTAGAGCCCCAAACTTTTTCATGCTTAATACATGGCACTTTCGTTGCCATTTTGCCTTTAAAGAGGTAAAATTAATAAATAAGGAAGAAATTGAAAATTTTGAAATGTCAGAAATGTTCCTTTTCGAAGTACGAACTCAACGCAAGTTGAATCGTCAAAATCGGACGAACGAGTCAAAAGATATGGCCAAAACAGTCTGGACCTGTAGGCAATCGTAGCTCGGTTATGCACTAAGGACGTAGCTCTGATAACGTATACGTTGTGCATCCGTCGTGCAGCAGACAACGTGTGCGTTGTACAGCAAACAATGAGTACGTTGTACAGCTCACAACGGGTACGTTGTACATAAGACAACGGACAACGAGTTCAGCACTATTCACAGCACAACGTGTGTGGCACTGTTCACGGCACAACGTGTTTGGCACTGTTCACAGCACAACGTGTTCAGCACTATTCACAGCACAACGTGTTTGGCACTGTTCACTGCACAACGTGTTTGGCACTGTTCACAGCACAACGTGTTCGGAACTGTTCACAGCACAACGTGTTCGGCACTGTTCACAGCACAACGTGTTCGGCACTGTTCACAGCACAACGTGTTCGGCACTGTTCACAGCACAACGTGTTCGGCACTGTTCACTGCACAACGTGTTTGGCACTGTTCACTGCACAACGTGTTTGGCATTGTTCACAGCACAACGTGTTCAGCACTGTTCACAGCACAACGTGTTTGGCACTGTTCACAGCACAACGTGTTCAGCACTGTTCACAGCACAACGTGTTTGGCACTGTTCACAGCACAACGTGTTTGGCACTATTCACAGCTCAACGTGCTCAGCACTCGTGTTTTTGCAGAAATTTCAGTAAGGGTATTATGATCTTTTGGTCGGTTCACTCTTACCTTAAGAGTTTAACCCGAGCCTTTAGGGCATCATTCGACACTTAGAGAGTTTGAGAGAATAGGAGAAAGGGGAGAAGACGATTCCAACCTAGGATTTCCATTTTTGGAGAGAAATCAAGGGGTTTGTGAACCCACACTCCACTCAAGCCCATTTTTCTTCAAGATCAAGGCACAAACTCGTGAGGAGCATCTCCTCAAGTTAGGGCAGCAACTCACGGTTGTTTTTGGAAGGGGATTTCTTCCTCACTTGATCAAGGTCGGTACGTTTTGCTACCCTCCTAGTTATAGTTCCTCTTTTCCCTTTATTCCTTTTGTTTTCCTTCATTTACACATGTATTATGAGATGGGTTGTGAATGGTGAATGGGAATGGTGAATGGAGATGAATGTGGGCGATTGGATGCCGTGTGTATTGATGTGATGGATGAACGGGGAGGGCATTGTACCATAATGAACATACATATGTGATGTGAGTAAAACCCACCTAGAAAAGCATGATTTAGGTTAAATGAGTAATGAATAATGAACACACCATGTTTGATGAAATGCCAAGGTGAATAAAGTGAGTTGTAAATTAGGAAATGCATGCCAAATAAATTATGAATATTGCTAGGGCCTATGATAGTGTGTTTTCTTGCTTTTCCTAAATGATATGAATATTACATTGCTCAATCATTGATGTTATATGTGTTGTGAAATTACCCAATTGTCATATTTAAATTTAAATGCAAGTATGTACACGGTTCCCACGAGCACGGCATGCATGACATGATTTATCGAGGTTTCCAAGAACATGGTTAGAGGTGGGACATATCCTACGATATGTTTTACCTCTCTTTTCACAAGAAAACAAGAACCAACATTCCACGAGGGGTCTCCCCTCACTCACAAGTGCATATCATGAAGAAGGGCCTCCCTTCCCTCGCAAGTACATACATATCATGAAGAAGGGTCTCCCTTCCCTCGCAAGTGCATTGCATAAAGAAGGGTCTCCCTTCCCTCTCAAGGCATCTCTCAAGCGCATCTCACTAGGATATCTCACAAGTGTAGCTCACAAGTTACATGATCACAAGCAAGCACGCATGACATGCATGACATGACACGACGTACAAGAATCAAGCAAGATAGACAAGACGAGTTTTCAAGCACGAAAATGGTACTTTAAGTCAAGTTAAGCGCACGGTGTTTTCAAGGGTTTATCGGCTTTCATGAATGCAACATGATGAAATATATTGCTTTACTTCCTTGTATGATATGAATTGTTTCTGTCTAACATATATGAATTGCTCCTGATTTATGTATTGCCATTTTTATGCTATGACTATTGGTTAGTATTTGGTACCCGCTGAGTATTCCATGCTCAGCCGTACTTCTTATGTCGGCAGGTTCTGAGGGAGCTGTTGCTCCATTTGATGTTTGTGCTCCTGGTCCACGGGTGGAGGAGGAGTACATCGAGGAGCCTTTGGAGGAACCTCCCGTAGAGGGTTATCAGTAGGTGGCGTTAGATTCTGAGTGAATAGCTGTGGGTGAGATGAGATATATACATTCATGTATTTTGGCGGGTCTGTCCGCACTTTCTTTTGGATTCCTTTTGTGTAAACTTGGATTCGTATATACATAGAGGTTTGTTTAGACTTCCGCTGTGCTATGTTAGAGTATGTTTCCACTGTTTATATCCTCTATTGTATATGCTCTGTGGGTTTTTGCAGGTTGGTTTGTCAAGCAAGTCATGTAAGCCATGATTAGTCGTCCAAAGTTCACTTTAACTCCTAGGGTGGGTTTTGGGTCGCGACATTATTGGTGATAGAAGGTCTACACCATTGATCAATCTTCTTCCTCTTGCTTCTATAATTCCAAAGGAGATTCTAAAGCTTCGTGGGGATAGCGAAGAACAAGGATCGAACTTCTAGTATTTTTTCGGAGAAATCTCTACAAAGAGTTCTGATGGTTCGAGTGGATTAAGCTTCATTGGTGAAAAACATTCACCAAGGTGATATGACTAAAACTCTTAGATAATTTTGATGCTTTTTATGGTGTTAAGATCTAGGAGATCCAGTTTCCTTATAAATTTTTATCCGGATCCCCATTCATAAGGTAAACATAACAGAATAATAACATTTAAACAAAGTGCGGAAGCTATTTCATGGATGCGGAAGCATGAACTAACTTTTTCTTTTCTTCTATAACTCAAAACAGTATTGCAAGTAAACATATACATGATACATCAAGTCAGAGGTGGACATACCCACCTATCAAAATACAAAATGAGAAATCTCACGTTGCGCCCCAAAATCCCACCTAACTTAATGTGAGACCTTGACACGTGACTTAAAACATTAATTCCATAACTTTCTGTCAAACAGCATTTAAGGCATTCTAAAAACATGGACCTAAAAATTTTTCTCTTCAAATAAATGCTAATCAAGTCCAACATCTAAAATAAATATTAAGACATCATAATCAATTTAAAATCATCCTCTATGAATCCCCAATCATGAATTCAAACTAACTATGAATCCAAAATTAGTCTATTACAAGGTCTAAAATTCAAAATCCAAAGTATTAGTGATCTAATGTCTGGAGTATGGCCAGCAATCCAAATTCCATTTTCCATCAGGGTAATCACCTGCTGGCTTGGTCTTCCTGCTCCTCCTCGTACTCTTCCTCCTCCCAATGTCCTAGAGCACCGGTATCAAAACTATAACCTGCCGACAACAATAGTTATCGGCTGAGTAACAAGTTACCCAGCGAATATACAAAATCCTATCTAACAATATAATGATATTTAATATGAATATGGTTTAAGATTTCAACATAACATGTAAACATATAACAATTCAGAGTGCGGAAGCATAATTAAATTTCGAGTCTTACACATGATCACTTGTGCTTATTTCTCTTGTTTATCTTACTTATTTTCTTGTCCGTGAATTTATCCAACAACATACGAATGTAATAACTTAAAATAACTCTATACCATATATTGGGTAGAGACTAACATATACCCTACTTTCCGAGGTACCACACAATATACACATTATCCGGTGCATACGGCTTGTCTACACATTATCCGGTGTATACGGCTTGTCTACACATTATCCGGTGTATACGGCTTGTCTACACATTCGCCGGTGTATATGGCTGGTCTTGCCTTGATCATAGGCCTGTAGGTACTCGATCAGTGCAAAACTCAATTATGCATAATGCTTGTATCCTTGTGTACATGCATAATAGTTGTCAGCTTGTTTCTTGTTATCATACTTGTTTATGTCCAATTTCGTGAATAAGTGTGAGTGAAATAACGATGATTATAAATCATTCACAATTTAAACATACAGAATTTCTCATAATTGATCAACATAAAATATGAGTTTATCAAGTTTTCGACAACAAAGATAGGGACAATTTAATTCATCATGTCTCAATTTCCAATACATAATTTTAATTAAATTAATCTCTCAAACCCTAGTTTATAACATACTATAATTTCAAAACACATAGAATCACTCCATCAAATTTAACCATCATCATTTCCTCCATTCTTCATCACACAATAAACCACAAGATCATCCCCTTTCCTCCTGTTGATATAATAATTAAATCACAAGAACATCTTTAACATTATCAGTATCTTTCGCAAGAAAATCATAAATTTAAGCTCTCTAAACATCATATATAATTTCCATGAGGAAATCATGGTCTAAAGCATTCTCAAAATCATCATATATATTTTCCATAAGAAGATCATGATTAAAACACTCTTTCTAACGTCATATATATTTTCATATGAAATCATAATTTAAAAACATCACATGTATGCTTAATCTTGCTTGTTCTTGCTTTAGATCTATCACTTTCAAAATTTTATATTAACATCACTATATTGAAAGGAATGAAGTTATATTTACCTCTCACGATCGCTTCCCTACGATCACACGCTTGCGAATGGCGTTGATCTACAATTTTACGCCCTTTCTCCTTGAAAAGCCTTTAATCTCCCTTCTTGGATGTAACGACCCCAAAATCCCACAAGGCTAAAATAGGACTTTGGGATCGCCACATTACTTAAACCTGCTTAAAATCTATGCATACAAGGCTTACTACACGAGTCTCCAAAAATGAGGATAATATAATTTCTGATATATCAACTGTAACCAACTAAATAGCACAAGTCTATAGTCAACAAATACAACCCACTAAAACCAAAGAGTCTGATACACAACTATAAAAGTCTACTAAGCAACATCTACTCAAGTCTAATACAACTCTCTCAATCAAATGAAATCAAAACTAAGAGGTGTAGCCACCCAAGTCTCTGGCTCCCTCCTTGATGAGCTCACCTTCTCCTCCTTCCTCGATGTAAGTTTCCTCAACCCACGGCTCTGCCGTGTACTCCTGCTCTAAACCTGCCAAGACGAAGTCCGGCTGAGTACAAAGGTACTCAGTGTATATAAAATCTAACCAACATTAATAATACACCTGCATTTAGTTAGAAACATATCCAATAACATAATAACATAGTCAGAGTGCGGAAGAACGTGTGCGCATATACATCATATCATCACCTTGACTCATGTACTTGTGAGAATCTTAAACTTGGAAGACAATACACTTATGAGTTGCTTATGCTTATGAGACCACGTGCTTGTGAGATGCTTATGCTTATGCACTTATTCATATCACACAATAATGAGACATGCCGTTCTTGGCGGATACGGACCATGCCTTAGAAATCATATGGTTGACATGCCGTTCTTGGCGGATACGAACCATGTCTAAGAATCAGGTTGACATGCCGTTCTTGGCGGATACGGACCATGCCATGCTTATGCTTATTCAGAATGTCATACGTATGCCATGCTCATGCTTGTGGTCCACATGTGTGACTTGTGAGACTCTTATCTTAACATACACGTGTATATGTGCTTAAGTGTCGAAATTAACATTCGAGTTGGTAATTGCTTAGATTCCGATCTCCCACCATGGAAACTCCACTATACTGTCCCATACCAAATAGTTAGAGAATTCCCGGTTTGAGAGATGTTCCTCTAAGTTCTTATCTTCCCGACTATCAATTTCCATGCAAATAATTAGACATACTTAACCAACAATTCACATATACATATCTTATCATAATTCATATCGCAATTCATAATCAATTTACCACCATTTCATAAGAGTATAATAGCATTTATCCTTTCAAGCATTTTCACAAACACCTTGTGTACGCATAATATGAATCCATTTCCCTTCTATATTTCCAAACATTCATCAAACCATAATTCATCCATACAATCAATTCACTATTTACATCCACATATTAATCCCATCCTCCATACATTTCCCATCCTCCATATATTCTATCCACATCCAATCCACATTTCCATCTACATTTCCATCAATAATTAGCTTACTTCATAGAAAATTTGGGAAAATGCATTTAATCTCCATTCTATCATTTCTATCAAATTAATATTCACAAAACATTAAAATAGAGTTGATTTGGATAGTATATCGACCTTAGGAATCCTTCCCTTGGATTCAAAACGCTCCCGAGGAGATTTGGAGAAGCTTTGAGGACGATCTCCAAGCTTTCCTCTCAATCTTCTAGCAACCTCCTTCTTCTCCAAGCAACCCTCTCCCTCAAACCCTAGGTTTTCTCCCACTTTTTGCCAAATTAGGTTAGAAATAGGTAGAGTATTTTAATATTTCGAGTAGGACCCCCTATTTATAGCCCCAAGGTCTGAGAATAAAAAGACCAAAAAACCCATACTAAAATTCTGTAAAAATCACGAAAGACCGAGCGATCGGTGGTTATGACCGATCGATCGGTTCTCAACCGAGCGATCGGTGCTCTTGACCGGGTGATCGGTCAAAAAAGCACTCACTGGAAATTTTTCCCATACAAAATTTTGGACCAGTCGATAGATACCGATCGATCGGTCCAAAACCGATCGATCGCTACTTCTGACCGAGCGATCGGTTGCCTACAGATTTTTGACCCGCTTTACTGTTTCGGCCATAACTTTTGACTCATTCGTCGGATTTCGACGATTCAACTTGCGTTGGATTCGTCTTTCGAAAACGAACATTTCTGGCATTTTAGAATTTCTAAATTCTACTTAATTAATAGACTAAATTATCCCCAAAGTTGACTGATCTGCAATTCTATTAGATAAAACCCACCATTGACTTGGCTTAAACTCAAAATAAGGAAAAACATTAAACATGAACTTCGAAGAGGGTTCCAACAGCTTCCTAATGGTTCAAGAATCACTCAATTCTAGTAAACGGTACCAAAACTAGAGCTTCCTAAAGTTTAGGGTGTGATATGACATCCCTCCGTTACAAGTTTGATTAAGCCTAGTTTACGCCACACCAAATAAATATGTAATACAATAAACATCAAAACATCACAAGGACTATAATACCCCTAATACAATGAAGTAAAAACATGAAAAAGATTCGGGGTCTCTACATTGGATCTCTCAAAAATCACTTCTCTCACTCTCTTTTAGGTCTAAAAAGCTTTAGGGACCTTTCAAAACCCTCAACCTACGACTAAAAGGGGTATATATAGTGTTGGGAGCCCTAGGGACTCCACAATATAGAAATTGCGCAAATCCACCGCCGAACAGCGTTTTGGATGATCGATCGCCCGCCGGTGGTGAACGATCGCTGGCGGTTTTTTTTTTAAAAACTCTTTTGGTGCTTTTTGATTTTCTTTCTTTTCATGCAATTAAACCTCAAAAATGACTTGAATTTAACGCTTTATTTGGGTTTTAAAATCACTACATTTCGCATTAAATTTATAGGCTTAACTACATTAAAAGAATTAACCACATGATTCCATAGTATTTAATAAAGTTCACAAACATTTAGAAAATAAATTCGGGTCCCTACACTCACAACTCTCTCTCGCTCAATAATCACCCCCGTGGGGCCAATGGTTTAGGTCCCTCACCTCGGCCTGAGGCTCAACTACCGACTCCTCATATGGTTCTTCCTCACCGTAGTCCTCCTCAACCCAAGGACCCGGAGTACAAATATAAAAAGGGACCCGTGCACCTGCCGACATAAAAGTACGGTTGAGTATGGAATACTCAGCGAGTACAAGCCACTAACTAACAATAGCAATAACAAAGCATTACAATAATAACCACTATACACAACCTCAACTTTAAGCGATACTAGCAACATATGGCATGCATAACATTTAAAGTAAAGCAAGGTAATAATCCTGGCATGCTTGAATGAATGCGAACCTTGACATGCTTGAATGAATGTAAAAACTCCAGTAAAACCCATATTTAGAAATCATGACTTGTTCTTGAAAATAGCTTTTCTTGTTTTACAAAACTTGCTTGTCGTGTTAAAACTTGTTCTTGTATCGTGGGAATCACACCTGTCTTGCTTGTTCTTGTTATGTTCTTGTCATATTCTTGACATGTTCTTGACTTGACTAGCACCTGTCTTGTGAGCCAGACGTTAGTGTCCTTGAGGCGACTTGTGAGAGCCGGGAATGTAAATTCCCTTCAACGAAATATACATATATAGAAAAGGTACACCAACCTCCTTATCTTGTTTTCTTGTGAGCCAAGTATGACATATCTTGCAATATGCCTTACCCTTGACCGGCCCGATGTCCGGCTTTATCATTCATACTTGTTTTTCTTGTGAGCCAGGTATGACATATCCTAGGGATATGTCTTACCCTTGACCGGCCCGATGTCCGGCTTTATCAATCGTATCGTGAATCACATTCTTGTTCTTGTTCTTGTTTGTTTCTTGTGTACATATACTTTAGAAAACCGAATCATTCATGCATGGGTGCATTTGTGTAGCATTTATAGTAAGCATGATTGCATGCCTAAATAGCAGGATCACATGAGTATAGCATTTCAATTCCTAACATAATCATATGAGAGTTTAGACTAGCATGTATAACATTGGATAATTTACTATTTTAAGAAAACTACATAGATCATGCTTTCATGTTCTTCATTAAATCTGTTTAATTCTCATTTAGGTCTTTCACCAAACACATGGCGTGCAACACATGTATAGCAATTTCATTTCAACTCCTTAGTGCATACATTTCATCAACATCAAAGTGTGTTAATTATTTGTAAGATGCCCTTCCACCATTTTTCTATCACACCACACATCCACACGGCATCCAATCACCTCAATCACTTCCATCCATACATCCCACACTTTTCATTTTTCTTGTTTATATTTAGGGAAAGTGATATGTTTCAAAAAGGGAAATAACACAAGATTAACATCATCAAAATCATCTTTTTCAATAAAGGAAACTAGGTTATTGCTAAGTGAGTTAGTAGGGTGTACTAACCTTGAAGAAAAGAAGAAAACCCTTGAGAATGCCGTGGAAGACGCTGCCCTAGCTTCGAAAAGAACTCCACACATGCTTGAGGGTGGATTTGAGAAATCCAAGCCCTTGGGATGATTCTAGGGTGTTTAAACCCTTGATCTTTCTCTCAAATGCATGAGACCTTTAGGAACCCTAGGTTCTCTCTCCCTCTCTCTTAAATATCTCTAAGGATGGTGTGTGGGGACCCAAGGCTCGAGCAAGACTTATAAAGCCAAGGGGTGATGGTCAAAAGACCTAAAATGCCCTTAATGAAATTCTACAAAAACGTGAAAGACCGAGCGATCGGTGCTTATGACCGAAGCGATCGGTGGCCTACCGATCGACCGATGTTCTTTACCAAGTGATCGGTTGAAAACACCCTCTCTGAAATTTTTCCCCATACAAAATTTTGGATTGGTCGACAGATACCGATCGATCGGTTTTGGACTGATCGATCACTATTTTGGACCAAGCGATCGGTTGTGGACCGATCGATCTCTAGCCTGATCGGTGCTCTGCAGGTTTTTGCTGTTTCGGCCATATCTTTTGACTTGTTCGTCGGATTTTGACGATTCAACTTGCATTGGATTCGTCATTCGAAAAGGAACATTTCCGACTTCCAAATTCTTCTTTATTTATTAATTGGACTACGTGACAAATAAATTGGCTAAAATATTGTTCATTAAGTACAGAAAGTTTCGAGGCGCTACAATATATCAGTAGGGTTATGCTTGCCTAACAAGCTTTCCTCTCATATTTATGGGGCCAAATAGATACAGAACCAGAAAAAAGAACCAGAGCACCCTGCGACCCTCATGTCAAGGTGTTGCACAGGAGCTCATCTCCCTTTGAAATGCCAAGGAAGAATACTGTCGAAGAAATTCTTCAGATAGAAACCAAAAATACCCAACGACTCCACCAAAAAGGGTACGCAACTACCGGTCGACACCAAGAAGACCTAGAAAACAAAGGTCAAGAGGATCAAACGATGTCTCTGTCATAGCTCACTCTGTTCGCAGGTAATTGAGGGTCGACATTCTAGTTTCCAATCACTTCATTCAAGAAGAACCGAAGACCAGAAACACCACACCCTCACCATGATAGGGTGTCTATTAATGTTATTGTTGCAAGAGACCGTTCAACTCTAGGACAGCTTACAACTCCTGTATTCCATGAAGTGGAACACTGCCCAAGCAAGACCTGTCATCAAGCCAAAATTCTCCAATCTCAATTGCTGCCGTTTTAGCTGTCTTAGACAAAAAAGGATCTTCTAGAGCGGTTGAAACACTGATCACTAATCAAAGAGTTCCAAGGAGGAAGAGGAGCTATTGAAATAGGGCAAGGGGCAAGGAGAAAACCTAAGATCCAATTCCGTCCAAGTTGGACGACGAGTAAAGCTCCCCAAGGACAGGAACAACAGTCTGCTCCTGAGTTGGACAATAATGTACCCCGGATTGGTTAGAATAAGAAGTAACCCCATTAACTTCTCCAAGAGAGTCGAGAAGAACCCCTCCAATGGAGGACTACGACTTTGAGGACCAATCCTCCCCCCTACAGTGCCGGAAGTAGCGTCGGAATTGCCTCCAAGAGTTTCTACTACACCCAACCCTCTATATAGAATGCCTAGATCCTTCTTTCAGAAGAAGAGTTTCCAAGGATGCTCCCTTCACAAGGATCAAGATCCAAGCGGTCGGTAGCGGTTATGATGAAAATTTTAGATGGGGACGGGAACCAAGAAAACCGCCCTTCAATGTCGGTGTTACCCAAGGATAGGACCCTAGAGGGGGGTGCATAGGGTCTATGACAATTTTAAAATTCTTTCTACTTCCTTAAGTGGAATTTCAACTTTTACAAGTTTAAAGGAAATAGAAATTAGCAATTCTACCCAAGCAATATAAACAAGAATATGAAGAAAAGGGATAGAGAGAATGCAAACACGACTTGACACACAATGTTGTTCTTGAGATTCGGCAACCCGCCTATGTCCCCTCCTTAAGCTTCCCCGCTCAAGGATTCACCACGATTTATTCAATCGTCGATCTTCTTCCGGGTGAAGATCAAACCTATACAATCTCTCTTCCGGGTCGAGATCAAACCTTGCTAGGGAAAAATCTTCCCTAAACTTAATCCACTTTCCAGGTAGTGACCAGACCTTCCCAATCTCTTTCCGGGTAGAGATCAAACCTTACAAAGCTTCTGGCTTCACAGACAAGAGTCTCACAGACCACTTGATTTTACAACCTCTTTGACAAGAGAAGTTTTGCACTCAAATAATGCTCCTTACATGAGCTGATAAATGCCTTGGACACTCACTAAAAATCTGCTAATGATTGGAGTTAAAAAGCTCAAGAACTAGGATTTGAAGATTATTAGTTAAACTCTATAGATTTTGAAAGCTAAGGTTAGAGTGAATGATTTTAATGATTGGAAGTATTGGAGTTCTTGATTTCATTCATAAATCATTCTTAATTATAGACCTTGCAAAAATATAGCCGTTAGAGGCTTCATCTAAAACAAGAGAGCCATTGAAATATAGTTGTTACAGTAGGCCTCTTTCCGCATGAATTTATCGACGAGTCTAAATGGATTGTTTGAATTTGTTGACGAGTTCCAAGACAGAAATTTATAGAACTTTCTGTAACTAATATTCGTAGACGAGTCTGTTTTAAATCTGAGCATTCATCGACGAGTCCTCCATATTTTCTGGGAAAACTCATCTTGCTTAACCAATTTGATGGGCATGATTTCCTTGGTCTTCTACCTTATTTTTATCATGATTTTCATCATTCTTAAAGATGTCTAAGGCCCTTATAATGATGTGCAATTAAGCTCTAAGGTACCTAAGGTCAATATAGGTAATTTGAGCAATTAAACCAATCAACCTTTTAGGGACTTTTTACAAACGTCCTAAACACTCTCACTAAAATATAAAACATTAAACCTTCCTAGAGAGTCTTCATTCCACTTGATCTTGGATCTTCAATTTGACTTTGTCTTTATGATCCTTCAATCTTCATGATGATCCGACTTCAACTTTGGCTTTTAATATGATCTTCAATGTCATCCAAATGCTTTCTTGTGGCTTGATGGAGGAAGCATCTTTAAGCTTGGTTCAATTTTCATCTTTTTGCCTTGGATGACGTGCTAATGCTCTTCATAAGCTGAATTATACTTAAACTCAATAGAACATTAGTAACACAAAATTCATTCTATTATTGTGTTATTATCAAAATCAAAGATGTTACCTTAGGTCAAAAACCTAAAGGCTAACAGTTGGTACCTCCACCATTAGGGGACCACACAACTGCTTCCAAATCTTAACTCAGATACAAAGATAATGAAATCATGGCCATCATAACTCAAATGTAAGAATTGGTCGTGCGACTGTCAGCTCTAAAGTCCGCAACGGCTTCCCCCATCGGCACCAGATCATCATTTCTCTTATCAAGGACAGAGCCACGCACTCGAGGCGTAGCCCCTGCACCTCCAACTCGCCCGACTGTAACTCCTACACCAAAAAAAGGGTCAGTCCCAGACATGACCTCGCTCATAGGAGGAGTTTTACCATCTCTTCTTGCTGTAATTGAACAGACCGTTTGCAGTCAAATGCAGAGGGCCAAAGAAAAGGAAGAAGATGTTCGGATGATTGTGAAGCCCTATCCAACTATCATGGATGCGGTTCTGTTCCCGCCAAACTTCATTCACCCGACATTCAAAATGTTTGATGGTACCGGAGACCCAAGGCAACATCTCTCTCATTTTTTATCAAGATATGGACCATCATCTAAAACTGGAGCTCACCGTCTCCAACTCTTTGTGCAATCCCTAGAAGGTGTTATTTTCACATGGTATACCAAGCTCCCAGAGGCTTCAATCCCAGATTGGAATACAATGGTATCTGAATTTAGTAAATAATTCTACAATACACAAAGAAGAGTGGGTGTTCCAAAATTGATTGAGACCAAACAGAGGGACAATGAATCTGTAACAGTGTTCATTGCTCAATGGAGAGCCTTAACCTTCTTCTGTCCTCAGAAGTTTACTCAGTTGAAACTCATCCGGATGTGCCTAAACAACTTCAGACATTATCTGTCAATTGCCCTCATGGCTCAAACCTTTGTAGGTTTTGAAGACATGTGCACAAAAGCACATGACATGAAAATCCACATCAGAAAAAGGAGGCGTGGTCAAGGCACTGATCGCCTTGAATCTTCAACAGCCGCAGTAGTCAAAACCGAAAGGACCACACAGCCAGCGGGTCATCCTAAAAGAGGAAAGCAACCATTTCAGGTTGGTGCCAAACCGGCTCAGGGTAGTGCCAGAAGGCCACAACAGCAAGATAAGCGTGACAAGTTGTTTGATGTTCATAAATGAACTCAATTTATAGTTTTTGGCAATATAGCCGCTGAGAACTCATTTAATGCGAATTTAGTTGTTAAAAAACTAGTTGTTACTTGGTTCTCGCAAGCAGTCGTAGACGAGTGCACTGAAGCACTCTCCAGTTTTTAACGAGTGAAGTTGCTGAAATAAAATTCAACTATTGTTTCTTCCACTCGTCGACGAGTGCAGAGACCACTTTCTCACTCGTCCACAAGTCCTCTATTTTTCAACAGAAAACTCATCTTTTTAAGACCAAGATGATGAGAATGAATTCCTATGTCTTTTAGTATCCCTTTATCATGATTTTAACAATATTTTAAGATAGGCTTTGACATGATTCGCAATTAAGTCATAGCTTCATAAGGTCAATCTAGGCTTTGAGCATTTCAACTTTCCAAATTATTGAGGACTTTTACATAAGTCCTACACTCTTTCAAATAAATAATAATTACTTTGAATTTTCTTGAATGATAGTCTTCAACTTGATCTTGGATATTCCAACTTGAATAAGTCTTCATGATCTTTAATGTTGTTGGTGATTCGACTTGGACTTTGGAATTAATCTTGATTTAAACTTTGAATATGGATGCTTCATCTTGGACATGTGAAGTCTTTTCCATATATCATGCTTTGAGTGTTGGGCTAATGTTCTTGTAATTTGAATTTTACATAAACTTTATAGAAACATTAGTACCAAAATGATCATTTCATTATTATGTTATCATCAAAATTTTTAGGGGTACATATGATTGCAACCTTTAGGCTAACAGGAGAAACGAATTATCTCATCCTACCCCTAGCGAACCGGCTTTACTCTAGAGTAGCGAACTGTGAACTATGAACCATGAACCTGAATTCGAACCAAAGAACCAGGTACATTGTGCCAAACCCTAGTTTTTTGAAACTATCACAAAACCCAAACCATAGGAGGAAGCAAAGTAGGGGTGATCCAAGAGTCAGAAATGAGTCTTGGGACAGCCCCATATTTTGAAAGGGCAGTGAGCCCACCACGCATTTGACTATGTAGTCAAATTACAAGGAGGTTGACACGAAGGAGCACTATCATCGATAGTCATGACCAGTGGTGTGAGAAAGATGCTCCAATTTACTAGTAGGAAACCCCTTATGAAGGTTGACTGATAAACCAAATGCCCTATGTAAATCAATCTCTAATTAACTAATTAATTAATTCCAATTGGTTTCACTTGCACAAAATGGTTAAGTAATAGTGATATAATTGCTAGATCGCTAGAGTCACGGTCCATAGATAAATGAAAGTGTTAACAACTTTCGATAATAATATGTATTACCGATAGTGATTGGGCTGCCCGATTGAAAATCCAACGGGCTAAGGCTCGTATTCATTGAATAGTGGACCCAATTAATATTTGGTGTCATTGGATTTTCAAATAGGCAGCCCAGTCGATAGTATCGAAGAGTTTTTAATCACGTCCCATAGATAAATCCGGATCTTGGTCGTTGGATGTAAACAGCCATTGTGCATGCACTTTAATGCAGCACACACTCCATATCATACCTGTAATTTTCTTTTATTATGTTATAACAAAATAATTATTTAATCAAAATCGTGTGCATTGCATGATAATATTATTGAATATTTAACTATGGATCTTTTTGATCGAATAGATTCCTATAGTGGTGTGAAACAATTTAGCTGAATAAAATCCACTTAAAAGTAGTTATATTTACTTGACTACATGAAGAGCAGGATGAGACATACATCTTAATCCAGATGACACATCTCCATCTAATCTCCATAATATAGGGATATTTTGTGGGTGGTTTATTAGTAGTTGGTGGGCCGAAATTCCAAAATTAATTTTGATCAAAATATTGCTGATTTATTTTTATTAGTTCTTAAATTAAAGGTTAGAAAAAATATGGGGTTTTTGCATTCAGCTGCTAGGTTTATCTTACTGTCCTTGAACTAAGGTAAACAAGTTCTAATCCTAGTGGTTAAATTAAAAAAAAAAACATTCTAAAAACCAAGGTTAGATGCTTAAACCATAATAAGTAGTAAATCTTAACCATAGTTAAAGGGAGTAAAAAGAGGACACCTCTTTAACTGTCCTTGAACTATAGTTAACAAGTTTTAACCCCTATGATTAATTTTTTTATAAAAACCAAGGCTAAACATTTAATCCTAAGGTTTAGTGAATATTAACCATAGTTAAAGGGAATGGAAAGGGGGCATCCCTTTAACTGCCCTCGAATTATGGTTAATAAGTTTTAACCCGTGTGATTAATTTTTTTCTTCTGAAAACCAAAAGTTAGATGCTTCAACCTTAAGAGTAAGTAATCTTAACCATAGTTAAAGAGAATTGTAAGGGATAGTCCATTAAATATGACAAGGGTATTATAGTCACTTTCAAAACTGTTTTTAATGCAATTAAACGGAAGTGGGAGAATGAGGTTTTTTGTCTAACATTTGAAGAATGATGAGTTAATTTGTAAATCTATTATTCATAACAGTATTTACAAACTAATGATAAACCTAGCACCTGATATGCAAAAACCCCCTAAAATTATTAGGGCAAAGTGATCCCAGTTGTAAAGTGGAAGCTTTTAAAGGAAAGAAAACAAAAAAGATTGAAGAAGGCTCCAAGATGATTTTTCAAGCTCTATACATTTACACATATACCTACCATCACGACAATCATCATTCATTAACTATAATAATCATCATCACCATCATATCACAATCATTTCAACTAAGCTTAGAGGTACAAATAACAAGAGGCTCATTAACCTGAGCAGCCATGGCAAGCTCAAATTGCCTCAGAGAAATAGAAGGAATAGAGAGCAATTCAGGAGCTTGGAGATTATCCCACCCCTTTATGGGGTTGGTAGTTGTAGACCCATCCCAACCAATGTGTGTCACATGCTTCACATCTGTCGGCAACCCTATCTCCATCTCCATCTCTTCCACCTCTTCCTTGTAAACTAAAAGAACAAAAGAAAATAAAATAATATAAAATAAATCCTTTTTTCATATAGAAAAAAAATTGGAATCACAATTGTCAATGAATAATTTTTCAGTATAGCGGGCCACTTTGGGGTGAAGCCTCCACTTTTTACCTATGAGGGTGACAATCTTATATTTATGGAGAGAACTTATTTTACAAAACTACCCCTGGACTCTCTCTATAACTACAAAATTGTAACAACCTTTACACTAAGTAGAGCTCCGCCTCAAAATTATTCATAAATTCTCTAGAAAGAATATAATTAAAGAAAAATGAATGGTTAAATTGGGGGATATATTATTTCTCTTAATTCTAAATTGCTAAACAAGGCAAAGGACTATGTGGGCAAAGCATGTATCTGGTGTTGGAAAATTGGTACAGAAAAGAAATTAAAATGGCATCTTAATCACCCACTTACCAAAGAAGTGAGAGAAGCTCTTGAAATTCTTGATCAACCTCTGTAACCCAGTGGAGATGTTAGGTTTTGGGAGAGCCAAGAACCCAAATGAATTCTTCATTTTTTCAACTGATAAGCTCTCTTCTCCTTTTTGTCCTCCTTCACATGAATAGCAGAAACAAAAGCCATTTAGCCTTCAGAGAAAGAAACTACAAAAATAAGAGAGAGAGAGAGAGAGAGATCATACTTATTACTGATGGATTTGATTCTGGTTTTGTTTTCTTAGGATGGTTTCCGATTACAGCGACGCTTGATTGAGAAACACAGCCGATGGAGAAGGGAAGAACAACAAGTCTTTCCATACGATCTTTCATGGCTTCATTAACAAAAAAAGGTAAAAAAGAAAGAGAAAAGGAGAGGAGCTGCTGGTAAAGGGTATGCAACCATGGAAATGAATATGGTTTGTTATATTGGGTGTTGTTGGCTTTGTTAGCAAGTTAGAATGATTTTACGTAAGAAAATATACTAAGATCCACCCAAGTTTGGTGTGTGTGTGTGCGCGCGCTTATGAGAGAGAGAGAGAGAGCACTATTCTGGAGTGGGTTGGAGCGGTTAGTTGGTTAAACTGTGCAATTCAACCTACTATTGCTGATTAGAAGTCCAATTTGTAGGTCAGTTTGAGCCCCCACAAACAACTCTCTCTTTAAATTAACTCTTTGCTCTTTCATTCTCTCTTGTGGGCTCCTCAATTTACATGCCTCTCTTGTAGACCAAGCCACCATTTTCACATCTTTCTTTTCCTCATCTACTTTTCTTCATTTGGACTCCTACCCATTAATGAGGAACGGGACATGGATCGTAGAGTAAACTGCAAGGGATTTCGTGTATTAAGACACGAATTTTCGCATATGGAGACTGAATCAAGTATTTCTTGGTTTTTAAGATGTGGGTTGTGAGAACAGTGAGCATCAATATATGAAGGTTAAGCTGGGTTGTGGGGTGTTTGATTCTTCTGATACAGACTAACAGATCTGGTGGGGATAATGAAATGATGTTTTTTGCAGGTAACTAGATTTCACTTTTATTACATTTCTTTTTCAACCTGGTGCTGCCTCAAAAAGCTATCAGACTTTTTGTGTGGCTTGAGAATTTGAGATTGTTTTGATTGCATTTTCATTTAACTAAGCTTGCACGACAGTTGTCTCTTTTTTTTTTTGAGACATCAGGTACAAGATGAGCTTTCCTTTCCCTTGACTCCAGAATGCGAATCCCCATCTGACTATATTGTGATTGAGAACTACAGGGGATGCCTTGTAGGATTTTAGATGTATGATGATATCCACACAATAGTTACTGAATCAGTTTTCTTTTAGACTTAAACTACAATTTCTTTCCCTCAGCTTGCCTTCCAAAAAAACACAATTTCTTTAACTTTACATTTCCTTCATTTTACATCCTTGAAATCTCCCCAGATGGGATTTCCAACACTTTTGCAGTAGATAATTTAATAGATGTTTTTCTTTGATATTCATATTTCTTTCTGTTTAAGCATTATTAGTTCGAGGGTAAAGTTAACTGTTTCTCAGTTTTGTTCCATCTACAGCTGTGAATGAAACGTATTTTTCGATGTGTCCAGACTCCAGAGGCATTGATTGTTTGTAGTCTGAGGCTACAAAAACTGTTGATACTAAGTTTCACTCTACAAAAGGCATAGTCACTAACAAAATATGATTTGGCAGCATTCCTATTGGTTGGTTGCAGCCCGGGGGGACCTCAACATTCGTTACTGCCAAGTTTGGTTTGAAATAAAGGGAGGAGAAGTGGAAAGAGATTATACAAAAGGAATGGTGGCCTTACTCTCCCCCAAAGGACTTGTGGTGGGCCCCACAAGTGTCCCGAGTCCTGACACAAAGTGGGAAAATAATCACCTCCTCGGTCAGTGACGGGAGGGGTGGCTCCTATTTTCTTGCCACGTGTCCCCCTTCTAACCCCATTTAACTGTGGTTAAGATTCATCCTTAGGGTTCACCTATCTACCCTTAGAAAAATAAAATAAAATAAAAATTAACTAAAGGGTTAAAAAAACTAACCCACTAATGGGAGTTCAAGGGTCGGCTTAGCAATGTGAGAGCAAGGAGCAATAGTTTGCTCCTCGCCAGTGGAGCAAACTATTGCTCTTATCTTATTCCCAAAAAAGGGAGAGTAAGGAAATTTTTTGAATTTGGAGAATACGGAAAGCATTCCTCTTATAGAAAAGGGAGAATTAAACAGGAGCCAAATCATCTACGGTGATAACCGGATTTGGCAAATCCGGTTATCACCCCTAGAGGTCACCACGTGTCTCTTTTGACACCCCTTAACCGTGGGTAAGGCTCACCCATCTATTTTTGGTTTTTTTTTTAAATATTAATTCTTTTTTTAAAAAACTGTTTTTAATATTAAAAAAACTTTAAAAACAGTTTTTTAATTTTAAAAATAGAATTAATATTTTTAAAAAAACCCAAAAATAGGTGGGTGAACCCTAGGGGTGGGTGAACATTACTCACGGTTAATGGGTGTCAAAGGAGACACGTGGCAACCTCTAGGGGTGATAACCGGTTTTACCAAATCCAGTTATCCCTGTAGAGGATTTGACTCCAATTAAACATAGTTACTCATGAGAGAAGAAATGGTACAAATTTTGAGAAATAACATTGAAGAATAGTTCTAAAAATATGATAGTTGAACTATATTTCTAACACACCATGGGCTTGTCCTAGGGGTTGTGCGTGGTTTAGGGTTTGGCCCCGGAGGCCAAGGTTTAAGCTCGAAGGCTTGGGATTGGGTCTCGAGGCTAAGGTATGGGTTCGGAGGCCTAGGTTGAGCACGAAGGCTAAGATATGGGCCTGGAGGCCAAAGCATAGGTCCGGAGGCCAAGGGTTGAGCCCGAAGGCTAAGGCATGGGCCCGGAGGCTAAGGTATGAGACCGAAAGCCAAAGGATGCTTAACCAGAGTTAAGTGATGATTTAACCATGGTTAGAGTTGTTAACCATGGTTAAAAAGGTCCAATAGCAGATTTTTGGTCCATTCTGCATTTTTATATTTTTAAAAATTTTCTAGATTTTTTCCAAGGTTAACTGGTTTTAACCATGGTTAAAAGTTAATCGGGATTAAGTTTAACCTCAGTTAAGGTTTTGATCAGATCAGGGGTGAGCCCAGATAGCATGGCAGGGCCTATACTGCTCTCCTACCTGGTCTAGGCCCTGTACAAGACCCATTCAAATAGAAACTGGAATTGACAGTACCACCACTTCTAGTTCTTCACAAAACTGGAATGGTGGTAGACTACTTACCGCCACTTCCAGTTTCCTCTAAAAATAGTTTTGCTGGCCTGGGGGAAGGTTGAGGGTGATACCCAGAGGGCCTTGGACCCTTAGGATTAATTAGAGGACTTTGGGGCAAGTCATTGGCCTTTGGTCTGGTCTCATCTGGATTAGGCCCACAGAGGTCATTATTAGCAATCAAAAGAAAACTCAGAATGTCGATGAATTGTTCACCGATCTGTATGTTTTTTTATTAAATGGATTTAACTATAGTTAGAGGGGTCTGGTAAGCCTAGAAGGGCCAGGGATAATAGAGGGAGGTCTCAGGGACCTAAACCATGCCCTGAAATGGACCAGGGGCCCACAAAATGAGGCCTAGAGCCACTTAAATAGGAAAGTCAAAAAATGGCGGTACTATTACCGCCATTTCTAGAGTTTACCAGAAATCAAATTTTCCCTTGCGACAGTGCATTGCCATGCTTCTGGGTGCTTCCTCATGGATTGGAGGTTCCCCAGAAGCTTAGGAGAAGGGCCTTAAGCATTGTCAAGCTTAGTAGGCCACATTGCCAAAGAATCTACCATTGAGAGGGTCCCCATGCCTATGAAGGAGGCAAGGGGACCTCTGTCCTTGGGTTAGTACTGAAATATAGTCCCCTGGAGTAGGACCAGGGGCTCACAATGCTTTATAGAAAGAAAATAGGGGTAGTAGAAGTCCCTACCCTGCTAGAAAACTCTAGAGAATGGCGGTGGTGGTCACAACGGTGGCACGACTAGGAGGGGCCTCTCTACAATGAGGATAGCCTGGGGTGATCCTGAGGGATCAACTCGGCAAGCACAGGACTCAGGGAGGTCTGGGAATCCAAGTTTGGGGAGGGTTACTCTACCCAGAATTTGGCCTCTTGAGCTTGAGGGGATGGGCTTGGATTTATAGGAGAGGGGACTAGGGATACCTTGGAGATTAGTACTAGGGTTGTTGAGGGTCTCAAAGGTGAGAGGGGGTGGCTAGAAGGCGTGCTTGGTGCATTGGGGGAGCAAGCGGAGTCTGATTTTATGCAAACTGGGAATGACGGTAATTCCAGTACCGCCATTCCCTACAAGGGCAATTTGATAATGATGGTAGAATAATTATCATAATTTTTGAATTTTTCCAAAAATGAGTCTGCCCAGAATTAAATGCTCATGCACGCAGTACCTTTCATACCAAAATTGGAATGTCAGTAGATGATCTACATTCCTAAGATTTTTGAATATTAGGGTCTGAGCACCCTCCTAGGGCTTGACTAGGGTTTGTGGGCCCTATACAGGCCAAGGGTTGTTTGTCTAGAGGTTTAGGCCCTAGGGGCCTTGGTTTGGTCACCTATTGGTCTTAGGTTTAGCTAGGGCTAGGTTAGGGCTACCTAGGGTTGGATCTAGGGTTGACTCAGGGTTTAGCTAGGGTTTAACTGAGGTTTTCATAGGGTTGCCTTAGGGTTGGATCTGGGGTTGGACCTAGGGTTGACCTAGGATTTAGCTAGGGTTTAATTGGGGTTGTCATAGGGTTATCTTAAGGTTGAACCTAGGGTTTAATTAGGGTTGTCATAGGGTTGGAGCTAGGGTTTAACTGGGGTTGGACCTAGGGTTTAATTGGTGTTAACCATGGTTAAAGAGCTTAACCATGATTAAGGAGGGGTACAAAAATTGGGTGCTTATAGACTGGTTTTTGAAATAGTGTCTATTCATGAATACATGGCATGAATCAGTCGACTGGTTTTGATAAGCCTCAGGAATTAGTCGACTGGTTTTCTGTTTTCACAGAAATCTTCTTCCAATCATTCCTAGTTGATGAGTATGATTAAATTGGTCAACTAGCTTTTCTTTATCAAGATTAGGCCTATATAGATTGATGTCCTAGGACCTTAGAATGATATGCAAATATGTTCTTAAGGTTCTTAAGGTCATTCTAGGTTATTGAGCTTTTAAACTTCAAACTTTGAGAACTTTTTACAAAAGCCCTAAGAACTCTCAAACTTGAAATATAGAACCTTTGATCTTCTAGTTGGAAGGTCTTCAGTGTCTGTCAAATTTGATCTTGATTTGCCTTCTTTGATTTCATCTTCAT
Organism: Tetracentron sinense; assembly: GCA_015143295.1. Classification (NCBI taxonomy): domain Eukaryota; kingdom Viridiplantae; phylum Streptophyta; class Magnoliopsida; order Trochodendrales; family Trochodendraceae; genus Tetracentron; species Tetracentron sinense. Next base: position 27,111,492 of record CM026570.1, read on the forward strand.
GACCAAGATTGCTTCTTAGTGGATCTTCTTCTTCATGTCATGAATTTGACTATTTTGCTTTGGATCTTCAATTTGATTAGATGACTTACTTTGTGGATCTTTTTTATGTTTGGTGTTATTTTCATGCTTTGTGCCTTGGATGGTTTGCTAATGCTCTTTATAAACTGGATTTCACATGAACTCGATAGAGGCATTAGTGACACAATGGTCATTTCATTATTGTGTTATCATCAAAATTATTAAGGGTACTTATGGTTGTAACCTTTAGGCTAATAATCTCTCTATTTTTCATGATGACATAATAATAGAATGAAATGAGAATAAGCTCCACCTCAATATATAAATTCAATAAAAATTTTGAGGTAAGCTCCCCCTAAACATATGCATTAATGAATTTTAATAAATTCAATATATAAATTCAATTCATTTGCATAAGTCATTCATGTTAGCTTCAAGGTTACAACCTTGGGTACCCTTAATAATTTTGATAATAACACAGTAATGAAATGAAACTAATGGTACTAATAATTCTGTTTAGTACTTGATCATTTCAGATTATAAGAAAATCAGCACCTCCTCAAGGCAAAAAGAATGAAAGTTATTCAAGAAAGTGTTGCCCAAGTATTGACCCTATAAGGGGGGGGGGGGTGATTAGGGTCTATGGAAAAATTAAAATTTATTCTACTTCCCTAAGCGAAATTTCAACTTAAGCAAGTTAAAGAGAAATAGAGACTATATAATTCTATTCAAGCATTCAAGACAATAAAGTAAGAGATAGAGTTAGAGAGATGCAAACACAAAGACATCAAGGATTTGTTCACAAGGTTCAACCACTTGTCTACGTCACCGTCTTTCAACTTCCCACTTCAAGGATTCCCATGATTTTATTCCCAAATTGTATAGACTTCTTGTAGGTGAGTCCTAACCTTGCTAAGGAACAATCCTCCTTAGACTTAGTCCCCCTTTCCAGGTAGAGGCCAGACCTTTACAATCTTATTCACGTGTGAGATCAAGCCTTTACAAAGCTCTCCAACTTCACAGACAAGAGTCCCTCGGACCTCTTGGTTTGAACACACTTAGACAAGTGGTTTTACAAACTTTAGAGGCTCCTTACACGAGCTGATTAGTCCCTCTTAGCTCACTTGAAGATCTCCCAAAGATTGGAGTTGAATAGCTCAACAATTGGGAGTTGGGAATTCTAGGTTCAACTTTGATAGATTTAGAAATCTATGCTTGGAGTGAATAATTGAATGATCTAGATTGATTGGAGTCCTTATTTTGTTCATAAATCATCTCATTTTATAGACCAAGAAGTTTCATGGAAGTTGGAGTAGCATTTAATGCAAAAAGAGCTGTTGAAAAATAGCCATTTACAAAGTCAAAATGCTCTGTCCCAAACCATTCGGTCGACCTAATGGTGATCCCATTTTGTTGGTCGTCCAAATGCTCCGTTTTTGCCTCGCGGTATTTTGACCATAACTTTTGATTGACTTATCAGAATTAGGTGACTCAAATTGCAAAGGGGAACAATTTTGTGTCTAATGTAAAAATCTTAATTATACTTTATTTTTAGTATAAGTGGGTCCCAACGTTGACTGGTCCATCCAATCGTCTGGATGGTGCACTGTTTTGTCTCCTTCTATATTTTGACCATCGCTTTTGATTGTCTCAATGAAATTAGGTGATTCAACTTTCTATTCTACTTAAAATCTAAAGGGGAATAATTTTGTGTCTAATGATCAAATCCTAATTCTGCTTTATTCATGGTTAAATTGGGTTCCAAAGTTGATTGGTTTTTGGAACACATAGCCAGACGGATTTTGGATTCTTGATTCAGTTGACCGAGTGAACCTTTCGGTCGTCCGAATGGCCAAATTTCACTAGAAAATCCATTTTCTTATTCTGATATGATGGGAGTGATTTCCTTGGTCTTTTCCTTTATCTTTAAAGAGATAATTATAATGTTTAGGTCCTTAGATTGATATCATAATGGATCTTAAGGAACCTATATAAGTCAATCTAAGTAATTTGAGCATTCAACTTGACCAAACTATGAGGACTTCTTACAAAAGTCACTCTAGACTCAATAAACATAAACCATTAAACCTTCATGAGTCTTCATTCTTGACCTTGAACTTGATTTGGCTTTAAGCTTCATGATCTTCTTTCTTCTTTGATCCAACTTTGGACTATGGCTTGGGATCTACAAGATCTTCAATTCGACTTCAAAGTGATCCAATGGCTTGCCTTTGACTTGCTTGATGAATCTTATTCATAGATGGTCTTTTCATGCTTTTTCCATTGAATGGTTTACTAATGCTCTTGGTTAACTGAAGTTCACTTAAACTCATAGAGACATTGGTAGCACAAATATCCTTTCATTATTGTGTTATCATCAAAATCAAGATAGAGGCTATAGGTAGAAACCTAAAAGTTAACACATAGTCCAAGTCGAGTCTCTTGAAGACAAAGCCAAATCACAAGACCCAAGATCAAGTCGAAGATCAGCTCTCAAGAGGCTTATGAATGTATTTTTATGAGAGTGTCTAAGACTTATGTAAGAAGTCCTCAAAATATGGTAAGTTGAATGCTCAAAATACCTAGATTGACCATAGGAGCCTAGGACATATAGTGGACATCATTCTAAGGCCCTAAAAATTCTTAAAAATCATGTTAAAGGAAAGTCAAATGACCTAGGAATTCATTCCTATCATTAAGGTCTGATTCAAAAAAGAAAAACAATTTTTTACTCTAAATTCGTCGATGAAATCACAAGGGTGATTTGACTTCGACGACGAAATGGAGATAGGAAAAATTCTTGTGATTTTTGTTCTTGGATTCGGTGACGAATTGAACCGGTGACCCAGATTTGTCGACGAAATGAAGCTTGAATCAGAAAAACGTTGTAACGTCTATTTTTCAACGACCTTATTTGCATTTAATGCTTCACCAACGGTAAAATTGGATCATGAGCTATAAAAGAAGTTCATTTATGAACAAAATAAAAAAACTTGATCAATGTAATAACTCCAATCATCTACTCTTTCACTTACATTGATTTCATCATCAATCATACACTTAGAAATTGTAGCGCCCTAGAACTTTTCGTACCTAATGAATAGTGTTCTCCTAGTCATTGGCCTTTCACGTAGTCCAATTAATAAATAAAAGAGAACTTGAAAATTATAAAACATCAGAAATGTTCCCCTTCGAATGACAAACCCAACACAAGTTGAATCGTCAAAATCCGACGAGCGAGTCAAAAGAAATGACCGAAATACCAAAATAAGGTAAAACATCAAAAATCTGAAGAGCGCCAATCGCTAGAAATCAATCGATCCACAACTAATCACTCGATCTAAATTAGTGATCGATCAGTCCACAACCGATCGATCGGTATCTGTCGACTGGTCCAAAATTTTGTATGGGAAAAACTTCCAGAGAGGCTGTTTTCAACCGATCACTCAGTCATAAACACTGGGTCACCGATCGCTCGGTCTTCGCGTTTTGCTGAAATTTCATTAAGGGTTTTTTCGTCTTTTGGGCATTCTACACTTGCCTATAAGGGCTTGCTTGAGCCATAAGGGTTCATAAACCCTAAGACCTCATATTTTGAGAGAGAGTGAGAGAGGAGAAAGAGGTTTTCTCCTAGGGTTTCAACTAGAGAGAAATCAAGGGTTTGAGAACCCTAGATCATCCCAATAGCTTGGATTTCTCAAATCTACCCTCAAGCACGTGTGGAGTTCCTTCTCCAAGCTCGGGCAGCGTTTTTCCATGGTATTTCTCAAAAGACTTCTTCCCCAATCAAGCATCCTTCAAGCAAGGGTTCTCCTTTTCCAACTTGGAGCTTCAATCAAGGGTTTCCATCCAAGATCAAGCTTTGGTTTCAAGGTTAGTACACCCTACTAACTCACTTAGCAATCCTAAGATTCCTCTCTATTGTAAATGATGATTTCTATCATGTGTGCTCCTCTTTCTTTGGAATATGCTTATCCCCTAAATGTGAGCAAGATAAATGGAATAATGGATGTAGATGTGTGGGGTGAATGTTGGAGGCGATGGATACCGTGTAGATGTGATGAATGTTATGTGATGGAAATGGTGGAAGGGCATCTTACAAATAACGAACACACTTGATGTTGATGAAATGTATGCATTAAGAAATTGAAATGAAATGACTATAAATGTGATGCACACCATGTGTTTGGTAAAAGACCTAAATGAGAATTAAATGGAATTAATGAAGAACACTAAAATATGATCTATGTGCTTTTCTTAAAGTAGTAAATTGTCCAATGTTATACATGCCAATCTAAATTCTCACATGTTTATACTATGAATCGAAATGCTATGCACTATCCTCCATGTCATATATGTCATCATGATTATTACCACAAGTGCTACACATACTCATGTATGCATGCTTGAACCAATGTTTTTAAAGTACAAGTTGGAAGAAACAAACAAGAACAAGAATTGTGATTCACGAAACGAATGAAAAGGTCGGACATCGGGCCGATTAAGGGTAAGGCATATCCCTATGATATGTCATACCTGGCTCACAAGGAAACAAGCATGAATGATAAAGTCAGACATCGGGCCAGTCAAGGGTAGGGCATATCCCTAGGATATGTCATACCTGGCTCACAAGGAAACAAGCATGAATGATAAAGCCGGACATCGGGCCGGTCAAGGGTAGGGCATATCGCAAGATATGTCATACCTGACTCACAAGAAAACAAGACAAGGAGGTTGGTGTACCTTTTCTATATATATATATATATTTCGCTGAAGGGAATTTACATTCCCGGCTCATAAGTTGCCTCAAGGGCACTAACCTCTGGCTCACAAGTATACAAGTCAAGAACAAACAACATATGTGATTCCAAACAAGACAAGACACGCATGCATGATTTTCACAAGCAAGACCAAGACAAGAAACAGGTTTTTAAATATGACAAGTAAGGTTTGAAAAACACGAAAGACTATTTTCAAGAACAAGTCCAGGTTTCTAAAAATGAGTTTTATCGGAGTTTTCGCATTCATGCACGCATGTCAAGATTATCATATTGTTTTATTTCCAATGCTATAAATGTCACATGTTGCTAGTGTTGCTTAAAATTGATTATTGTATATTATGGTTCATTGTTGTTGTGTGAAGGTTATTGCTATGGTTAGCTAGTAGCTTGTACTCGCTGAGTATTCCATACTCACCCGTACTTTTATGTCGATAGGTACCGAGGAAGCCCTCAACCCTGAGCCTTGGGTTGAGGAAGAGTATGTTGAGGAGAGGGAGCCTCCTATCCCGATGCAGTCGCAGGAGGATAAGGATCGCAACGTCTGGCCATACCTAGATTACTGATGAGCATAGTAGGCACAATAGTTCTTTTTGTATTTGGATATTTTGATAGGTGGGCCTGTCCACCTTCACTCTGATTATGTTATGTATATTTTCACTTGGAATATAGACTACCTTATAAAGAAAAGAAAATTTTGGGTTAACACTTCCTCACTCATGTTTAGCTTCCGCACTTTGATTATTGTTGTTATTATATCATGTTAGCCTTGTTCATTATAGGATGGTTTGAAAGGTACGAATAGTCACCTCTAAAGTATCCCTTAACTCCTAGGGGGTATTTTGGGGCGCGACAGAAATCCTCAAAATCTCTTTTGAGCTATTCAACTCCATTCATTTGAGAGATTTCATTAGAGTTTGTTGTCCACTCTTATTCAACCAATATTAGAAGCATTCAATTCGGAGGGGGTGAGACCATGGGTCTCACCCACGGTCTGGGTTAGGTCCAAAGCCTATTTGGGTTGCGGACTAGGGTCTAACCTTAGTCAATCTGCGGACCAAGATAGGGTGGGATTCATAGAGTCTATTTGCAAAGCTTATGTGGGGCTCTGCTCGTAAAAGCAAACCCTAATCACATGTCAGTCCCCTCAGGACTAACAAAAATGGGTATCTGTGGGGCATTATTGCCTTGCTGTCAACATTAAATGCTAGGCGGGTTGGCGATGAGCCAGCCCTTGGCCAGCTGGTGCGCGTGACTTTGTCATGCGCGAAGCCCAATCGTCCATTTTATGGGTGGTAATCAGGTGTAAGCAGGTGCATCATACACCAGCCTTACGAGCAGTGAGATTTCACTGCCCCCAATAACTTAATCATAGAAATTAAAGAATTACTTGGAAGTATTTCTTCTTACTAATATTTGCGAATCAGTCCCTCCAATTAATATTGCACATGAGAATACAAGACAATTTTTCTACATTGTCAAGTCCCCAACTTATGTAGAGAATTGTTTTAATTGATATTTTTCATCAAATTAAATTCCCAAAAATAAATTTGAAATTCATTAGAAGAATTAATAAAATAATTACTTCTTTATGTTTAGAAAATAATCATTATGATAATGCCATTTCTTTGATAAACATCAGCTAAATTTCTAAGCCTAGTTCGATAAATTTCATTCTCCATTTAAGGAATTGTGGAATCCTTGTTAACTGTTCACACACTCCCCTAAGTATTGTGTACATAACCTAATAGCCAAGACAAGGAAAGGGATGAGTCCTTTGTTTATTTCAAAAGAAGGAATTACATAGATAGATACTTGAGAAGATGTTGATCTATCGGGTTAAGGATAATCTGTCAAATAAATCACCCTAATATAAGTAGACAATGTATTACATAGGATATCTAAAAATAGTCAATGCAGTTCAGTACAAGTACACCACATGTTAAGAGACTCTTCTATTCATAATTGAAATTCACCTCACCATCTTATGGAACAAACCCTGCATGTGAAAGCCAAATAGAAATACAATGCCCATTTGTATTAAAATGGCTTGGAACAATTGTACGCCTACAGGAACTAGAAAACCATGTCTCATTTGTCTTTGGTTCTTATTCCGGGTCCGTACTTGTTCGGCTCCAGAACGGACTAACATCTCTGGACGGAGGTCGTCGATGTTGATGACAAACAGTTGCCATAATTGTTGTGAAGGTCGTCGGATTAACACCTCTGAATGCATTTGTGCCCAACTTGAAGAACAAGTTCCTGTCTTCTTGTGCTGAGTCTATGTCAGTCTTTGCCTTAATAGCCGGGTGACTTTGATCACGATTGTTAATGCCCCTTGCATAATTCGAAGAAACACGCAAGTTCACCTTTTCTTTTCTTGATCCGATAACATCATTGATGATGTCATCAGGTGTTGAGTTTTATCTCAGGAGGACCCTATTTCAGTTGGCCTTCAGTTGCCAACATATCTCTTTCTTGGAAAGGGAATTGATTGTGGATGAATATATGTCCATCTCCTGCTCCTTCTCCTTCTCCCTCCTGAGATGGTCTTGTCTGTGGACTTTTATTTCCGCAGACTCAGGTATGTTTCTAGACCTGTCCGTGGAGTTAGATACAACTCTACCCACCAAGTAACCTTGGGCTGGACCCTTGGGTCTAGCTGAGCTTTGGGTCCGTGGACCCTGATTGGTGTCCGTGGGTGGGCATTGCCCCTTGCCCATGGAGTGGCCTTGGCCACTTCTCCTTCTGTCCATAGGATTAGCCTACCGACTAGCCTTCTGATTTTGAGCACGGGTCTGCGGACTCAAACTCCTGTCTGCAGACTTCTCCTGCAGGTCGGTTCCCTATACTTGGTTATTTTTGTTATTTTTAACCAATTTTGTTGGGAAAGTTCTTGTCAGTCCCTTAGGCCAATGGCCTTGTTCTTTTGCCGTGAGAGAATGTAGAACCCCGAAACTTTTGTATATGCCTTGGGATGTGTGTCAAGGCATGGTGTCTTGTAATCTCAATTTCATGAAATGAGAATTTGATACTTCGATGGAATTGTGTCAAGAATGCTATAATTAATTAGATAAATTATTTAATAAAGCCTATAAGCTTTAAAGAGGTCCTAGTAAAGTTTAAAAAATATTAGAATAGAAGTAGAATGGGTCCAAATAGTAGGAATGGGTGAAAAATGGACTCAGTGTCAAAACCTGCAGACCACCGATCGCTCGGTCCATTGTAGCGATCGATCGGTCCATAACCGATCGATCGGAGGCTATCGACTGGTTAAACTTTTTGTATGGGAAAATTTTCCAGAGAGCTTGTTTTTGACCGTTCGCTCGGTCAAAAACACCGATCACTCGGTAGGCAACCGATCGATCGGTCATAACCACCGATCGCTTGGTCCCCCGCGTTTTGCAGAAATTTCAATAAGGGTGTTTTCGTCTTTTGGGCATTTCACTCATGCCTTAAAGGCTTTGCCCGAGAGTTTGAGGGTTCATAAACCCTAAGTAGAGACCTTGAGAGATAGACAGAAAGGAGAAAGAGATTTCTAACCTAGGGTTTTAAGAACCCTAAATCATCACAAGCTCGTTTTCCTTCAAGATGAAGGCTCAAACACTTGTGGAGCACGTTCTCCAAGCTAGGGCAGCAACTCACGCACGTTTTTGCAAGGGGTTTCTTCCCTCATTTGTCAAGGTCGGTACCTTTTGCTACCCTCCTAATTCATACCTCTTTTCTTTCCTTCTTCTTTATAGTTTCCCTAATATATGAACCTAATGGGATGAATAGATGGTTGTTAGATGTGAATGGGCGATTGGATGCCGTGTGTATGGTTGTGATGAATGAAATGGGGAGGGCATTGTATCCATAATAAACATACATGTGTGATGTGAACATTAATCCACGTAGAAAAGCATGATGTAGGTTTAATACATAACGAACACACCCCTTGTATGATGAAATGCCAAGGTGAATAAAATGAGTTGGTAATTAAGAGATGCATGCTTAATTAATTATGAAAATTCCTAGGACCTATGATAGTGTGTTTCCTTGCTTTCCCTAAATTGCATGAATATTGACTTGCTCAAATTATCGATGTCATATGTATTGTGAATTACCCAATTGTCATATTTAAATTCAAATGCAAGTATGCACACGATTCCACGAGTACGGCATGCATGACATGATTTACCGAAGTTTTTCAAGAACGAGAATTAGAGGTGGGACATATCCTACGATATGTTTTACCTCACTTTTGATAAGAACAAGACAAGCATGAGCATTAAGGAAGAAAGGTCTCCCTTCCCTCACAAGTAGTTTATTTTTCAAGCAAGCAAGATACATGGCATGGCAAGCATGAGCATTTAGGAAGAAGGGTCTCCCTTCCTTCACAAGTAGTTTATTTTCAAAGTAAGCAAGATACATGGCATGGCAAGCATGAGCATTTAGGAAGAAGGGTATCCCTTCCCTCGCAAGTAGTTTATTTTCCAAGCAAGCAAGATACATGTCATGGCAAGCATGAGCAATTAGGAAGAAGGGTCTCCCTTCCCTCACAAGTAGCATGAGCACGTTTATTTCCAAGTAAGCATGGCATGGCATGACATGTGTGACATGACATGATACGACAAGACAAGACAGACAAGACAAGTTTTCAAACACGAAATGGGCAATTTGAGTCAAGTGAAGTGCACGATGTTTTCAAGGGTTTTATCGGCTTCTACGAAAATACAAGCTTGATTATAAACTGCTTTACTTTCCTGTTATGAGATTATCTGCTTCCTGCTTATATATATATCATCGTTGCTGTACTATGACTATTGGTTAGCATTTGGTACACGCTGAGTATTCCATGCTCAGCTGTACTTCTTATGTCGGCAGGTGATAGCGGAGCGGCTGCTCCTTTTGACATCTGTGCTCCGAGCCCATGGGGGGAGGAGGAGTATGTCGAGGAACCTGTGGAGGAACCTCCGGTAGAGGGCTACTATTAGGTGGTGGTAGATTCTGAGTGAGTGAGCTATGGGTGAGTTGAGAGAGATGTATTCATGTATTTTGGCGGGCCTGTCCGCACTTTCTTTTGTGTATTTTTTTGTATAAACTTGGATCACATATATATATACATAGAGGTTTGGTTAAGTCTTCCGCTGTGCTATGTTAGAGTATGTTTCCGCTATTATGTCCTCTATTGTATATGCTCCAGGTCTTTTACAGGTTATTTTGGTCAAGCAAGTCATGCAAGTTATGATGAGTCGTCCAAGATTCATTCTAACTCCTAGGATGGGTTTTGGGGCGCGACAGAAGTGGTATCAGAGCTTAGGCTTTAGGTCTCTAGGGTCACTTAGAATCTAATACCACGGCTTGACAAGAGCATATGTTAGGAAATAAGTTAGGAAGGAAGTAAGTCGGAAGCGAGTCATGTTCCAACCGTAAGACTAAACTTTAGTCTTAGTCAAAATGGTTGTTTCAACCAAGTACGGGTCTTAGAGACGCTAGAACACCAAAGTATAATATGATAAATACTCTGATGACTTGATGTGATGTATGCTAGTGTTATACAATTTGTGCAATTGAATTATGATGAATTGAACCAATACGATAAATTGTGGTTTCAAGTTAGACTCATGTAGTGCTATTATTCACAGGACTTTAGTCATGAGAGGGGGCACATGGGGTCGTGGACCACATACCAGAGCTTCATCTTCTTCTCGAGATGAGGTTGAACAGCCGAACCTCTCACAGGTCTTAGGCTCTATTGCTGAGACACTCGCCATACTAGCGGCTCGGCAGGCTATACCATCATCAGCGGCACCTACTCCACCGCCTACGGCTCTAGTACATCGTACAGCTGGGGTTGAGGCGTTCAGGAGAATGAGGCCTCCATCATTCCATGGGAGTGTGGACCCTCTTGCCTCGGAGGCTTGGATCCTCCAGTTGGAGAAGATCTTTGCGGTCCTCTCACCTTCAGAGGAGGATAGAGTAGCATGGGCAGTTTTCATGCTTGAGGGTGAGACACACCATTGGTGGTTGTCCGCCTTAAGGACTTGAGATTTGATCATGCATGGTCAACCTTGGACTTGGGAGGAGTTCAAGGATACTTTTTTACAAAAAGTACTTTCCCGTTGGAGCACGGGAAAAGAAAAAAAAAGAGTTCATCAACCTAGAGCAAGGTTCGATGACTGTGGCCGCTTATGAGGCTAAGTTCTCGGAGCTTTCTAGATTTGCGCCTCACATGGTTGCTACTGAGGCAAGGAAGGCGAGGAGATTTGAGCAAGGGCTCAAGGATGTCATTATGGAGAAAGTATCGGCTTTCAGGCACGCTACTTATCTGGAAGTAGTAGACAATGCCTTATTGATCGAGGCAAATTCTGAGGCGGTGTCCAAGAAGAGGGAGTTGGCGAGAGGCCAAGCTAGTAGTTCAGCACCTTTAGAGAGGCGGGCTCGTACCAACCCTTATCAGTACACGTGGCTAGCACCACCTCAGTATGCGTGGCCATCACCACCGATGAGGCCATCTTATGCACCCCCAGTTCCACGGTTGTACGTGCCTCAAGCGCCACGGCCTCAGGCTCTTCCAGCTCCACGGCCAGTTGCACCTCAGACGGCGAGGTATGCTCCACCTCCAGCCCCTCCGACTTACACATATGAGGTCTGCACTTTATGCGATCAAAGGCATCTGGCAGGAGATTACCGAAGAGCATCGAGTGGATGTTATCATTGCGGTCGCCAGGGCCATATGATCAAGGATTGCCCGAGTCGGCATTTGCCTGGCCAGTCTCAGGGGATTAGTCCCCGAGCACGCCCAGTAAGATCATACCAGGCGTCACCCAGCCTACACCTCCGCCTCGCCAGGCGAACTAGGGGCGAGTCTTTGCCTTGACAGAGGGCGATGCACTTGCATCGGATGATGTGGTACAAGGTACGCGTTTAGAGTTATTCATTGTCCACGATTTCATGTTATGCCTTATTCCTTGTGTACATATATGACATGTTATATATCTATGTATCTATATGTATACACTGTTGATACATGGATTGACTTAGCTAGCTAAAATTTCAGGAACCCTATTAGTCAATGAATGTTTGGCTCGAGTATTAATCGACACCGGGTCTACTCATTCATTCGTATCGTCGAGTTTCTCTCAAGGTTTTTCCTCCGAGCCTATTCAGTTGGAACAGGAGTTGGCCATTTCGACTCCTCTCGGCAAGACAGTACTGGCAGATAAAGTGTGTAGAAATAGTGTGGTTCAAGTGGGGAGCCACTAATTGGCGGTTGATCTAATCATCCTCGGATTTCAAGACTTCGACGTCATCTTGGGAATGGATTGGTTAGCAACACATCATGGACATGTGGCTTGTTTTGAAAAGATGGTACTCTTCCGGCTAGTGGAAGGCAAGCCATTTCATTTTCGGGGGTTGAGAAGTATAGATATTGCCTGTTTTATGACGTTGAGCCTAGCGAACCCTAAGGCAAAGGACTCTTCGACTATTCCAGTCGTGAGTGAATTCCTGGATGTATTCCCAGAGGAGTTGCCTGGATTGCCTCCAGACAGGGAGATTGAGTTTGTGATCAAGCTTGCACCAGGCACAGCTCCTATTTTCAGGGCTCCGTATAGAATGGCCCCTATTGAACTCAAGGAGTTGAAGACTCAGTTGGAGGAATTGCAAGGCCTTGGTTTCATTCGACTAAGTGTCTCACCGTGGGGTGCCCCGGTGTTATTTGTTAAGAAGAAGGATGGCTCGATGCGGATGTGCGTCGATTACCGACAGTTGAACAAGGTCACTATAAAGAATAGGTACCCGTTGCCTAGGATTGATGACTTGTTCGATCAGTTGAAGGGAGTAAAATTTTTCTCTAAGATCGATCTTCGGTCCGGTTACCACCAGTTGAAGATCAAGGCCAAGGATGTGCCCAAAACTGCTTTTCGGACTCGATACGGACACTACAAGTTCTTGGTGATGCCTTTTGGTCTCACAAATGCGCCGGCAGCCTTTATGGATTTAATAAACCGGGTGTTCCGGCCATACCTGGATCGATGGGTGATCGTGTTTGTCGACGATATCTTGGTGTATTCCCAGACACGGGAAGATCACATGCGAGACCTTCGTCTTGCTTTGGAAATGCTGAGAGAGCACAAGCTGTACGCCAAACTTAGCAAGTGTGAGTTTTGGTTGGAAGAGGTGGCATTCCTAGGCCACGTTGTATCCGCGGAAGGTATTTCGGTAGATCCAAAGAAGATAGAGGCAGTCATGAGTTGGGCGAGGCCCAGGAGTGTCACAGAGATACGCAGTTTCCTTGGGTTGGCAGGTTATTATCAGAGATTCGTAGAGGGTTTCTTTAGCCTTGCTGCACCGCTCACTTACCTGACAAAGAAGAACGCCAAGTTTGTATGGAGTGACAAGTGTGAGATCAGTTTCACGGAACTGAAGAAGAGGGTTACTACAGCCTCCCTCCTTACAGTGTCATCCGGACATGGCGGGTATGAGGTGTACAGTGATGCCTCGCACGTTGGACTTGGGTGCGTTCTCATGCAGCACAAGAAGGTCATTGCCTATGCATCGAGGTAATTGAAGGAGCATGAAAAGAATTACCCCACGCACGACTTGGAACTTGCCGCAGTCGTGTTTGAACTCAAGATTTGGCGATATTACCTTTATCGGGTAGAATTCTATGTGTATACGGATCACAAGAGCCTCAAGTACCTCTTTTCCCAAAAGGAATTGAATCTAAGGCAACGGCGTTGGATGAAATTTTTGAAAGATTATGACTGCACCATCCAATACCACTCGGGCAAAGCAAACATTGTAGTAGAAGCTTTGAGTAGAAGACCTCCGGGTTTGTTGGCTCACATGTTGGTGCAAGAATGGAAGCTATTGGAAGATTTGGCAAATCTGGACATCAATGTGAATGATTCTGTCCGCAGTCCTATTTTGGCAAATGTCACGGTCCGGCCGTATATTATAGATTTGATCCAAGAGTATCAAGCCACGGATGTTGACTTGTTGGCTTTCCGGGACAAGGAAGTTGCCAAGGGTAGTGAGGACTTCTCTCTCACTAGCCGAGGTGCTATCACATTCAAGGGAAGGCTTTGTGTTCCAGCCAATGCGGATCTTCGACGAGAGATTATGGATGAAGCCCACCGGGCAAAGTACACGGTGCATCCAGGGGGTACAAAGATGTACCGGAACCTCAAGAATCACTTTTGGTGGTGGAATATGAAGAGGGATGTTGCGGAATATGTGGCACGGTGTTTGGTGTGCCAGCAGGTGAAAGCAGAGCACATGCGGCCCGCAGGTCTATTACAGTCTCTCCCTATTCCCGAGTGGAAATGGGAGCACATATCCATGGACTTCATTGTTGGCTTGCCAAAAAGGGCAAAGGGCTTAGATGCGATTTGGGTTGTGGTGGACCGTTTGACAAAGTCCTCGCATTTCTTACCTTACCGGACCACGTTTAATTCTAGCCAGTTGGCCGCCCTATATATCAAGGAAGTGGTTAGGTTACACGGGGTACCAGTCAGCATTGTGTCAGATCGGGATCCGAGATTCACGTCCAGGTTCTGAAAGAGTTTTTAGGATGCTATGGGTTCCGGACTTGATTTCAGCACCGCCTTTCATCCACAAACGGATGGACAAATCAAGAGGGTGAACAAAGTCATCGAAGACATGCTTCGGGCATGTATGTTGGATTTCAAGGGCAGTTGGGAAGAACACTTACCTTTCGTTGAATTCGCCTATAACAATAGCTATCAGGCAAGCATCCAAATGGTGCCATTTGAGGCATTGTATGGGCGAAGCTGCAGGTCTCCTCTCTATTGGGATGAGGTAGGAGAAAGAAAGGTGTTAGGTCCGGAGTTGATCGAGCAAACTGCTAGTATAGTCAAGATCATCCAGGATCGGTTGAAAGCCTCTCAAGATCATCAGAAGAGCTATGCGGACACGCGCCGTAAGGACTTGGAATTCCAGGTTGGGGATCAAGTCTTTGTGAAGGTATCTCCTAGCAAGGGGATTATGAGATTTGGCAAGCGAGGCAAGCTTAGTCCTCGGTATGTTGGCCCGTTTGAGATCATCACGCGAGTTAGTGAAGTTGCTTACAGGGTAGCTCTTCCACCTTATATGGCCGCGGTTCACAACGTTTTCCATGTGTCTATGCTTCGGAAGTACATTGCGGATCCTTCGCATGTCATAGACTTGGAGCCGTTGGAAATACGGGAGGATCTCACTTTAGTTGAGCAGCCGGTTCACATATTGGATCAGAGAGATCAAGTTCTTCGCAATAAAACTATCCCATTGGTTCTTGTGCAATGACAGCATCATGCTCGAGAAGAGGCTACATGGGAACGTGAGGCCGAAGTCAAAGCGAAGTACCAGGAATTGTTTGAATGAGTTTTGTATAGGTTTTGTATATGACTTGTAAATTTGTTTTGGTTTGTAGCGCATGTGCTGTCCAAATTTTGAGGATGAAATTTTTGTAAGGGGGGGGGGGAGATGTAGAACTCAGAAAATTTTGTATATGCCTTGGGATGTGTGTCAAGGCATGGTGTCTTGTAATCTCAATTTCTTGAAATGAGAATTTGATACTTCGATGGAATTGTGTCAAGAATACTATAATTAATTAGACAAATTATTTAATAAAGCATATAAGCTTTAAAGAGGTCCTAGTAAAGTTTAGAAGATGTTAGAATAGAAGTAGAATTGGTCCAAATAGTAGGAATTGGTGAAAAATGGACTCAGTGTCAAAACCTGCAGACCACCGATCGCTCGGCCCATTGTAGCGATCGATCGGTCCACAACCGATCGATCGGAGGCTATCGACTGGTTAAACTTTTTGTATGGAAAAATTTTCCAGAGAGCTTGTTTTTGACCGATCACTAGGTCAAGAACACCAATCGCTCGGTAGGCAACCGATCGATCGGTCCCCCGCGTTTTGCAGAAATTTTAGTAAGGGTGTTTCATCTTTTGGACGTTTCACTCATGCCTTAAAGGTTTTGCCCAAGCATTTGAGGGTTCATAAACCCTAAGTAGAGACCTTGAGTGATAGAGAGAAAGGAGAAGGAGATTTCTAACCTAGGGTTTGCTTTTGGGGAGAAATCAAAGGGGTTTTAAGAACCTTAGATCATCACAAGCTCGTTTTCCTTCAAAATGAAGGTTCAAACACTCGTGGAGCACGTTCTCCAAGCTAGGGCAGCAACTCACGCATGTTTTTACAAGGGGTTTCTTCCCTCATTTTTCAAGGTCGGTACCTTTTGCTACCCTCCTAGTTCATACCTCTTTTCTTTCTTTCTTCTTTATAGTTTCCCTAATGTATGAACCTAATGGGATGAATGGATGGTTGTTGGATGTGAATGGGTGATTGGATGCCGTGTGTATGGTTGTAATGAATGAAATGAGGAGGGCATTGTATCCATAATAAACATACATGTGTGATGTGAACATTAATCCACCTAGAAAAGCATGATGTAAGTTTAATACATAACGAACACACCCCTTGTATGATGAAATGTCAAGGTGAATAAAATGAGTTGGAAATTAAGAGATGCATGCTTAATTAATTATGAAAATTCTTAGGGCCTATGATAGTGTGTTTCCTTGCTTTCCCTAAATTGCATGAATATTGACTTGCTCAAATTATCGATGTCATATCTATTGTGAATTACCCAATTGTCATATTTAAATTCAAATGCAAGTATGCACACGATTCCACGAGCACGGCATGCATGACATGATTTACCGAGGTTTTTCAAGAATGAGAATTAGAGGTGGGACATATCCTACTATATGTTTTACCTCGCTTTTGACAAGAACAAGACAAGCATGAGCATTTAGGAAGAAGGGTCTCGCTTCCCTCACAACTAGTTTATTTTTCAAGCAAGCAAAATACATGGCATGGAAATCATGAGCATTTAGGAAGAAGGGTCTCCGTTCCCTCACAAGTAATTTATTTTTCAAGCAAGCAAGATACATGGCATGGCAAGTATGAGCATTTAGGAAGAAGGGTCTCCCTTCCCTCACAAGTAGTTTATTTTCCAAGCAAGCAAGATACATGGCATGGCAAGCATGAACAATTAGGAAGAAGGGTCTCCCTTCCCTCACAAGTAGCATGAACACATTTATTTCCAAGCAAGTATAACATGGCATGACACGACATGATACGACAAGACAAGACAGACAAGACAAGGTTTCAAACACGAAATGGGCAATTTGAGTCAAGTGAAGTGCATGATATTTTCAAGGGTTTTATCGGCTTCTACGAAAATGCAAACATGATTATAAATTGTTTTACTTTCCTGTTTGAGATTAACTACTTCCTGCTTATATATATATCATCGTTGCTGTACTATGACTGTTGGTTAGCATTTGGTACACGCTGAGTATTCCATGCTCAACCGTACTTCTTATGTCGGTAGGTGATAGCGGAGCGGCTGTTCCTTTTGACATCTGTGCTTCGAGCCCATGGGTGGAGGAGGAGTATGTCGAGGAACCTATGGAGGAACCTCCGGTAGAGGGCTACTATTAGGTGGTGGTAAATTCTAAGTGAGTGAGCTGTGGGTGAGTTGAGAGAGATGTATTCATATATTTTGGCAGGCCTGTCCGCACTTTCTTTTGTGTATTTTTTTGTATAAACTTGGATCACATATATATATACATAGAGGTTTGGTTAAGTCTTCCGCTGTGCTATGTTAGAGTATGTTTCCGCTATTATGTCCTCTATTGTATATGCTCCAGGTCTTTTGCAGGTTATTTTGGTCAAGCAAGTCATGCAAATTATGATGAGTCGTCCAAGATTCACTCTAACTCCTAGGGTGGGTTTTGGGGCGCGACAGAGAATTTGGGTAGCATCTCCCCTCTGTTGATAAACTCTTGAGAGGTGAGTTCCAATAACCAACTTGGGCTGAGGGCTCTCAACAGTCTGTCTTAGGATCAATCCATAGGTTTTCTCTCGTTTAGACCTTGTCTGGATCATGATTTGTGTCTGAACAAGCTTGCTCCATTAGTTGACCCCGAAGGGCCAATAATTTTGGAATCCCCTCTCAGGATTTACGGTGACATAGGTCTGCCTTTTGGACTGATCTATCACGAAGTGGTTACGCCACTTTGCCTTGTGTGCACTCAGTTGGGTACGTCCTCGGTTTCCGTAGATAGGGATGTCTGCGGATGGGCATTTCTTTTATGAGGTACCCACGGACTGGTGACCTACTGTTGGCAAAACAATATGCCTTTGATTTTAGAGGGCAGTATGCCTTTGATTTTGGCGGGCAGCCTGCCTTTCCAACCCTGAGTTGAAGGGGTGGGTCCTGCTCCTACTACAGGTAGGGGCCTCCTCAACTGAGACCTAGTCTGGTGACCGTGACCACTTGGCAGGGGTCTGACCAATTGGTCAAACCCTCCTTGCTGGGGCTACTACTACCTCAGCCCATTTGAGTGGCTAAGAGTCGCGACCCAAAACCCACCCTAGGAGTTAGAGTGAACTTTGGACGACTAATCATGGCTTACATGACTTATTTTACAAACCAACCTTCAAAAACCCACGGAGCATATACAATAGAGGATATAAACAGCGGAAACATATTCTAACATAGCACAGCGGAAGTCTAAACAAACCTCTATGTATATACGAATCCAAGTTTACACAAAAGAATCCAAAAGAAAGTGCAGAAAGACTCGCCAAAATACCTGAATGTATATCTCTCATCTCACCCACAGCTAATCCACTCAAAATCTAACACCACCTACTGATAACCCTCTATGGGAGGTTCCTCCAAAGGCTCCTCGACGTACTCCTCTTCCACCCATGGACCAGGAGCACAAACATCAAATGGAGCAGCAGTTCCCTCAGAACCTGCCGACATAAGAAGTACGGCTGAGCATGGAATACTCAGCGGGTACTAAATACTAACCAACAGTCATAGTATAGAGATAGCATACATAAAGTAGGAAACAAATTTCATATATAGAACAGGAACAATTTATATCATACAAGGAAGTAAAGCAATTTATAATCATGCTTGTATTTCGTAGAAAGCCGATAAAACCTCTTGAAAACATCGTGCACTTGACTTGGCTTGAAATATCTTTTCGTACTTGAAAGCTTGTCGTGTTTGTCTTACTTGATCTTGTCGAGCATGTCGTACGTGTCATTTCATGCATGTCATGCGTGCTTGCTTGTGATCATGTAACTTGTGAGATACACTTGTGAGATATCCTTGTGAGATGCACTTGAGAGATGCCTTGAGAGGGAATGGAGACCCTTCTTTATGCCATGCACTTGCGAGGGAAGGGAGACCCTTCTTCATGATATGTATGTACTTGCGAGGGAAGGGAGGCCCTTCTTCATGATATGCACTTGTGAGTGAGGGGAGACCCCTCATGGAATGTTGGTTCTTGTTTTCTTGTGAAAATCGAGGTAAAACATATCGTAGGATATGTCCCACCTCTAACCATGTTCTTGAAAACCTCGATAAATCATGTCATACATGCCGTGCTCGTGGGAACCGTGTACATACTTGCATTTAAATTTAAAGATGACATTTGGGTAATTTCACAACACATATAACATCAATGATTGAGCAATGTAATATTCATATCATTTAGGGAAAGCAAGAAAACACACTATCATAGGCCCTAGCAATATCCATAATTTATTAGGCATGCATTTCCTAATTTACAACTCACTTTATTCACCTTGCATTTCATCAAACATGGTGTGTTCATTATTCATTATTCTTTTAAACCTAAATCATGCTTTTCTAGGTAGGTTAAGCTCACATCACACTTGAATGTTCATTATTAGTACAATCCCCTTTCCCATTCATTCATCACCTCATCCACACGGCATCCATTCGCCAACATCCACCTCCATTCACCATTCATACCCCCAATCTCATAACACATGTATAAGTGAAGGAAAACAAGAAGAAAATAAAGGAAAAGAGAAGCTATAACTAGGAGGGTAGTAAGAAGTACCGACCTTGATCAAGTGAGGAAGAAATCCCCTTCCAAAAACAACCGTGAGTTGCTGCCCTAGCTTGAGGAGATGCTCCTCACGAGTTTGTGCCTCGATCTTGAAGAAAAATGGGCTTGAGTGGAGTGTGGGTTCACAAACCCCTTGATTTCTCTCCAAAATGGAAACCCTAGATTGGAATCGCCTTCTCCCCTTTCTCCTATTCTCTCAAACTCTCTAAGTGTCAAATGATGCCCTAAAGGCTCAGGTTAAACTCTTAAGGTAAGAGTAAACCGACCAAAAGACCATAATACCCTTACTGAAATTTTTGTAAAAACGCGAGTACTGAACACGTTGAGCTGTGAATAGTGCCAAACACGTTGTGTTGTGAACAGTGCTGAACACGTTGTGCTGTGAACAGTGCCAAACACGTTGTGCTGTGAACAGTGCCAAACACGTTGTGCTGTGAACAGTGGTGAACACGTTGTGCTGTGAACAGTGCTGAACACGTTGTGCTGTGAACAGTGCCAAACACGTTGTGCTGTGAATAGTGCTGAACACGTTGTGCTGTGAACAGTGCCAAACACGTTGTGCTGTGAATAGTGCTGAACACGTTGTGCTGTGAACAGTGCCAAACACGTTGTGCTGTGAAGGGTGCCGAACCCGTTGTCACGTTGTGTTGTGCATAGTGCTGAGCTCGTTGTCCGTTGTCTTATGTACAACGTACCCGTTGTGAGCTGTACAACGTACTCGTTGTTTGCTGTACAACGCACACGTTGTTTACTGCACGACGTACCCGTTGTCTGTTGCACAACGGATGCACAATGTACACGTTGTCAGAGCTAGAGCTACGTCCTTAGTGCCTTCCGAGCTACGTCCTTAGTGCCTTCCGAGCTACGATTGCCTACAGGTCCAGACTGTTTTGGCCATATCTTTTGACTCATTCGTCCGATTTTGACGATTCAACTTGCGTTGGGTTTGTACTTTGAAAAGGAACATTTCTGCCGTTTCAGAATTTCCAATTTCTTCCTTATTTATTAATTATACATCTTTAAAGGCAAAATGACAACGAAAGTGCCATGTATTAAGCATGAAAAAGTCTGGGGCTCTACATCCTCCCCCCCTTACAAAAATTTCATCCTCGAAATTTGGACGGGACATGCATTACAGAATCAAAACAAAATACAAGCCACATATACAAAACCTATACAAAACTCATTCAATTAATTCTGGGTACTTTGCTTTGACTTCGGCTTCACGCTCCCATGTAGCTTCTTCCCGAGCATGGTGTTGCCATTGCACAAGAACCAATGAGATTGTCTTGTTGCGAAGCACCTGATCTCTTCGATCCAAAATCTGAACCGGCTTTTCAATCAAGGTGAGGTCCTCTCGAATCTCCAACTGTTCCAAGTCTATGACATGCGAAGGATCCGCAATGTACTTCCGAAGCATAGACACATGGAAGACGTTGTGAACTGCTGCCATGTGAGGTGGGAGAGCTACCCGGTAAGCAACCTCGCCAACTCGTGTGATAATCTCAAAAGGCCCAACATACCGAGGACTGAGCTTGCCTCGCTTTCCAAATCTCATGATCCATTTGCTAGGAGATACTTTCACAAAAACTTGATCCCCTACTTGAAATTCCAAGTCCCTACGGCGCGTGTCCGCATAACTTTTCTGGCGATCTTGAGCGGCTTTCAATCGATCCCGAATGATCTTAACTGTGCCTGCAGTTTGCTCAATCAACTCCGGACCAAGTACTTTCCTTTCTCCTACCTCATCCCAATAGAGATGAGACCTACAACTTCACCCATACAAGGCCTCAAATGGTGCCATTTGGATACTTGCCTGATAGCTGTTATTATAGGCGAATTCAACCAAAGGCAAGTGCTCTTCCCAACTGCCTTTGAAATCCAACATACAAGCCCGAAGCATGTCTTCAATGACTTGGTTCACTCTCTCGGTTTGTCCATCCGTCTGTGGATGAAAAGCGGTGCTGAAATCAAGTCGGGAACCCATAGCCTCCTGGAAGCTTTTCCAGAATCGTGATGTGAATCTTGGATCCCAATCTGACACAATACTAACGGGCACTCCGTGTAACCTCACCACTTCCTTGATGTACAAAGCGGCTAACTGACTAGAGTTGAAAGTAGTTCGATAAGGTAAGAAGTGAGCGGACTTCGTCAAACGATCCACTACTACCCATATCACATCTGAGCCCCTTGCCGTCTTTGGCAAGCCAACTATGAAATCCATGGATATGTTCTCCCATTTCCACTCGAGAATCGGAAGGGACTGTAATAGACCTGCTGGCCGCATGGGTTCTGCTTTTACCTGTTGACACACCAAGCACCGTGCCATATATTCCGCAACCTCCCTCTTCATATTCCGCCACCAAAAGTGACTCTTGAGGTTCCGGTACATCTTTGTACCCCCTGGATGCACTGTGTACTTCGAACGGTGTGTTTCATCCAAAATCTCTGTTCGAAGATCTGCATTGGCTGGGATGCACAGCCTTCCCTTGAATGTGATAGCACCCCGACTAGTGAGAGAAAAGTGTTCACTACCCTTGGCAACTTCCTTGTCCCGAAAAGCCAACAATTCCGCATCTATGGCTTGATATTCTTGGATAAAATCTATAATGTACGGCCGAACCGTAACATTTGCCAAGGTAGGACTACGGACAGAGTCATTCATACTGATGTCCAGATTTGCCAAGTCTTCAAGTAGCTTCCATTCCTGCACTAACATGCATGCTAATAACCCCGGAGGTCTTCTACTCAAAGCATCAGCCACTACATTTGCTTTACCCGGGTGGTATTGAATGGTACAATCATAGTCTTTCAAAAATTACATCCAACGCCGTTGCCTTAGATTCAATTCCTTTTGGGAAAAGAGGTACTTGAGGCTCTTGTGGTCCGTATACACATAGAATTCCACCCCGTATAAGTAATGTCGCCAGATCTTGAGAGCAAACACGACTGCGGCAAGCTCTAAGTCGTGCGTGGGGGAATTCTTCTCATGCTCCTTCAATTGCCTTGATGCATAGGCAATGACTTTCTTGTGCTGCATGAGTACACACCCAAGTCCAACGTGTGAGGCATCACTATACACCTCATACCCATAAGGTCCAGATGGCACAGTAAGGACAGGGGCTGTAGTAAGCCTCTTCTTCAGTTCCGTGAAACTGATCTCGCACTTATCACTCCCTACAAACTTGGCGTTCTTCCTTGTCAGGTAAGTGAGCGGTGCTGCAAGGCTAGAGAAACCCTCTACGAATCTCCTGTAGTAGCCTGCCAACCCAAGAAAGCTGCGTATCTCGGTAACACTCTTGGGCCTCGCCCAACTCATAACTGCTTCGATCTTCTTTGGATCTACCGAGATACCTTCGGCAGAAACAACGTGGCCTAGGAATGCCACCTCTTCCAACCAAAACTCACACTTGCTAAGTTTGGCGTATAGCTTGTGCTCTCTTAGCATTTCCAAAGCAAGGCGTAGGTCGCGTGTGTGATCTTCCCGTGTCTGGGAATAGACCAAAATGTCATCAACAAATACAATCACGCACCTATCAAGATATGGCTGGAACAGCCGGTTCATCAAATCCATAAAGGCTGCCAGCGCGTTCGTGAGTCCAAAAGGCATCACCAAGAACTCGTAGTGTCCATACCGAGTCCTGAAAGCAGTTTTGGGAACATCTTCCACCTTAATCTTCAACTGGTGATAACCCGATCGAAGGTCTATCTTCGAGAAAAATCTCGCTCCCTTCAACTGATCGAACAAGTCATCAATCCTAGGCAAGGGATACCTATCCTTTATAGTGAGTTTGTTCAATTGCCTGTAATCGACGCACATCCGCATCAAGCCATCTTTCTTCTTAACAAACAACACCGGGGCACCCCACGGTGAGACACTTGGTCGAATGAAACCAAGACCTTGTAATTCTTCCAACTGGGTCTTTAACTCTTTGAGTTCAATAGGGGCCATTCTATAAGGAGCCCTGAAAACAGGAGCTGTGCCTGGTGCAAGCTCGATCACAAACTCAATCTCCCTGTCTGGAGGCAATCCTGGCAACTCCTCTGGAAATACATCCAGGAACTCACTCACAACTGGAATAGTCGATGAGTCCTTTGCCTCGGGGTTAGCTAAGCTCAACGCCGCAAAACGAGCAATATATCTACTTTTCAACCCACGAAAGTGGAATGGTTTTCCTTCTACTGGCTTGAAGAGTACCATTTTCTCAAAGCAAGCTACATGCCCATGATGTGCTGCTAACCAATCCATTCCCAATATAACATCAAAGTCTTGGAATCCAAGGACGATGAGATCAACCGCCAACTCGTGGCTTCCAACTTGGACCACACTATTTCTATACACTTTATCTGCCAATACTGTTTTGCTGAGAGGAGTCGAAATGGCTAACTCCGGTTCTAGCTGTCTAGGCTCCTCAGAAAAACCTTCTGAAAAACTCGGCGAGACAAACGAATGAGTAGACTCGGTATCAATCAACACTCGAGCCAAACACTCATTGACTAGTAGGGTTCCTGAAATTTTAGCTAGCTAAGTCAATCCATGCATCAACAACGTATACATATAGGTATGTGTACATATATAACATGCCAAGTACGTACACAATCAATTAATACTTAACAGTTTAATTTACGGAAAATTAAATAAGCTACAACTGCGTACCTTGCACTACATCGTCAGATGCAAGTGCATCACCCTCTGTTAAGGCAAAAACTCGCCCCTGGTTCGCTTGGCGAGACTGAGGTGTAGACCGGGTAGTCTGAGATGACGCCTGATATGATCCTGCTGGGCGTGCTGGTGGCCTAATCCCTTGAGACTGGCCTGGTAAATGCCGACTGGGGCAATCCCCTGATCATATGGCCCTGGCAACCACAATGAAAGCATCCACCCGATGCTCTTCGGCAATCTCCTGCCGGGTGCCTTCGGTCGCATAAAGTGCAGACCTCGTGTGTATAAGTCGGAGGGGCCGGAAGAGCCTGAGGTCGCGGTGCCCGAGGCACATACTGCCGTGGAGCTGGAGGCGCATAAGATGGCCTCATCGGTGGTGCTGGCCACGCATACTGATAAGGGCCGGTATGAGCCTGCCTCTCTAGAGGTGCTGAACTACTGGATTGGCCTCTCGTCAATTCCCTCTTTTTGGACACCGCCTCAGAGTTGGTCTCAACCAACAAGGCTTTATCCACCACTTCAGCGTAAGTGGCGTGACTAAAGACCGATACTTTCTCCATGATGACATCCTTGAGTCCTTGCTCAAACCTCCTCGCCTTCATTGCCTCGGTGGCAATCACATGCGTCGCGAAGCGTGATAGCTCCGAGAACTTGGCCTCATAAGCGGCCACAGACATCGAACCTTGCTCAAGGTTGATGAATTCTCTCTCTTTCTTTTCCCGTGCTCCAATCGGAAAATACTTCTTGTAAAAAGTATCTTTGAACTCCTCCCAAGTCCAAGGTTGACCCTGCATGGTCAAATCTCGCGTCCTCAATGCGGACAACCACCAATGGTGGGCTTCACCTTCTAGCATGAAAACTGCCCATGCTACTCTATCCTCCTCTGTAGGCGAGAGGACCGCAAAGATCTTCTCCATCTGGAGGATCCATGCCTCCTCAGCAAGAGGGTCCACACTCCCATGGAAGGGTGGAGGCCTCAATCTCCTGAATGCCTCAACTCCAGCGGTACGATGTACTGGAGCTGCGGGCGGTGGAGTAGGTGCCCCTGATGATGGTATAGCCTGCCGAGCCGCCAGTATGGCGAGTGTCTCAGCAATAGAGCCTAAGACCTGAGAGAGGTCCGGCTGCTCATCCTCATCTCTGGAAGAAGATGAAGCTCTGGCGTGTGGTCCACGACCCCGTGTGTTCCGTCTCATGACTAAAGTCCTAAGAATAATAACACCACCTGAGTCTAACTTGAAACCACAGTTTATTTCAATGTCATTTCACAATAATTCAATTTGTATTAGTTGTATAATACTAATATACATCACATCAAGTCATCAGAGTATTCATCACATTATACTTATACTTTGGTGTTCTGGCGTACCTAGGACCGTACTTGGTTAAAGCAACCATTTTAGACTAAGACTAAAGTTTAGTCTTAAACTTGGAACCAGACTCGTTCCCGACTCACTTCCTTCCTAACTTGTTTCCTAACATATGCTCTTGTCAAGCCGTGGTATAAGATTCTAAGTGACCCTAGAGACCTAAAGCCTAGGCTTTGATACCACTTCAGTCGCGACCCAAAACCCACCCTAGGAGTTAGAGTGAACTTTGGACGACTAATCATGGCTTACATGACTTGCTTGACAAACCAACCTGCAAAAACCCACGGAGCATATACAATAGAGGATATAAACAGCGGAAACATATTTTAACATAGCACAGCGGAAGTCTAAACAAACCTCTATGTATATACAAATCCAAGTTTACACAAAAGAATCCAAAAGAAAGTACGGACAGACCCGCCAAAATACATGAATGTATATCTCTCATCTCACCCACAGCTAATCCACTCAAAATCTAACACCACCTACTGATAACCCTCTACGGGAGGTTCCTCCAAAGGCTCCTCGACGTACTCCTCTTCCACCCATGGACCAGGAGCACAAACATCAAATGGAGCAGCAGTTCCCTCAGAACCTGCCGACATAAGAAGTACGGCTGAGCATGGAATACTCAGCGGATACTAAATACTAACCAAGAGTCATAGTATACAGATAGCATACATAAAGTAGGAAACAAATTTCATATATAGAACAGGAACAATTTATATCATACAAGGAAGTAAAGCAATTTATAATCATGCTTGTATTTCGTAGAAAGCCGATAAAACCTCTTGAAAACATCGTGCACTTGACTTGGCTTGAAATATCTTTTCGTACTTGAAAGCTTGTCGTGTTTGTCTTACTTGATCTTGTCGAGCATGTCGTACGTGTCATTTCATGCATGTCATGCGTGCTTGCTTGTGATCATGTAACTTGTGAGATACACTTGTGAGATATCCTTGTGAGATGCGCTTGAGAGATGCCTTGAGAGGGAAGGGAGACCCTTCTTTATGCCATGCACTTGCGAGGGAAGGGAGACCCTTCTTCATGATATGTATGTACTTGCGAGGGAAGGGAGGCCCTTCTTCATGATATGCACTTGTGAGTGAGGGGAGACCCCTCATGGAATGTTGGTTCTTGTTTTCTTGTGAAAAGCGAGGTAAAACATATCGTAGGATATGTCCCACCTCTAACCATGTTCTTGAAAACCTCGATAAATCATGTCATGCATGCCGTGTTCGTGGGAACCGTGTACATACTTGCATTTAAATTTAAAGATGACATTTGGGTAATTTCACAACACATATAACATCAATGATTGAGCAATGTAATATTCATATCATTTAGGGAAAGTAAGAAAACACACTATCATAGGCCCTAGCAATATCCATAATTTATTAGGCATGCATTTCCTAATTTACAACTCACTTTATTCACCTTGGCATTTCATCAAACATGGTGTGTTCATTATTCATTATTCTTTTAAACCTAAATCATGCTTTTCTAGGTAGGTTATGCTCACATCACACTTGTATGTTCATTATTAGTACAATGCCCTTTCCCATTCATTCATCACCTCATCCACACGGCATCCATTCGCCAACATCCACCTCCATTCACCATTCATACCCCCAATCTCATAACACATGTATAAGTGAAGGAAAACAAGAAGAAAATAAAGGAAAAGAGAAGCTATAACTAGGAGGGCTAGTAAGAAGTACCGACCTTGATCAAGTGAGGAAGAAATCCCCTTCCAAAAACAACCGTGAGGAAGAAATCCCCTTCCAAAAACAACCGTGAGTTGCTGCCCTAGCTTGAGGAGATGCTCCTCACGAGTTTGTGCCTTGATCTTGAAGAAAAATGGGCTTGAGTGGAGTGTGGGTTCACAAACCCCTTGATTTCTCTCCAAAATGGAAACCCTAGGTTGGAATCGCCTTCTCCCCTTTCTCCTATTCTCTCAAACTCTCTAAGTGTCGAATGATGCCCTAAAGGCTCGGGTTAAACTCTTAAGGTAAGAGTAAACCGACCAAAAGACCATAATACCTTTACTGAAATTTCTGTAAAAACGCGAGTACTGAACACGTTGAGCTGTGAATAGTGCCAAACACGTTGTGCTGTGAACAGTGCTGAACACGTTGTGCTGTGAACAGTGCCAAACACGTTGTGCTGTGAATAGTACCAAACACGTTGTGCTGTGAATAGTGCCGAACACGTTGTGCTGTGAACAGTGCCAAACACGTTGTGCTGTGAACAGTGGTGAACACGTTGTGCTGTGAACAGTGCTGAACACGTTGTGCTGTGAACAGTGCCAAACACGTTGTGCTGTGAATAGTACTGAACACGTTGTGTTGTGAACAGTGCCAAACATGTTGTGCTGTGAACAGTGCCAAACACGTTGTGCTGTGAATAGTGCTGAACACGTTATGCTGTGAACAGTGCCAAACACGTTGTGCTGTGAAGGGTGCCGAACCCGTTGTCACGTTGTGTTGTGCATAGTGCTGAGCTCGTTGTCCGTTGTCTTATGTACAACGTACCCGTTGTGAGCTGTACAACGTACTCGTTGTTTGCTGTACAACGCACACGTTGTCTGCTGTACGACGTACCCGTTGTCTGTTGCACAACGGATGCACAATGTACACGTTGTCAGAGCTAGAGCTACGTCCTTAGTGCCTTCCGAGCTACGATTGCCTACAGGTCCAGACTGTTTTGGCCATATCTTTTGACTCGTTCGTCCAATTTTGACGATTGAACTTGCGTTGGGTTTGTACTTCGAAAAGGAACATTTC
This sequence comes from Tetracentron sinense, assembly GCA_015143295.1. Taxonomy (NCBI): domain Eukaryota; kingdom Viridiplantae; phylum Streptophyta; class Magnoliopsida; order Trochodendrales; family Trochodendraceae; genus Tetracentron; species Tetracentron sinense. The sequence goes on from CM026570.1 coordinate 27,140,062, forward strand.
TGCCATTTCGGAATTTCCAATTTCTTCCTTATTTATTAATTATACCTCTTTAAAGGCAAAATGGCAACGAAAGTGCCATGTATTAAGCATGAAAAAGTCTGGGGCACTACACTAAGTTACTGGAATCGGCATCGGGGGTACATACACCCATCGGTTAATCGTCAGAACGTAAGCCGACGCACGCATACAGTCTCAATTATCCTGCACAAAACCGATAAGAAAATAGAGGAAAGGATTACTCACTTTCCTTTTTTTTGTTCTTCTTTTATTTTTTATTCTTCATCAAAGATGAGAGGAGAAGAAAGTCCAACCGAACGTGCCAAAAATTTGTAACCCGTAAAATTCGTTGAGTGTCAAATTACCTCAATTGTTGTATAGAGTTTATTATTTTGTGTAGGGTATTATCCTTCCAATCTGAGTAAACCTGGATTGTTAATTACCTCCCCGATTTGGAAAAGAACCTCTGGTTAAGAAGAAGAATAAAAGACAAATATTTGAATAAAGTATTTTTATTTATTCAAAGGGGTTGCCCGGATCCCATGTACGTGTTACAGGATACCTCATAGAGGTCTTTGAATTCAAAAAGAAAAAAAAGAAAGAGAGGTGACCATATTGGGGTTCACCTGATATTCTTCATTGATAGGAGATCCTTCTTCTTCCTCCTTGGTTGTTGTTTTTTCTGCCAAAGAAGGGAAAGCTCATTATGCTTTTTGCTTGGTATTCGTCCTTGATCGTTTCGTGCTTCGTGGGAGTTTCTTGTGAGAAACTCCTATAAGCACCCGATTTTTACACCCCTACCTTAACCAGGGTTAACACTATTAACCCTTATTATCCTCAGCTGAGCCTCAGTCAAATCTCAGCCTTAGTCAAATCCTAGGCAAACCCTAGGTCAAACCTGGTCAAACTTTATCCTAACCCTAAGCAAACCCTAAGTCAAACCTGAGCAAACCCTAAACCCTAAGTCTGACCCTAGGTGCACCCCAGTTAAACCCTAGGACAAACCCGAACCCTAGGTAAACCCTGGTCAAACCCTAGTCAAGCCCTAAGCCTGACCCTAGGACAAACCCTAATCCTAGGTAAACCCTAGCCAAACTCCGGTCAAACCCTAGCCAAGCCCAAGGCCAAACCCTAGGACAAACCCTAACCCTAGTAAAACTTGGTCAAACCCTAATTCAGCCCTAAGGCCCAAAAAACCCTCAAAAATCAGACCTAGAACCCCTATAGGCCGAAATATGGGCCCATAAGCCTTTAGAACCCAGTACAGTGGGGCCCACTGCTTTATTTTGAAAATTCAAAATAATGACGGTAATAATTTTACCTGTCATTATTGAAAATAGCAAAATGAACAGTAATCCAGGCCAATTGTGTGAGGGTTTGGCCTGTTTTAGCATAAAATAGGAAATTGTAGTAATTTTATTACCGTCATTCTTGATTCAGGCTAAATCAGGAATGGCGGTAATAACTTTACCGTCATTTCTGGGTTTCTGGAAATTCGTAGCTGGCTCCCCCCTGCACTCCTCCAGCTCCTCTCTCTTGTGTTTTCCACGCCTAGATTAATCCTCAAGTTGACCCTAGGTCTGCCCCAACTCTATAAATAGTCCCCCCATTCCTTGGTTCAAAGGACTCCAAAAAAAAAAACCAGATGCCAAACTACTATTGGAATTCGGCCAGCCCTAGTTCTAGGTTCCTCAACCTCTTGCCTTCACCTGAGACCACTTCCAGGCACCTCTGAGACCACCCTCAGCCTGTCCTAGCCTCTCACCACCGTGCACAAACCCCTCCACCACTGTGGAGGTCGTAGCAACTAGGTAGCACTTCTATCTCTTGTTCCCCTTTTGTTAAAGCATTGTAAGGGACCCCTGGTCCTATTTCAAGGGTCCTCTATTTTTGTTCTCTCCCTTGTATAGTAGATGCAAAACCAAGGACAGGGGTCTACTACCTTCCTCATAGGTATGGGGAACCCCTTGAGGTTTCCAAGCTTGGCATCAATGCCCCCTAGTGCACAGCACTCCCCTTAACCTTCTAGGGGTCCCTTATGCCATGAGGAAACCCCTGGAATGCTCTGGTGCAGCCCCCAGAGGGGAATAATCGATTTTCTGTAAAACTTCAGGAATTGTGGTAAACTCAGTATTGTCATTTCTGATCCTCTGTGTTTCAATAGCTTTACACCCATTTGGGTAGGGACCTGGTCCATTCCAGGGCCATGGTTGGGCCCCCTGGTATTCCACTACTTGGCCTGGCCCTTCCAGGCTCAACCCTGTTGCTTAACCATGGTTACCATGGCCTAAACCAGACCCTGTCCAGAATGGCGGTAGTCCATCTACCTCCATTTTGTTATTTCATGTGCAGCATGTTCAGGCCTACTTTGGGCCCACTCCAAACCATCTCCTGAGCCCACCAAAGGCCTAGGACCTTGCTGACACTTCTCTCTTCAATCCTATGGGTCCAGCACCCCTTAGGTTAACCCCTAACCCAACCTCCAAACCTGTAAACCACGGTAAAAAATGCTTCTGTAATGGCAGTAATCCATTTACCGCCATTATTGAACTTCTAATTTTTGGGCTTTTGCACAAGACTCAGACCTGGTAGGAGGCCATTCTAGGCCGTGCCATACTCTTTGGACCCACCCTGATTTGCCTAGACCTCTTAACCAGGGTTAACCTAAACCTAGTTAGTATTTAACCATAGTTAAGCAAGCCTTAATCATTGGAAAATTCTGAAAAAATACTGTAAAATTCCAAAATATTGCAAAGTATCCAAAATGTTCTGCTTTGGCCCTTTTGACCAAGGTTTGTAACCCTAACCATGGTTAACTCCCCTTTTGAATTTGATTAGCAATCTTAACCTCGGTTAAAACATCTTTGAAACTACCGGGCCTTATCTTACAGCCTACCGGGCCTCACCTTGGTTACCCTTAACTGTAGTTAGCAACCCTAACTACGGTTAGTTTGACCCTTAACCCCGATTAGCAAACTTAACCTCGGTTAAATCAACCGTTGGCCTACCTGGCCTTTCTTTTAGTCTACCAGACTAAACCTTGGCCTACCGGGCCTAATACCTTGCACTTGACCAACCCGGTCAACCAAACCCTAGTCTACTAGACTAGTCCATTAGCCACCCTCGGTGCACACACACACACCCACTAGCCTTGGCACGGGTTCATGTGCTAGAACTACACTCAATTTGATCTCACTATTGTGAGTACGTAGGCAACCCAACCTGGGTTCGACCCTGTTAGCTTTTCTTTCTTAAATTAGTATTATCTTAAATACTTAGGCTTTTGAACAAAATCGACTTTAAATTGACTTACACCTAGCAAGTAGGGAACCATATTGAAAAATGGAAGTCTCGGGGTGCCTAACCCTTTCCCCGGACTTAACCGAACCTCTTACCTAGACCTCTACCGTAGACCAAGACCTTATCCACTACCAGGCGACTTATTCATTCTGAATGAATAGGTAGCGACTCTAACATACCTCCATCAGTAAAATCCCGTGCTCACAACTCCCTTTTTATATCTTTTGGAGAGTCCTTTTTGGACTCCTCTTTGACTTCCTACTTTTGTGGAGGTCAAAAAGGTTCTCTCCTTTTAGAGAGAGTCATCTGTCATTTGATAGTTGGTTTCCCTTATCTTGGGGAAACCTGCTATGCATTGGAGTCCTCTTTTTTGAATGACTTCAAATTGAATTATCTTTTTAGAGAATCCTGAGAGGATAAGGCTTCCCTTCAAAAGAGGAAAGAGTCTTATCTTCCAAGAAAATGGGAGAGATTACTCCCCCTTTCGAATGGGGTGTTATCTGGCACTCTATTATTGGAGGAAAAGAGAGGATCTCTATCTTGGGATGCCCTAAAGCTGACAGAGAATCCTTTTTTATCAGGGATTCTTTGCTACTTGGCAATCAGTATCTGACCGTCAACTGGGAAAGGACTGATCTTGGTCAGTCATGAGACCATGGGTCTCACCCGCGGTCTAGGTCAGGTCCAAAGCCTATTTGGGCTGCGGACCAGGGTCTGATCTTAGACAGTCCGTGGACCAAGATAAGGTGGGATCATGGGTCCGGCCCTTGCTCTGGGTTGAGTCCTTGGTCATTTATGGTCACGGATTGGGCTAGTCATTGACTAGCCCACGGATCAACTTATAGAGTCTATCTGTAAAGCTTAAGTGGGGTCTGCCGCAAAGGAAAACCATAACCATGTGTCAGTCCCCTAAGGACTGACACAAAGGAGTATACGTGGAGCATTATTGCCCTGCTGCCAGCATTTAATGCTAGGCGGGCTAGCGGTGAACCAGTCCTTGGCCAGCTGGTGTGCGTGACTTTGACATGCACGAAGCCCAACTATCCATTTTATGGGTGGTGATTAGGTGTAGGCAGGTGCACCATACACCCGCCTTGTGGACGGTGAGATTTCATTGCCCACAATAACACAGTCATAAAAATTAAAGAATTACTTGAAAGTATTTCTTCTTACTATTATGTACGAATTAGTCCCTCCAATTAATATTGCACATGAGAATACAAGACAATTTTTCTACATTGTCAAGTCCCCAACTTATGTAGAGAATTTTTTTAGTTGATATTTTTCATCAAACTGAATTCCCAAAAATAAATTTGAAATTCATTAGAAGATCAATAAACTAATTACTTCTTTATGTTTAGAAAATAATCATTGTGATAAAGCCATTTCTTCGATAAACATCAACTAGATTTCTAAGCCTAGTTCGATAAATATCATTCTCCATTTAAGGAATTGTGGAATCCTTGTTAATTGTTCACACTCCCCTAAGTATTGTGTACATAACCTAATGGCCAAGACAAGAAAATGGATGAGTCCTTTGTTTATTTCAAAAGGAGTTTCATAGACAGATACTTGAGAAGATGTTGATCTATCGGGTTAAGGATAATCTGTCAAATAAATCACCCTAATATAAGTAGGCAATGCATTACCTAGGATATCTAAAAGTAGTTAATGTAGTTCAGTACAAGTACTTATTACTTTTACCACATGTTCAGAGACTCTTCTATTCATAATTGAGATTCACCACACCATCTTATGGAACAAACCCTGCATGTGTAAGCCAAAGAGAAATACAATGCCCATTTGTATTCAAATGGCTTGGAAACATTGTACGCCTACAGGAACTAGAAAACCATGTCTCATTTGTCTTTGGTTCTTAACCAATTGCATGGTTTTCCTATAGTTTTAGCTAAGAGCAAAGTGTTATCATTTAATGAGACACTCATAAGTAAAGTAACCACGAAAGAAGACAATGCGTGAAACTGAAATTTTATTTAAATAAATACAAATATGAGTCCAAAATAGCTTCTGAGGGCATATATGGCTAAGGTGCATGCGTAAGCCCTTTGTAATCTCCTAAGGCATCTCATTCAAAGCCCTTGATACCCCCAAGGCACCTCTTGTGTAAGTCCTTGATAATCCTCCAAGGCATCTCATCCAAAGCCCTTGGCCCCAAGACACCTCTTGTGTAAGCCTTTGGCAATCCACATGACATTGTGTATGAAGGCATTGATTGCTAGCTCTAACTAACTACAGACCCTAGGAAAAGGTTATGAATAGGGTATGATCCCTCATTATTTGGGGATCAAACGATTGAGAGCTTAAACCTAGAATCTGCCATTTATAGCCATCTTGTTCTTTAGATCATCATCCTCTTCCTCTGCACTACCAACTTTATTCCCCAATAATCTTGTCTCTTTAGTCTCTTTACTCTCCATCACTCTTCTCAGTTTAGTGGGTTTACGCCACACATACATCAAACCCTGACCCACAACACATTGTATTGTATTGTTAATAAATTATGGGTGGTGCTACGAGAACCCTTTTATTTACTTATATGCACCAATATTAAAAAATCTCTATTAAACACAAAAGAAAGAAGTTTTTGTGTGTGGGCATGAGTGCGTGTGTGGTCTTCTTTCTCATGACTGTAGCTTTGCCTTGTGGTGTTGTTACCTTAACCAAAAAAAAAACACCTTAGAAAGAAGTTGAAAAGACGAAAAAAAAGCCCCTTTCTTAAACCTTCTACAACATCTCCTCTATTGCCATTGCATCTGCAACATCCATCTTCACATACCTTCATCGTCTCCAACTCCAACCAAATACCCAGATTGATCAACACGGGCAGATTGAAGAGATGGTGAGGTTTACAGATAGACCATTGAAGAAGGAATTGTAAAAAAGTGAAGGGTCACGTCATGTGGGATTGGGAGCTTTGGGAACAGAGGATGATGTTCGGATGAAATGAAAAAAAATTGAGAGAAATTCTTCATAGCAGCAACGATGAAGAATCCGATCAGTACTCCTTCGACGATGAGTTTCGAATGTACGAAGTCAAGGTGCGTATATGCAATAGTAATTCCGGGCAGGTCTGTACGGATTTCCGGCGGCGATGCTTGTGAATTCGCTCATGGTGAATGTTGCTTTCATGCACCTTGCTCGGTACCAGGCTCAATCGTGTAAAGATGGGAAGAATTGTAAGAGAATGGTCTGTTTATTTGCTCATGCAACTCGTTAGCTTGTGTGTTGCCTTCCCATTTTCAGTCTCTTCCTCTAGAATTGTCCCCTCGTTCTTCTTCTAATCACTGCCGTGTTTTCTGTCACTTTGTTGCTTTGCTTTTTCTCCATTGGACATCTCGCCGACATCATTATCTCCTTCGTCTGATCTTCATTCATTAATTGAATTATCGATCTCTTTATATAAGTTTGAAGCTATGATTAATTAAGTGCAGTTAGTTGTTAACTACAATGATATGTAGCATGGGATGGATGTGAATTCTTTTTTTTTTTTTTAAACACTGATTTGCATGGTATTTCTAAACAAACGGTAGGGAGAAGAAGGGGGGCTTTTTGTCATTTTAACTTATTGTTGGTGTTTAAGTTATTTTTTTGGTTAACTCAACTACACCACAAGGGAGGAGTGTTGCAGTCTTTTCGTAAAACTCTGGCAGGAGGTTCAGCCCGCCGTGCAGAAGTGGAAGCCATTAGTCTTAGCCTTCTTTTGACGGCTTCTCACAAGTGGAGATCCATGTCTCACAAGCGGATGATCGAAACATCACCATTGCCTGTGGAGTCATACTGGTCTTTTACGGAACAGTACATTGAAGATCCACAAACCATCTGTACCATTGAACTCGTATTAACCTTCTCTTCGAATGAAGGTACTATCGGCCCTACTTCTAACATACCATGTGGGTCCCACAATACTCGCCCACATGTGTCCGATCAAGCACCAAACTCAAGCTTCACTTCATAACTCTTCGTGTGTACTTCACCCAAACCATAGTACCTCGTACACAATATCAAGACACCTGCATGTCCCTTCACTTCGGTACCCAACACTAAGGCACCAACCTTGCACCACACTACGCTATCGCTTGCATAGTGTCTCGCCTATCTCCTAGGCATCGCATTGGCATCCTTTGCCCATGCTCAGGCCATCCCGGCCCAGTATCATGGTCATAGTAGTACTTGACAACTTTTGACCGTGACACTCTCCTCCACCTGATTAGGTCGATGTCCTCATCGAGTCTCACCGAGTATTCATCAGCTCCACAGCACAGCTTGCACACCTGTGCCTTCCACAAATTAGAACTCACTTCTGACGGCCTAACATATCAATTACTGTTTCAAACTTTCCATTCTCACGAATTTTGTCTGAAACATTCATCACACTTCGCCCAATTTCACACTGAACTTGGCCTTAGAGACTCTGTACACTGCCTTTGTCTTCAACCCGTTGTCTGAACTTCTGAGAGGGATAGTTTTCCTCGAATTTCTTCAAGTGCACATCTCCATGCGCATGTTTGGTCCTCGCAGGACCATCACTTGGCTGTCCCAAGCATTACGCTGACACTGATTGTCACCATGAACTTCGATCTTTGATCTCACCACCCTGATCTTCAGTTTCCACTAGGCATTTTGTTGTCATCCACTTCGCTCTTGAAGCTTCATCCATTACAGTTCACTCCGTCGAACTACACTCATCGTCCACCTTGAACATGAAGTATGTCAACCATGACGAGGCTCGCAAGCCAACCGCATCTCATACGGTAATTCCTCCGCGGTCTACTTCCTTAGTTTACACATGCGAGCATCGGCGTGCTGTCCCACTACAACACTAAAGTCATCCCATAATAGCACCGACATCCACATCCTTTACCCCAAGTAACAAACACACATCAAGCATCTTCCAATGCAACACAGCCAGCAACCCTAGACATTACTCAAAACCACAATAGCGTTCACTACGCCAAATCTCTGTGAAACTCTCCATTGGTGCATCACATCCTTGACGCACAAATCTTGTTTATTCCATTCATTGGTGCAAAACCATTTTGCACGTCTTCCTTGGTTGTGTACCAATCCATTGGCACACTTCTTCTTGTGATCCTTCACTCAATCACTTGTGTTGAACTCAATCCGTCGAGCTCAATTTTTTGTAGCCAACAACCTATGAAGTCTGAAGCCATTGCATCATTTCAACCCTTAACAACTTGCCTCACTCATGAGGACTTCCCTCATACTCTTGATATTCTGCCCAAGTGTTCCCCTACTTAAGCTTACATTGCATCTTGTATTCTTGTTGTGCCTCTCTAGTACCCCAACTCCTTGCATACCCTGAGATAGCACTCATCTACTCCATTGCATCCTCTCATACAATTGAGCTACCAACCTTGACTAGAGTATTTGATTACTCAAGTCTTTGGCACCTTGCCAACATAGTTGTGTTACTCTTGTACCTCAACATCTTGTGTCTTCAACTGAGAGAACACTTCACCTGATCTTCGCAACACTGTGCTATTTCACTACGTGAGGTCTTGATACATCAACTCCAAGAGTCTTCATCTTGAACCAACATTGTGCTCCTCAAGTCCCAACACTGCCTTCACCCTGAGTACACATTCGATCCTGAATTTCCCTTCGACCACTATCCACTTGTAGCCTTGCTCCAACACACCACTGCATTAGAGACCAACACCTATATTGTTGTCGAACTTATCTCGATCCTGGACAAGTCTCTCCCGTAACAAGTCCACTCTCTAGAAGCCAACAAACTCTGTATCCAGTAGCACTCCCACTACTCGGAAGAAACATCTTGTGCATTCCAACTGATCACCTGTTGCAAACTATAGCTTCAGGCTCTCGCGAGCAACCATGCTCCCACGAGCAACCATGCTCTTAAGAGCAACTGTGCTCTGATACCGAGCTTTAAGAACCAAGTGCGGGCTTGTGGAGTTCCACTTTATCCCCCGTGAGGCCAATTTCTTGTCCCACCAATTTGCTCAGCAGGATCTGAACGATTGTATCAAGCAGATTAATCTTGTTGTAGGATCGCCTGCCCATAGAATTGGGATCCCTTTTGTTACTCTATTTTATAGACCCCCGAATTTATCATTCTTGATATTCGTGATGTTTATTAACTTCTACGGAAACCTGTATTTAAAATTTAAATATGATTAAGCCTATAAGTTTTATGTGAAATGCATGCATTTTAACACCCAAATAAATCACTTAATTTAAGACATTTTTAGAGTTAAATTGCATGAAAAGAAAGATAGTCAAAAAGTAGCAAAAGACTTTTTAAAAAAATAAAAAAAATGATTGGCGCTCTGCCCGATCGATCGCCCCTAACGGGGATCGATTGCCCAAAACACTGTTTTGTCTCGATTTACGCGATTTTTCGATTTTTTGAGTCCCTAGGGCCCCCAACACTATAAATAATTCTTATGTTCGTGGGTTGAGGGTTTCTAAGGCTTTCTAAACCTAAAAGAGAGAGAGAAAATGTGATTTTGAAAGATCTAAGATGAGAGATCAAAGGTTTTGCAAGGAAAATGGTGTAAAAACTTAGATCAGTCTCATTCGCAAGCGCTTGATCGTAGTGAAGCGATCGGAAAAGGTAAATATAAATTTCTTCTTACCAATATGAGGATTTTAATATAAACAATAAGAAATAGTTAGATTTAAAGTAAGAAAAAATAAGATTAAGCATGATTATGATATATCAATCCCTTATGAAAAATAAATATGATGTTTAAAGATATTTCATTATGATTTTATTATGAAAGATATTTATAATGTTAAAGATGTCTCTTATGATTTTTATTATTCATATCAACAATGAGAAAGGGAATGATTTTGTGGCGTATGTATGATGGAGAATGGAGGAAGGGATGATGGTTGGATTTGATGGAATGATTATGAGTTTGATTTGAAATTGTGATGCGTTATAAAACTAGGGTTTTATGAGACTAATTCTATCAAAACTATATACTGAAAGTTGATGCATGATAAATATAATTGTTTCATTATTTTATTGTTGAAAACATGATAGACATATATTTTTATGTTGATCAACTATGAGAAATTTTGTATGTTTAAATTAGTGAATGATTGACAAATTGCATAATGATATATGTTGATTTAATTGAACCATGAATTATGGTGGTGTGACTTAAGGGTATTATCATGACGGCATTAGTCGTTATGATGATCTTCCGAGAGCCTTAATCCAATAATTCTGATGCGATTTAATTAACAGTTATTATTGTTTCACTCACACTCATTCATGAAAATAAATATGTACAAGCATGATAATAAGTAAGATAATAAGTATTATGTAAATATACAAGAACATGAGCATGAATTTATGATTGAGTTTTGCAATATCCGAGCACCAATAAGCCTAAGATCAAAGCAAGACAAGCCGTATACACCGAATAATGTGTAGACGAGCTATATACATCAGATAATGTGTAAACAAATTGTATACACCGGATAATGTGTAGACAATGTAGAGCCCCGAAATTTCATTTCACTAAGAATGAATAGTGTGTGAATAGTGCCCAAGTGTGCTTTTGTACACTTATGGGTCTTATGTTAATATATGTGTTTGGAATTATGGCGTATATGTTCCAATGGGTCTATATGTCCTTAGGGAATGTGTTGAAAGCATAAAAGAGTGTTGGAAGTGCATTGGGGAAGATTCGAGTGGTGTAAACAAGGTTTTTCAGCAAAGCAGGGGTCGACCGATCGCTCGGTCATTACCTGCGATCGATCGGTCAACTACCGATCGCTCGATAGCTGTCACACGGTCAACTTTTTTGTATGGGGAAAAATTTCAGAGAGTGTGTTTTTGACCGATCTCTCTGTCATAACACCGATCGACCGGTAAGCCACCGATCGCTCGGTCCAGACCACCGATCGATCGGTCATACGCAGATTTTCTTCATTAAGGGTATTTAAGACTTTAACCATCACCTTTTGCCTATAAAAGGGCTGGGTTCGTGCCTTAGGGTTTCACAAACCCTTTGTGGATTGTTTTTGATGGATTTGAAGAAGAGAAGGAGGAGAGGACCTTGGTGATCGTTCAAGCTTGTGGAAGATCAAGTTCTTCCTTTCCATTTGGTGTTTTCCAACCAAGAACTCACTGTTCTTGCTTGTTCCAGCCATTGGGAGTCAAACTCATTGATTTCTCCAAGGTAGATACACTCTACTACAATCTTGCAATCCTACTAGTTACTAATTATGATTCTTCTTATCTATGCCCTATCTATATGTATTGATTTTATGTATGAAAAGGTGTGATTATATACTTGGATGAAGGTTACTATTATGATGCACTCTAAGTGTTTGATAAAATACCTCTAAGGGATTCTATGCTTAAATACGATGATTTCTCTTATTAAGTGCATATGCTCGCATGTCTCGCATAAACCGATGGTTTCCATGGATTTCTCCAAGTACAAACAAAGGTTTTTCACGAAAAGACGAATAATGAATTATTCTAAGTAACTCTATGATTTCTCTAAGATCGTTTCACAAAGCTCTAAGGATCATACCATGCTCACAAGGAAACTCTATGATAATGCTCTAAGATCGTCTCACAAGCTCCACGGATCACAATGAAATGCTCTAAGATCTCTAAGGTTATGCTCTATGGAAATGCTCTAAGGTTATTGCTCTATGCTCTATGTCTCTACGGATCATAATGACTCTAAGTAACTCCATCAACTCACAAGAACTCATAAGGCTATGATTATCGATTGACTCACACGGTTACAGATTTGGTTTCGACTATTATCTCACATACGTTTCACGGTTTCCATGCTTTAAGGAATTTACAGATTTCATTCTCCATGTCTTGTATGCTCCATGCCTAACCGCTTTATTGTTATTAGTTTGTATACAATGAGTATTCCATGCTCAGTCGATATTGTTATGATCGGCAGGTGCTCGGGTTCCATTCGATTTGTGTGGCGAAGAACCTTGGGTCGAGGAAGAGTACCGTGACCCGGAGCCTTCCATGGATCACTATCATGACGATGGTGCTTTAGATAGGAGTCGTGACTTCGATTTCTGTTGATCGACCGACTTAGAACTTGTGTCTTTTTGTTATGTGAGTGTGGGGTTTGTCCACTCCACTTTTGAGTTTCTCACACATGTATACTTGTTGGTTCTTACTTGAGCCAAGTTATAGGAGTATTCATTTTGCTTCCGCTATGTTTAGTATTTTGTTTTCCGCTGTGCATTGTATTTCGTTTCCGCTATGTATATTCAGGTACTCTGACAGGTTTCCACGTGTGCCTTATGTATCATACTAGAGGTATGATATGGCGGTCACGAGTCAAAGTACCCTTAACTCCTAGGGGGTATTTTGGGTCGCGACAGACAAGTTGTATACACCGGATAATGTGTAAATTGTATGGTACCTCGGTAAGTATGGTATATGTTAGTCTCTATCCAATATATGGGGTAGAGTTATTTTAAGTTATTACACTACGCATGTTGTTGGATACATTCACAAATAAGAAAGATAAGTAAGAAAAATAAGTACAAGTGAGCACATACAAGAATTAAATTGAAATTATGCTTTCGCACTCTGAATTGTTTATATGTTTACATGTAATGTTAAATTTTAATTTATACTTATATTAAATGTTGTTATATTATTAGCTAGGAGTTTATATATACACGGGGTAACTTGTTACTCAGCCGATGACTTTGTTGTTGGCAAGTTTTAGGTTTGATATATGTGCCCCAGGACCTTGGGAAGAGGAAAAGTATGAGAAAAAAGAAGATCCAGCAGGTGATCATCCCGATGGTAAATGAAATTTGGATCATTGGTCATTTCCTGGAAATTAAATTATTAGTATTTAGATTTAGAGTTTAAGACATTGTAATAGACTTAATGTTGGATTTATGGTAAGATTGAATTGATAGTTGGGAATCAGGATGGATGATTCGAATTATTGATTTTGTTTTAGTTTTTAAATTGAGGTATTAGACTTGATCATGATTAATTAAAAAAAAATTTAAGTTCATGTTTTAGATTGCCTTAATGCTTTATGACAGAAAGTTATGAAAGTTTAATGGTCAAGTCACGTGCCAAAGTCTCACAGTAACTTAAGTGGGATTTTGGGGCGCGACATTTTCCTACTCAATGAAGTTATCACATTACCAAAAGAACAAAAAAAAAACTACATCACAAGGCAATAGCTGAAGGCAAGACAAAGGAAACTTTTTTTTCTTTTGGTGTTTAAGTTGGGAGTTTCTTAAGATTGGTGTTTATAAGTAGGACAATAGTTAACGTAAATTGATATCGGGTACGCCTCCGAAAACGAACCAATTATCCATCGGATGAAAACCCCAACCCAAAACTTATACATGAGTCCAAAATCCAAATCTCAAACCTAACCCATATAAAGCCAGGAGGGAATGGGCATGTTGAAAGATTAATTGGATCACCAATTCTCCCTATTTTGACCTATCATAGTTAGTAACTACGCGTGTCACAAAATCACAAGGTATATCAGCCTTAATGCTAGCTCCTTGGCACACCATAACAGGCACTAGATTACTAGTTAGGGCTGAGTTGTCTATTTGATAGGGAGCGATTAAGGGCATGATCATCTAAGTCAACTACTTGCGCAATCAGACTCGCACTGGTCGATCTACATGTTTTGTTAAGGCAATGCAAACCCGTGGAAGAACGACTATGGGATGTTATTACTCATGAGTTGGGCTATCAATTTGGCCTTTCAGTAAGGGTATCTGGCCCGGTCTGGTCCTTTGTAGGCCTTAAAAATGAGGTTTTTTTTTTTTGTCTCTTAAGCTCGAGGGTTGGGTTGGGCCTGATTTTATAAAGCCGCTTACTAGAGGATCAGGCTTGGTAAAGACCATGTAGAGCCCGGCCCTCATGCATACTCTCTCTCTCTCTCTCTCTATATATATATATATACTAGTGGGCCACACATGCATCGCACGTGAGAAAGAGGGAAGGAAGGGGGACAGAGTTTGAGAAGAGGGACCCTAGTGAAGGGCATTTTTGAAAAAAGAAATTATAGAATATTTTGAGTATATAAACTTGAGAAACATTTGGATAAAAAAATGTGACACATTTATAGAAACATGACGTAGAGACATTTTGAGAACCAAAAAACATTAGGGGCAATTTGGGCATAGAAAACATTGTGGGCATTTTGGGTATATAAACTTAAAGGACATTTTAGAAATAAAGAAAATAAAATGGGCAAACTTGAGGAGAATTCTAGGTTAAAAATGTTTGGCATTTTGGGTATAGAAATTTGACTTAGGAACATTTTGGAAATTAAACGGGACATTTTGACTACAAAAAAAAATTGAGGGCATTGTGGATATAAAAACCTAACTTAAGGGCATTTTGAGAATAAATTTTTTTAGAGACTTTCTGGCCAAAAAAAATAAATTAATAATTAATAATAAAATGACATCCAACTTGACCGATCGAATCGAGAACCGGTCATCCGACCGGTTTGACGGCCGGTCCAGTTATAAAAACATTGTTTTATATATTAATAAAGAGTAGTTTTAAAACTAAATTAAAGGTCAATCATCAAGTCTCCTATATTAATAAAAGATAATTTTAAATTGAATCAACTTTTTTTAATATCATTCTCTCTATATATTAGTAATTAGGTAGTTTTAGCATTAAAGTAAACCTTTTAAATACCAATATTTACAGGGTAGTTTTGAAATTAAGTAAAATTCAGTCAACCTTTTGAACTCATATGTGTAACAGTTCTGATTAGAGGACCGTAAGGTCTTCTTCCAAGCTCACCACACCAATCAACCAATCAAATTTCAACGCATTGGGAGAAAGAAATAAATTTATAATAAAATAATAGTTTCATTGTCAAGTGTCAATTTGTAAATGGGTGGTCAATTTGGAAGAAGACCCCATGACCCGTTTTCCATTTTCCTTTGTAAAGGGCAATTTTGAAATTAAGTAAAATGTATTAACATTTTGAATCATATGAGTAAGGATAGTTTTGGAATTAATGTAATCTACCTTTTGAACATGCCATTCCTCTTTAGATATATTACTATTATAATTGGGATGGGAGTGTTAAAAACGTAGATGGAAATTTTGCTTATTTCTAAAACTGTCATTTGCCATATTTAAAGGCAAAACCTTACTTTTTGATTGGTTTTAATTCCAAAACTATCCCTACCATTTGAGTTTTATCTTCTCTTCCCTTTCTTCTTCTTCTTTTCTCTATATATTTACTTCTATCTTTTCTTTCTTATATAGGGAGAATTTTTCTCTCAAACTACCCTTATCATAATCCTTCTATAAGACAAACACTTGATTAAATATTTTGCTTGATTCCAATACTACCCTTATTCTCTACAGTCTTGGAGTCCGTTTATGCGAGAACACGCCATGTGTCTCTTTTAACACTCCTTAACTACGGTTAAAATTTACCCACCCCTAGGGTTCACCCATTTACCCTTGGATTTTAGAAAAAAATATAATAAAGAAATTAATCTTGGGAATTAAAGAATTTTAACTAGGTTTTAAAAAATTAATATTTTTTCCTAAAAACCAAGGAGAGGTTGGTGAACTCTATGGGTTGATGAATCTTAACCACAGTTAAGGGGTGTCAAAAGAGACACATGGCAACTTCAAGGGCAGAAGTGTGATTAAGATTCACCCACCCCTAGGGTTCAACCACTTATTCTTGGTTTTTAGAAAAATATTAATTTTTTTTAACTCCGGTTAAAATTCACCAACTCCAAAGGTTTTTAAAAATCATATTTAAAAAAAAAAACCAAAGATAGGCGGGTGAACTCTAGGGTGGGTGAATCTTAACCATAGTTAAGGGGTTTCAAAAGAGACACATGGTAACCTCAAGGGCATAACTGGACTCCAACCGTAGTTAAGATTCACCCACTCTTATGGTTCACCCACTTATCTTGGTCTTTAGAAAAAAAAATTTATGTTTTTAAAACCGTGATTAAAATTCAATAACTCTTAGGGTTAAATTTTTTTCCCGAAAACCAAGGATAAGTCTGTGAAATTTGGGGGTGGGTGAGTCTTAACCAAAGTTAAGGAGTGTTAAAAGGGACACATTG
This sequence comes from Tetracentron sinense, assembly GCA_015143295.1. Classification (NCBI taxonomy): domain Eukaryota; kingdom Viridiplantae; phylum Streptophyta; class Magnoliopsida; order Trochodendrales; family Trochodendraceae; genus Tetracentron; species Tetracentron sinense. The sequence goes on from CM026570.1 coordinate 27,156,475, forward strand.
CGACCTTAGTGGCATAACTGGACTCGCTCTCTTGGCAAAACGCTCCAAAAGAAGGTCTCACCAAGGCCCAGTCTACCCCTTTCTTTGCTATACCCAAATTACCCCTAAAGGTTTTTAGTTCTCAAAATGTCTCTACATCTCATTTCTATAACAAACATGTCCCTCACATTTTTTTAATCCAAAATATACCTTAAATTTTTATACCCAAAATATTCCAAAAAATACACTTTTTTTTAGCTTACTTGAAAAATACACTTACTAGGTCCCTCTTCCCAGTCTCTCCTCTCTTCCCCTCTCTCTCTCATGTGCATCGCACGTGCCACTCACGTGCCACCCATATATATATATATAGATTTTATTGTATATATTAAATCGTTCTCCATATATGCTTGATCTATTATCAAATTTACATACCACGTTCAATGTGAATGTACAAGGATGGGTTCTAATTCCTAAAGGCACCGACACCGTGCTATTTACCAACAAAAATGACAGCAGATAATTCATGTAAAAAGAAACTACACACCATAACTTTCGTATTTTCAAGTTGTTTATTTTCTTAAACTTGTAATGCGATCATTTAAAAAAACTGTTATATATTATGATTAAAAAAAAATGATCTTCTTTCGGCCCCTAGCCCTTGAAGTTAGGGCTTGGGCCTAGCCATTTAGGCCCTCCGAAGGCTTGGGCCAGCCTACGTCTTCTTCCTTATAAGTGAGGGCTCGGCTTGAGAGACCCACGGTCCATTCACAACCCTACTTACGAGTCTCTTAAAACCATTCCCCATTTGCAAGGCGGATTGCTAAATAGTCAGGAAACAGAGTGAGTACTCTAAATGTCAAAGAACCGTGTGGACTTTCCTTGAGGGGAATGGTCTCCTGCAACAACTCAAACTAAGAGAGCGTTTGGCAACACTATTATTATTTATTTACTTATTCATGAAAATAAATAAGTTTGTTTGATAAAAATAATAAGCAATAAATAAAAGTGATTAGGAGCCCAAAAAACGTACTTGTAAATAAGTAGCTCCATACCTATTTACAAAATAAGTAAGTGCTTACTTTTAAAAAGTACTTATTAAGCTTATAGTAGTTTTGGCAAACGCCCTCTAAATCTTATTTGTCAGCATCACCTAATTGGCAAATGGTTATACTTTAGTGGATGTTGTTGACCAATATAAATTAGGCCACCTCAAAGTATAACAAGAAGGTCCGAAATTTTTGGTTTTGAGTCCATTCAGGAGACCATATTCACTCCCCGGTCCATTCAAGAAAAAACCTATTAAAAAAAGCACTTAAAAGCTCAATGAAAATTGCAATTCCATTGCTCCTACGGGAAAAAAGCTTCTTACAATGCTATGTAATGTTTTAGCAACTCAAAAATAATAGAACCTAGAAATCTGGACCCAAAATGTAGTAGTGATATTAACGTTTCATCACTGCCATAAGGTGTGAGGAAAGCCATCAACATACTATACAAAAGAATAAGTGGGCAAAAGTAGCATTGATATCTAAGTTTTGTGTATTTTGACAAAAAAGGCAGAGAAAAAAAAATGGAGGACGAGCGTATCTGCTCCTAAAGAATCAGGTTAGCCTACAAATATCATACTCATAGTGGAGGATAGAAGTATGAAGATAAAGAAAATCCAAGGAAGAGCAGGCCCCCAACTGTCGCGACTGTACCTTGTGAGATCTTGGATGCCAGCATGCTTCCTCCCACCACCGCAATCGATGTACAAATCGTGTGTCCTATTGTGGCCCCCACAGCAACTCCAAGTGCATTTTTGTGCGTTGCCAACTGCAGGATCAAAAGTCCTCAGTTTTTGAAAAATAAATAGGAAACATTGTGTCCTGCTGAGTCCATGTGTGAGAAAATGAGTAAGAGAAAGCACGTGTGATAGCTCTGCGCATACATGCAGGAATTTTTTGTTATGCATCAGATGTTGCACAATTGTCTCGGGTCTGCTTCACCATTCATGGATGACATGAGCAAGTCAGGCATTTACAAGTACAGTTTAATATCTGATAAATATACAAAACCTTCTACAGATTATATATAGCAATTAGAAGCACCATAGATGGCGCTGTAGCCCAATAGCATTAGTTGTTTCAAAAATTAAGGTACCAAAATCATCAATATTGAAAAGAGAAATATGTAGTGGTTTACTGATTCTTTGTTATATCTTTATTTTGTGTACATATTCTTTATCTTAACTCATTCTTTGTAAATAAAATTTTAAGCTGGAAAGTATAAAAATATAATATTGAGGTTTTCTTAATTTTTCCATTCAACTCAAAAATCCAAAATATCATAATTAACTTTAGTGTAAATGCATCAGAGATTCATAAATCTGATTTATTACATGTAATCAAGCTAAATAGGCTTACTTATATGGGGAAAAAAGAAAGTAATGAACCATAGGTTGAAAATAGCAGATAACACTTTTTGATTTCTCCCAAATTTCGAGTATTACCCTCCAATAGAATTATTGATTCTCATTAGAAAAAACGGATGAGCTCTTAATAGAATTCTTACCAGAAATAGATGCTTCGTTGAAACTTCGCAATATTTTGACTACAGTTCAGGGGAAATTGTGATTTTACAACAGGAACTAAGCAAAATGTTGTAAGATATGAAATCAGCACATGTTTTGGAAATTTTTGCTCGGAAAAAATTGTTAAGTTTGGGAATGCCTTTAGATTTTGTTTCACCGAGGGAAATTATGATATTTCTGTGGAAGTTTTCATTGTGTTGGAAATTCAGAGCCATGATTAAGACCATCTAGCTGATGACCACCTCTTAGATGGAGTCTCCAAAAATCACCGTTCCCAGTAACCACATACGTCATGAAAAAATTATGGCAAATAAATAAATGGAAAGAGTGATCAGAGTTCAGCTTACAGCAATTGTTGCTATTTGGCTACGATCCCCCCATTCTGCTAGGAAGGTTAATACAAACGACTGCATGCAAAGTAGTGAAAAATTAATCATTAAGATGAAATCATTTTTTAACCAGTATGAACTTTTAGATGCATGACTGCATGTAATGTAATAAAAAATTAACCCTTAAGATCAAATCAGTTTTAACCATTATGAATTTTTGGATTCACATGCAATGAAGGATATCAGGAAAAAAAATTAGTAATGACTAACAGCTCCAATCTATCAATCACTTCAGCATATCGAGCATAAAGGGCATGATTGTTAAATCCTTGCGATTTGCAATTCAAATCCTATGATTCGATTCGATTCGAATCCCAAGCAAAACAATTCATATTGGAGCTAAAAATCTTAATTGGGTAAATCTCATTTGATTTGCGATTCTCATTACGATTTGTGATTCAAATCGTACGATTTGTGCAATTCGGGTGATTCGAGCACGAAACCTCTTTTACGGACCAATACTTCAAAAATATTTTTATTCTTTTGATTTTCTAAAAGTGCTTTATGAGTTTTAAGAAGAGAGAAGAAACAAGAAAACCCCTGTTACGGACATGCCAAGACCCGTATTTGGGTTCTCTTTGTTGTTGACATGCTGTAAAACGGGAAAAAAAAATAATAAAAAAAAGGGAAGAAAGGAGGAAGAAGAATGATTATAGAGTTGGATTTTGGGAAAACTTGATAGTTTATTTTATTAGTCTTTTCATTTGTACAAGTCTTTTGATACTTGATCTCATACAACATAATTATATGAGTTTACTTTTGTTGATTTATCTTTAATGATATTAGTTTTTCTATTCATTTTATGGAGTTCATTCGTGTTTTTTGCAGTGTTTTTTGTAGTGTATGCAAAGAAATGTTCATTACTTTTTTTTATCAATAGATATGAATGAAATCTTTTGGATAATAGATTAGTCTATTTTTCTGATTTATTAAATAATTTTTTGTATTTTTAAACAATTTTTTTTAAATGGATTGAATCTTACGATTTAGGATTTGAATCCCGATTTGAATCGAATTGGTCCTAAAATGATTGTACGATTCGATTACGATTTAACAACCTTGATAAAGGGTAAGAGCGGGAATCTAATGTATTTAACATGTTCTACAAATTTCTGAATGTTTGTGACAAAGGAGGTCTTACTAGCTTTCATAAATCCATATTGTTGAAATGAATACATATAAACAAGGCTAACCTCCAAAAAGATCGGTGTACAAAATCTTGAAAAGAAACGGCGGCAAATTGTTTTCCCTTGCCCTGCCTCAAGTTTCTCTTCTACCTGGATACATGTGATGACAGGCAATTCACTTACAATTAAATCATTTCAAGTAAGATGAGAACACATTGTATGCTCATGAGAAATAGCTAATGTGAACCTCTTGTCAATGTTGGGAATGGATGCAGATCGAGATACACATACTGGTAATAAGCACAAATTTCAGACCTCAAAGGGTTTAACATGTTGCTATAATTTAGAAAATAGGCATTAAATAGTTTTTCTTTTCAATCTTCTTAAATATAGAAAGCAGCATGGCTAAACTTCTAATAAAATGTCAACTATGTGACAAGGCCACTTCATGTACCAAAAATTGTATTAAAAAAAAGGATAGGGACCCAGACACTATCAGCTACGAATGCAATTTCAGCTGGGCCCAACCCAAAACCAAATTTACCCAACCTAACTTTTACGTCATGTTGGTTTCAATTGTCACTATCTTGAAGTGGACTGGTATTAGGAAATCTAACCTGAGCCAAGGTCGAGTCGGGCTCTGGTTGAAGCCTCAGAACTGAACCCAACCTGCATTACATATATGTATTGTATATCATATAGTAGTGTAAAATATGAACTTGGTTAGTATATACTATATCCTGACCATAGATCGTGTTTTTACTTTCTATTACTTTTTCAACTTTTTATGTGATGCAACCCCATCTCATAAACTCAAACTAGATCCAAAATGAGGGCAGAGTCATTGAAACTTGCAGGTGCATCTTGACTGATGGTGAGCCCCTTTCCATCAAATCTGATCAAAGACATATCTATTCAAATCCGATCAGTCTAACATCCTCGTCCTTCAAGTTTGAAGGATAACCATGACAACGTACTTTTTTCCTTTTTTTTTGTATTTTGGTCCCTATTTTGCTTTGATTTTGTTTTATTACTCATTCTTTTTGTTGCTGAAAATCAATAGCACTTGGTTTATGTTATGAAAATGACTGCTTTAGACTTGTAGAACTACTGCTTCTGTTGTGCTTCACTAGGTTCTAAATGTCGATATCGTGGGATATATCGCACCTTAGAAAAAATATACTTTGCAGTATATATCGTTATGCGGGGATATCGCACGTCGAGGGAAAATTTTGGGGGGATTGGGAAAAAATATTTTTTAAAAATGAAATTTCAGGAAATATTAAAATAGATGTCAAATGTTAATACACATTTAATATTTTTAAAAAAAACAATGTACATAAGAGATGCAATGAGAAGGCAAAGATGCGCGTTGACAACAATGCATGATCGACTAATATTGAAAAAACTTGCATCAACCCACCCCAGGAACTACAATCAAAGCCACATTAAGTTAAGCTAATTTTTTATTTTTTTTAATTGAGTTCCCCCAATTTCCCGTCCCTAGAGTAAGAAATTTAAATTTTGAACTTTGAACTCTAGTAAATGCATAAAATGATACATTTGCACTAATTATGCAAAACCCCATTCTAATTTGAAAAAAAAAAAAAAAAGTACTTACCTTTGATGAAAATTTTGGCAAAAGGTGTGCAAATGGGTCACTTCAACTCCGAATGAAAAATGTAGGTAAACGTGGATACAAAATGAGTGATTTCTCAAGAAGATGAAAAAATTCATCAAACTCCTTCAAAATCTTTCATATCTCTCCTCTTGGTCAATAGTACCTCATTTTATAGAATAAGGGGCAAAATATCCCCAACTTATAAGAGATAATATATCGGAAATGTCGGTAATATTTTGGAATATTTTGTAAAAAAATTACATCTAAGGGATATTTTTTACCCCGCAATATCGGGAATATATCAAGAATATCAGGGATATATAAAAAGTATCTAGATATTTCAAACCATGGTGCTTTATATAACGAAGAATTCGGGTAGGGTCAAGTTATATAGCATTTGTTTGGGCTAAAGTTAAGCACCTTGAAAAAATTATGTCAACAGATAGAACAAATCATATAATTATAGTAGAACCATAGTTACCAGAGCGAGAAGCGAAAACGAAAGCGAGAAGCGAGGCTAAAAAAAATAAATTTGAAAGGGGAAGCGAGAAATGAGATATAGGCTCCTCGTCATTCCTATTGTGTTATTATGAGTAACTTCATCTTTGATTATATCTTACATGAGATTTTTGTGGAAAAGTAAATGCCTTAGGTTCCAAACTGACGATACTTGCTTAGAGTCTACACCCTATGCTATAAACTGTAGTCTACCCCATTACTTCACACATACAACTACCTTTGACTACTAAATGAGACGTGATGGAAGCAAGCTTCCTAGGAAGCAAGTCTGTCTGAGGAAGTGAGCTCCCCACCCTGTACATAGCTTCCCTGCATCTATGAGTAGAACAAAGATTTTACCAAGTAAATCAAAAGCCTGAAGAACAAGTCATATGCAATGGAAAAAACCGGTCCCTGCAATGTGCTTTTTTATTTCAAATCTCACCTTCTATGAAAAAGATGAAGAAGCTCTTGACAAACCTTCAAAGCATCAAGGTAATTCCTCTCAATTACTTTAATTTGTGCATCTAACAATTTGAAATCCCTAAAATCCTCACCCTTATTCTCTTTCTTGCACAACTCCATCATGTTCTCTTCAACAAGTCGAACCGAGTCGAGCTCATGCACGATGATTTGTGGACGAGCCGAGCTTGAGCCGGCCTTTCAGAGCTCGAGCCGAGCCTGAGAAAGCCGAGCTCAAGCAATGCCAAGCTCGGCTCATTTACACCCCTAACCGACACCCATGTCCATGTCTATGCAACTTTGTTACCCATACAAGTGCCCAAACTCTTCAAGCATCATAAAGACACTATCAGAGCTGAAAACTAGTCAAGAAGCAAAAACATGAATGTTCATACAAAAGATTATTCTACTGAAAGCAAGCTAATAGAAAATCCCAATGAAAAACCTAAAATTGCAATAGAAAACTTGAGTATCATATGCAACAATACAATTGAACATATGTAATAGATTCAAAATAGTTGCAATTGTAGATTGATCAATTTAATTTATTTTAAAGTAGATATGATTCAGAAAGGTAATGAAAATCCTAATCACAAAAAAGGTAAACATCACTCAACTCCCTCATTAGGAGGAGTGAGAGGGTTCAATTCTTAAGAGGTAAACTCCCAACAGATTGGTAGAAATTCCCTTTGGGCAACGTGATTGGTGGTTCCAGTTACCTCACTAACAACTAGTCGTAGACATGCACTAAAACATCGAGTGATACCTATCAATATTTGGCGTTACCAAAATGAAAGAGCCATGTGCAGAATTTTTACACTAGTATTTTATCATATCGGTCGCATTGGTATCGATTCGACCAATATGTTTTGGTACATATCAAGTGTACTGAAATTATTAGAACCTAGTCTTAAAAGCCTTCTTTTGATCTCAAAAACCCACAGTTCTCCTTGTTTGAATCGAAACTCCAAACCAAAGATTCCTACAACAAAAAAAAAATCCAAATCAAATGATTGCAAAAAGAGTCAAAACTGAATTGAAATGGGTTTCACTATTCGAGGTATGAAAATCCTCTTTTCTTTTTTTTTCCTTTTTTGGGTGTTAAATCCTCCCAACTGCGTGAAAATATGTTTTCAGATTATAGATCTATGATTTGTGGCCAATTCTGTAGATCTATGATCTACATCGAGGAGATTTAAAGTTGGATAAGTAGGATTTTTTAATTAAATCTGAAAATACATAACATTGACTACTCTAAGCCAGTTATATTAGTTATTTAGACGTTATTTAAGTATAGGTTAGTGTATAGAGGGTGATTTATCAGATCTGCACACTAACCCTATTTTTTTTAAATGATTAATTTTAAACATGATTAATTTTCAGTTATAAAAGTCAACATTTTTGTTTGAAATACATATGCGATATTACTCTATGGATGATCTATTAGGTTATTTATCTTAATTAATGATATTTTAATTATTTTAAAATAGAAAAATTGAATTTATTCATTTGGATTCTTATTTTGTTATTGTTTAGTAGCATTGCTTAGATTCAGTTTGAATCATAGTTCGAAAACTCGGCGAGTCACCCGAGTAACTCGGCCGAGTTACTTGACTCGGCTGAATTTCGAGTCAAGTCGCCTCAAAACTCGAAGGAGACACTATTAACCGAGTTACTCAGGTGACTCGATCGAGTCTAGCCGAGTTTTTCGGTTCTCCATACTAGGTCGAGTCATAGAGGGGTATTTCTATCATTTTTTAAAACCTAAAATAAAATGTCACACTATTTTTGCATCAAATTTTTTAGGGTCTACAAAGACAACTTACTGTGGGTTTTGTTAAACCTTATTTTGATGTTTGAAACTGTAAAACCAGCATACTTTGAGTTCTTTTAACGCAAAATTTTTAAGTTATTACATATATATTCCGAGTTGGACCGATTTTTTTTTCGAGTTTTCCGAGTTACTCGACCCGGCTAACTTTCGAGTCGAGCGGAGTTTTCGGGTTTTTGAACTACGGTTTGAATCATTCATGTTAATCATTCTCTATGTTAATTAGATATATACTTTAATTATTTTATTAAAAGGGTAATACTTTTTTCTTTATTTTGTTTAATCTTATAAGTCACTACATAGTGTCACAACCTTTTCAAGATAATAACTGATTTATTTAATTTTAAATATTAAAAAAAATTGAATGGAAATTAAGCTATTAATTATGATAATAAATTATTTGTTTAATTGTTTAAATATTAAAAATAATAATCCGAATATAAAATTTAAGCTACTTATTATGGCCCCGTTTGGTTGCACTTCCGTTTTCTGTTTTCTGTTTTTAAAAACAATATTTTGAAAAATTTTACACAAAACATGTTTACCTTGGTAAACATGTTTCTGCTCTCTGTTTTTAAAAATTAGTAATGAACTTTTTGAAAATCAAGGTAACAGATATTTTAAGTTACCTCTGTTTTTGACATAAAATAAAAACTGGAAAATGGAAGTGTATCCAAACGACCCCTATGTATTTATGTTTCAATTACTTGTATGAAATTATTCTTTGGATGATCTAATAGACCCATTGACCAATCTTTATTTATGTTAATATATACTAATTTAATTATTATATCATATTATATATATCTAAAAATTCTTTTTTTCTTAGATTCTTTTTAGACAATTGTTTTTGTGTTTAACATTATAATATTTGTTTCATTGTTACATTAATTTTTACCGATTAAAAAGATGGTTAGATTAATTGTCGTGTTGCAGTATTTAATCATGCCTAGAAGATCCGTTGATATTAGTTGGAACATGAAGAGATGGTGAATGGAGATAAGCACAAGATTATATGCAAATATTATCCCAAGATGATGACAGGGGACATCGCTATGTTTAAGAAACACTTGCCTACACGTCCATAAGGAGGTTAGAAAGTTGACAATGGAGCTTCTATTGACAAGGTACAAAAGAAAGTGTTTGGCTCCAAGGGACCGTGGACTCCCTCTCATATGCTCCGAGGGACCGTGGACTCCCTCTCATATGATGATGAAGAATGTGTTTTTTTAAGACGTTAACGTGGAGACTGATTTTCAAAAAGCTGTAAAATTTATAGAAAACTTTGAGATAAAAAGTTATCCCAAAGTTTTTTTTGATATCGTAGGGACCATAGTTACGAAGTTCTCTAGTTTTTTCAAAAAGTCTCGATTTATACACGGTTTTTTCACTGAACAATTAATTCACGAAATATTCATGACTTTCTGGAAAAAAAAAATTAGACTTTTCAAAAATTCAAATTTTTTTAGAATCAAACACAAATTATTCACAATTTTTTGAAAAATTTACAAATAGATATCCAATGTATGAAATATATATTTATAATTTTTCATAATTATTAATCTTATTTTAAATTTTTTTCATATCTTGCCAAACATTTTTCTGATTTGTTTCAGAATTTTGCCAAAGTTTTACCAAATTTTCCCTGGACAAATACTTGTTGAACCCCGAATTTGTTACTATGGGCCTATGGCCAGGACAAGCAAAGGTGGAGTTCATCTCTTCAGATGAAGTTCCTGATTTCAAACTTTCTGTAAGACAAAGCATGGAGGCGATAAGGAAAAAGCCTGACGTATATCAGCTTATACTAGAAAGCAGTTTAAGACTAGAGGTTCGTTAGACATAGCAACATGGTCGACCACATAGGAGATGACAATGATTTAGAGTAGTTAAGATTTTGTTTGTGTTGTTTATGGAAGGCATCTCTTTGCTTTTTTTTTTTTTTTTTTTTTCTGATCGGTAAATATGAGATAGTATATCATAAAAAAGCAGTTACAAAATGATGGTAGACATAACTTAGAGGTTATTGAGAAGTAAACTCAAAAACTAGTAAAGCTACCTACACGCTAAAGTAACAACAAAAGCTAGTGCAACACACAGTATTGCTGGTACCAAATAGTGGTGATGACAAATTACTCAAATCAACACTCCCAGATTCACATTTATATAGCAAATTGACAATCATTCCAAGATTGTTTGCCTAATTCGCATTTTTAACTAAATGTCTGTATTTCATTACCTACAAATGAATGTTTTATTAAGGAATCAGCATTAAATTGTTTCTCAATACAGCATGTATATATGTATTCATATAGTATTAAACTCGGCGAGTTAACTCGAAACTCAGTCGAGTCAACTCGACTCGGCCAAGTTTCGAGTCGAGTTTGAGGCAAAACTCGGTTTTGACACTGAAAACCGAGTAACTCGTTCCGACTCACCCCTACTCGCCCTGACTCGCCCGAGTTCTTGCACTTTTTTGTTAAAACAAAAAATCAAGTAAACCGCCTACCCGATTGACTAAATTATGTTTTTTTCTTTTTTTTAACACACCCCACCCACTCTTAAGTATAAATACAAAACAAAAGAGGGGTGTTAAGTATATGTTGAATTATATATCTCATTTTAGGCATAGATTATCATTAATTTTGAATTTATACCATACATATAGTATTAGAAAAATGTTATATATGTCCGAGTTTTAGGTGTCATTACTCGGACGAGTTTTGCCCAAGTTTCCGAGTTGTCTCTACTCGGCAAGTTTCCGAGTTGAGTCCAGTTTTCGGATTTTAAAACACTGTGTATTCATACATATACGCACAGCGTGTTTGTTGTTCTATTAAGTAATGTGTAGTGGAAACTCTTGTAGATAGTTCAAATAGTATCTATAAGACTCAAACTACCATTTTTTTTATGTTACCTTTGCATTAAAATAAATTTGGGTTTGAGTTCCCAACATTTCCTTAATTTTATACAAAGTTTCTGTTATCCTTGATACGCACCATATTTTAGACTTACCAATATGTACCTCCAACAATGTTATTTATGATGTCAAAATAATCATTGTTTCAATTTTAATAGAATATGAAATCCCTATTGAGGGGAGGGGAAAGCCTCAAATTTCAATAAGGATCAAAATGCCCATCAACCTAAAAGATGATTAAGCTACCACAAATTTTAATAATCTTACTTGTATTCCTGCTTATAATGAAGTTGCACACCTAACTGTTAATACAATTTAATGTTGGACAGTAAAATGTTTGCATTCGATCCATCAAACAACCACATACTAAAAGACAACATTTAGGAAGACATAAAAATAGATTTTATCAGAATGGCGCTGACTGGCCATTTTTAAAATTCAACTCTGCATAAGGTAGAATGCATGTTACTTTATCTAGCGGATAATTTGGAATCCAAAAACTTAGGACCACAGAAGTGGATATTTAAGCGGCTAGAACTTCCAAACTGTTGACATCCCTATCCAATAATTTGAGAATTTCATAACGAACACAAAACTACAATTGAAAATTTGAATCCAATGATGAGTAAATCTGCATACTAGCAAAATTTTGACACAGCTATAACAAAATACAAGTAAATTTGCATCTAATGATGAGTAAAGAAAGACGTACTTCCTCCATCTCCTTCTTCTGTGATGTCTTTGAATCTGATCTCCAAGCAATATAAAGCAGCCGCAGGCCGAAAAATGCATAAAGAACTGCATATGAAGAAATTAAAACTTAAGTTCATTTTAAGCAGGTTGAGATGCCCAACTAGCTCATAGAATCCAATCACCCAATAAAATAGTTCATTTTAAGCAGGTTGAGATGCCCAACTAGCTCATAGAATCCAATCACCCAATAAAATTGGAAACGATTATCTACCTAGCCATGCAAGGAAGCTAGATCCTGGAGAAAGAAACATAAATTGTAAAATTGCTTGACATGTTAAACTGCATTTTACACAGGCACTAGATCTAATTCCTAATTTCCAACACACGTCAAACAATCCAAAGTTTCAGAGTAGAAGTGACACAGTCTGCTGTCCAAACAGACTAGCAGGCATGATGTCATCATGATGCCACAAAGAAGAGGTTTCTATATCTGAGATTTCAGCAAATGAAGCAACGCCCAAGGGTTATCAAAACCCTAAGGAGATCAGCCCAAAAGGAAATCTTCATATTTCAAGGCCTATTAGTGGCCTGCAAACATATGAACGTGCTAATTATACGGTGTGAGGTTTACGACTCTCCGGCATTATTAAACTTTGCTTTAAAAGTGTGGACCCTATCCTTTAATTTTAGGCTCACCTTATTTACATAATAAGCCATTTTTGAACGAGTAATATGAGTATCTACTTTTCTCCGAAATTATATAGATTCGCAATAAAAGAATAATGTTAGGGATTTTACTTTTTAAGTTATATTAATAATTGAGATTCGTACACCCTATTAAAAAATATTATCAGATTGAAACTCCTCTAGGATAGTGGATAGCTGGGAGTCTGGGACTTCAAGGGTTTTAGACAGAGTGAGGTAGCATATAGATAAAGGGATGGAGTTTTGAAGATTTTTCCAGGTTTCTTGTTTGTTATAAGACTTGATATAGATAAAGGGATGGAGTTTTGAAGATTTTTCCAGGTTTCTTGTTTGTTATAAGACTTGAAAAGGAGAAGAAGCCCTAGCCGGTTTCCCTTGATTAGGCTGTGGATCTTTAGAATTTCTTTATGGTATAAATAGATTACTCTCTTTTTTTCTTGCAGTATTTTCACTCAGGTCGATTCTCATTCCTCTAATTTTGTTTATTGCATCAAGCATCTCACAATCCTAGAGGTGTATCAAGAAGTCCTTTTACGGTGTGAAACGAAAGTATTGCAGGTTAGCTTAGTGAATGAAGTGTCAGTCATCCTCATATTGGGATGTGTTGGAACTTCCCGCGGGGGGGCATTTAATATGGCCAAGACCTCAATTTAGAGACCCTTATATTTATTATACATTATATTTTTGTGCATTATAATATATTAAGAAGTCTCTCCTTTCTTACACTTGACCATGTATATATATATATATTGGAAGGGATTGGGAGACACATGAAAAAGAACACATATATTCATATACGCACACAACCATATGATCCGGAGATGCAACAATTGCCATCACACCACCCTTTTATGTGTGGAAGGGGATTTAGGGAAAGTTGATTTTTTTATGTGGTGTGCTGGTGGTTGTTGGATCTCCCAATCGTATGGTTTGTGCGTGTGTGAATGTATTCTTTTTCATGTGTCTCCTTATCACTTCCCTATATTATATATATATATATATATATATATATATATATAATATTTGAGATGTAAATATAAATTCCCAAATATCTCCCAGTCACTAGACTCAGGGCTTGCTCATACTCTCAAGCCCTACTCCGGACTTGCAGCAAGTTTTGCCTTCTTTGCTAATAATCTTACCAATAGTTTGTAACTCAACTTAAAGAGAAACTGAAGTCTATTAGCCTTTATATATGTAACCACTCAAGGTACCTTAGTACACTTCCCTATAACACCTGTCCACAAAAGGTAGCACACAATAGAAGTGGTTTTAGATTTCTCCAGCAAAGAAAGACTTCTAGGGGCTATTACACATTTCCTTTGTTTTCAACTCAAATTTTCTCTCTTGAAGTCATTGAAGGAGTAGACTATAAATAACCAATATAAAACTGGAAACTGCCTTACAAACCCATGAGCTGGTTTCTCCAAAATAAAAGGCTCAAGAATTAAAATTACTTTACATCTCATAACATCTACCTAAAAATCACTCATACTACAATGGGTTGTTTAAATTTGTTTACAATACAACAATACATCACCCATGTCATTTTTTTTTCGGTAATCAGTAGATATCATATAAATCGAAGTCAGGATACAAAAGCAGTATAGCATGCCAAGAGTTTACATGTAGATAAACTCAGAGAATGGAAACTACATAGTAAGCTCCCCTAGGACTTCCAAGATCTACATGTTAAGGAGCGGTGTAAAGGCTAGTAGACATTGCGTTCTCCTTAAATGGAGAGACAAACTATTAGCGAGACTAGCATGGAAGGTAAAGCTTACTATGAGTCCAAAGTAGGGACTGAGAGTATGAGCAAGCCTTGAGTCTAATCACTAGGAGATACTTGGAATTTCCAGGATCTTCTCTTGGTATTGACACATTCAGAAGCTTCTATATGGGTTGTATGTTCTAATGCCACAAGGACCCATTTGGGCCCACTAATCCATATATGTGTAGCCCACCTGATGAATCCAAACACCAACATCTTAATCAATTATATCTCGCTGTCATTGTAGCCACGTCATCATGTACATATTCTGATGCATCATATGACTAAAAAAATATGCCATCAAGGAAATTCACCAAATGTTTATCAAACTCCTTTATTTTTTATCAGTCTAACTATCAAACATGATAATGCACCCAATCCATTGGGCAGTTCTGTAGATTGTACACAGCTAAGTTGTTATCTACTTATCTCTATTTCAGCTTTTAGGTCAGCCTTTCAACTCATGGTAAGAGGTTCAATTCCGGCCCAAATGACCACTTGCTTCTACCGCTACATGAAAACTCTTTCAACTTATTCATATTACACAGGAAACTGTCTAGCAAGCTTTTGAATGGCCCATTTCGATGCTCCTTTTTATAATGGTTCTTGAGTGTTTGCTGCTTTCCGCCTTTCAATCTTGTTGCTACATTTTCAGGGTCCAATCTGAAGAAGCATCACTTTATTTTGTTGATGACACCTTCCTTTTAGATGATTCAGCAATTATCACTCTATACTCCCCCTTCCACTGTTTTTCTTAATTAATCTGATCCCAAGGATTTGGAAGCATTTGGTCTTCAAGCAATTCATTTCTATCCACCTCTGCCCTCCTAGTCTGTTTCATATAACCCCTGATTTCATTGAATATTTGAGTTGTCACCTTCTCACATTTCTTTCATTCCCAAATCCACAAACTAAGTGTTCATTTTGGTGACGTATACCCATATTTGTCAGTTTACCACAATGCTCACACCTGCAATTCTTATCATTTTTTGTCAAGCTAAAAGGAATACTTCCAAGCAGGATCATTTGACCTTGATCAGATCTTTTCAACACTAGCAAAAGAATGCATCTCTCAATCTTTATTAAATAACCACTCGTCCTCGGCTAATTCGGGACCTGTGGGGCGATAGGTCGGTAGACGGTAGACAGTAGACTGGCTCAGTATCTCCTCATTAGGTGTGGAGGAATCCTTCTAGCTTGGGACAAAAGAAAAATTGAAGTGATGGAATCAGAAATGGGTGCCTTCTCGATCTCCATTCTCTGTCGTCTAGTGAGTGGTGGTCATAAATGGGATTTTTCAGGGTATATGGCCCATCGAGGGGAGTGAGTGACGCCGAATTTTGACAGGAATTAGAAGATGTGAGTACTCATTGGGATGCCCCCGGTGCTTAGGCAGGGACTTCAATTGCGTTCGGTTTCCTCATGAAAGGAGAGGGGTTCAATCGTTAACGGCCAAGATGCATCGATTTGAGGATTTCATCTCCATTCATGGCCTGATTGACTATCCAATTAGAGGAACCAAAGTTCACTTGGTCCAAATTGTCGTTGGGCCGAACAGCTAGCCGTTTGCATGGAAGGAGTTGTTCCCTAACCTTATCCAATCCTCCCTGCCAAGACCCACCTCCGATCATGTTCCGATTCTATTAGATTCCTTCAAGAGCGGCCCCTCTCCTTTTCGTTTTGAAAATGCGTAGCTCCAATCTAACAGATTCAAAACCATAGTGTCTAAGGTTTGGGAATCTCATGTGGGTTGGAGGGCCTCCTAGTACACAGTTTCGGTCTAAAATTGAAGGCGCTTAAAGCAAAACTTAAGAGCTGGAACAAGGAAGTCTTTGGGAATGTGGTGGAGGAGAAAGCAAGGATCAAGGTCTTTGATTCTATTGAAAATTTTCGACCCCTAACTATAGAGGACAGTCAAGCAAGAGATGCTAAAAAAGAGCTTACTTGCAAACTGTTAGGCTTGAGGAAATCAGTTGGAAACAGAAGTCCAGGATTAGATAGCTTAAAGAGGGGGATCGAAATACAAAATTCTTCCACCGGATGGCTAACTACCATAGAAAATCGAACTTCATTTCCAGTCTTATTGTGGATGGAGTTTGGAAGATGGGCCCAAAGGATATCGAATGTTCAGTGGTCACTTTCTATGAGGAGTTGTATTTGGAAAAAAAATTGTGGAGACCTAAGTTAGACGGCCTTCCTTTCGATTCCACTACCTCATACCAAAGCAAAGCATTAGAACGAGCCTTCAGGGAAGACAGATTTCTTTGCGCCATTCGATCGTTGGCACTTGGCAGGGTACAAAGTTCCTAGAACTGACAATTTCTGTATTGAATGTTAAAGAGTTTGTTGGGATATTGTGGGGAAGGACCTTCTAGTCGTCTTATAGGAGCTCCATGAATCAGGAAGGTTTGATTGGGCGATTAATAATACTTGTGTCCCTAATCCCTAAGAAGACTAGAGCTCAGAAGATGAAAGACTTTAGATCCATTAGTCTTGTCATCAGTGCTTAAAAAATTATAGCAAAGTCTTGGCCATCCACCTTAGTAGTGTCTTGGACTCAGTCATCTTCCCCAACAAGGTGGCCTTTGTGAGAGGGAGACCGGTTCCATGGAATCAAATCTACAAACCATTAAGAGCCCCTCTGAGCGCGGTGAATAAGGCGCTTCTGGGAAAATGGGTTTGCAAGTTTGGTGAAGATTGGGAGAGTCTGTGGATAGCAAAATTTGGGGTAGCATCCCCTTGGATGTTGTGGAGGGTGATAGGTCCTCATGGTGTGGGCCTCTAAAAAGGTATTATGGTTGTAGCTCTTCTGTTAGAACCATACATTAGGTTCAAACTTGGTAGTGGGGCTAACATCCAATTCTGGACAGACATTTGGAGCGGTCAGTCGCGGCTCTCGGAGGAATTTGGGTCCATTTTCCTCCTGGCTCTCAACAAAGAGGCCACCATCTCCAATTGCATTGAGAGGGTAGGTAGTGATTTAGTCTGGTGTCCTAGGCTGCGGAGAAATTTAAATGATTGGGAAGTCGAGGATATGTCTCGTCTGCTAGCTAGCTTGAACTCTTCCTCCCCACGGCCTCAGATTAGTGATTCTACAGTGTGGTCTAGAAGCAACTCCGGTCGATTTTCAGTGAGATCCTTTCTACAGCCCTTTGCCACTGTACATGGCCACCCATTTCCTTTGGTCTGCACCTCTAAACAAAATTCTTACTACTGGTCACTTAAAGAATATAGGGTGGAGTATGGTAAATCGGTGTTATTTGTGCCTAAATGAGGAAGAGTTGGTGAATCACTTCCTTTTGCATTGCCCGATTGTCTGGGAGCTTTGGGCTTCGTTCCTATCCCGCTTAGGAGTTGAGTGGGTTTTCCCTTCCTCCTTTCTAAGCTTCTTATCAGGTTGGAAATTGGTGTCTTTGGTGGGCGTCGAGGAAGAAATCTCGACCACCTTGTCGGGCACTATCTCGTGGACAATTTGGAAGAAGAGAAATAATCGCGTTTTTTATGATTCTCTTCTTCTTCTCGGGTAGTAGCCCGTGTTCGGCTTCTTCTCAGGTACTAGCTCGTTAGCTCGTGTTTGGCGTAGGATTGTGGAATGGTGCTCTTCTTGCCCATTGGGGCAAGTGAGGGATATGCTACTAGTGTGAGGAATCAGCCTTGTATTCGCCCTCTACTGTTCTTTCTTTTTTCTTTTTGTTCCCTTCCTCTCTTTGTTAGCTTTACTTGGGTTACATCCCTGTAAACTATTGTCCTCCTTCTAATTTATATTAGATCTGTTATTTACATATAAAAAAACTTAATAACTTAAAACTAATTTTTTTTATCAATATTCACGCATATGTGTATATAAAAAGAAGCTGAGCTATAAGGATATGAGGACTACAAGAGTTCACAAGGTCATGAACCGGGAAAAAACAAAACAAGAAAGAAAAACATAAGCAAAACCGGATTGCCCCTAAGAGCAATCACTCTATCATGGAGCCCAATTAGACTACATTATGTCCACAACACCGCATTCCAAAGAAAGAAAGATACTTTAGAAAGAATGCCTGGATTCCACACAGCCCTGTGAGGAAAGCAAACAGGCGGACTAGACCCAATCAACTGAACTAGAGATCTCACTGAAAACCGACTGTTGTTTCCTCTAGACCACGTTCTACAATCTCTACCTTGAGGGACCGAGGGAAGTGACCCAGCCGATGTAAAAGCCTACCAAACTCGGCTAATTCCCAATCATTCAACTCCCTCCTCAACTTGGGGCACCAGCCAGCCCCACCACTCCCCCTATCCATGTAATCCCCAACTAACGCATTCCTATCGATGGCAAGCTGGAAAATGGTGCCTCCTCCTGCAAACTAGCGGCAACACACATCAAACCAAAATCTTACCTTTGACCCTAGACCCACCTTAAACTTGAAATACGGGACTACATATCGAGCGGCTGACATAATCCCCTTCCACAACACTACCCCATAAGAGCCCTTAACTACATTTGGAACCCAACACGATTGCTCCCCATGCCTAGCGACAATCACAAATCTCCCTTTCCTCCCCAAATCTCTACATCCATTTTCCCAGAAGGCCTTGTTAACGATAGATGGGGGTTTCAAGTTTAGGCCTCCCTCACTCTTTAGCATACAAATGCTACCCCAATCCACAAGATGATATTTGAACTGTCCTCCTTTCGAATACCACAGGAACGCCCTCTGCAATCGTTCGAGGGATGCTGCCACTGAACAAGGGATGATAAGAGTGGACATGAAATAGGTTGGCAGGCTGACTAGTGTACTTTGGATCAAGGTCAACTTCCCACCTTTGGACAAGAAAGACGCTTTCCACCTTGACAACCGCTTAGCAAATCTTTCCAAGATCGGAGTCCACACTGCCTTGGCTTTAAAATTGGCCCTTAATGGCAAACCCAAGTATACTGATGGAAGGTGACCCACCTTGTATCCAAGGCAATCTGCAAGAAAGGCTAAATCTGAAACCTACCCAACCCCAACTATTTCTGATTTGGACATGTTGACTCGTAACCCTGAAACTGCTTCAAAGCAACGGAGAAGGCTTCTAAGGGACACTAGATCCTGACAAGATGCTCTACAAAAGAAAAGGGTGTCATCGGCAAACTGAAGGTGGGATTTCCGCAGTCTGTCTCTACCTATGGGAAAACCCTCGAAGACCGAACCATCAACTCGGGACAGCATCCTGTTCAAAGCTTTAGAGACAATGTTGAATAGGAAAGGGGAGAGAGGATCCCCATTAAAAACTAATTATAAATTACAAGTCATTACAATTCATAAATCAGCATAAAGAAATAACTAAAAATTTGAATACGACCCATTACAACTAACGAGTAATAAAATTAAAACAACAAACAAGAGTATGAAATATAAAAAATTCAATTTTCATGATTAAATAGCATATATAAAATACTGGATATATAAACCATTAAAACTAATAACTAATAAGAGTTCAAATTTCAGAATTAAGAGTATAAATTTTTAGGAAATTTTGAAATCTGAATTTAAACTAGAAACATAGGTTATACGAGGGGAGAAAAAAATTCAGCCTCCCTCCTTTTTCATTAAGAAAAAGGAAAAAATGATTGAATTTCCCCCTCTTCTCTCTTAAATTGGAAAAGAAAGAAAAAAAAATAGAAGCATACTTTTAAGGGGAGAAAAGAAAAAGGAAAAAAAAGAACAGAAACATAGCACCTTCACCTCACTTTTTCTCAATTTAAGAAAATAAAAAAATAAAAAAAATTAGAACTGAATCCACCCATGTTAAATTTTGGGAAACAAAAAGAAGAGGAAGAGAGAAAGAGAATGGAATAAATATTATTATTATTATTACACGTACATAATTCTATCTTGAGAGTTCGAGACTGGAGAACTAGAGAGCTTGACTTCTTGAGCTTGAAGAAGAGGTTCAGTCAACTTGGAGTTCCAGAAGAAAAGGGATTACAAGATATGTTATGGTGTACAGCACCATAAAATATTATTATGGTCCCAAACACAAGCTTATAAGATATGTTATGGTGTAAATCACCATACAATATTATTGTATACACACCACTAAAAATATTAAATCACAAGCTTTTTTTTAACATTGTGCATAAGCACCATAAATCACCTAGGTGTGTGGTTGCCCAGGTTCCTTAGAGCCTTAGGCACCTAGTCAACCACCCTAAACAACAGTGTATCACATTGCAAGAAAATATAACTTTTGCATTTACTGCAGAAGTCCTGGACAAATTATTTGTGAAAGTCTCATTTATCAACAAAATCAAAAGAGGACCCCCGATCAAAAATTTCTAGTCCAACGGCACCTACTGCCACTTCAACCAGCACCACATCCAAATACCACCATGTCACAGATGGTCTAAGCTTCAATTGCTTCTGCACCTTCTTGAGAGATTCACACTGCTCTTTTTGATATCGGATTTTCAAATAATACAACATCATCTCTTATTTGGAATAAAAGTCCTAGTTCATCTAACCATATGAAAGGGGTATGCCAAGTTCATCCTTACAATGGTGATCGAGAAATTCTCATAGCGATGAGAAATTGTCTGTTTGGTTACCAATTAACTCCAAATTTCCATATCTTCAAATAGATCCTTTAATCGCAAAGATGTTCTTTTATTTTTGATAAGTGTAACTTATTACCAAAAAGGAGCAAATTCCATAGACAAAACTGTCTCAATAAACGAGACAAAGATGTAGGCCAAAATTGTACAGAGAGCTAACCGTATGAGCTGCCATGGTATCCTTGAAATCCTTGGGACAGAGGACCCAAAATACAGAAGCCAGGAGACCCGACTAATCACACAATAAACTGATTCTAAAATCTCAAAGATGTCCTTTTGGTCCTCACTTACTAATTATTTCAAATTTGTCAAACCAACTTGTTGATCATAATTAGTTTTGTATAATTTTTTTATGGAATTGATCAGGAATGACTAAGGAGCATAAACATGGATGTCTTTCCTATGGATCTTGACAAGAATATTATTTTATGATTTTATCTGTGTTTCCTTGCTCCATCTTCTTCAACATGGAATATTTTTAAACTCATAAATAGATAAATTTTACCATCATCATGTGAACCTTGTCAAGAGTATCTGGGGTTTGCTACACATACCTTGTTTAGCAGTTCCATTCTTTACAGTTACAATTCTTCCATTTATGATTCTTAGTATATGCCTTCATATCTTTTCTCACTGCTTTGATGTACATCTTTTTTTCCATTGCCTCCTTTTTGAGTGTTCAACTTGCCAACATACACTTCTCCTCATCATTGCCAAAAATGGTCTAACTCACCGGCTCACACATGATTGAACCATCATAATTGTTTTACCTCTATTAAAGCTACTCCTGAGTTCCCTCAAATGCTCTTATTTAGGATGGCCACCCATTCTCAAAATTATTGTTTTGGGTCTTGACTATATTCCTTATATGTACACGACTACATGTTGTTCCTTGATTATCTAACTGCTCACTCTAAAAAAAAAAGGAAAAGAAAATGTATATATTGCCAATATTATCGGAACAAAAAAGGTGCCAGTTCAAATCTGAATCAGTTGTCTTGTCAACACACTCCCAACCTACTGAGAAATTTTTTTTTTTTTTTAAATCACTCCCAACTCACCATTTCTTGAACTGCACTTGTAGAAAAAAAAATTATCGGTAAAAAACAATCATATAAATAAAAGGAAAGGAACAGGATACAGAGGAGTTCACCAGAGGATTGAACTCGGAAAGAAACTAAATTCAGTAGGAAATAATCTGAGATAACAAAGAGGGACATAGAGGCAAAACAATGCGTAAAGAAAGAAAAATTATCTGCTCCTGTTATCTAGCTCAATAAACCATGTCCTCTCTAGCAGAGAGTCAAGAAGAAAGTAGACGCATGGCCCTTACGCAAAGCTGATCTGGATGAAGGGATGAGAGTTCGAATACTCTCCGATTCCTCCCCTTCCAAATGGACCAAACAATAATCCCCGGTATAATGCTCCGGGCTTCCTCCAAACAACCATCCACCTTAACCGAATGCCAACAAGATAAGAAGTCCCGTAAAGTACGAGGAAAAACCCACCAAATACTCAACCACGAAAGAAACTGACCCCAAATACCGAAGGCATAAGGGCAATGCAAGAGAAAGTGATCAATTGATTCCTCCTCTTGGAGGCATATGAAACAACCATTGGTCATCCTCCAACCTCTATTTTTCAAGTGATCACGAGTGAGGATTTTGTCCAGCACTGCCGACCAGAGAAAAAATGATACTTTGGATGGGATATTCGGATTCCACACCTATTTATGCGGAAAGGGACCACCTTGGACCTGAAAGAAGCACGAGTGAAGCGAGGCTATTACTGAGCAAGTTAGTTGCATTTAGCAAACAATGAGTTTTAGGTGTTATAGGAGTTGGGGAAAAAGATACGAGATCAGATGCTTTGTTCTATCCTTCGACAAAAGTCGTGAGTGGAAGGGATCTTCAATTCATGCGTGAAGGTGGTTAATCCGACCACCTTAGAGATCTCTAGAGGCCTTGTAGAGAGATCTCACTGAAAATTGACCCTTGTTATCACATGACCAAATTCTAACATCGTTGAGATGAAGAAGAATATTAGCAAAAAGGAGGCGCTCTAGCAAGCTAGAAACACTATCAAGCTCCCAATCATGAAGGTTGCATCTAAACCTCGGACACCAAGAGAAATTATTATCGACCCTCTCCGGTCTACCAGGGTCATGATTGTAGGATGTGGTCTCGAGGCAACAAGGGTCGTTTTTCAGTGAGATCTCTAGTTCACATGCTCGGGTCGGGTCTTTCCACTGGTGTTCCTCATAGGACTGTATGGAATCTAGGCATTCGATCTAAAGTATTTTTTTTCTATGGAATGCGGCTTTGAATAAAATACTCACATGTAATCACTTGAAATCTAAAGGGTAGAGGATGGTTAATTGTTGTTTTATGTGCCTCCAATCAGAAGAGTCAGTAGATCATCTACTCTTACATTGTCCTGTAGCACGTGAGTTTTTGGGCTTCTTTCTATCTCAAATGGGCGTGGTGGGTCTTTCCCTCTTCACTTCACAACTTCTTATCTTGTTGACGATTGGTAAGTGGGGACGGTTCCAGGATGGCTATTTGGGTGACTTTACTGGGTGCTATAGCATGGTTCATTTGGAAAGAGAGAAATAAGAGAGTCTTCGAGAACTCTCCCTCTTCCATCTATCGCATTTGTGCTCGGACCCATTCTTTGGTTTTGTCTTGGTGCTCATCTAGACAGGCGGGGGTGAACTGGGATATTTTGGCAGTTTGATGTTAGTTGGGGGCCGCAAGGTTGCAATCTAGGAATAGGGTTGCTCCGTGTGTCTGTTTCATGTTTTGAGTCTTAGTTCACGACCTTGTGAGCTTTGGTTTGTCTTTATCTTTGTATCTATGTTTTGATTTCTTCTGTTATATATTGCGTGAATTATCGATCAAAAAAAAGATTCCATAGAAGCGTTCTTGTCTAACGCTATTGCCCACAAGTCTCTAAACTCTTCCTTGAGGGTTAGATTGACACACCATCTATTCGACCAAAATTTAACCTCTGCCTGATCCGACTCGGAATGAAATATGTCTAGAGAAATCCTGCTAGGCCACTAAAGTTGGACCCAAGGACAGAAGAGCCATGAGGAAAAAACGACAGCCGAGCACGTAGAGCAATTTCATTATGCCTTTCCAAAGGTCACAACCGTGGGATCTATGGACGGGATTGAGATTCCATCTCGACGCCTCTCCATACTTGTGAAAAATTGCTTTTCTCCACAAGGACTCCCTTTCCGAGCCAAAAATGTGACGCCCCGAACCCGCGCCTAGGGAATCAAGTTCCGAGACGCGTGTCCGTTCGTCAAATCATGCAAGCGGAAGACTTTACCCGCAAAAATGCGGGAAATTTAAACATTTATCAGATGCTCCCAAAAAGCAAATAATACCTGTCATCACAATAGCCATCATACAAACCATATACCTGTATTATTTACATCAAGTTTGTTTTACAAAAGTAGGCGCCTCTATCACGCCAGGTACAACTTGTACAAGCTTCCAAAATGTCCAGATAGACTTTTCACTTACTGGTCAGCAGCTCCAAGATCTGCTGACACAAAAAGTCAGTGAGCTATGAAGCCCAATAAAACCACAATCCTTCTAAACTATTTTTCACATAATAACACGCATCAATAATGATATAATAAGCAGTTCAATTTGCATGTTACAGTAAAATAGAACAGTATATAATAAATTGTGACCCAAGGTCACTTAGGGTTACGTCACCCTAACAGAGGTTCCCGACCTCACATTACTTTCTAATTATGAGGTTCAGTTATGAATGTATTATATTACCAAATTATCGTTTCGATCATCAATCATGTTTCATTTCGAGTCCTAAGACTCTATTAATTGGTCACAGCCCACAAATGTTTAGCTTAAAGTCTCTAAATCATAACCATAATACATTGAGTCATTTAGACTCACACACGTTGTTCCGGCTTTCACCCGAACATGACAAAACCTTGGATATACCAACCCAACTCACCTGGAATCCGATGATTCCATACCGAACTATGAGTCCACCAACTCAAACAAATACACCAACTCTGAGTATACCAACTCAGACCACTTCGTATCCGAAGCTTACACACACAACATGGGCATTCACCCAATAAGAACATTTTTCCATTCAATTGACTGGCCACATCTACCGTGTATTCGCCGCCATCGCCCTGGGTATCAGTTATGAAGGAACCCCGACCAACCTGCCTACCGTCACCTTCTGGCTAGTCTACGGAGGAACCCCGACATCTATACCAATGCTGACATCTCCTGACGTTCCACCAAGAAGGGACCACGATAGACACGGTGCCGACATCTTCTAACCCACCCAGAGAGGAACTCCGGACTATACACTATCTGATGTTTAGCCACTTTAAACTCCCTAGGACTCCGACATCTCCTGACTACCAGTCACGGAGGAACCACGGGCCATGCAGGACACCGCCACTCCTGACCTAGTCCAAGAGGCACCACGGACGACCTAGACAAACAGACCGACATCTCTCGACTATCAGTCACGGAGGAACCCTGGGCCTTACTGGGCACCGTCTCTCCTGACCTAGTCAAAGAGGAACCACGGACTATACTGAACCCTGGTTAGATTTTCTAACCACAGGTTAACCCCAGTTAACCCAAGCCTCGCTTGATTAACTGAAATACTTGGGCCTCGCGCCCGTGAACCAACTCCGGTAACACACCGTCCCGTTAGGGAGCGTTTCCAGGCTAATGGATGTCTCCATAGCCTTGCAAGACATGCAAAACAACTTTTCGTCATCCTAGGGTGGCGATACAATTTACCCGGGACCCGATCTGGGTTCCCTGAAGGACCACATAAAATCACAACATCACATAGGGGTCTTCAACCCTTTTTCATTCACGTCAAAAGATATGCATATACATCACATGAAATAATATAGCAAAATAAGCGAAAAAATGAGAAGAAAAGATAGGGGTTTTACTTGCTTCACGCGTTTCGAGGCGACTAGAGTCGAAACGGACACCGCCAACGCGCTCGAAAGGATGATCAACCCCAAGGTAGAGCGCATGCAACTTTCTCTCTCTACCTTTTTCTCTTTCTCTCTCTACACGCAAAACGAGACGCCGGAGAGAAAATCAGACGCCGCCAACGCGTCGGGGACGTCGAAAAACCTCAAGGAGACCTCCCTTTCCCTTTCTCTCTCTTCCTTTCTCTCTCCTCTTTCTCTCTCTTCCTTTCTCTCTCCTCACTTTCTCTCTCTAAAATGGTTGGGGCAGCATACTGTGTCTGCAGCTCTAAACCGTGAGCAAATGAGGGGCTGACCTTCATTTATATAAACCTTAAATGGGGTTTAGATCATGTGCAAAAGCACATGATCCATTTGGTGTGGAAAGGTGTGGTTGACCAAGTCAACCACTTTGACTAGTTTGACCAGTTTGACTGGATTTTCCCATTTTTCATGCATATATCCTTTGAAACCCTATTATATAACGCCTGATAGTGATGAAACTTCAGGTGACCGAACTTGGGACAGCTCGACACCTACTGTAAAAATTTCGGGGAAAAATACTGAGTTTTGACAGCTACACTTTAGTCCGGAAGAAAATTGCAAAACCCACTAATTTTCTGATTTCGGACACAAAACACGCTGTCGCTTTTTCGTTTGAGATAACTAACTGCCGTGACGACAGACATTAGTCCCCACGGCCGACCGACACGCATTAGTGCTAACCGCACGGATTTCTATTAGGATCTCCAACAGATATTGGGTCCCACTTAATTTCTGGAAATATGAAAATTTCCCGTTTCTCTCAATTTTATCACACATAATGGCCCCGCGGTCCCGCGAAATGATACTTGACGGAACCGATACGGTAGGGGTGTGTCCGGGCAGTCGACCGGCACACTGTGTGCGAATTTTTGCCAAATGATACTGAGATTTCCTCGGTGCACTTCAACCCTGAGCAAAATCTCCTTCTTATTAATTTAACAATTAATTAACTAATTAACCTTCATTAAGGACCCATAAACACATAATTTTATTATATTAAAATTCCGGGTAGTTACAAAAAACCTCCACAACCATTTGCCTAGGAGGGCTTTGTTACACTTCTCTAGAGGACAAACACCCAACCCCACTTCCTCGAAGGGGAACCAAATAAACTTCCAATCCACCAAATGATATTTCTTAACACCATCTTTATCATTCCACAAGAAATTGCGTTGAAGTCTTTCCAAAATTTTGGCCACTGATGATGAGATGATGAAAAGCGAAGGAAAATATACCGGTAAATTGTTAAGACAACTTTTGAGGAGAGTTATTCTACCCCCTTTGAATAAATACGAGGAGCTCCACCCAGACAGCCTACTCTGGAAATGATTTATCATTGGATCCCAGATCGCCTTATTATTTAAACCAACCCCTAGCGGTAAACCAAATATGATGTCGGGAGGGATCCTTGCCTGCACCCCAAAATTGTTGCTAACTCTGATAGATTCGGTACTTCACCAATCTCAAAAATCATGCTCTTTCCCAGATTAATTCTTAACCCTGACACTGCCTCAAAACATCTAAGGATTGCTAGCTGGGAGCCGGTAGATTTGCACAAGATTAACGCATCGTCTGCAAATTGAAGATGAGAGATAAAGAAGATAACCTGACCTAGGCCGAAACCCTCTAGGGTCACTCCGTCTATTCTGCTCATCATCCTGCTTAAAATCTCTGAGACAAGGATGAATTTAAAGGGAGATAGGGGATCTCCTTGACGGAGTACTCTAGAGCTCCTAAAATAACTTGCACGACTGCCATTAATCAAGATCAAAAACGAAGCCGAGGAGAAACAGGCCTTCATCCATCTAGTCCCAAAACCCATCCTTCGCATGATATATTCCAAGGCCTCCCAATTCGAGTGATCGTAGGATTTTTCCAAATCAATCTTGCAAACCACACCCAGAATCCCCAATTTTAGCCTCTCGTCAATACACTCATTAGCAATAAGGATACCATCGAGGATCTGTCTGCCGCTAACTAAGATGCTCTGGGAAGGCGATATAATATGAGGGAGAACCGGTCTGAGTCTAGAAGCTAAGACTTCAGTCATGATTTTATAAACACTACTCACTAGACTAATGGGCCTAAAGTCGTTGATATCCTAAGCATCGCCTTTCTTTGGAATTAACACTATGAAGGTGGTATTTAACGCCTTATCAAAAGACCCAAAAGAGTGAAGCTCGTTGAAGAGTAAGATTAGATCATGACTCACTAAGTCCCAACAAGATTTGAAGAAGGCCAAGGAAAACCCATCTAGACATGGGCCTTATCACCATCTAGTTCCTTGACTGCCTTCCAGATCTCCTCCCTCTCAAATGTCTTCTCGAGCAGGGCCTAAAGGTCTTCTGGGACTCTCTCAAAACCAAGACCATCAACACAAGATCTAAACCTTTCTTTTTCCGTATACAGATCTTTATAGAATTTAACTGTGGCAATCCTGATATCCTCTTCCGAATCCTTCCAATTCTCGCCGACCTTAAGACGGGAAATGAAATTTATTCTCATGCGGTTGTTGGTGATTCTGTGAAAAAATTGGGTATTTTTATCCCCTTCTTTGAGCCATTAACCCTCGATTTTTGCCGCCAACTAATTTCTTTCGACCTTAAGATGGACTGAAATTCTAGCTCTAAAGCGTCTCTTGAATGCTTGTCAAAAGGCGAAATCTGCCCTAATTCCTCCTTTGCTTCAATCTCTTGGATCTTCAATACCAACTTCCTTATGTTCTCAAACAAGCACCCAAACACCTCCTTATTCCAGATTTTCAGCCTCTGTTTTAGGGCTTTCAGTTTCAATCCAAAGATGGTACTGGGAGACCCCTGAAGATAGATCCTAACCACACCTCTTCAACTACCTTCTTGAAATCTGGATGAGCTAGCCACATGTTTTCAAACTTGAATGGTTTAGGCCCCTTTAATTCTATTAAGATCTAGAAGAATAGGAGTGTGGTCAGAAGCGATCCGAGGAAGGAGGAAGGCTGGTCAACAAAACATTGGGAAAGTGGTTCTCCCATACATCACAAAAGAGGAATCTGTCCAATTTACTTTTAACTAACCTGTCTTGAAAGTTAGATCAAGTGTAAAGGGATCCCTTGAGAGGACAATCTATCAGATGGTGGAAAGAGATGAAGTCATTAAATTTTCTCATCCGATCTGATATACGACAACCCCCTGACTTGTCTTGAGGGTTACGAAGGCAATTCAAATCTCCTCTAAGATACCACGGTTTCTCCCATTTGCAGCTAACATCTTCAAGCTCTAGCCAAAAGTCATCAGTCTCCTGAGGATTCGAAGGACCATAGATACCTCAGAAAAACCAACTGAATTCATCGCCTTAAAAGCGGCACAAGATAGATAGAGAAGCTCCCTCTTCTGAGTCTAAGACCCCTATGACTGACAAATCCCACATCATCAGAATTCTACCTGAGGAACCGAGGGATGGAATCATCTTCCAATTAGGACTTCGACTACCCCAACAATCCATAACTATATTATCTTTCATCACTAGAATTTTGGTTTCCTGAATGCATTAAATTGTCGGATGATGAGTTCTCACCATCACCTTAATAGCGAGTCTCTTAGCCAAGCTGCCCAAACCCCTTACATTCCAAGAAATGATTTTATTAGACATTGGGAGACTCGCCAATGCCCACGCTCTTCCTGGCTCTAACTCTTGAAGACCCTGAATCCCTGCCTTCGTAGTTGACACTCCATGCCAGTCTCTTGAGTTCATTCCTTGCCCTCTTGGTGTTGCTTTGGGCACCTTGATGGTCCCTCCTCTTCTTCTTTGATACCCTTCCAACCTCTTGAAGGGCCCTCACCTCAACCTCCTGGCCAGGATTGTTCTTCATTCTTAAAGGTCCTATTAGAAAACAAGAAAAATACTACTTGATAGTTGATACTATAAGTTAGTTGAATGTTGTGAATTATATATACAACTCCAAAGTTTTTATGGGCACAATCATAGTAACAAAGTTCGGGTTCGGGAATTATTCGGTGGGTTTTAAGTTCAGAAAAATTCAGGAAATTTGGGATAAGTGCAACAATAAAATTATTAATTATTAATTATTAAAAAAAATAAAAACATGATACCAACTAACCCTTTTAAATACATGAATAGAAAAACTACATAATAACTAGTAGATAATCAACAATAAAGCTCATAACATCATTTCAATTGAAAATTTTCAAACTTCAAAGCTCTAACATCGAATTCATATTCATTCATCAAGACATTTCAACAAAAACTATTACAATAAAATCACTCTCAGCTCTCAAGAGTCACGACAAAATATCAACCACAAAACATAAAAATCGTCATTCATGTTGAAGCAAAGCTCACTGGGAATCCAAATGCCGTCACTGTTCTGAACTCTAATAATGTATGAAATATAAAATGATAAAATTCTGTTATTGAATATGAATCCAAATGCCCTCACTGGGAATATCATGATGAACCACAAATAGTAGATAATACCTAGAAGGAGCTGCCACGGTTATGAGAAACCGTGGATGGATTTGCAAAAACCCATCACCTCAATAGCTCAACTTCATGATTTGGATGGATTTGCAAAAACCTAGAATCAGATTGGTATAAGATGGGTGTTGCCACGGTTATGAGAAACCAAAGAAAGGGGAAGTAGAAGAGAGTGCTGCCATTTACTCTATTCCCAGGGCTGCTGCACCACTTCTCTCCCTTCCTTCTTGCAGCCATAGCCTTCCCAGCCCTAACCATTGCAGAACAGGCCTTCCCCAATCCTAATCCTCCAAATGCAGCCCTTGCATGTCCTATAACACACCTCCTATAGTCCCAAACCCCTTTAAAAACACTAATCTCAAACAGCTTGAACTAGAAAACGAAGAAAGGGGGAGTAGAGAGAGAGAGAGAAGAGAGAAAATGATGGAAGAAGGGAGGAAATAGTGACTTACCAGAGTAAAGTGTCGTCGGAGTGTCTTGTAGGAGATCTCCCGGAGAGCTGCAAGCCAAATGCAGTGGAGAGGTGGGGTCTAGAGACTCGAAGTGGAGCCGAGAGGAGGAGAGGTGGGGTCTGTTCGTGCCCTAACCCTCTCCCTTCTTTTTATATATATAGTTGTAAGAAAAAAAAAGTGACTCGAACCGTTTACGAACTGGGCGAACTATTCAGTGTTCCGCGAATAGTTCGCGAACAGCTCGTGAACCACCGAACTGTTCGCCCATCCATTAAATAATCACCGAACTGTTCGTGGAAGCCTCCCAACCGAACTTTTCGCGAATAGTTCACGATGGCTCAATCCATGCTAACTTATAAGAAATAATAAATATACACAATATTTGCAGTACAATCAAATTAACCTAACGTGAGGGAACAAAACTAAAGCATGTCAAACATATAACGTAGATGTAAATCAATGTAGTTTAAAGCATCTAGTTGATGCCTAGGCGATATGGGGTTCTCTGGAGAGGCTTTGCTTAGGCAACCAAACTTAAGTTTTTTGTTAAAAGTAAAAAATAAAAAAATTGACAATGCCCGCCTAGACCAAAATTAGGCGATAGGGGCTCTGGCTAGGTAGGGCGGTGGCATAGGCGACATTTTGAATACACTAATGTAAATGAGCAAGAAGACAGAAGATGAGCAGGGCATTCTTTTTAGAAAAACAAATGCTTGGTAGATCAGTAGCATAATAGAGAACAAATTACCTGTAGCTGCACTGTTTGTATGCTTCCTTGATATCAAATTTGGTACAATCCTACCCAATCCAGTGGAAAGTACCTAATTCGCATGTACAATAAGTTTAAGCATGACACCAAAACAAAGCTAACAGGTAGTCTTTTACAGCAGCTAGAACCACAAAATCGATAGATCCAACCATAGTGACCATTCTATAGAAACAACACCGTACACGTGCATAACAAATGTTCGAAAATTATTATCAAACGGACGAGAGTGCAAAAGATTTTACATATATATATATATATATATATATATATTCTCAAGACAAGAGAACATAGAAGCAAACTTACTGTCATCACAAAAAGGGCAGTGAGAGCACCCGATAAAACAATCGATTTGGGGTGGCGCATTGCCATAAGTGCTGCTATTATAAATGTCTCGTCTCCAATCTAGCAGCATTGTTGTCAGTTAAACAGCATTTATCAGATAAAGACATAACATAAGCTGGTAGGGGCTTAACACTATGGATGGTGGTAACTCGCCCTCTACCACAATTGGTGTATATGTACATATATCCGGGCTGCTCAATCGATGGAGCACCTCCATGATCTAAGCCCAAAATCTCACCATCTGATCCTAACCATTTGATTTACTGCTTTCTTCAGATAATCAGTAAATATATGTGAAATGGTCAAAGAGAATTGAACTAATTTGATGGTAAGGATGGCTGGACTAGAGTGATGCAATTTTTAAGCTTAGTACTATATCGATGAGCACATACAACCAATATGAATGTGAGGCACGACAATCCTTGATGATCTGCCACATCATCAAGCTATATTTTACTATGACATAATTGAAACTAGCAGTAAGTATTAGCACAAGGAATTTAATGCACAAACCTCACTGACTATGATCATCGACAAACTCGCAAATAAGGCATCAAAAATTCCAAGACCATCTGAGTCGGGGTCATTTTTTTCACCCACAGCATCATTCTTAAGGAGATTCAGAACGACCTGTTCAAACAAATTTAAAAATAAACACGAATAAACATCCCAACAAATTAAAATTGGAAAAAATATCAATATAAATACATATATTATAACAAGGTAACCAAATCTCTCAAAAAGAAATGTAAACAACTGACTATTTATATTGAAAAATGCATTCTAAGTGCAAGAATTACAGTGCAGGAAAGCTAAAATGTTCTAATTCTGAATAGAACAAGATGAAGAGAGAGAGATTACTCACTTTGCTACGCCGGCCCAGATCTGTAACTGATCCAGTCAACGGGTCCTTTCCAGATTCCACCCCAGCATCCTAGTGTTCAAAAACAGAATAATCGCGAAAAATGATTGCTTTTGAGGTCTCAGAAGAAACAGATCCATAAAGGCGAAGATTTAAAAAAAGGAAAAAAAAAAAACCAAAAATTAATACCTGAGCAGAAACACACGAGACGGCCACCAAAACAGTTGCAACAAGCAGAAGGAGAACATAATATCGAGAAAACCCACTTCTAGAGTTTGTACGCAAATCCATGATATGCATTCCAAACCCTACCTTTCAGATGCAAAAAACAAACACATGAGGAAACAATAAAAAAGAGAGAAATTCGAACAAAATTATCGAAAAAAATCTCAAGAATGAATCCAAACCTAGAATGGAATGGGATCTCGGAGATGAAGAACGGATCTGGTTCGGTAACGGGAGAGCTGACGGGAATTAGGAAACCAGAGGCTGAATTTCTCTTAGATGAGACTGAATTCTTGCAGACAAATGAAATTGTCGAAGATTATAGTTTGGAGAGAAGCGGAGATCTTGAGAGATGCAGCATTCACTTCAGAGACTCTCCATTCGAGCAGGATCTCCGAATTGAGCTCCAAAAGTCATTTTTCAACTTTGACATCAGTTTTCAGCAAATGTAATTTTTACTCTCGAAAATGCCCTCTTTTGAATCTTGAAATATCCGAAGCACCCTTCTTTTCATTTAACGACGGACAATGCCCTTAAATGGGTGGTGTTAGGCGGACCCGGTAAATAATGAGTACACCCCATTATTATTTGGGTGGCGCTAAACGCACACCAACTTTTACTGAAATACACCAAAGTTGGTGTAGATGAGTAAAATTTGGGGTGCGCCTAACACCACCCTATTATGTTTTTGCCCTTTTTAGCTCTTCCTAAACTTAATATTATTTTTTTCACACAGTGCTTTGTCCGAGTGGTAGTGTATCCCTGCTTTGGGAGGAGGTATAAGGTTTCATTCTCGAGAGGGTCGGAGTTTGTATATACTCTCCACCCGTCTACTAACTAAACAGATACTAACACTTAACCGGCGTTGCGGCCTAAACGTATATCTCGAACCAAAAAAAATTATTTTTTTCCCTTTTTAGTTTTCCCTAAACTTAATAGCCGTACCCCACGCTTTGTGGCCTTTCTCCTTCCTCTTTGCAACAGCCGGTCACCTTCCTTCTCTCTACTCACGTTCTTCCATTACAGTTCTTCCTCAGATCCTGCTCCGGGTGCTTTTTGAGCCACAAGAGATCATCCCATTGCAGTCAAAATAAAGAGTTGCATGTAAATGAAGCTGATCTTCATCTCTTATGCATAAATTGCCACTAATGATTTAAAATAAATAATTCATTGTATGAAATGAACATAATAAAAAAAAAAAAAGGACTAGTTAAGTTTGCATCTTTTTATTTTAAAAAAAAGTGTCAAAAATACATTAAAATAAGACTAAGTAGAATTACAAACACTAGATTAATAAAACAAAAAATTATAAGCATTAGTAAGGTGTACTTCAAAACTCATTGATTGAACATTTGTGGGAAAGACATTGTGATGCTCCATTAGGCGCCGATCTTTAAAATCTTAGTGGATGATCGACCTAAAGGTCATTCTCTATGTAATCTTTGGATTGTCGTTCATGTTGAAGCTTTAGTTTGTTATGATAATTTTCAATGGTAAAGATGAATTGATTTAAATGATTTTTCTTTTGAAACCAAATCCTCTACAGAAATCCGGTTATCACCCCTTGAGGTCGCTACGTGTATTTTTTGACACCCCTTAACTGTGGTTAAGATTCACCCACCCCTAAGGTTCACCCACCCATCCTTGTTTTTTTTTTTAATATTAATTCTTTTTTTTAATTAAAAAACTGTTTTTAGATTTTTTTAGTATTAAAAACAGTTTTTTATCCTTAAAAGAATTAATATTTAAAAAAAAAAAACTAGGATGGGTGGGTGAACCCTAGGGGTGGGTGAATCTTAACCACGGTTAAGGGGTGTCAAAAGGGACACGTGACGACCTCAAGGGGTGATACCATAGAGGAATTGCCTTTTTTTTTGCATCTTTTATTGATGATTTAATTTAAAATTTAAACAATTATTTAAAAAAAACATGAAAATAATTTTAATATAAAATGATAATCGTTAAAATAAATTAGAAGGATCAAAATGGCATTTTAAAAAAGATTGAAATTACTAAAAGATGACACAAATGATATTTTACGAGGATGAACAGTGTTTCGGAGATTGATCTCGATTTTCTCTCTCCACCTCAATATTTGAAGTGTCACTGTAGCACTGGGGAGTTGGTTTTCCATATATGGAGCACACTTGGAGTTGATTTTTGGAGCCGATACTCCATGTATGGAGATATGGAGTATGGTTGGAGATGCTCTTAGGTGCACCCCTAATAAGTTATGAGCACACTCCATTTTTTTTTTGCCTTTTTAGTTGTCCCTAAACTTAATAGTTTCACCCCACGCTTTGTCACCTTTCTCCTTCCTCTTTGGCAACAGCCGTTCACCTTCCTTCTCTCTGCTGGCATTCTTCCATTACCAATTCTTCCTCCGCTCCTACTCCGGATGCTTTTCGAGCCATAAGAATTCACCAGTGGTAGGTTCCTTATCTCACTGAGAAGAGGAACTTAGAAGAAGAAGAATAATAATAGTATATAAGAGAAACAAAGATAGATAAATTGAGAAGTAATTAATTGCTGCTTTATAATGAAACTTGCCCACTTATGTGTAGTAGTTTGGCAAAACTGACTTGCCAATTTAACTAGAAAACTAACTATAACAATGCCAACTTAACCAGGAAACTAGCTATAACAATCACACCCCAAATTAGGAAGCAAATACTACTAAAATATGAAACTGATTGTTAGACATATATGCCCACGAAAGTCATTCTGGAATTGTATTTATCTACTTAATCAATAAATGCATATTTTACATTCACACATTGTCTTCTGCATTGGGTAATACATTAAAAGTATCTCATTGGATGAGACTACTTTGTCCCTTAGGTAACATTGTGGAAAAACCATCCAATTGGTTAATGACTAATTGCTAAGGAGATATGGTTTTTCCGGTTCCTTGTAGACCTAAAATTGTTTTAAGTTATTTAGGATGCATCTGGGCAATGTATTCCTTCTAACTTACACATTGTTAGTTCCATATGATTGAGTGATGAATTTCAATCACTGAGAGAAGGATCTCTTGACTAAGATGTGGATATAAGTAAGAAGTACTTATATTGCAACTAAAATGGCTCAGTAGATACCCTTAGAAATATATTGTCTTTATATTTAGGGTAGTTCATTTGACAGATTGTCCTTAACCTGAGAGGTCGACATCTTCTCTAGTATTTGTCTATGTAGCTTTGATGTGGCCAATCGTCAATGTCCAACACACCGGACTAAATACAGGCTTGTTGGATTATGTACACTATATTAGAAGAAGTGTGTGTACGCTCAACAAGGATTCCACTACTCTTATAAAGTAAATAATATTGAGTTGATAATTGTCAAAGCCGGACTTGAAAAACTCAGCGTTGGTATTTATTAATGAAATGGTTTTATCGAGGAGTTTATTTTCTGTATAAAATAAATGTAATTATGATTATTATTTTTTTTAAAGAATTTCTAAACTGTTTTGAAAGTCCAAGTTTGACTAAAAGTATCAAAGAGAATGTGTTCTCAATATAAGCCAGAGATTAAAAGATAGTATTAGATATTGTCCCGTAAGCTTATAACAATATTGGAAGTAAATGGACGAATCTATAAACAAATCTTGAGATAGAAATACCTGCAAGTAATTCTTTATTTTCTGGGAGTTAATCACATCATGTTAATGGACATTAACTGTGATTGGTGGAAGTCCAGAGATATAGATGACATTCTATAATCCTAATGGAGTGATAGGAAAGGTGTTTCCTAGTAACAATGCTTTAACCAAAAGGGTGAGTACTTAGTCCCACAACTGGAAATAGGAGGTCCTTTAGATCCCACACACAAGGACTTTCTTAAAGTATTTAATTTAATTATTTATTAAATTAATTTATTTATTTCTCTAAGTAATCACTATATGATATAGTTAAGCTCAATAAGGTGAAATCACATTAGATGTGAAAAACCAAATGGGGATTTTGTAAAAAGATCAAGAGTGACCTAAGGGTTTTCAAAACCCATGATGTGCCGCGTGGGAGTGGGGCCCACCTAGGGTGGGACTCCCACTTCAAGGAGATTGATCTTAATTAGTTTCTAATAACTAATATTCTTATTGGATAAGGTTAGTTAGTTAATTACTAATTAAAGATTCCCTAATTGTTAGGGATTCCATTAGTTTGTTACTAATTATTAATTAGTTACTAATTAAGATTCCTTATTGGATAAGGATATGGTTAGTTTGTTACTAATGGATAAGGTTAGTTTCTATTAATGATTAAACCTAATTAATTAGGAGAAATCAAGAATAGAAACAACTGAGGAATCCTTATTGGATAAGGATTAGGAGACTTGGGGTTGCAAGCAACCCCAAGAAACTCTATTTAAGGGGAGGACGTCCAAGGGTTGGAGTCACTTTTAAAATTCCAGAATTTTCTCTCCCTCTCCTCTCCTCAAAGTTCATGCCCTCCCCGTCTCTCCCTAGAGTGTACGGTCAGCCCCTCTTCCCCCCTTTCTTGTTCTCTTGTGTTCTAGCTTTTGAATACCAAGAAGAAGATCAAGAAGCCTTCTTGAGGATAAAGATTGGATCTTTATTTCAAGATCCTATAGCTGAAAATTTAGAAGGGCCATTAGCTTTCATTAGAGAAAGCTTTAAAGAAAAAGAAGGTTTGTGTGGATTGCGAAGGAGACTTGACACTTGTGAAGTTTTGCCGGTTTAGCATTCTATTGTGGAATTGACTTAACAATTTCAAAGTCGCAAAGGTGATTGTGATTTTAACTCTCATTGAATAAAATCAATTAGAATCTTAGTCAAATCTTACGATCGATGTATGCCCCCCAAGAACTGTTTTTCTAAAATTAAAAGGAGGCATACTTTCACTAACATAGAGGAATAAGGATCCTAACATCCATCCCTCCTTCAAAAGCAGCTTTTCCTCAAGCATCAAAAGTAGGAAAGCAAGCCAAAAAAGTAGAGTCATCTTCCCATGTAGCTTCATCACGAGGAAGACCCTCCCAATGCACCAAAACTTGTGTCATAACACGATTACCCCGTTGAACAAGCCCACAAAAACTCTCAATGCACCAAATGAAGATCTAATTTGGACTGTAAATACTATTACGGTAGATGAAGACTCCTCTTCAAGAGAGGAAATGATTATGGAAGAACCACCGGAAGAAACGGAAGTCTGTCCGGCTCCTCCAGAATTTGAAAGAGGAGGTCAAGCAATAGTTGATGATCTTCTTGAAGTTAACCTCGGCTCAGAACAAGACTCAAGGCCAACATTCATCAGTGCTTCTCTCTCTCAAATAGAAAAAGAAGAATATCTTTGCCTCCTAAAAGAGTACAAGGATGTCTTTGTCTGGAATGGTACAAAAATTTCTGGCTTAGATCCAAAATTGCAGTCCATCATCTCATAACTCGAGAAGATGGCAGGCCAATCAAGCAAACACAAATACGAGCTCACCCAAAATTGGTCGCTCAAATTGAAGCTGAGGTAAATAAACTCCTCAAATTTTGGTTTATAAAAGAGATTCAATACCCTACTTGACTTGCCAACATTATTCCTGTAAAGAAGAAGAACAGACAGATCCGGGTTTGCATAAACTTCCGAGATTTAAATGAAGTCTGCCCTAAGGATGACTTCCCTTTGTCCATCACAGAAATGATGGTCGCTACAACCGGTTTCGAAACTTTATCATTCATGGATGGATATTCTGGTTACAACCAAATCAAGATGGCCCCGGAAGATAAAGAGTTTATAGCTTTCTGCACCCCTAAGGGAGTGTTCTATTAAAAAGTCATGTCATTCGGCCTTAAAAATGTCGGAGCAACCTATCAAAGGGCCATGACCATCATATTTTGAGATATTCTCTATGACAAATTCGAGTGTTATGTTGATGACTTAGTTGTCAAAACAAGGCAACGAAACAATCATCTGAATGATCTTCAGGAAATCTTCGACAAGACTGCGACAGCACCAGCTCAAGATGAACCCGCTCAAATGTGCGTTCAGAGTTGCATCTAAGAAATTCCTATACTTTGTGGTATGCCACAGAGGAATCGAGATTGATCCTACTAAGATAAAGGTCATTCGCAATATGCCTCCTTCAAGAAATCTTCGCGAGTTGAAAGAACTTCAGGGTCGACTCACTTACATCCAGAGATTCATCTCCAATTTGGCCGAAAGGTGTCAACCGTTTTCCCGGCTGATGAAGAAGGGAATATCATTCCAGTGGGATCAGGTTTGTCAAGATGCCCTCGATAGCATCAAAACCTATCCCACAAACCCACTAGTCCTTATGGGTCCTATTAGAGGAAAGCCACTTATCCTCCATATAGTAGATCTCGAAGGATCTCTCGGAGCTCTTCTTGCTCAGCATAACGATCATTGAAAGAAAAATGTCATGTACTATCTAAGCAAGACTTTGGTTGGAGCAGAATGCAAATATATACTGATAGAGAAAGTATGTCTGACCCTCATCTTTGCTTTGAAGAAATTAAGACATTATATGCTCGAGCATTCGGTGAAACTGATATCTAGAGTCAATCCTCTCAAATACATAATGTCCCGCCTCACTCTTTCAGGCAGAATGGAAAAATGGGTGGTACTCCTATCTAAATTCGAAATCGAATTCGTACTCCAAAAAGCAATGAAAGGGCAAGCCCTTACTGACTTCCTTGCAGCACATCTGGTTCCCGCGGACTCACCTTTGGTCACCGACCTCCCTGACGAAGAAGATATGTAGATATGGGTCAAACCAGGTTGAAATATGTACTTTGATAGAGCTTCAAGAAGCCCTGATGGAATCAAGCGCATCAACCCGAAGGAGAACAAGTCAGGAGTTGGTATTGTTTTTGTCACACCAGATAATGTAATACTACTTTATTCCTTTGCACTAATAGAAGGATGTTCAAACAATGAAGCTGAATATGAAGCCATGATAACAAGTCTCGAATTGGCTCTTGAGATTCCTGTGGATGAGTTAACCATCTATGGGGATTCAGAACTTGTCATCAAACAAGTCTGAGGTGAATATGTCATGTGAAGAGTCAGCCTCCTTTCCTATCAGAAGAGAGTGGACCAGCTACTTGCTCAAATTCCAAGAAGCAACCTTTTCATGTCCGTAGAGGACTCAATAATCAAGCCGATGTTCTGGCCGGTCTTGCAGCATCTCTAACTTTACCAACAGACAAGATGTTGACCATCATAGTAGCAGAAAGAAGAACTCTTAAACCCCTTCCAGAGATATATCTCCTAAAAACAGTTTGTTCTGTGACAATCAAAGAAAAAGACGAAGACTAGTGACAACCCTTCATCGATTATTTCCAACATGGTCGATTGCTTGGATACTGCGCCAAACGCGCTGAAGTCCGTCGAGGCGTCATGAAGTTCGTATGCTGGAAGATACCCTGTTTATATGGTCTTTGGATGGTATCTTAATGAAGTACATCTTAAGAAATGAAATCGAGCAGGCCATAGAAGAAACTCATGTCGGGATCTACGGTGCTTACCAAGTTGGGCCCAAGCTACAAATGTAGCTGAAAAGATTAGGCTACTACTGGCCTACGATGATCACTAATTGTCTCAACTATACAAGAAAATGAAAAGTTTGTCAACTCTATGTTGGTTTCATACTACTCAGTGGCAAACTTCATCTGGACCAACATCATATATCGGTTCGGTATTCCAGAAAGCATTATCACGGATAATAGGCAACCTTTTCGAAGTGCCCCTATACACAAGTTGTATGTCAAATTTGGTATCCGAGAAAACCATTCCACCTGATACTATGCAATCGCAAATGATCTC
The DNA here is from genome assembly GCA_015143295.1 of Tetracentron sinense. Taxonomy (NCBI): domain Eukaryota; kingdom Viridiplantae; phylum Streptophyta; class Magnoliopsida; order Trochodendrales; family Trochodendraceae; genus Tetracentron; species Tetracentron sinense. The sequence continues at coordinate 27,197,586 of CM026570.1, forward strand.
GTCGAAGCCTTCAATAAGACTTTGTGCAAAATCCTCAAGAAAGTTATGGACAAAAGCAAACGGGATTGGCAAAAACGCCTACCCGAAGCTCTCTGGGCATACAGAACTACTCACCGGACTCCGACACAGGTCACGCTGTATTCCTTGGTCTTCGACGATGAAGCAGTTCTCCTCCTAAAAATTCAAATTCACTCCCTACAGGTGGTTAATCAGTAGTCTATCACAAAATAAGACACAGTTAAGGTTCGTCTTGCAGAGCTCGAAACTCTTGATGAACATTGTCCCTAAGCCCCGACAGAGTTTAGAGATGTATAGACAAAGGCCAACTAATGCTTTCAACAAAAGAATAAGACTAAGGTCTTTCAAAACAGAAGATTTGGTCTTAATGGTTAGGACTCTAATCATCGTCACTCGTCAAACCAAGGAAATGCTCGAACCAAAGTGGGAAGGGGTCTACGTCATCGAGAAGGTATATTCCAACGGAGCATACCTATTAATTTCAATTGATGGAGAGCGAATTATCCCTCAAACCAACGCAAGATTCCTCAAGTGATATTACTCCTAGGAATCGAAACGCTCACTAGGCCAAAACTTTAAAAGATGATCTAGGCAAAATTCAGTGCACAAAATGACTCGCTAAGTTGAAAACCCTAAGGGGCAGCTTAGGCAAAAATTAGAGTCAAAATCATGCTCGCTAAGTCGAAAACCCTAAGGGGCGGCTTAGGCAAAAATTAAAGCGACAATGACTCACTAAGTTGAAAACCCTAAGGGGCGACTTAGACAAAAAAAATTGAGTCAAAATAAAAGGCCCGCTAGGCCAAAACTTCAAAAAGAGGGTCTAGACAAAAATTAGGGCAACAAATAACTCGCTAGACTAACACTCCAAGAGTCAGTCTCTCGACAAAATTAGAGCGATTTGACAGGCTCCTGAATACGAGCTAAAAATATCACCGTGCTTCAAAAGTCTCCAGAATACAAGACCGAAGTCTAAAACCCTCATAGGTATGAACGGAAACTGCCTATTTGCTATCAAATTGTAAATGAAAGCTTCAAAAGCCCCTAAATATAAATCCAAAGTCTAAACCCTTCTAGGCATGAACGAAAATTGCATATTCGCTCTCAAAATGCGAATCAAAGCTTCAAAAGCCCCATACAAGGCCGAAGTCAAACCCTTGTAGGTATGAACGGAAACTCCCTATTCGCTTTCAAAATGCGAATCAAAGCTTCAAAATCCCCAAAATACAAGGCCGAAGTTAAAATCTTCCTAGGTATGAATGGAAACTACCTATTCGCTCTCAAAATGCGAATCTAAATGCCCCTTCTAAACTACGTTGGGCTTGATCCTATCATGGGTACATAGATAACCTGAGAAAATCAACTTGAGTTTAGCTAGTTCTTCTAAAAGAACACTATTCTCCTGGGATATAAAGTCATCGTTATTGCCCCTCAATACGGGTGAAACGAAGAAAACTGTTACTTGATGCACTAAGAAGAAACTAAAATTCCAATGAAGGACTTTTTGCCATCAAGGGAATGCGCTCACCAGCAGAAGTATATCTGCTAATACAATGGACGGATAATGGAGTATCTCCCCCGACCATTGTAAGATTCTGAATGCCCGTTAGATCAAAATCTCAAAAGATGGTCTAAGAAAAAATTAGGGCACCAAAATACCCGAGAGGGAGTTGCTATACTCCAGGTGGAAACCTGGAAGGAAATTATGAGTAAGGCGAAGATTACTGAGAAATATTTCGAGGAGTCTATCCTAAGGAGTGACAGTGGCCTAGTGAGAGGCATGGTTTGAGACTAGTCCAGTGGGTCAGTGCCACTAGAGAGAAGGGTCAGACCTGCCCCATTCTAGACTACTATGTCTACACCAGTACAGAGGCTTTCATTTGCACCACAAGTTCCTCACCCTACTCGTACACAAGTGACTCGGTCTGTGCAGCCAGCTTCTTCCACCTCAGGGCCAGGACCTTGTAGTCATTACGGCCAAAAGCATGCCGGAGAATGTCGAACGTTGGTAGGGGATGCTTTCACTGTGGTCTTCAGGGACACATGATTAGGGATTGTCCAGGTCGACCGCCTCAAACAGTCCAGCCTATGGGAAGTAGGCTCCATGTTAGACAGGAGTCTCAGCAGGGATCTACTCAGGTCTTGAGGCCCCCACGACCCACTCAACTGCCTCGACATGCGAATCAGGGTAGAGTCTTTGCCTTAACCGAACAAGGCGCACATGCAGCCAAGGATGTTGTGCAAGGTACGCTCATGTCATGTTGTTAAATTATGAATTGCCACTGTTATATGATATTTTGTCTGTGTATATAGCATACTACTTAACATAATACTTGAGAAGTTAACGGATTGATGTATTAGTTATTTATAATAGCAAGACACCTTGCTAGTAAGTAAGTATCTAGCCTAGGTGTGGTCGACATGTGATTGATACATCCTTTTGTCATGGATGGTGTTGTTAAGCCGTGTGCTCAGTTGAGCAGGATGAAGTGTGAGAAAATATCCCCGCTTGGTTGTGTATCGTCCTAATTTCGAGGATGAAATTTCTATAAGGGGGGGGGGGAGGATGTAGAACCCCAAAATTCAAGTTCACTGTGCTATGAATAGTGTCAGTGAATAGTGTTCTTATATGGTGTGTGTAAAGGCCTACGACCTTCCATTGTGTTCTTGGTATTATGGTGAGTCAAGTGAGGGTTTTAGGTACATGTTTTGAGTCTCAAGAAGAGAGTATAAAGATACACTAAGTGGGTAAAAGTAAGGATATAAAATACCCTAAGTGCTTAAAGGGTTGTAAGTTAATAGTGCGGTGAATAGTGAGGGGCCTCTCATGTATATTGGTGTGAATTCAATGATCACCTAGGTGGGTTACAAACCTATGGGGTAACGAGTCATGAGATGTGAGTAGGGTTTTTGGACCCGAGGGAAAGAGTGTGAAAGCACTCGAAATGTTCTAAGTGTTAAAAAGGTATGTCTTAGCATATCCTCAACTTTAAGAAGCTCTAGTTTTGTCACCGTTGCTTAGAATCGAGTGATTTTTGAATTTGTAGAAAGGCATTGGAACGCTCTTTGAGTTTCATGTTTACCATTTTTCTATATTTTGAGTCGGGGATTGAGTTAAAAGTTGGATTTCCAAAACCAGGTCAGCTGAAAAACAGGATTACTGAAATCCATTTCCAGACCAGTCGTCTTTAGATCCCATTTAGGTAATTAAAAACTTGGAATTAAGATTTTTCTATTAGATACAAAATTGTTTCCCTTTGAATGATGAATCTAATGCAAGTTGAATCGTCAAAATCCGATAAGTGAGTCAAAAGTAATGGCCAAAATACCAAAGCAGGAAAAATCTGAAAAGTTTATGTAAAAACTAGGAACGATCGTAGAATAGATACGAACGATCGTAGCTACGAACGATCATAGGGTCCCAAAAACTGGGTAGACTCACTGTAAAACCTACGATCGATCGTAGGAAGCCTACGAATGATCGTAGGCACGCGAATCAGCTTCAAAATAGCGGGATTTTATGGTTTCTACCCTCTTGGCCTATAAATAGGGACCCAAATTGGGAGTTTTGGGTTACACTAACCTAAAGAAAGGGTTTGGGAGAGAAAATGGAGAAATTCTAGGGTTCCAAAGAGGGGTTTTTGTTAGAGATCAAGAAGGAGCTCAATCCTCACTTCTCAAGCTTCCACGAGCTTGGATCTCACTCTCAAGCGCCATTGGGGCTTGGAGCTTCATCCTCAAGCTCGGGGTTTCTCTTCTACAGGCTTCCTCAAGATTTTTCAAGCCTTGGATCAAAGAGATTTTATCCCCTAAGGTAACTACGCTTTACTACCTATTTGTCATAAACCATATTGTAAATCAAGATAAAAGCATGTGATTTGTGATGTGAGTTACTTTGTGATGCTTCTATGCCTTAGATTAAAGAATGAAAAGCGTGTATTATTATTCAAAGATAAAAATCATGTTAAAATACATAAGTTTTGAGGAAAATCCAAGAGGAAAACTATATGTTTCAATGAAATGGAATTATGTGGACTATGTGTATATGGGTAATTGCTATGGATGAAAGGGTGAAATATGGGATATGTGTAAAGTGTTTCTTTTTGTCTACCATGCTACTCACAATTGATTATGCTACTCACAATTGATTATTGCTATGGATCGAGATTTTTCATATGTGTATGTGTAAAGCAAGTGAGAATTTAAGTGTGTGTGTGGGAGGATACTAGTGGACTCCACTTCTTGTAGGGTGGGCATTAGTCATCCGGTCCCAAAGAGAAGCGATATGTGAAAAGATACCAATAGGAAGGTTGGTGAATTCATGTGTATATGTATGTGGACTCTACTCCTTGCAGGGTATGCATTAGTACTAATGGACTGTACTCCTTGTAGGGTAGACATTAGTCAAGTGCAAGTGTACGCTAGTGGCCTCAACTCCTTGTAGGGTAAGCATTAATCATGTGCAAGTGTACTCTCCCATAAGAAGATATGTGTAAAAAGCCATGTGAAAACGATAAGTGAAAAGAGTATGTGTTTTGCAAAGTACTACATATGTGTATTTAAAAAGAGGTTTTTTCTTATATGTTTCAGTGCATGTGTATTCTATGAACTGCCTATGTAAAATCATGTGATACTAAGACATATTAGCTAGTGGTTTATAGACACTGAGTATTCCATGCTCAGCCAAAATTGTTTCTTTGGCAGGTCTTGTTGACGAGTGTGCTCCTGAGCCTTGGATTGAGGAGTACTTCGAGCCGGAGCCCACCATGGATCATCATCATCAGGATGATAGAGCACTGGATAGGCGGCCCTATTCAAATTATTGGTGAGAGTGGTGAGGGAGAGATTACGTTGTATTTTGATGAGTGGGCTTGTCCACTCTTGTTTTGGTTTTATTATTGTACAAACTGGGAATATAGTCATATCTATAGAAAAAAAAATTGAGTTCATGCTTCCGCATTGTTTCGCTTCCGCAATTATTTCATTTCCACTATAGTATGCCTTGTACATTTTTCAGAATGGTTTGACAGGTTATGACAGTAGCGTCTAAAGTCCCACCTAACTCCTAAGGGGAATTTTGGGGTGTTACAGAGTTGGTATCAGAGCCTAGGTATTAGGTTCTCTAGGGTCACTTAGAGTTCGATAGCATGATTAATACAAGGCATTAGGTTTAAGAAAAGAGTGATATTCCAAGTGTAGACTAATCACTTAGTCTTTGTCTATAACAGGTTGATTTCAACCGAAGTTAATGTCTATATTCGCTAGAAAAATAAAATAAAATAAAATAAATAATAATAATAATAAACTGAAAAATTATATGCTTATTCTACTATGTGTTGTATTGTTATGTGGTATTATATGTTATGTGTTGTGTGCATACTATGTGTTATATGCTAAGTGAAAACCTATGCTTGATTAACGGGTTTCCCATTTAGACTCATGAGTTACTGTGGTACTCAGGCTAGAGTCTGTCCCAGGTATTGGTTGACAAGGGATTGATATGTCCTTTGTCATGCATTGTGTTTTTAGGTTTCTGTAGGGATATATGTCTTCCGAGTGAAATTATAGTATTCTCTTTCTTCTTACAAGTCTAGTAGATTTAGAGTCGTTACGGAACTAAAGACTTAGGTTTCGATATATATGCTATTATGTGTATCCTGGGTAATTTCATATGTTAAAATATGCTTAATGCATTTGTTATCACAAACGAGCACAAGTCGCACATCATGGTATGATGATAATCCATATGAGTTCACGCATAACCATGACTAGTTGGAACCCTGGAAAAAAAATAATAAATAAATATGTATAATTTTGGACAAGCTCATGGATGTTTGATGCACGTTTCTAGATACAGATGAACATTAATTTTGCAGCACGTTCTAGACCCAGTGCTCAGTCTAAAATAATGAATAGATTATAAACTCCAGGAATAGTTTTGGTTGCAAAGTACAAAAACATTCCATACATAGCATGCGCTTCATACATAGCATAAGCATCATGCACATATTATAAGCATCATACACATTTCATATGCATCATGTAGATCTTAAAAACATCATACATGTCACAAAGTTTCAAAGGATTTTGCTTAAAGAACTCAAATGTATAAACTAATCATTAGTCTCAGTCTTAAGCCGGTTAATGTCTTAAGTATGTGATCGGTTAGTGTTTTAACCAAGTTTTAAAACGTAGCTTCGCTAGGAAACCAAAGTTTATGCGATACTATTATGTGTATACCTTGATTGTATATGGTATGCTTATATAGGCAAGGTATGCTCGTTGAATTGTTATGTTCAAAGAGCTTGGTTTTCCGCTAGACTCACGTCTCGCTATTGTCCTTAGGATTTGATCATGAGGCGTGGCACCCAAGGTAGAGGGCGTCAGACCCAAGGGAACGGATGAGGTATTCCTATGAGAGATGAGCAACTAGACTTGACTCAGATCCTTGAGGCTATGACTAGGCTTGCAGATAGGGTTGATACTCCTGTTGCTGCTATACCTACACCTGCACCTCCTCCGATGCATCACACAGCAGGACTTGAGGTATTTCGGAGATTGAAGCCTCCTACTTTCTATAGGACTACTGACCCTATGGTTGCAAAGGCTTGGGTCATGCAGTTGGAAAAGACCTTTAGGGTCTTTCACTGCACGGATGAGCAGAGAGTCGACTGGGCTTCCTTCGTGATGGAACGTGAAGCCGAGCATTGGTGGAGGTCTGTACTGAGGCAGAGGGATGCTGCCAGGGCAGGGACACCATGGATATGGGAAGATTTCCTTGATGCTTTTTACAAGCAGTATTTCCCCAGGTTCGTGAGGGAGCAGAAGGAGAGGGAGTTCATGTTCTTGGAACAGGGAGAGATGAGCGTGGTCGAGTACGAGGCCAAGTTCGGCGGAGTCGCGAGGTTTGCTCCACATCTGGTCTTATCCGAGGGCATGCGAGTCAGAAAGTTAGAACGAGGCTTGAGACCTTCCATTCGAGAGCGAGTTGCTATACTATAGGTGAAAACCTGGAAGGAAATTGTGAGTAAGGCGAAGATTGCTAAGGAACATTTCGATGAGTCTCTCCTGAGGAGTGACAGTGGCCTAGTGAGAGGCATGGTTCGAGGCCAGTCCAGTGGGCCAGTGCCACCATTGAGAAGGGTCAGATTGCCCCATACCAGACTACTATGTCTGCACCAGTACAGAGGCTTTCATTTGCACCACAGGTTCCTCGCCCTACTCCTACACAAGTGACTCGGTTTGTGCAACCCGCTTCTTCCACCTCAGGGCCAGGACCTTGTAGTCATTGCGAACAAAAGCATGCCAGAGAATGTTGAAAGCTGGTAGGGGTGCTTTCACTATGGTCTTCAGGGACACATGATTAGGGATTGTCTAGGTCGACCGCCTCAAACAGTCCAGCCTATGGGAAACAGGCTCCTGGTTAGACAAGAGTCTCAACAGGGATCTACTAAGGTCTCGAGGCCCCCACGACCCACTCAGCTACCTCGACAGGTGAATCAGGGTAGAGTCTTTGCCTTAACCGAACAAGGCGCACATGCACCCGAGGATGTTGTGCAAGATACGCTCACGCCATGTTGTTAAATTATGAATTGCCACTGTTAAATGATATTTTGTCTATGTATATAGCATACTGCTTAACATTATACTTGAGAAGTTGACGGATTGATGTATTAGTTATTTATAATAGCAAGACACCTTGCTAGTAAGTAAGTATCTAGCCTAGGTGTGGTCGACATGTGATTGATACATCCTTTTGTCATGGATGGTGTTGTTAAGCCGTGTGCTTAGTTGAGCATGGTGCAATGTGAGAAAGTATCCCCGCTTGATTGTATATCGTCCTAATTTCGGTGACAAAATTTCTATAAGGGGGGAGGATGTAGAACCCTAGAATTCGAGTTCACTGTGCTATGAATAGTGTCATGAATAGTGTTCTTATATGGTGTGTGTAAAGGCCTAAGGCCTTCCATTGTGTTCTTGGTATTATGGTGAGTCAAGTGAGAGTTTTAGGTACATATTTTGAGTTCAAGAAGATAGTATAAAGATACTCTAAGTGGGTAAAAGTAAGGGTATAAAATACCCTAAGTGCTTAAAGGGTTGTAACTTAATAGTGAGGTGTTAGTTAAGAAGCTCTAGTTTTATCACCGTTGCTCAGAATTGAGTGATTCTTGAATTTTTAGAAAGATATTGAAACCCTCTTAAAGATTCATGCTTACCATTTTTTCATATTTTAAGTCGGGGTTGAGTTAAAAGTTGGATTTCCAAAACCAGATCAGCTGAAAAAACTGAAATCCATTTTCAGACCAGTCGTCTTTTGAGCCCATTTAGGTAATTAAAAACTCAGAATTAGGATTTATCTATTATATACAAAATTGTTTCCCTTTGAATGATGAATCCAACACAAGTTGAATCGTCAAAATCCGATAAGCGAGCCAAAAGTTACGGCCAACATACCAAAGCGGGAAAAATCAGAAAAGTTTCTGTAAAAGCTATGAACGATCGTAGAAGACCTACGAATTATTGTAAAGTCCTGCAAACTGGGTAAACTCACTATAAAACCTATGATCGATCGTAGGTTTCCTACGATCGATCGTAGGCGCGCGAATCAGCTTCAAAATAGCGGGATTTTAGGGTTTCTACCCTCTTGGCCTATAAATGGGGACCCAAATTGGGGGTTTTGGGTTACACTAACCTAAAGAAATGTTTTAGGAGAGAAAAGGGAGAAATTATAGGGTTCCAAATAGGGGTTTTTGCTGGAGATCAAGGAGGAGCTCAATCCTTACTTCCCAAGCTTCCATAAGCTTGAATCTCACTCCCACGCGCCATTGGGCTTGGAGCTTCATCCTCAAGCTTGGGGTTTCTCTTCTACAAGCTTCCTCAAGCTTTTTCAAGCCTTAGATCAAAGGGATTTTATCCCCTAAGGTAACTACACTTCACTACCTAGTTTATCATAAACCATATTGTAAATCAAGATAAAATCATATGATTTGTGATGTGAGTTACTTTGTGATGCTTCTATGCGTTAGACTAAAGAATGAAAAGTGTATATTATTACTCAAAGATGAAAAGCATGTTAAAATACATAAGTTTTGAGAAAAATCCAAGAGGAAAACTATATGTTTCAATGAAATGGAATTATGTGGACTATGTGTATATGGGCTATTGCTATGGATGAAAATGTGAAATATGGGATATATGTAAAGTGTTTCTTTTTGTCTACCATGCTACTCACAATTGATTATGCGGACGTGTATTGTATGATCGAGATTTTTCATATGTGTATGTGTAAAGCAAGTGAGAATTTAAGTGTGTGTGTGGGAGCATACTCGTGGACTCCACTCCTTGTAGGGTAGGCATTTGTTATCCAGTCCCAAAGAGAAACAATATGTGCAAAGATACCAATAGGAAGGTTGGTGAATTAATGTATATGTGTATGTGAGATGTAGCTAATGGACTCTACTCCTTACAGGGTAGGCATTAGTACTAATGGACTCTACTTCTTGTACGGTAGGTATTAGTCAAGTGCAAGTGTACGCTAGTGGCCTCTACTCCTTGTAGGGTAGGCATTAGTCATGTGAAAATGTACTCTCCCATAAGAAGATATGTGTAAATGACATGTCTAAACAGCCATGTGAAAACGATAAGTGAAAATAGTATGTGTTTTGCAAAGTACTACACACGTATATTTAAAAAGAGATTTTTCCTTATATGTTTTAGTGCATGTGTATTCTATGAACTGCCTATGTGAAATCATGTGATACTAAGACATATTAGCTAGTGGTTTGTAGACACTGAGTATTCCATGCTCAGCCGAAATTGTTACTTCGGCAGGTCTTGTTGATGAGCGTGCTCCTGAGCCTTGGATTGAGGAGTACTTCAAGCCGGAGCTCACCATGGATCATCATGATTAGGATAATAGAGCACTGGATAGGCGGCCCTATTCAGATTATTGGTGAGAGTGGTGAAGGAGAGATTATGTTGTATTTTGATGAGTGGGCTTGTCCACTCTTGTTTTGGTTTTATTATTGTACAAACTGGGAATATAGTCATATGTATAGAAAGAAAAATTGAGTTCACGCTTCCGCATTGTTTTGCTTCCGCAATTATTTCATTTCCACTATAGTATGCCTTGTACATTTTTCAGGATGGTTTGACAGGTTATGACAGTAACGTCTAAAGTCCCACCTAACTCCTAAGGGGGATTTTGGACTGTTACAATTTGTCCTTATGATGTCCTGTCATTAAACTAACGATAAGGTTGCAATAAGATATTAAAGCCTTGTTCTCTGCTATCTGCTTCACTAAGTCACACAGTTTGACAACTTCAGTCTTATCAATGATGAAATCCCTTGTAGTCTCCAAATAATGAAGGAAGGCAGATCTGGTTTTGGTAATCTTCAACCAATCAATGACATCCCCTCTTGAAGCATGCTGTGATAAAAGGTCCATTCTGTAAAAGAAAAGGAGAGAACACGCCAAACGATTTAACTCTGGGAGATTAAATGAAATCATAAATTTCAAATAAGAAATGGTCAAAAATGGGTCTTTAGATTGGAGTATACACCTACCTTGTTAATTTGAAATGACTAAATATGTGATTAAAAGATTGATCAGTTTTAGACTTAGGTTTAAAACCCGAGTCTGTGAAATTTAAAATGCCTCGCTTAAGGCAAGCTTTCAAGGATAAAATTGCCTAGAGCAATTACCCTAAAAATTGCTAAAGCAAATGTCCACAGATAATTGCCATAACAAAATGTCCAAGGGCAGTTGCTAAGAGTAGGATCCGTGGATATTAAAGAATAAATCCACAGATACTCAAACTATTCAGAGACAAAAGTCCTTGAATATTAGAAGCATCCGTGAATAAAAATCCAAGGATAGAAAATTTTGGTTCATGGGCAAGTGTCTTGTGGATAACTTATCCGTGGGAAATATCCACGGATGCTCAAAATATCCACTGACAAAAGTCTATGAATATTAGAAGTATTCACGGACAAAAATCCACGGACAAGATATTTGAGCTCACAGATAAAAGTCCTGTGGGCAAGCTGTCCGTGGCCATAGACCACGGGCAGTGAGTTACCAGTCTGGTTTCCCATGACCAGAGAACTCAAGGATTCTGGCAATGGAACCGGAATTCCTGCCAGAAATTGCAGGAAGCCCAAAAGGGTACCCCAGATTCTCCCTGACCTAGGAAAACCCAAGAAGTGCAAAGAAATGCATTTCAAAAGATTCCCAGGATCAAAGAGATCCAATAAAATGCCCAAATGAGATTCCAATCCACCTGAGTAAGGTCTGAAATCCTCACTCCTTTTCTATTAAAAAAAACATACGGGAAGAACACTGGTTCTTCCCTTTCATTTGTGTCTGATTAGGGTGAAAGCTCACCTAGAAAGGAAGAAAGAAAAAAAGGGGACATAACGATCCTTCTTGAAGAACAAGATTCTGAACTCAGAAAGATTTTCTGAGTTCGGAGGGGTGAGGAAGATAAAGTGTCTTCCCTAAGTTGTCTAAGGCATCCTTATAAAGGATACCTTTTGGTTAGATCTTGACCATCAACTTCGAAATGGATGGTCTAGATGCCTGGGATTCCCCCACTGTTTCGCCTTAATGATTGAGGTGATCTCATCAATGAGACTGTCTCGATTAAGGAAACCCCTTCATGGGTTTCGCATACAAATATTAAGTGGAGGGCAGTTACGCCTCTCTCCTGTCACTGCCAAGTGTCAGGATATAGATCATTTTCAACCATCCAGATCCTGAAGGGCATTTTTGGGCAGTGAAATTTTACCGTCCATGGCCCAGATATATGTTCACAGAAATACACTTGATCATAGTTTCTCAGAGAGACGGTTTGGATTCATGCGTGCCTATGGCACGAGTGGTCCTTTTAGTTGTCAGTATTAAATGCTGATGGATGACCATCATGCCACCCAGTAAGGCAAGAAGGGGTTTGATCCATGAGGATAAACCTCACAGATTTAACCCTAAATGCCAGCCTCGGAGAAACTGACATGTGTTCAATCCGTGAGGGTCAAAACCTCACGGATGACTTTTTAGTGTCAGCCTTCCAGGGGCTGACACGTATCCAATCCGTGAGGGTCAAAACCTCACAGATGACTTTTTAGTGTCAGCCTCCGAGGGGCTGACACGTATCCAATCCGTGAGGACCAAAACCTCACGGATGACTCTTTAGTGTCAGTCTCCAAGAGACTAACATGTGTTTAATCCGTGAGGGCCAAAACCTCATGGATGACTTTTTAATGTTAGTCTCTGAGAGACTGACACATGTCTAATCCGTGAGGGCCAAAACCTCATGGATGATTTTTTAGTGTCAGTCTCTGAGAGGCTTACACGTGTATGATCCATGAGGACTAACTTCATAGATCCCTAATTTGAGTGCCAACCTCCAGGAGGCTGACACGTGTCCAATCCATGAGGATAAATCCTCACGGATCAACCATCACTGTACCTGATCCGTGGGCAAAATCTATGGTCTCACCCCTTTGGTCCGTGGACTGATCTGAAGGGAACCCAGATAAAAATTTATGCAAAAAACTAGATCTCGAGGATCTTTACACCATAGAATACAAATAATTCTATCTATAAGTTTTAGTCAAATTATCTCGGTTAATGATGTTCACCGGTAAAGTAAAAACCAACTCGAACCGTCAGAACTCTTTGTAGAGATTTCTCAAAGAAATACTCAAAGCTCGATCCTTATTCTTCGCTATCCCCGCAAAGCCTTTGAATCTGTTATTGGTCTTAAAGAAATGAAGAGGAGAATAAGAGATATTGGTGTAGATTTTCTATCAACTTGGAATAACCCTAGGGGCTCACGAAAATTGAGAGAACTATTTTCTCTAGGATAGTTCACGGTTTTGGGGAGGGATGAAAAATAATTGGAATGAATGTGTTGCCCCACACAGTTTGGGTATGGGGTATTTATTGATTAGGATCTTATCCTAATCCTTTTCCAATTAGAATTTATCCCTTTAACAAGAGTTACTAATTTAATAGACTCCTAATTAATTCATAATTAATTAGATGTTACAAACCTTCTAATTTGGGAATCCTTTTCCTAAAATGATTCCATAATTAAAGGGGTGTAACTAACTCCTAATTAAATAGGGATTAACCAACTCCCTACTTTAAAGGGATCCTAATCATATTAGGAACTATCCAAGGGGGGCGTGAGCTATGAGGGGGTGTGAGCCAAGGGAGCTTGATCTCCAAGTTTTGACTAAAGTCAAACTTTATCTCTTATGTTTCTTAATTTTCAAGATTGGAATCTAATCCCTTGAAAAAAGGAGTTATTATACAATAATTATTTAATTAACCAAATCCTAATCTAATTAGGAAAGCTTAAGTGAGCGCCCCACCCTAGGGATTAAATCCCATGGGCTTGGGCCGACTCTTAAGGTCTATGCTTATGGGTTTATGGATATGGGTCAAACCTATTTCCCCTTACTTTAGGTTAATTAAATAATTACTAATATAATCCTTTAATTTAAATTAACAATTAATTTAAACTATAGATTAACAATTAATCTATTTTATTAATGATTAACATTTAATCAATTATATGAGCTTATATTTCTAATGTGAGCATCTCCACAGATTGCTCTGGGACATTTAAACTCTAGCTTACCCAATGTTATCCCATTGACCCTAAATAGGAATTACATCAGAATTGCAAGTGACGTGAGATATCCATGTTGCAATTGAATCCCAGTGTAAGAACATTAACCAATACGGATCCCGCCACATGAACTTTTTAATTCAATTGATCCTTCCAATTACATTATCCCTAATGGGCCTTCGAGATTATTTATACTATCTAACTCATAGCCCATTGCACATCATCTGGGTTTCCAAGACTTTTGATTAAGCAATGAAAAACATTTTCTCATGTAAAACATTTTGAGAAAAGCCTTTTATAAGTATAATATATTTTAATAAAAATATATTTCAAACTTATTTTGTTTCAAAATCACCTGCGTAGGATTTAAGCTTAATCGACTGTCTTACCCGGAACTTGGATAATCTCTCAAATTAATGAGTATGGATTTCTTGTTTGAAATTCATCATGACTCGAACAGTTTTCTGACTATCCAACTGTAGTGCCTCGGAACTTTCCGTACCTAATGAACAGTGTTTTAGCTAATTGGTCTTTCACATAGTCCAATTAATAAATAAAGAAGAATTTGAAAATTCTAAAATGCCGAAAATGTTATTTTCGAATGATGAGTCAAACGCAAGTTGAATCGTCAAAATCCGACGAACGAGTCAAAAGTTATGACCGAAATACTAAAGTGGGGAAAAATGAGGGAAAACAACAAAATTTGGGAAGTGCGATCGATCGCAAGTTAGGTGCGATTGATCACATGCAGGTGACATGGACCCCAAACATTCTGAACCATATGCGATAGATGGGATGCTAGGTGCGACAAATCGCAGGGATTTACGATCGATCGCAAGAGTGTGCGATCGATAGTATACAAGAGGAAATCAGACAAAAGTGTTTGGGTTCATGTGCGATAGATCGCATCCATGTGCGATCGATCGCACTGACCCGCGATCGATCGCAGATAAGTGTGTGATCGATCGCATGCAGTAACTGATGCCGAATTTGAGGGTTTTAAACCCTTGATCTATTGAGGGTCCTCATTTTTGGGGATTTCTAACCTAGAGGAAGGAAAGAGGAGAGAAAGGAGGAAAGGGAAATCCAAGGTAAGGCTTGTAAATCCAAGGGATTGAAGATCAAGGGAAGCAAGATCAAGGTTGGGTCCCTCCCCATTTTAAGTTTAGAGTATTTTTTTAAAGAGGGATCACCCTCTATTGAGTTGGGAGCTTCAATCAAAGGTTTTCTTCCAAGATCAAGCTTTCATTTCAAGGTTAGTACACCCTACTAACTACCTTAGCATTAACCTAGTTTCTTGTGTATATGTGTATTGAATCTCCCCTATTTTACCATTTTTAATTCAAATGCGTAACTTCCCTAAATTAAACAAGATAAAGGATGAATTTGGGGATGTATGAATGGATGGTGGATGTGGAGGCGATTGGATGCCGTTTGAATGTGGTGTGATGTGTGTATGGAAAATGGTGGAAGAGTAGTCTACTAATAATGAACACACTTTGATGTTTTGGTGGAATTTATGCACTAAAAAGAGGAAATGAAATGACTATAAAATGTTGCATGCCATGTGTTCGATTAAATGCCTAAATGAGAAGTTCGTCAATTAATGAAGAATATGAAAGCATGAATATGTGTGGTTTCCTCCAAATTCGTAACCTTGATCAAATGCTATATCTATATGTGTTATCTAAATTCTCACATGCTTATGTTAGGAATTGATATGCTATGCACCATCCCTCATGAC
Source organism: Tetracentron sinense (assembly GCA_015143295.1). Lineage (NCBI taxonomy): Eukaryota > Viridiplantae > Streptophyta > Magnoliopsida > Trochodendrales > Trochodendraceae > Tetracentron > Tetracentron sinense. The sequence goes on from CM026570.1 coordinate 27,212,987, forward strand.
GTACATGTCTACATGATTACTACAATTGCTACACATGCATGGACCGTTTTTCTAAAAAGTATATGTATATGACAAACTAAACAAGAACAAGAGTTGTGATTCACGATACGCACGATAAAGCCGGACATCGGGCCGGTCAAGGGTAGGGCATATCCCTAAGATATGTCATACCTGACTCACAAGAAAAATAAGCATGAATGATAAAGCCGGACATCGGGTCGGTCAAGGGTAGGGCATATCGCAAGATATGTCATACCTGACTCACAAGAAAACAAGACAAGGAGGTTGGTGTACCCTTTTCTATATATATATATTTCGTTGAAGGGAACTTACGTTCCCGGCTCACAAGTCGCTTCAAGGGTACTAACCTCTGACTCATAAGTATACAAGCAAGTCAAGTCAATAACAAGTCAAGAACATGACAACAACAAGCAAGACAAGTGATTTCAAGCAAGTCAAGACAAACATGTATGATTTTCACGAATGAGACCAAGACAAGAACAAGTTTTCAAACATGACAAACAAGTTTTGAAAGAAACATGAAAGACTATTTTCAAGTATAAGACATGATTTTTAAAGTACGAGTTTTATCGGAGTTTTCGCATTCATTTAAGCATGTCAAGATTGTCATATTGCTTTACTTTCAATTCTATTGTCATATGCTGCTATTATTTGCTTTAAATTTATGTGATGGAAAATATCTTGTTGCCTTGTGTGATTGTTATTGCTATTGTTAGCTAGTAGCTTGTACTCGCTGAGTATTCCATACTCAAGCGTACTTTTATGTCGGTAGGTACCGAGGAAGCCCTCAACCCTGAGCCTTGGGTTGAGGAAGAGTATGTAGAGGAGAGAGCCTCCTATCCCGATACAGTCGCTGGAGGATAGGGATCGCGATGTTTGGCCTTACTTAGACTACTATTAAGCATAGTGGGCTCAATAGTTCTTTTTTTGTATTTTGATAGGTGGGCATGTCCACCTTTGACTTGATACGTTATGTTTTGTATATTCACTTGGAATACGGACCACCTTATATAGAAAAGAAAAAGTTAGTTCACGCTTCCGCATTCATGATATAACTTCCGTACTCTGATTCATTTTATATTATGGTATGTTCACCTTATTCATTATAGGATGGTTTGGCAGGTATGTATAGTCGCATCTAAAGTATCCCTTAACTCCTACGGGGTATTTTGGGGTGCGACACCAACTGTCATTGTATCGTATTCCCTAAGGTAGAGAGTACTTTGGTGGAATCAAAACAGTCAGATTACTGCTCAGTTGTAAATGAACTCATCAGATCTGAGAATCATTGAAACTATTCAATGTGAATAAGAGACCAACTATCTGATAGTATATTTATACAAGAGGTCTCTCATTGAATGTAATCAGTCTGTATACATTTAAGCACCTATATGCTGATGTATAGTCTCCACTACAATAGTTTGAGATAAAACTACATCTTAACCATTGAGAACATCTTAGCATTGTGATAGTCATATAAGTGAAGTGCCTAGCTTCACCTATGCTGTGACTATATAAGGTATAAGAAACTGGAAAGCTATATCTGCCTGTGATTGTCCCATCACATAACTTTTATACAATATATCCTATGGACCTTTATTGATATCTCATATCATATAGATCATCTCATGATCATGATCAATTACCCATAATGATACACAATAGATAAAGAAGTCTCTATTAATCTAATTAATAAGAATCTTACAATCTAAATGATTTTTCTGGGCATCATGTCTAACATGATCAAGGTCAGTCCCCTTTCAGAGACCTAGTCCATGGCCCAAATAGGCTTTGGACCTAGGTCAGTTTGTCCCCAGCTGGCAGTCAGTACTTGACCGCCATAGAGAGAAAATCCTTAATGGAAAAGGATTCTCTGTCAGCTTTGGGGATTCCAAGATAAGGATCCCCTCTTTTAAAATCTCATGGGATGCCGTATGACACCTTTAATCATGATAAGATTAGGACTATGTTCTATATCCTAGGAAATGATGTGATTAAACATCCACCTTTTGAGGAGAAGATCTTATTATCTCATTCTTTTCGAAAAGTACTAGGATTTCTCCCCAAAATGGAGAAACCTGGTACAAGAGTCCTCAAAAGAAGAGGATTCTCTTCAGCTTTAGGAGTCTCCCAGATAAGGGAGACCCGTGAGTTGGCTTCCTCTAAGAGGATAGCCAAAGTTGACTTCCCTAAAATAAGGGAGTCAAAGAGAGAGACCAAAAAGGACTCTCTTAAATTTATAATACGGGAGAAGAGAAGAAAAGAACATTTTTCTTTTCAAGTAACAGTAAGCAAAAACAAGCAAGCAAGCTAAAGAAAGAAGACTCCTTCGACATGGAGAATATCAGGTGAGCCTTATAAAATGGTCACCCCTATTTTCTCTTATTTTCTAAAAATACAAAGACCTCAATGAGGCAATTATAATGCCAACATGGGATCTAGACAACCCCATTGAATAAATACAAATACTTTATTCAAAAATATTGTATTCTTCTTTTAATTCTTCTTCTTAATCAAAGGTTCTTCCCCAAATCGAGAAGATAATTAATAGTCTGGGTTTACTCAGATTGGAAGGATAATCCCCCACGCAAATAATAAACTCCATACAACAATTGAGGTAATTTGATACACGCATGACAAAATAAAGTGTTACAGTAGGCACTTTTGGTGGGACGGTATGAAGTGCGATGTAGCGAAAAATGTGTTTCGGTGCTACATGTGTCAGCAGGTGAAGGTCGAGCATCAAAGGCCAACCGGGCCAGTGCAGTCTTTGGCCATTGTAGAATGGGAGTGAGAGCAAATATCGATGGACTTCGTAGTCGGGTTACCGAAGTTGAGACAAGCATATGATGCGGTGTGGGTTATAGTGGACCGTTTGACGAAATCTTCTCATTTTCCTCTTGTCTGTACTACTTATTCTATGGATGTGTTTAGTAAGTTGTATGTGAAGGAAATAGTCAAACTTCACTGGGTCCCAACATCGATAGTTTCATATAGAGATTCGCGGTTCACATCTTGATTTTGTAAGAGTTTCTAGAAGGCTTTGGGGATGTCATTGGATTTTAGTACAATCTTTCATTTCGAAAGTGATAGTTAGACAGAGCGTGTCCACCATGTGACGGAAGATATGCTTCGGGCATGTGTTCTGGATTTTAAGGGTGGCTGGGAGGATCACCTATCCTTGGTGTAGTTTGCATATAATAACAGATACCATGCAAGTATTGGTATGACACCCTTCGAGGCACTGTATGGTAGACCGTGCCTATCACCGATTTGTTGGGCGGAGGTGGGTGATGGTAGTTTGCTTGGACCCGAGTTGGTTCGTGAAACTACAGAGAAGGTGACTGTGATTAGGGAGCAGTTGAAGACTGATCAAAGTCAACAAAAAGAGTTATGTAAACTAGCGGAGGAGGAGTTTGGAATTTGATGTGGGTGACCATGTTTTCTTGAAGGTCTCACCTAAGAAAGTTGTTATGAGATTCGGGAAGAAGAAGGGCAAGTTGTCACCAAGATTTATCGGGTCGTTCAAAATTTTGGATTAGGTTGGAGTGGTGGCCTACAGGCTTGTCTTGCATCTATTTTGTCTAGTGTGCACAATGTGTTCCACGTGTCCATGTTGAAGAAGTATGTGAGGGATGATCGCACACTATTGATTTTAGTACCTTGGAGCTTAGGTAGGATGCTTCTTATGTGGAGGAGTCAATCGGTGTCGTGGACTAGATGATGAAGTAGCTTCGGGCGAAGTCCATTTCATTGGTGAAAGTTCAGTGGAACCATCACAATGAAGATAAAGCTTATTGGGAGTTGTAGTCGGAGATGAGGGAGAAATACCCGCATATCTTATCGACCGAGGTATGTCAATTTCGAGAATGAAATTCTCTTTAAGGAGGGTAGAATGTAGCGATTATGAAATTCTAAATTTAAATACTAAGGGTATTTTCGTATAGTTAGAGGTATTTTAGTAATATTCATGTGTACTATTTGGCCATAAGAAAATAATAACCATAGGTGGAATAATCTAAGATGAGCATAACACACTTTAGTTTAGCTTAAGGTGTAACCAAATACTTAAATGAGGGTATTTAAGTAAAAACACATGAAAGAGTTTTAGTATAAAAAGCTAATGTTGACCTAATCTCTCATCTATTAGAAAACCTAAAGTAGAGAGAAGACTTTGGGAAGAAGGGGGGAAGAAGAAGCTAGGTTTGGAGCTTGAAGCTTGGAGAGGGTGGTTCAAGGCTCAAGAATTGAAGTTCTTGCTAAGGGAGACTCAAGATCTTGAAGAAAAACCCATTTGGGCTTTTCTATCTTCTTGAAACCCTAAAAATTTAGGGTTGAGGCAAGTGAACACCCCTTTTGTTCTTTAAATCCATTATAATGTAGTATTTATTGTTGTAGCTATTGTAATAAATACTCATAAAATGATTTGGGTTGAGTTAGAATGCTTTAAGGAATTTTAGGGATTTTCCTTTTTCTTGAAAACTTAGATTTCTAAGATATAAAATTTTACAATATATCATAAATCCTTAAATCCATGTTCTAAGAGTGTTTTAGTGTTGATAATGGGGGTATGAATGCTTGGAATTGAAGTATGGGGAAAATGAATGAAAGTTGGAGGATTTAGGTGAATGAAAACTGGGGATTTCAGCAAAATTGCGAGGGACGATCGATCGCCCATCTCAGGCGATCGATCACCCTAGTGTAGAAATCGATGGAGAGCTACTGGAGTTGGGGCGATTGATCGCCCATCCCAAGCGATCGATCGCTGGTCATTTTTTTTATAGATTAATCGCAAGTACTCCTCCGATTGATCATGGACAATAGTTTTCGCTGAATTCTTCATGAAATTGGAACTTAGAGACTATGCATACTAGGTCCCTTCTATTATATTATAATTGTACACCTCTTTATTTATTAAATTCTTATTTCATATTTATCTCTATTTAAATTTATCTTGTGACCATATCATAATTGTTTTATTATTCCTTAATGATTAACTGTCATGCATGCTTGAATATATTGACTTAAAACATGTAGAACTTACCCAGCTTCATTAGTTCCTCTTACTATGACAATATAGGATGCTATAGAGTGATAGTGGGGAGGATATGACAAGCTTACCTTGGTTAATAACTTGAGTTAGATCGGCCCCGCTATGTATGGTATGAGACACAATAGCAGGGAAGATATAACACCTTTATTTTTGCTACACCATTATAATTATTAGACTATAGGTGACTCAATCTTGTGAATAGCGAATGATTTTACCCTTGGCCTTGAGGTGTTGCCAGGGGCCGCCAACTAGAGGTATAGGTGTGCGATCCAAAATCGTGTTGTTGGGCGTTGTAGAGGGCCGCCATAGGGGATTAGACATGTGATCCAAGAGGTGTTGCCGAGGGCCGCTAGATGTGAACCAAGTAATTCAAAATGAAGAAAATGAATTGACTTGTGTTGTCATTAATTGCATATTGAGTAAAATGTAATAATGACGTATGATTGGATGTGTTGCATGTGTTCATTTACTAAGCTCTGTGCTCACCTTTGCTATGTTGACCTTTTTTCAGGAGATATCTGAGGGTTTATAGGACCTCGTGAGAAGCTGAGAACATAGAAGATTATTCATTTTATTGTTTTTTGAGAGTGTAATTGTAGGGAGGAATCTTTTTGAGAACTTAGTTGCACTATTACTTTGTTTTAAAATTTATAGTATGCTCGTTATGTTATACATCTGGAATGAATTTATATTTATAAATTGCATTCACTTTTAGGGGTTTGTCTCAAGTTCACGCTTCAGAAACCTATACAAATATAAGGTATATTATGTATATGGATTACGAGGCGTGACACAAAGTGAATTCAAGATGAATTGCTGCATGGTACTTTGACTGAGACCCAAATATGCCCACAAAAGAAAATAACTCTCCTCTATTTATAGCATGAGATTTACCAAAAAAGATAGAGAGTTGCAACTATATGAAACCACCCAAACAACTCCTCTTCCTAATAGTTGTATCTATTCAAGATTTCTGATTCATTCAATGCAAAAACGTGTAAACATTTTCCACAGAAGGATGGGTTGCAAAGAAGTGAAAGGTGTATATGTCAAGTGAAGAGTTGTGTCCCTACGTAGGAGTACAAAGAAAATTAAGAGATTTTAGAAAGATGTGTGTGTTTAGATTACCTCTTCAAAACCCTCTAAAGTCGCCATGAAGCCACCCAAAGTACAGGGTGTATATCAAGTGAAGAGTTGCGTCTCTAAGTAGGAGTGCAAAGCAAATTATGAGATTTTGGATGGAAAATTCTGTAAATATCCTAAACCAATCTCCTAAAAACTCTCCTCTAACATGAGAAGAAGAAAGAAACTTGAGAGATGGGTATATGATGCCATGTTGCTACTTGCTAGATGTGGTGGAAGCCCCAAAAAGATTAGGATCAGCACACACTTGTCTCGTTTAAATATAGTTGTGGCCACATCTCAACAGGTATCAACTGGAAGGATGCATCGGATCGATCTCAATAGTAATCAACACTTTCACATTTCTTCTCTTCAAGGATTGGTTACCAATACCAAGAATCATAAATCTCCAAAATAACATTACCAGCAGCCATAACTCTCCAATCTTACCGAAACCAAGAGTCATAACTCTCCAAAATAACTGATTACCATTTACCAACAACCATAACTCTCTAAACTTATCCTCCAATGATGTCACCCAACTGTCCAAAGAGAAAGGGATGCAACTCTTTGGAAGGCCCACACACTTCTCCAGATAGTCTCTCACACCTCTCCACATAGTCTCTCAACCCTCTTATCCAAACCTCCTAAAAACGCTCTGGGATTGCCACGTGGACCTCTTCCTCCCTGGCTTTCATTAGTAGTAGTGGGAAAACCCTAGAACAACTTTGAGAGCCTCTCTTCTCAATCTCAAAAGCCCTAAATCGTATTAGGGAACAATACTATATATAGGATAACTAAATTGGAGGAGAAAAACTTACTAAAGTCAATATTCCTGAGGGGTGGTCTGGATTTTTCTCCCATACATTTTTGGCTCTCTGGTTCGTACGCCTACATCGTGGTTTGAACCACCAACATAGAAATTGCCCAAAAAGTGATTTTTAACTACCTTGGCATGTTTCTAACCACCTAGGGTATATTGCACATTGTATAGGTCAATTCCTTCTAGGGTAGATGTCATATAAGTCACTTACCCTTCCTAGGCACATTTGCGGCACATGATCAACAACTTTCTTCTGTCTTCACATGAATTTTAGTACCTGAAGCTTCTTGTACCGAGACACTTAACCATGATTTGTCTTACAGAATTAGTCAATCCAAAACTGGACTTTACAAAACTTAATTCCAACTGGGTATAAAACCAATTCAGACTACCATAATGGACATTCAAAATTTTCTAACAAATCAAAACCCAAAAAAATTTGTTATATCTAATCATTAGATTATATAAATATTTATAAAAAAATTAAAGAAAAATGAGCTATTGAAATGCTTACTACTTGATCCAATTTTCAATATTATGCTCTAACCTCATAACAAATATCGACACCATTATTTGAGATTGCAACCTAACTGTGTTTCATGCAACAAATAAATGTTAAGGTGTGTTGTTTTTCTGTTTTTAAAAACTGGAAATAATTCATTTCTTTTATATGTTTCGTCTACACATGCTTGTTGTGTGTATCCCTCAATGGGGTAATCAGGATTATAATCCATTTGGTGTGGCAATTGAGATTCCCACTAATTGGCCCAATTTCCAAAATTAGGCTCTAACCTCATAACAAATACTAACACAACTAATCGAGATTGCAGTTTAACCATGTTTCCTGTACCAAAACAAATACAATGTTAAGGTGACATTTGGATTACCGTTGTTTTTCTAAATAAAGAAAATTGAAAACAATTCATCTCTTTCCTTTGTTTTCAATTTTTTTAAAGTAGAAAACACGTTTGGTATTACTAAGTATTACTTGTTTTAAAACAAAAAATAAAAAAACACGTTTGGCAACCACATAGTGACATAAAAAAATAATTATAAAAACTGTTAATTAAGGGTCCCACCTATTAGCCCAATTAAAGGTTTATCATGAAAAATCATTAACATAAATATGATGAAAATGGTGAACTAGAGTCGTTGAAGGAGGCGAAACACTGGATAAACACTCTGTATTTTCTACTTTTGTTTCATATTTCTAAAAAATAGAGGTAACATGAATTTTCTCTTATCTTTAAAAAAAAATTAGTATTAAATTTTTTTTTAAAAACACATGTTTACCAATTACCAAACATGTTTTATATAAAATTTTAAATTTTGTTATTAAAAAAAATAAAAAAAATAAACGGACCTTCATATCTCAATTGTAAAAAATAGAGATATTTCCTCATCGAATATCTCAATTGGGAGAGTAATCAAGATCCAAGAGATATTTACAAATAAGATAAGAAAAGATAGGGAGTTTTCACTATAGCCCTTAATTTAAATTTTTTTAAAAAAAGGGTTCAAAATTGTGGTTTCCGGTTTTCTCTAAGGCGGGTGAAAAGGCAACAATAACAAGTTTTGGTGATGGTGGTTTTCCGATGAATTACGATGTCTTGAATTCGGATTTCCAGGCAGACGGTGACAAAGGGATCCTTGCTATCCTCAACGTTGAATGAAGGTTAGGATTTCCTCTCAAATTCTACTTCTACCATTGTTATTCTTTTCATCATTGTTTTTGTTTTATGATTTCTTTATTGTATTTGTTTTGCAATGCAGGGAAGGTTAGGTAATTTTTTTTTTTTTTGAATTTTATTTTGGATGCTGGAATGAGATCCACTTGGAGTCATAGTTTGCCTATTGAATTGCTTATATATATACTAGCTGAAAGCACGTGCGATGCACGTGAATGTACAGTGCTAATGATTGTAAAAAAAAAAATATGAAATTTCGTTGGTCGACGTCCCCTTTTTAACATCAGTTAATTATGGTTAAGATTCACTCACCTAAGGGGTCATTTATATAGACTTGATTTTGAGGAAATATTTTTTTTAACTTAAGTTAGTTAAGCTTAACCATAATTAAAGGATTGTTATAGGGGACGTGAACACATCAGTTCGGTAGATAGGGGACCGTGGGTCCCCTTACTACATTTTGAAATGTCAAGAATTATCAAGGAACAAAAACAATCCATACATTATGGAAAAATAAAATAAAATTATGACTGGCCTAAAGTCTACATCAATTGCTCAGAATACAAAACTTGTGTTCTTCTGAAAATCATGAGCATGTCATTACTATTGACACTTATATTAGCAATAACTGACACAGAATTCTGACCAAAATATCACTCGGACTACTATAAAAATTTGGGGTTGTTGCAAAATAAAGAAATCAATTGATGCTTACTTCAGAGTTTTGCAATCTCTTTTATGGGTGCATCATGCATGGCTACGGCCATGGGTTGGCCACCAGACCTCAATGGCCACATCTTCACTTGCTTGTCACACCCTCCAAAAAATACAGTTGTTTTGTCATTTCCAAGTTGAGCAAAGAACGTATAAAATTACAATGTCATCATTTTAAATTCAACAACACAAAAGTGAGGCTTGTGAATTCTCTGAGCAACAATATGTTACTGGCTAATCATGCGAAATGGATGCCTTTGGCATACTCCCAACCGTCGCTCTTGTCCTCAGTATCTCTCAACACCGAACCTGTCAAAGTTCAAAAAAAAAAATATAAGAAAAGAAGAGCGATGAAACATGAACAAAAAAAAGTATCTCCTAACATCTTACCTATCATTTTCTTATAAACAAAATGCAAAAGAGTATCTAACATATAAGTGCTTATCCATCAGGCCACATTACCCCCTGTATAATGTACTGCTCTTATTCCATTAAAACAATGACCAACATTAGAAAGATGTTGCAGAGTTCCCTTGGTACAATAACTGTACATTGCCTGAACTTGATGGTCACCATATGGTTTTTGGGTTTAGTTGTATGTGTGAGGACCAATCCTATTTGCCATTTGATACACAGATAGATTAAAGAAGCTAAGGAAAAAGGAGAGCGATCTGGTACCTTGGTACACTCGTGAACTGGTAGGCGGACCATTTGATACATTTTACCTCTGTCCGACATTCCATTATAGATTGGGTGGTTGTGATCACTTGATTAAACCATCTCTGGAATGGGTTCCACTCCCCTGTTAGTCACCTTCGAGATGGGATATCAACTACTTGGTCGTCCCCTGTATCCTTTTTTTGTTGGGATTAGAGATAACCCATTAAAATACCAAGACCAAAAGGCAAAACCTTATAGAAAACAGAGAGCAGGAAATGAAAAAAAAAGATAACTAACAATGAAATAACTCCATTAACAGAGCAGCAAAAACGTCGAGGGGATGAAATTCTTCTCACAGACCAAATTGGAGCCTGTCTGTAATTTATCTTGGTTTCCATTTCCTTGATGGATCATTATTCTTGGTCAAAAGAAAAGAAAAACTCACCAGAAAAAATTAGGAGCACTTTAGTGAAGACAGTATGCGAGATTGAATGCAGGGAAAAATAAAATTTAAGAATTGTTGTTTGTAAATCCAGCGTGCAAGAGAGAAGTGATAGAAAGATAACTGGTTTTTTTTTTTTAAATTTTAAAGCAATTGTGAATTAAGAGAGAGACATGAGTGAGGGGTTTGCGGGTAGTTAGGGTTAAAATGACTTTCATACCCTTTTAGTATCTACTATCACTATAATACGTTAAAATTAAAAATGGGGTTTTTTGGTCATGATGAAAGAGATAGCTATCATCACCTCTATCCATCCAAGAGTGACGTGAGAGAAAAGAGGAGCATGGAATTAAGGGGCTTGTGGGTGGTTAGGGTGAAAATGACTATTATACCCTTTTAGTATCTACTAATAGTATAATAAGTTAAAATTAAAGTGGGGTTTTTTGGTCATGAAAAAGATAATCTATGTAACGCTTCTATCCCTCCTTCTCGAATTATAATAGTATATATATATACTAGCAAACACCCCGTGCAATGCACGGGCAAAAAATTGATATGAAGTGTAAAACAGTAACATTGATAAAATCATTAAAAAAAAGTACAAACACTCTATGTAGGTAGAAGGTAAATATAATTAATAAAAATGAAACCACATGTACAAAAAATAAAACAATTACAGATATGTTGGGAATATACAATAATAATCATGTCAATTAATTATGAATGATATTGTGACAAATAACATAATGTTGTAAGTATTCTTCATAGCTGCATTAAATCTGAAAAAATAGGATAAGAAGAAATAAATTGTTACTATTTGTGATGTCGCAATAATTTGAATGTACAAATAAGTAATCGATTGTAGTACCTTGAAATTTTTTTAGTTGCTACTGCTTGACCCAATACATCTTTCTATATTTTGTATATCTATTTTGTGATTGCATAGCTTTCTTTGTTTGTAAAATTGTTGGAAATATAGTATAATTATGTTGAATAGTTAATAGGCTAATGTATCAATATTTGAATACATAAATAAATTCATCAATTTGTATTGACCTAAAAGTTAGAAAAATACTTGTTTCAGTTTTTTTTTAATCCAATTTTTTCATGAAGTTCAATGTGCAAAGATATTTTGTTAAAAAAAAATAAGCATGACACATTAAAATTTAAAGATATGCTAAAATTAGTGATCTTACCGATACTTAGCCATGCATGACCATTTTTTCAAAATGTGTCTCACTTGCAAGCCAACGCGATACTGTGAAAAAGTAGAAGCTGAATTAGATTCAAATGGTGAATTTGAAAATATTTGATAATAAATAATTAATTATAAAAGAATTATAATAAGAAAATGACATATTTACTTACTGTTCGTATAGTTTGTTTCTCCACTCTCTCAAAATGATATTTGAAAATGTCGTCGTGTTTGTTGTAACCGAGCAACCCCATCCGTATGTGAGTAGCCACAATCGTACGTTGCCGCTTTGAATTGCATGTAAATTCATTCCGTTTTTGAAATTCAAAATTGGACAAAAAAAAAAGACATAGTCTCAAAGTGATAGTGGGTTATTAATTTTAGAATATGATCAATTTATTCTATTTAGGTATAATACATCATGTCTAATAGTAGACAATTATCCACAACATATTATGTCATAAAAAATTGCAAAACAGTTTAAAAGTCTAATCTATACTTGTATGATCTAGTGTCTTTGGGTTAAAACATTTTCTTGATGCATAAGATCTTTTATACCCGATCTTATTCTCTTCAAGTCCCCTACAAATTAACCCTTGGTCTACATGTAATGGCAATAGAAAAAGGGAGCACCCAAACACAAGTGCCTCAATGACCAAACTCCAACCACAATAAGTCAAGAAGACCCCAACCGATGGGTGTGCCAATATCCTCACTTGTGGCACCAAAGCCATACAAACCACCTCACGTCCTTTGACTTGCTCCGAGTCATCCCCGGCTAAGTCAGACCGGAGGAAGTAAACCAACTGGAATGGCTGGTTTTTTTTTTGTAAAGCTCCTCCTCGAGGAGGCGAAACCATTGGGGTTCGTACTCTCTGTAGTTCCGTACTGCCACGACGTCACACCCTTGGACCACCGAACCAAACTGGTGGATGGTGACCATCTTTTTCACAGATTGTAAGAAGAAACACAAACATAATAAGAACAACTACCCCAATATATTCAGAGTCATCCAAATCAACAACATAAAATCCCGATTAAAGATACCTTTGTTTCTTAATCATAAACCTAAAATATGAAATTAATAACTGAAAAACAGAGAAAATATCCATAGAGAAATACCAAATGAAGATAATACAACCACATAGAAATTTAATTACCGCAATAGAAAAAAAAATACCTTCTCTGAATAGGCAATGCAAAATAAGGAAGAGAATAGAGGATCGTGACAAATCCTTAACAACCCAGCAATAGAAGAGATGATTAACATAAGGTAAGACGGAACCAGTAGAAGAGAGAGTGAGGTCTCTTATATTCTGATCTCTTTAAAGAAAAAGAGAAAATCTATTCTTAAAGAGAGGCGCTAATTGAGAGGCGTTTGTATTATATAGAGGCTTTTCAATTCTAATCAAACTACACTTCTAACAAAATAATAATTCTCCTCATTAATATTAATCTACACGTTTGAGATAACTCTTCACATGAGTTGTGTCGTTTGAGGATAGAGGAAAGAGGCGGGGAGATGTGTGTCGTTTGAGAATGAGAAGAACAAAGGTGATTGGTGTGACACATGTCATAAGATGGGAATATTATAATCCTACGTGGCGATAATCTTACGTGGCGAAAGGAGGAGGGGAGAAAAAGGTCTGCCTTATATTTAGTTAATAGATATATTATTATTATTATTATTAATTCCGTGAATTTGGATTGATCAATGGTGAAACAGGAGGTGCTAGTATTTTCCTTTTTCTTTTAATTAAATAAAAATATGTTTTGTTCTGTATGGAATTGGAGACTAATTAGCACAATCACGTTTTTTTGACAAATTATGCTTATGGTGGACTTGAATTGGGCAATTTTACAATTACCTTTTTAAAAAAAAAGTTTGTGTCTCATAATTTCGACTGTATTTCAAGTTTACGAAAATCTCAGGTTACCACATTCTGTAATGCATTTTGGTAACTCGAGAACAACTGACATTATGTTATGGATCACAACCTGGCAAGTGCAAGGGTTCCTGATAAGAAGTAGTTTTAGCAACTGAGATGGCTTGGAGTTCCTCTTTCCTCTTTCCTCTTTCCTATTCCTCAATTTTTCAGTTTCATTATCTAGCAGGAGATTTTTTATTTCTCGGTCGGTATCCGGCATGAGATATTTCAAGTGATGGCTGCCTGTGGAAACTGTAAAAGATAGGGTTTTTGAATTCCTGCATGCAGAACACATGTAATTGTTTTTTTTTTTGAAATAATATGTTAGTAGTTTATGCAATTATTTCTGTGATTAATTTTGACATTCATAAGTGTTACTTTATGCTTATGAACTCACTCTTCAGTGTTATTACAGATACAATATGGCAAATGAACTTGAGATCAAGCGAAACTATGGATTCTGAACCCTATCCTGAGCGTCCAGGAGAGCAAGACTGTGCTTATTACATCAGGACCGGCCTATGTAAATTTGGGATGACATGCCTCCTAATACGAAGCTGGTAAACACTGCAGCTTGTTTGGACTATCTTATGGCACATGGTTTTTAGCAGATCAACTCAAGTTAATAACATATTATTTGTACTTTGCCAACTAGGTTCATAAGAGATCACAGTGCATTAGTATTTAATGATATATTACGTACCAAAAACGTATGTCAACATCCAGGACGTCCGTTGGTGCCAACGGATTTTTGAAATTCCCTCGCTTTCTCTTTGTGCTCCTAACTTCTTCCTTACCAACAATAATAATCTCAGCCTCTGCACCTAGAAAAATCATTACGACCAACCGACTAGAGCTCCATCAAATCCGATCCTGCTTGTACCACTCCTCGTCTTCTCCTACTGAAAACTCACAACAAATCTCCTCGGATTCCCTCGCTAATTTTGCAGATAATTGGGAAGTTGAGCTTCTACATGCTCAATCGATCAAGATCGGTTCAGCAAAACACCTCCATGTGGGTAACGATCTTTTGAATCTGTACGTGAAATGCCGAAATTTGGATAGAGCACGAGAGCTGTTCGATGAAATTTCCAATCGAAATGTTCGAACATGGACGATTCTAATTTCGGGTTTTGCTCATGTGGGCTCTTCCAGGATGGCTTTGGATCTCTTTGCCCAAATGCTAACTGAAGGAGTTTGCCCAAACCGGTTCACTTTTTCTAGTGTTTTGAAGTGTTGCTCAATTTCAACCGATGTTCGAATGGGTAAGGAAGTTCATGGTTGGATACTGCGAAGTGGGATTGGATTAGATGTTGTTTTGGAGAACTCTATCATTGATCTTTATGTGAAATGTGGGGCCCTTGATTATGGAAGAAGAGTATTTGGATTGATGGCTGAGAGGGATACTGTGTCATGGAATATTATTATTGCTTCTTATTTACAGATCGGGGACACAGAGAAATCGATCAATATGTTCAGAAAATTGCCGTTCAAAGATGTCGTGAGTTGGAATACCATAATAGTTGGGCAAATGCGAAATGGGTTCAACAGAGTGGCTTTGAAGCTTCTCTATCAGATGGAAGAAATTGGACCGGAGTTCAACAAACTCACTTACTCTGTAGCTTTGGTCTTGGTTGCTTCTCTATCAATGTTAGATTTAGGGAGACAGATTCACAGCCGAGTACTGAGAGTTGGACTCCATCTTGATGGGTTTATAAGGAATTCACTTATAGATATGTACTGCAAATGTGGGAAAATGGACAAGGCATATATTATTTTTGAAAAAATGTCTCAGGATTCAGTGAGCATGCAAAACTCTGGATCAATGGTGAATACTGTTTCATGGAGTTCGATAGTTGCTGGGTATGTTCAGAATGGTTGGTTTGAAGAGGCTCTCAAACTCTTCTGCAAGATGGTTCGTGAAGGGTTTGACTTGGACCAATTCACCTCCACAAGCATTGTTTCGGCTTGTGCTAATGCTGGTATTTTGGAGCAGGGATGTCAGATACATGCCCATATTGAGAAAAGTGGACACCAACTTGATGTTTTCTTGGGATCTGCATTTGTTGACATGTATGCTAAATGTGGAAGCTTAGATGACGCTCGATCAATTTTTGATCAGACCAACAGTCAGAATGTTGTGTTATGGACTTCAATAATATCTTGTTATGCATTACACGGGAAAGGAAGGGAGGCCATTTGCTTATTTGAATTGATGGTGAACCAGAGGATTACCCCAAATGAGATAACTTTTGTAGGGGTTTTATCTGGCTGTAGCCATGCAGGGTTGGTTGAGGAAGGCCATCTATATTTCAGGTCGATGCAAGAAGATTACGGCATCATGCCCGGGGTTGAGCACTTCACCTGTATGGTTGACCTTTTTGGCCGAGCAGGTCGCCTCAATGAAGCGAAGGAGTTTATTCACAAGAATGGTCTCTCCCATTTGAGTGCTGCGTGGAGGGCACTCTTATCTGCTTGCAGAGTTCACAAAAATATTGAGATGGGGAAGTGGGTTTCGAAACAACTTCTTAAACTTGAACCATTCGATGCAGGACCTTATATTTTGTTATCTAACATCTGCACAGCCACTCATAGGTGGGAAGAGGCAGCTGAGATTAGGAGTTTGATGCAAAAAAGAGGGGTTAGAAAGCACCCTGGCCAATCTTGGATCCAACTGAAGAATCGAGTCCACACCTTTGTCATGGGAGATAGGTCCCACCCAGAAGCAGCAGGAATATATTCTTACTTGGAGAGGCTAATTGGAAGATTAAAGGAAATTGGGTACTCAACTGATGCAAACCTTGTCATGCACGATGTTGAAGAAGAGCAAAGAGAAGTTCTTCTTGGTTTCCACAGTGAGAAACTTGCAATTGCTTATGGTATCATGAGCACTCCTTATGGATCACCGATTCGGGTCATGAAGAACCTTCGAGTTTGTACTGACTGTCATACCTTTATCAAATTTGTTTCTCAGGTTTCAGGTAGAGAGATAGTTGTAAGAGATATTCATCGGTTTCATTGTTTCAAGCGAGGGCAGTGTTCTTGTGGTGATTACTGGTGAACAAAGTCGGATCATCAGTGGGTAGATCTTATTGATCATAACTGTTATCCCACCAAAAAGTATGTTGGTATGTGATAGTCCATATTATGAGCCTTTGGTGCAATACTGCGTATACAGATGAAGAAAGCATAAAGCTGGTATGAAGTGGCGGATTTTCTAAATCATTTCTTTTGGGGGTAAATGGGATTGTTGTGAGACCCTGACCTGAAGTATGCAGAAGATAATTATAATGCCAACAGATTTACCGCATCTTTACTCTTTAGCCTCTTCCCCTGAGGTGGCTAATCTCCCAAATTTGCATCTTCTAGACATTATCCTCAAAAACTGTAATTTTGAGGTCAAATTTTCAAAGTATTAGCAGAATATCTAGCCGGCTGCTTTAGACAAAGATCTAGTGTCTAACATGTTCCTACTGAGAAATTTAATTTATAGATAAAGCAAAACTTGATGAAGATTTGCTTAAGGGAACACCTTTACCATTGCCCCTGCTCTAACTTGAAATGTTTAATATAACTCAATTGCTTTTCTTTTCTTTCCATTTAATTTTCATTTTCTACAATAAATATAGAGCTAGATAAATTTTTCATGTAGAATTTATGTTCCTCGACTGATTATATTGTAGAAATATAGTTCAAGTTTCATATTTTTGGAACTATTCTTCAAGATAATATCTCAAAATTTGTACCATTTCTTCTCTTTTGAGTATATGTATAATTCTCCCTTTTCTATAAAACGAATGCCCTCCCTATTCTCCTAATTCAAAAATTTCCTTACTCTCACCTTTTTAAGTATAAGATAAAGCACTTTGTGTTAGGACACTTGTGGGACCCACCACAAGTCCTTTGGTTATATCCAAGAAAGGCCACCATTCCTTTTGTATAATCTCTTTTACCAATTCTCCCCCCTTTATTGTAAACCAAACTTGGCAGTAATGGATGTGCGGATAGCATCATACATCTAAAATCCTGCAAGGCATTCCCTGCAGTTCTCAATCACAATATAGTCAGATGGGGATTCGCATTCTGGAATCAAGGGAAAGGAAAGCTCATCTCGTACCTGATGTCTCAAAAAAAGAGACAATTGTTGTGCAAGCTTAGGTAAATGAAAATGCAATCAAAAGAATCTCAAGCCACACAAAAATTCTGATAGCTTTTTGAGGCAGCACCGGGTTGAAAAAGAAATGTAATAAAAGTGAAAGATCTAGTTACCTGCAAAGAACATCATTTCAGTATCCCCACCAGATCAGTTAGTCTGTATCAGAAGAATCAAACACCCCACAACCAAACTTAACCTTATTATTCTCACAACCCACATCTTAAAAACCAAGAAATACTTGATTCCGTATCCGTAGACGAAAAACCGTGTCTTAATACACGAAATCCCTTGCAGTTTACTCTACGATCCATGTCGCATTCCTCGTTAATGGGTAGGAGTCCAAATGAAGAAAAGTAGATGAGGAAAAGGAAGATATGAAAATGGTGGCTTGGTCTACAAGAGAGGAAATCCTCATTTTTATCAATTCTTAAGTACATACACATAACCTAGACATACACACTGAATATATTCCACTAGAGTTTCGAATCTCATGACTCTTTTCCAGTTGCAGTTCAATGGTACAGAGTTAAATTAGAATTGATGAATTTGATTAGATTCTGCTAAATTCCAGGCTGTAGCTGCTGCAAGGATCAAGGTAGGATACCCTGAAAGAATAGGACAACCTGTCAGGCATGCATTTACTCTTCATTTTCCTGTTCAAACAGAAGTACAATTAAATTTGTTTATTTGCATGTTAAAGATTCAAATATACTGCTGGAATGAATTATGTGACGCGCCATTACTAGTATGCCTAGAATTTTCTTTATTCTTTACTATGAAATTGATGGTGGTTAATTTTTCACCAAGCTTTGAGTTGCTATGAGAATTCAATTTGTTGGATTGAGTTGCTTCTATGGTCAGACTGCTGAAAAATTTGATACCAAATGCTGCATTAATAGCTCCACAATTTTATTGTTCCAACAGGGCATTTTCAACTTCTCCCTTTTTTCCTTGAAAAAATATTTTGACCTGAATTAAATCATGAATGACATGCTGGGGGACTCTTAAAACCAAATTCCAGAAACTGGAATTGCATTGTGGGCTCCCATTTAATTTTGCAACAAGCTTACACTTATCTCATCCTTCATTTTACAGATTTAGTCGACGGCCCATTGACACCCCCCTAGTTCTACGTGGATGTATGACCCTTTTCTTCTCCACAGTATATCTATATCTCTCTCTCTCTCTCTCTATATATATATATATGTATATTTTTTTTTTTTTCTTTTTCTAATGGGAGTTCTGTTATTGTTATTGAACTCAAATGGGAGGCACATAATATCGGGTTATCTTAATCAGCATCCTGTTGTACTTATTTTCCTATATGTGGGGTTTCTAGAACTTTTTTGGATGAAGATATTGTCGATGTTGATCTTACGATGAACTCATGCCTCTTGGTGTAAATAATTAATGCCAGCATTGTGCATAAAACTTTGAATGTGAACTTTGAAGTAATTACGGATTATCTAATTTGATAATATGTCAATTTCAAGAATTGAGAGACTTGGCTGACTTCTTGAAAATTTGGTTGAAAGAATGAGATCTTGAAAGTTCTTTTTGCAGATGATGTACTGTTGATTGACGAGAATAGAGGGAACCGACGAGTAGCCCCAATAGGTGATCAAGTAAAAAGACCACCAAGATGGTTTTTCCATGTTCAATGGAGATCAATGGTGATATCAATGATATGGAATGTTTGGTGTGGGTTAAAAGCTCTAAAATTACAAGGAGAAGGCTGAAAAGGACATGGTTGAAGTAGTGCTAGAAGCCTAGAAGATTTGGACATACCTGAAAGTATGTTTTTAGATTGTATGGAATGGATGAATAGTATTCATGTATGATGTATCCAATCCCAAACAATTGGGATAAGTCTTGGATGATGATGATGACGGTGAAGGGGACTTCATATTTTCTCAAATTGGGAAGATATTGAGGTAAAAAAAATATGGGGACACAAATAATTGATCTTTTCACACAGTAGTGAAGAGTGTCTGGTTCTTTAACTAAACATGCAAATCCTTACATTAGATTGAGACATGCTGTGATGAATGATTATATATATAAAAAATTCTGCTTGAAACGGAGATCAGATTTGTCTTCTTAGTAACACATGAATTCTTTTTGTCTCCTCTCCTCTCCTCTCCTCTCTTCTCTCTCTCTCTCTCTCTCTCTCAAATTAAATTGTATAACTAGTTTTTATCTAAATTATATTGTGTCATTACCCTATTGAAGCAACTCAAAAACGTCAGTCTAACTCTAAGTGAAAGAAAGAAAACATTTTTTAAGCTTTAGTCCTATATGGGTAGCCATCTGTCGTGGGTGTCAAGCAAGTGCATGGTTCAAAATATTGGTACCGAAGGGCATATCAGTTAGGAAATTTTAGGATACGTATTGTGGATACGCTTGGATATGCAGGAAAGAGTTAAAATACACTAAGAAACACTTGCATACGTAAGGAAAAACTTGGATACCTTGCATAAAGCTTATTATAATATAAATATAAATTAGAAAAACTAAATGAAACCCCTCAACTACATTTATAGCAAAACATATGAGTTAAAAATTTATAAGTTAAAAAAGGCGAGCATGATGATAAATTGGTATGAAAATACAAACTATAGTCACGTAGACAATTACAAGCAATACAATCTAAATATGAAAATGTCGCGCCCCAAAATACCCCCTAGGAGTTAAGGGATACTTTAGGTGTGACTATACTTAACCTGGCAAACCATCCTGTATTGAACAAGGTAATAACATATTAAATCGAGACATTATACAGAGTGTGGAAGATAAAATAGTGCGGAAGTGTAAACCAACTTTTTCTTTTTCTGTACACATACAATATTCCAAGTTTATACAAAACATAACAAGTATAGGTGGACATGCCCACCATCAAAATATGAAAAGATAAAAGTCTTTCTCTCTATCTCCATACACCCTACTCACAGTAGTCTAGATATGGCCACACATCTAGATCTCTATCCTCCTGTAGCTGAACTGGAATAGGTATCGCCTCCTCGACGTACTCTTCCTCAACCCACGACTCAGGGTTGAAGGTATCCACCGGACCTGCCGACATGAAATGTACGGCTGAGTATGGAATACTCAACGAGTACAAGCTATTAGCTAACAATAGTAATAACTAACTACAATAGGAATAAACAAACACAATTCATAACATCAAATGTAAAGCGATACTATGATCATGACATGCATGGAATAGTGCAAAACCTCTGATAAAACTCATACTTAAAATTCATGACTTATTCTTGAAAATAGCCTTCCGTGTTTTTCAAACTTGTTGTCATGTTAAAAACTTGTTCTTGTCTTGTTTTTATCTCGTAGGAATCACACATGTCTTGTTTTGTTCTTGTTTGGAATCACTTGTCATGTTTGTCTCGTCATGTCTTGACTTGCCTTGTCATGCTTAACTGGTGAGTCAGATGTTAGTGCACTTTTAGCGACTTGTGAACCGGATACATAAGTATCATTCAGTGAAACATAGAAAACCAACTTGTGAACCGGATACATAAGTATCCTTCAGCGAAATAGAAAAGGTACACTAACATCCTTGACCAGCCCTCCGTCTGGCTTTATCAACTTGTCTTGTTTTCTTGTAAGCCAGGTATGACATATCCGGGGATATGCCCTACCCTTGACCGGCCTGATGTTCGGCTTTATCATGCTTGCTTGTTTACTTGTGAGCCAAGTATGACATATCTTGTGATATGCCCTACCCTTGACCGGCCCGATGTCCAGCTTTATCATTCGTTTCGTAAATCAAGGGTCTTGTTCTTGGTTGTTTTCTCATATACATATACTTAGAAATTCTCGGTTAATGCATGCATGTGTGCTTGTGTGTGGCAATCGTGGCAACCATGATGACATGAACAATTTAAGAATGTCACATAGCATATCAATTTCATCAATAGGCATGTGAGAAATTATGAACATATACATTGCATTTAGTCATAATTACCATTTTAGAAAAGTCCCCACAAAGCATGCATGTTATTGTCTTGATTAACTACATTTCTTCTCGTACAAACATTTCATCGAACACATGGCATTCATCATTTATATGGTTCTTAATTTCACATTTTCTTGGCATACATTTCATCAAACATCAATAGTGCGTGTATTATGCATCCATTGCCCTTCCACCGTTTTCATCACACCACATCCATCACAACCATATGGCATCCAATCGCCTCAATCACTCATACATCCCATACATCTTTCTACATTTTGTTTATCTTGTATAATTTAGAAAATCATTGGTTTAAGGTAAGAATAGGGGTACACATTCTCAAATCATGCTCATTTTAAAAGAAAACCTAGGTTATTACTAAAGTAACTAGGAGGGTGTACTAACCTTTGAGGATTAATGCTTGTTCTTGAAGAAAGCCCTTGAGTAGAAACCCCCAACTTGATAGAGGAGGATCCACCCTTGAGGATGAAGGTCTTTGCTTGAAGGATGATCCAAGCCTTGAGCTCCCTTGATCTCAAATCCAAAACCCTTCTTTGGGTTCTCCCTAATCTCCCATCTTCTTTCTCTTTTTCTTAGGTTTAGGAAAATCCCCGAACCCCAAATGGACCCCTTATTTATAGGCAAAGGGTTAAAAACCCTTATTTCTGGATTCAACACCTGCGTGCGATCGATCGCACACCAACTACGATTGATCACGGATCCCAGTGCGATCGATCGCACCTGGAATCCACCTATCGCACATTCACTCGAGGGTTTTGCTAGATTTTTCCCTGTATGTGATCGATCGCACACCACTTGCAATTGATCGCAGATCCCTATGCGATCTATCACACCTGGAGGAGAGCTATCGCACATGAACCCGAAGGTTTTTGTCATTTTTCCCTTATATGCGATCGATCGCACCTTGCCTGCGATCGATCGCACATCCTATTTTCTAAGATTTTTCACTTGCAAACTCTTTGGGATGTTTCCAACCTCATTTCCATCATCCTTAGGGCACTAAACCCCATTTTTCATGCTGCACTTGGGTCGCTAACATCCATTTTCTCATAAAACACCAAATTCAACTACGTGGCCATTTGGCCTTGAATACACTATTCATTAGCCATGAAAAGTTCCAGGGTGCTACAGAAAACCTTAAATTCAATGAAATATGTAAGAAATTACTGACTTTACAATCTTAAAGTAAATGACATACATGATACAACCTCAATGCCACATTGAATTACATGCCGGTTTGAATACTGTGGGCTCAGGAAATGAATAAAGCGTTACATAATAAGTGTAGGCACTACCACAATAACCATGATTCTATTTTTTCCCCGAAACTTAAGGTTAGTTCATAGATCTTGTAAATCATCCATAGAATTAACCATTTCATTTTTTTAAACTCTAAATTCAAGATTTTTAAAAAATGAAGATTGTAAGATTTTTGGATTTACAAAAAAAGTGAGAAAAAATCGCCGAGTTCTCCTGAAAAATGTTTTTGATCTATGCGTTTCGCATAAAATCAATAGATTTACTTATTTTGGATTGATAACTACTTATTTATATTGATTTAAAAGATTAAAATGGAAATTTAGTTTACTTTCACAATTTTGGGAAAAAGTTTTGAATCCGTTTTTAACGAAAAATCGATTAATGGAGAGAAAATAAGCCCACAAGGGGTTCTAGGGGTGTTTTTTAATACCAAAACAAGCCCCCATTCAAGCCTTATAGTTTTTATAGACAATATCTATCGATACGTTAAATGTTTTAAAAAATCATGAAAAAATACAATATCGACTTGTTTCGAACCGATTCGGTCAATACACACTCTAAACACTGAGAAATATTCTGTACAGGTGTATTGGTAGTAAAAAAAACTGATACGTATCGAAACATATAAAATTTGATCCATGAGTGAGTGGTAGTTCCTATGTGATTGCCAAAACCCGACAATTGAAGGCATATGCTTTATTGGCTATTGAGCTACCCTTCCCCTAATCCTAGTAAATTGAGTTGACATATCCCTTCACTTTTATTACAAGTTATAAATTTAGAAAATGACCTTCATAATGATCCACATTCTTTATTCTTCCTCCACATTTTTTCTTACTTTCTCAAACATTTAAAATTATGGAACCACTCTTCTGCTAGTGGCATTTGGCAATGGGTTGACTACACATCATAAGGCCGACCCATTGGACAAACTGATTAAAAAGGACCTAACTTGTGTTCCCAAAACCTTAACCCAAGCTTGTAAACAATTAAGCTCCTCACCAACACCATGAACCTGACTCACTTTTCATAGGTCCGGGTTTAGATTTAGACCCATGGATCAGGTTATTGTTTTGCCTTCAAAGTTCAACCTGCTTATAGTTGGGTCAAGTTTGGATTGGGCTTTTCGGGCCAAGTGTGTAGCGACCCGAATTTAATTCCTCGGTATTCGTGCCATTTAATATGAATTCCTAGAAAAATTTGTCTAATTTTAATGCATGTGTTCCTATGAGAATTAATGTGGAATGCCTAGATTTAGAAACCAAAATATCTCGTTTAGTATTAGCATTTTTATGATGTAATAGCATGAAATTGAAGATATCAAAAAAGGGTGAGACTATGAGTTCCTCCATTATTATTATTATTAAATTAAAAACTTTGGGTCTATGGGGTCATCCATTTACTTAAAACCAGGTTAATGTATTTATTTTATAACTTCTAGGAGTCTAGGGTTCAAACCTTGGGTTCCCGATTGTAACCCAAATATTTTGGGGTTTTCTCTTACGTTCATCCAACTTGATGACCTGTTTTGACCTCAAATGACTTAAAATTGGGACATCTCTATTAAACAAGAAATTATTTTTCGAATAACGTTTCTAACGAATCTTGAATCGTCCAATTCCGATAACCGAGTCAAAAGTTATGGGTCAATTACCGGAGAAGGTTCCGGATAAAAAAAAAATAGTGATGGGGGCGATCGATCGCACCTGGTGGGCGATCAATTGCCAATCGTGTATTAGCTTTTTTTAAAAAGTTTGAGTTTAGGGTTTTAACCCCCTTCCACTATAAATAGGGCTTCTAACTCGAGGGTTTTTATGGTTTTAAAGTTCTTAACTTAATTTTGGAGAGAAAGAAGGGAAAACTTAGAATTCTAAGGGGGGTTTTTGCTAGGGGAAGAAGGTTTTTCTTGGAGAAGAAGGATTGTAGCTTGAAGATTGCTCTAGGATGTATTCTCTAGCGTTTGAATCGTAGGGAAACGATCTAGGAAGGTAAATATGTTCTCCTCACTATCAATACCATGAACCATTGATGTCTTTAAGTTTAGAAACTAAGATCATATGTTAGAATAAGATTAAGTATGATTTATTATAGAAATGTCTCTCTATTGATGTTTTGTTCATGATTGTGGTATATGGAAGTGAAGGTGTTTGATTAAATGCGGAAGAAGGGAATGATATGAAGTTGTGTGGTTGAAAAAGGAGGATGAGATGTAGGTTTGGGTTCGAAATGGTGGATGAGTTGTATTGTGGAACCATGGATGAATTATGTGTGGTTTTGTGTGGAATGATGGTTTTTGTATGCAAATGAATGAATTTAGGGTTAGGAATTTCATGTGTTTATAAATGTAAATAATGGATGATTTTCATTTGAATATTATAGATGACAATTGTGCAATTATGTCTTCACATGCTAAATTATACGATTATGTCTTCACATGCTAGATTACGTGATTATGCCTTCACATGTTAAATGATGCAATTATGATTTCACATGTTAAATTATGCAAATATGATTTCATATGCTAAATTATACTATTATGATTCACATGCTAAGCTACGTACATATGAGATTGAGATTGAATGCTGAATGATGTAAGAAGGTGGAATTGTGTGTAGTGATATAATGTCGGGTAAATAGACCTTGAATTACAATCTTGAGGGCTAGGCCTTTTATCATGGTGGTGTACAATGCTATGATGGATTGCCGGGGTACTTGATCGATAATCTAAACGACTATTTGACTGAGGATTTGTCACTCTTCATTCACGACTTAAAAAATAATGCATGATGATCAACCTTACCCGTATTGATGTATTGTTGGAAAATAAACTTTGGGAATTCAATCTCGTGAGCCTAAGTCTTTTATCATGATGGTTATGGGATGCATGATGGATCACCTAAGGTACCGGGTTGATAATTTAAGGGTTATTGAGTCATGATTCATCACTCTTCACTAACGATATGACCTAAGCATAAGCATGAAAAGATCATGAGCATAAGTAAAAATACAAGTCTCACTGCATGATTGAGTTTTGCACTTGACCGAGTACCACCAGTCTAAGATCATGGGGTATGTGTACCGAAGAAAGTGAATCATAAGTAATTTTATGTGCACTAGAGTAAAGTGCTATGGAGTGGTACTCGGTATGTAGAGTATAGTAATCTCTTTTACTTATATAGTGAAAAGTTATTTTAAGTTAATACTAGTGACTATGCATGCAATGTTGCTCATATGAAAAAATAGAAGAAGAATGATGACTCATGAAAGGAAAGAAAGCAAGGTTGATAAGAAAAGAAAAGAATAGAACAAGATAATATAAGAAAAGAAGAATGATAAAACAATTATGATGCTTCCGCACACTAACTTATGTATATTTTATTGTCCAAATACCATGATGAATATTAATGCTATGAAATGCTATTATGAACTTGTTCATATGAAAAATGTTATGAAATGCTATTATGAACTTTCTCATATCGATGAATGTGTTATCTATGATGAATATGATATGTTAATATTCTGATATTGCTAGTTAGGATTTCATATTCACCGAGCCGCATGTTACCTAGCCGATATGTCTTCATGTTGATAGGTTTAGGTTTCGAGATAGCAGTGGAGTCGTGATTAGAGGAGGATTACGACATAGATGAAGAATGTGATCTTCCCGAGGAGGGAATGAGAGACCTTGACCATTTTCCTTATTAGTAGATGTTAGACTTTCTTTTTGGATTAAAAAGTTGTCATAGATGTTGTTAATACAGGATAATCCTTTGATGACTTGTATGTTAACTTTATGATTTGGGGTAATTATGTTGAAGGATTCGGTGTTATAAACTCAGTGGTTAGACAGACTTGTTGTATAAGATACTTGGTTTGCATGTATAAAATGAAGAAACTTTTAGTATTGCCTTGCATGCTTACAGGTTAATTTGGGATAAGCAGTGTAATAGGCCTAAAATCCCATTTTAGCCTAGATGGGATTTTGGGGCGTTACAAATTGGGTCTTAATACTTATCTTATTTATAGATAGATATACATATAAATTATATAAACATTGATTTTAATATTTTAATTTTAAATGGTATTCCAATTAGTATACTATTTGGTTATTACCTTAAGATTTTAATTAGGTTTGGGGGATGGGTATGAATTTGCCTTTTCTACCTGCTTATAAATGAGTCGGGTGACTCGGGTAGTCGGGTTCGATTTGTGGATATTATTGCCCATGCCAAATTTGACATGAACTCGACCCCGGCCCAAAGCAACCTGTTTGTGCACATAGTCGGGTAATTTTGTAACCTAGGAAGTTTAAGAAGTTGAGAAGAAGTGTGAAAGAGGGAAATGTGTGAGATCATTCAAAAGGGCATTTTTGGGGATTAAAAATTAGAATAAAAGTCAAGAAATGTATGTGCAAATATTAACTTTGAAGGGATGTTTAGATCACTGTGAATTTTAGTTAACTGCATTACTTTTGAGTTGTTGTAGAGTAGTAATAAAGCCCAAAGGTGGGTTACTATTTTTATCAATTTGAAAGGGTAAGGATTATCGCTGCCCGATGGGTCTACATCCATCCCTGAATGTCATCGGGTGACTTTTGTTGTCCGTTAGCCAATTCAGGAATGAGATCATGCAGCTCGAGCCACAATAAGGGGAGTCTAATCCATTATGGACCATGTATTTCGATGGAGGGTGTTTCATGTGTTTTATCAAAAGAAACAACCATGCCGCAAAGGTTGGATCATCAGATCACTTGATATTACTACCTGGGGGGCTGGATTGGAGCCCCTTTGTTTAAGATTTATATCGAAAGCATGAGGTTCGGGAAAAGGCTATAAAGATTTCATAGCCCTACCTTCACTCTTGCAGCCCAAGGGGCTTCGGTCTCCGGTTTGTGAATTGAACGTCTCACCTGGCGAAAGCCCGCTTATAACAGAGCTCATGACCTTTGATCAATAGGGTGGGGATTTGTTCATCTAATGAGAAAATGGAAGCAATGAGGTTTGAACTTCGCATGGTGGGATGACCTACCTCATTCTTACTTATGTGAAAGAGAGGTGCTATATGGGAGGCACCCTCGGGTATTGATTAAGTGAGAGAGGAATGCTTTAGACCAGGTAGGTGTAGAAAGTCTCCTATAGGTTTATATCGAACCTGGACTCAGGAATAATAATGCTTTGAAAAACACGTGACCTCTAGGAACCAATGTGTAACTCGTCAACCTGCCCAACAGTCATCAATCCCGCCTTCCAGCACGCAAGTTGAAAACCCCATATTTCTGCCCTATGCTCATGGTAGGATTGGATTGTTCATCCCTAAGTAACCAAAGCGGGAGCGGGAGCGGGAGCGGGAGCGGGAGCGGGAGCGGGAGCGCGAGATTGTCAAATTTTAAATTAAGATAGGGTCGAGAGCGCCTATATATATATATATATATTAGGGTTCTTAAAAATTATTGATAACCCACCAACACCAATACACCACTCATCTTAACGTTTTTTTTTTTTTTTATAGTAATTCGGAGAAAGATAAAATAGTATTAGGTGCAAACTTATAATTATCAGCAACTTACACAATGAAACCGTCACACCCAAGGTTTACTTATTTTTGTAGAAAATTAAAAGGAAAATTTAAAGTTAATAAATTAAAAAGAAGGATGAAAAGACAAGTAATAAATACTTACTTGCTACTAACTACAACTTTTACACTCTTACACAAGATTAGTGATGATTGACCGTATGAGAGAAGTTGGAAATGTAAGAAAAAGGTGTTTTCAGCTTTGGGAGGAGTGCTTTATTCTCTCTCCTAGAAGCCATTCGCAGAAGTAATAAATGTCATGAGAATATCAGCAACCCTAAGCGGCGTACAACGAGAAACCGCTTAGAAATCGCGCTATCTTAAATATGAAATCGCACTCTCAATGCGAATCCGTTCTCAAACCGCGAGAGTGAGGTTTGAGAGCGGGAGCGGATAGGTACATGCATGGTTTGGGTTACTAAGGTTCATCCAAAGGAATTTTGCTCCTCGATCCAAGTCTCTTTTGCTTTCTTTTTCCCTATCTCTTCCACCTCAAAAAAGGAGCAAGATGCGGTACTTTCTTTGTTTTGCTTTTGAGATCTTGTTAAGGAAGGCGGTAAGGGCCGACGAAGGGGTTTGGTTCGGGTATCAAACAATAGAGTTTTTTTTTTCTATCCAAAGATGATGGAATCCTCAAAGTTTTGGTATCTATAACTTACTAGCCTTATATATGTGAAAGATCATTTGCGTGTTGCATTCTCGGCCCAAAGGAGATAGACCTCATCAGACTTGGGGTAATCCAGATGGAACCATCAGGGCAATTTCACTAGCCTTATGATATATTGGTTATCTTGCTAGAGCCATCAAGACAATTTTAGAGACTCACGGGGTAATCTAGATAATGGCCTCATCAGACTTAAATTGTGCGTCTTATAAGTATGTATGGTATTTAAGTTTGGTTCATGCATTATAGTTTTGAGATGCACAAGAAATTCCTGCATTTGAATGGTTAAGTTGCTTTATGTAGTTGTGAACCCCACTGTTATTATCAGCTATCTGTTAGGTATCGAACCTTTGAATGGTTCAAAATTTTCAGACTGAAAGCAGCAGTATGGACTTTGACATGGCCATGCCAAGCGAGATGTTGAGCTAACTAAATCCAACAGTGAGAGGATGGTTGAACAGATGTTGAAATTGTTGATATATGTAATATCGGGGGTATATTGGTAAAAAGGTATATATATGTAATGTTCTCTCTTAATATAAGATGCTAGTAGGGTTCTCTATCCTTAATTAAGCAATTTACCCTAATCTCTCTTCTTTCATCTCTTTCTCTTTCTCTTCTCTCTAAACCCTATATCTCTAACCCTAAACTTCAACTTGGTATCAGGGCTACAAAGAAGGAAGGAGAAACTTGATTAAACCATAACCAATAACCAAGAAAGAGGAGGCTCATAGGTGACTTCAGCTGTACGGCTTAGGCTGCCCATGGGGGTACTTTGAAGGTAGTTTCTTAGAGATATTGATTTTAGAGGATTTTTGAATCCTATATCATGTGATTTGGTTCAATATAGATGAGGTTACAATGATTTGAAGGAAAAATACATCAAAATTCAAAAAAAATAACTGTCTAGGTTCAGAAATTTTTTCGCTCGGATGGGTTACTATTACTGTTGTTCATTGGACATGGGTGAACCGTTTTTTTGTTAGGAACATATTAAAATTGAGTTTACTCTATTTGGATGAGATTTGAAAGTGTTATGATGTTTTTTCCAAGACCCTTCACTACCGTTTTCACTGTTGGAGGTGTTTTTCACTCTGTTTGCTTTGACAACAATTTAGTTCGCTGTTTTTGGTAATCTTCATACCCATAGACAAGTTTTTGATGAGATATTGATTGATTGGAAGTGACTCCATTTTTCCCTACTTAAGTTGCTCCTATGGATGCTAAAGTTATTACTCCATCAGCTCTTTCCAACTCCGTTGTCCACTCTATCATCAATATTCAATTCAATGGTGATAATTTTCTTGCATGGTGATGCTCTGTTAAGCTTTATATTGGGGGCCGTTCAAAGATGAGGTGTCTTGATGGTGAGCCCCCAAAGTCGGCGATCGGTGTTCTTGAGATTGCTAAGTAGAATGCCAAGAATTGCATTATTTTGGGCTGGTTATTAAAATTATGGAACCTCAGATTGGCGGTGATTACATTTTCTATAAGAGTTGTCATGAGCTTAAGAAACTCTCACCCATGAGATTGCTCATTTTTAGCAAGGGGATATGTCTATCTCTGATTATTTTGGGGCTCTATAATGTCGTAAGGAAGAATTAAGCCTTTATGAACCTCTATCTGAATTGTCCATTGCTTCTGCCAAGGTTATGACGAAGCGAATTGAGTGTTATCGCATTTCTGATTTATTGGGTGGTCTTCGTGCCGAATTCGAACAGTTGCGCACTTAGATACTTTCCATGTCTCCTCTGCCCTCTCTTTGATCTGTGTACTCCATTGTGTTCGGTGAGGAACGCTGTTGGGCTGTTATGCCTTCGAGTACCACTCCTATGCCCCATCCAGAACGTACCGCCTTTGCTACCGATTTTCGTCTTGCTCCAGGACATGGTAGGGGGACTGATAGGGGCGGTCGTGGTCGTGGCGGATCTACTATTTCTTGTGCTCACTATGGTATAATGGGACATAATCGTGATTATTGTTATCGTCTGCATGGCTATCCCGAGGGTTACCCGTCTCGTCTTGCAGCTCACTTTACTACGACTTGTATTATTGATCCTTCGCCTGCAGCCTTAGTTGCTGCAAGTGATCCTCTGGAGTCCATGAGAGCCCAATTTGCTGAGATGATTCAAGCTGAGTTCCGTTTGTAGAGTGATTCTCCTGATATTGCTGCTTCATCTGCCACTTGTATCCATGCTCCCTCGGCCTATGTCACCACTATATCGTCTTCTTCCCCTAGCTGGGTTATTGATTCCGGAGCTACTGATCATATGACGGGTGAGTCACAGGGTTACTCTATTTATTCACATTCACCTCTATCTCCTATTGCCAAGGTTTGCTTGGCTGATAGATCTATTACTCCCGTTTTAGGAGTGAGACACATTCCTGTATCTTCGTCTCTCTCTTTATCTTATGTTTTGCATGTTCCTCGTTTATCTTCTAACCTTCATTCAGTTAGCAGTCTTATTACCAAACTTAATTGTTGTGCTATGTTTTATCCTTCTCATTGTCTCTTTTAGGACCTGACTATGAGGACGATTGTTGGTAGAGGCGTGGCAAGAGGCGGACTGTACTACTTCGACATTGCTTATGCTCCAGATCGTGTCCCATCTGCTGCTGCTACTATTTATGTTTTCCCTTTTTCGTTGATGCTACTCTTGATACTTATCGTTTATGTCATGCCAAGTTTGGGCATGTTGGATCTAAGACCTTATGTTCTTTGATTCCTAGTTTTAATAAACTTTGTTCTTCATCTACTTTTCAATGTGATGCTTGTGAGCTTACTAAACATGTTTACATTGTTTATCCTTCTCGCATGCATAGATCTTGTTATATATTTGAGTTAGTTCTTTCTAATGTTTGGGGTGGGGTCCTTCTCCGATTACCTCCAATGATGGTTTTCGTTAGTATGTTACTGTTATCGATGATTACACTTGGGCCACTTGGGTTTACCTTATTAAGTCTAAGGATGAGGTGTTCTCTAAATTTTAGGAATTCCATGTTATGATTTTTACCCAATTTGGTGGTCTTATTAAGGCCCTTCGATCTGATAATGGTGGTGAGTATCTCTTTGCTCCATTTATTCAGTATCTTCAAACTCATGGTATTGCTCATCAGCTTACTTATCCTTACACATCACAACAAAATGGTGTCGCTGAGAGCAAGAATTGTCATTTAGTCTGTGTCACTCACTCTTTGTTGCGAGACATACAAGTGCCTTATTGGTTTATGGCTCTTCTTACTGCATGTTTTCTCATTAATCAGGCACCTTCTCGCATTCTTGATGGCCTCTCACCATATCAGTTTCTTGCCCTCAGGCTCCTATTTTTCCCATTAGCCATGGGTATTTGGCTGTACCTGCTTTGTCTAGGATTTTCGTCCAAGTTGTCAGAATTGGACGATAAGGCTATTAGATGTGTCTTTGTTAGTTATTCTAGCGCATCTAAAGGCTATATTTGTTATCATCTCTAGTCTCGTTATATCTTTGTCTCTTTGGATGTTACATTTTTCGAGATAGTACCATATTTCTCTCATGTTCCTACTATGCTTACTGTCTTTTTGCTTTTACCTGTTCTAGGGGACATTCTATAGCAGAAGGAGTTTATCACATACTCTCGCCGACAGCTGCCTGGTTCCTTCTTTGATGTGCATCTAACATAGTCTTTCCCACAGGCCACTCCACTAGGTACTTCTCCACCTTCTTTTATTCTAATTCATTCTCCTACTATTGTTCCTCCTGTTGCTTTTGATCTTGAGTTGCCTTTTTGCTCATCGCAAGGGTGTACATTCCTGTGTTACTTCTTACTCTTTTGCCAAGTATGTTTGCTACAAACTGTATCTCCCTCATACTAGGCCTTTCTCTCCATGATTGACAATGTGATTAGTCCTTGGTCTATTCATGCTGCTTTTCTTCATCTTGAGTGGAATGGTGCTATGGTTGACAAGATGAATGCCCTTCAGTTTCATCATACTTGGGATATGGTTCCTCTTTCATCTGGGAATAAACCTGTGAGATGTTGTTGGGTTTTCACAATCAAACATAACTTGGATGGCAGTGTTGCTCGATATAAGGCTTGTCTTGTCGCCCGCGGCTTTACTCAGACTTATGAGGCTTGGTTATGATGCTACTTTTGCTGTAGAGCCCCGAAATTTCATTTCACTAAGAATGAATAGTGTGTGAATAGTGCCCAAGTGTGGTTTTGTACACTTATGGGTCTTATGTTAATATATGTGTTTGGAATTATGGCATATATGTTCCAATGGGTCTATATGTCCTTAGGGAATGTGTTGAAAGCATAAAAGAGTGTTGGAAGTGCATTGGGGAAGATTCGAGTGGTGTAAACAAGGTTTTTCAGCAAAGCAGGGGTCGACCGATCGCTCGGTCATTACCTGCGATCGATCGGTCAACTACCGATCGCTCGATAGCTGTCGCATGGTCAACTTTTTTGTATGGGGAAAAATTCCAGAGAGTGTGTTTTTGACCGATCTCTCGGTCATAACACCGATCGACCGGTAAGCCACCGATCGCTCGGTCCATACCACCGATCGATCGGTCATACGCAGATTTTCTTCATTAAGGGTGTTTAAGACTTTAACCATCACCCTTTGCCTATAAAAGGGCTGGGTTCGTGCCTTAGGGTTTCACAAACCCTTTGTGCATTGTTTTTGAGGGATTTGAAGAAGAGAAGGAGGAGAGGACCTTGGTGATCGTTCAAGCTTGTGGAAGATCAAGTTCTTCCTTTCCATTTGGTGTTTTCCAACCAAGAACTCACTGTTCTTGCTTGTTCCAGCCATTGGGAGTCAAACTCATTGATTTCTCCAAAGTAGATGCACTCTACTACAATCTTGCAATCCTACTAGTTACTAATTATGATTCTTCTTATCTATGCCCTATCTATATGTATTGATTTTATGTATGAAAATGTGTGATTATATACTTGGATGAAGGTTACTATTATGATGCACTCTAAGTGTTTGATAAAATACCTCTAAGGGATTCTATGCTTAAATACGATGATTTCTCTTATTAAGTGCATATGCTCGCATGTCTCGCATAAACCGATGGTTTCCATGGATTTCTCCAAGTACAAACAAAGGTTTTTCACGAAAAGACGAATAATGAATGATTCTAAGTAACTCTAGGATTTCTCTAAGATCGTTTCACAAAGCTCTAAGGATCATACCATGCTCACAAGGAAACTCTATGATAATGCTCTAAGATCGTCTCACAAGCTCCACGGATCACAATGAAATGCTCTAAGATCTCTAAGGTTATGCTCTATGGAAATGCTCTAAGGTTATTGCTCTATGCTCTATGTCTCTACGGATCATAATGACTCTAAGTAACTCCATGAACTCACAAGAACTCATAAGGCTATGATTATCGATTGACTCACACGGTTACAGTTTTGGTTTCGAATATTATCTCACATACGTTTCACGGTTTCCATGCTTTAAGGAATTTACGGATTTCATTCTCCATGTCTTGTATGCTCTATGCCTAACCGCTTTATTGTTATTAGTTTGTATACACTGAGTATTCCATGCTCAGTCGATATTGTTATGATCGGCAGGTGCTCGGGTTCCATTCGATTTGTGTGGCGAAGA
Organism: Tetracentron sinense; assembly: GCA_015143295.1. Lineage (NCBI taxonomy): Eukaryota > Viridiplantae > Streptophyta > Magnoliopsida > Trochodendrales > Trochodendraceae > Tetracentron > Tetracentron sinense. The sequence goes on from CM026570.1 coordinate 27,247,885, forward strand.
ACCTTGGGTCGAGGAAGAGTACCGTGACCCGGAGCCTTCCATGGATCACTATCATGACAATGGTGCTTTAGATAGGAGTCGTGACTTCGATTTCTGTTGATCGACCGACTTAGAACTTGTGTCTTTTTGTTATGTGAGTGTGGGGTTTGTCCACTCCACTTTTGGGTTTCTCACACATGTATACTTGTTGGTTCTTACTTGAGCCAAGTTATAGGAGTATTCATTTTGCTTCCGCTATGTTTAGTATTTTATTTTCCGCTGTGCATTGTATTTCGTTTCCGCTATGTATATTCAGGTACTCTGACAGGTTTCCACGTGTGCCTTATGTATCATACTGGAGGTATGATATGGCGGTCACGAGTCAAAGTACCCTTAACTCCTAGGGGGTATTTTGGTCGTGACATTTGCTCCTATGGCAAAACTGACTTCTGTTCGTGTCCTCCTCTCTCTTGCGGTGTGTAACGCCCCAAAATACCCCCTAGGAGTTAAGGGATACTTTAGAGGTGACTATTCGTACCTGTCAAACCATCCTGTGTTGAACAAGGTAAATCTAATACTATAATGACATGAATCAGAGTGCGGAGGTTTATGACATGAATACGTAAGCTATAACATAAGTGCGGAAGAGTAAATTAACTTTTCCTTTTCTATACTCCATCTTTGTATTCCAAGTTTATATACATAACATATCAAGTCAAAGGTGGACATGCCCACCTATCAAAATACAAAGAACTATTGAGCCTACTATGCTCAACAATAATCTAAATACGGTCAGACATCGCAATCTCTATCCTCCTGCGACTGCATCGGGATAGGAGGCTCTCTCTCCTCTACATACTCTTCCTCAACCCAAGGCTTAGGGTTGAGGGCATCCTCGGTACTTGCCGACATGAAAGTATGGCTGAGTATGGAATACTCAGTGAGTACAAGCTACTAACTATTAATAGCAATAACAAAACACAACAATAGTGATCGCAATACACAACATCAATTTAAAGCAATACTACCAACATATAACAGTCATAGCATTGAAAGTAAAGCAATGTAATAGTCTTAACATACTTGGATGAATGCAAAAACTCCGGTAAAACTCGTACTTGAAAAGTTATGTCTTATTCTTAAAAATAGCCTTTCGTGTTTCTTTCAAAACTTGTTTGTCGTGTTTGAAAACTTGTTTCTTGTCTTGGTTTTGTTTGTAAGAATCATGCATGCTTGTCTTGTCTTGCTTGGAATCACCTGTCTTGCTTGTTCTTGTTATATTCGTGACATGTTCTTGACTTGACTTGCTTGTACACTTGTGAGTCGGGAATGTAAATTCCCTTCAGCGAAATATATATATAGAAAAGGGTATACCAACCTCTTTGTCTTGTTTTTTTGTGAGCCAGGCATGACATATCTTGCGATATGCCTTACCCTTGATATTCCTGCTTGTTTAACTTGTGAGCCAGGTATGACATATCCTAGGGATATGCTCTACCCTTGACCGGCCCAATGTCTGACTTTATCAACTTGCTTGTTTAACTTGTGAGCCAGGTATGACATATCCTAGGGATATGCCCTACCCTTGACCGGCCCGATATCCGGCTTTATCAACTTGCTTGCTCGTGAATTACATCCTTGTTCTTGTTGTTTTCTTACATACATATACTTGAAAACCCGGTTCATGCATGCATGCGTGCTCGTGGGTGAGATTCGTGGGCATAATAATGACAAGGAAGGATTGAGGATAATACATGGCATTTGAACAATTTTAGGCACATGATAGGCATTGGAAAATTCATAAAGCATAGCATTGTTTTTGCTAACATTTGGGGAAAAGTCCTTAGTTCATATCTCATAGCTTTTATTCCACATTTTGCACATAAATTATATCAAACATCTTGCATGCAAGACTTGTTCAACCATTTATTCATGTTCCTTAATCTTAGGCTTTTAACTCATTCATGCATTTTCTCAAACATGTGGCATTCAATATCTTTTTATATTTGTTCATTTCATATTTTCTCATTCACACAATTCATCAAACACATGGGTTTATTCATTATGTGTACTAAGCCCTTCCACCATTTTCATCACACAACATCCATCCCTACTTAGTTTGTCTTGCATTATTCAAAGAATCAAAGTATTGAGGTAAGAATAGGATACTCATTATCAATCATAACCCATTTCAAAAGAAACCTAGGTTACTACTAAGTTAGTTAGTAAGGGTGTACTAACCTTTGAAATCAACCCTTGATTGGAGAAAACCCTTGTTTGAAAAACCCCCAACTTGATAGAGGATGATCCCACTTGAAGAAGAAGACACCACCACTTGAGGATGAAGATCCTTGCCTAAGAGGGTGATCCAAGCTTGATTTGGACTCCCCCTTGATCTCCACAAAACCCCTCTTGGAAATCCCTAAATCTTCTCTTCCTTCTCCTCTCCAATCTCTCCTTTAGGTTTAGGTTTTCCAAAACCCAAAAAATGATTTGGTATTTATAGGCCAAGGGGTGAAAACCCCAAAAATCATGCTCAAAAAAGTTGGATTCGCGTGCCTACGATCGTTCGTAGGCTTCCTACGATCAATTGTAGGTTGCCCAGTGAGTTTACAACATTTCTGGGTATTTACGATTGGTCGTATCAACTCTACGATCGATCGTAATTACGATCATTCGTAGCTCTCCTACGATCGATCGTAACTCTGACAGTAGGTATTCCAGATTTTTCCCATTTTGGTATTTCCGCCATAACTTTTGACTCGCTAGTCGGATTTTAACGATTCAACTTGCATTAGATTTGTCTTTCGAAGAGGAACAATGTTTGTGTTTTGCACAAATTTCAATTCTTCTTTATTCATGGACCATTGTGCCCTTAAATCTGACTGGTCTGCAATGGGTTGCGACAGCCCAGATTTGCAGTCGATCCAGTTTTAGAAATCCAACTTTTAACCTAACCCCGACTCAAAATCGTGAAAAATGATAAACATGAAACTCAAAGAGGGTTCCAATACCTTTCCAAAACTTCAAGAATCACATGATTCCGATCGACGGTGATCAAAATAGAGCTTCTTAAAGTTGAGGGTAATGTTAAGGCATTCCCATTCTTGACACTTAGAGTATTCTATACTTTACTCCTTCATCCCAAAAATCCGTAAATTTAAGAAAACTATTCTTAGGGCTTTAATACATGTCATACACATCATCTACCCATAATATATCAAAACCGATCGTTGAAAACCCTCCGAGACATTACAATAGGCTTTTAAGCCTTATACACTATTCACAAGTCACACCATCAAGATCCGGGGTTCTACATTCACACTTAGGGTATTTTATACCCTATGCTTTTAGACACTTTTAGAGTATTTTTATACTCTTATTTTGAAACTCAATACACACGTGTAAGTCCTCACTTAACTCTCCTCACACCATGTACCCATGTAAGGCTTTAGGCATTTTCATCCACTATGCAAGTGCACTATTCACTACCCTCTTCACATGAACAGTGAACCCAAATTCCAGGGTTCTACACGGTGAATCAGAGTTGACCATTCTATTAGTTGGACATCAAGAATGTCTTTTTTAATGGGCATCTCACCGAAGAGGTATATATGGACCCTCCTCTTAATTTCCTGCTTCAGGGGGAGTCTAGAAAGGTTTGTAGACTTCAGAAATCTATATATTATTTGAAGCAGTCACCTCGTGCTTGGTTCCATCGTTTTAGTGAAGTGGTTCTTAGCATGGGCTTTTAGTGATGTCACTCCGACCATATGGTCTTCATCCATTCTGGCGCCTTAGGTCGCACTATTCTTCTGGTATATGTTGATGATATCATCTTGACTTGTGACGACTCCTCATTTATCTCTCATGCTAAGCATGATCTAGAGCGTACCTTTGATGTCAAAGATCTAAGCCATCTGAAGTACTTTATTGGTTTGGATATTGCTCGATCTAAGAAGATAATTTTTTTTTGTCACAACGGAAGTATGCTCTTGATTTGCTAAGCGATACTAATATGAGTGGGTGTAAACCCGCTACTTCTCCTATAGATCCGAACCTCTCTTTGCATGATAATGAGGGTGATTTTCTTTCTGATCTTTATGCCTACCAGCATCTTATAGCCCGCTTGATATATCTCACCCTCACACAACCATATATTACATTTACTATCAGTATGGTTAACCAGTTCATGCATGCTCCCTGTGCTTCACACTTTGATGTTGTTCATCGTATTCTCCGATATATCAAGTCTAAACCCAATTGTGAACTTGTATATCGCTCACACGGTCACCTCGAGATCTTCGGCTATACAGATGCTGATTGGGCCGGATTTGCCACTGATCGTAGCTCTACCTTCGGGCTATTGTGCTTTTCTTGGAGGCAACATGATTGCGTGGAAGAGCAAAAAGAAACCTGTGGTTTATCGCTTTAGTGCCAAAGCAAAATATCGGGCTATTGCTTGTGGCACGTATGAATTTTTTTGGCTTCGTTCACTCCTCTCCGAGTTAGGGTTTCCTGTTAAAGGTCCTATGTCTTTATATTGTGATAATGAGGTTATCTTGAAAATTGTCTTTGATTCTGTGCTTCATGGGAGGACAAAGTACATTGAGGTTGATATTCATTTTCTTTGAGAGAAAGTTCGGGATTGTTCATTATCTCATCAGCATGTTTCGTCTTTTCAACAACTTGCTGACATCTTCACCAAGCTTGTTGGCTCTGCTATTTTTCAGGATATCACAGTGAAGTGGGCATGTTTAATGTTTTTGCTTCAGCTTGAGGGGGAGTGTTGATATATGTAATATCGGGGGATATTGGTAAAATGGTATATATGTAATGTTCTCTCTTATTATAAGATGCTAGTAGTGTTCTCTATACCTAACTAAGCAATTTACCTTAATCTCTCTTCTTTCCTCTCTTTCTCTTTCTCTTCTCTCTAAACCCTAAATCTCTAATTCTAAACTCCAACTCAGATATGAGAAGTGAGAAAGAACATACCAAATGTGTTTGATGATAATGACAAGCCCCATTTTCAAATCCGTAAGAGGTGTTATCCCTGATTTTGAGAATGCCAAAGACTTTGTGGTTGTATTGCAGGAGCAATTTTTGATTTCTACCAAAGTAGAAGGAAGCACACTCTTGACCAAGGTGGTCAATTTGAAATATGATGGTTATGGCAATGTGCGAGAGCACATAATGAAATTGTCTGATATGGAGGCTAGCTTAAGAGCATGGAATCAAAATAAGGATTGGTCCAATCACCAATGTTCTGCAAACTGTTGAACATTGCATTTTGGTCTTCATTCTTGATACGTTCAGGCAATACCTAACAACCTAAGTATGTTTCATTTCCATTTGGCATGAAGTATTCATCGAAGCAGAGTTTTGTTACTCCTTGAAAGTGTTGGAGATTTTTTATTCTACTCTTATGGTCACTTGAGGTTGGAAATCCTCAAAATTTGACATCTTTCAATACAAAAAAGGGAATGACTGTGGAAGTCTTTCCCGTCCAAAAGGTGGCATCTAGGCAAAGGCCACCAAGCTTTTGTAGGATTGGTGTGCCATTAGAGAGGACTTTGAGTTCCATGAGTTGCCCTCCTCCCCCCCCCCCACCTTTTTGGTCATTAATATATTATCCTTTGTATTGACAAGAAAAAAAGGGCCATGGAAGGTCACTAGAACATACCAATGTGTAGGACACACCAGTGCCAACGGTCACAATTTATTGTGACAACTAGGCTGCTATGTTTAAAACTTATAGTGAGAATTACCATGGTAAATCTGTCTAAAGCATAACCATGTAAGGGTCTAATAACTAATGGTTAAATTGTCATTTAGTACTTTTAATCCAAGGAGAATTGACAGACTCGCTATCCAAGGCCCTTTGCACGGACTTGGCGTTAAAAACATAAGGGGAATGGGACTTAAAGCCTATAAATATGTTTTTGGTAGCAACCGGATGAGACTCTCAGGTTTAATGGGACAAACAAACCTCAACCAAAAATGTTAATGCACTATCAATAAAATTTCGGTTTTATTTTTGTCTCAATGAATGAGATGTGTCCCTTCCTAGGATTTTGGTATGGTGCAAATGTCTGCAAATGGCCAACCTGTAGATGATCTTTTTGATATGGTTACGAATTGTAGGGAATTCTCTTAATGAGTTCTATACGCTTTAAATGGCAAGAGTGTGATAGGGGCACTCTTGAGTTCTATACGCTTTAAATGGTTAAAGCTAAGCTCTAGAGTGCCCAGTAAGGCAAGATTGAAGCACAGACGTAAAAGTGCTGAGATGTGTATGAAAAGCTTCTGAAAGGAATATGTGTGCGACAAGTTGGGTTGGTCAATATGTGATCATAGTTCAAGGTTTCGTCTACTCAATTCCCTTGTTAACTTTGATTTGTTTGTACTAAGTAGAGGTTTCAGTCAAAAGACACCTACCATTTATGCAGAGGAATTTCATGAATGCCCATCCATATACATATTTTCATAATTATATGTTTTCGAACATTAAATCAATTGGGGGTTTGTTGAAAAAGGTTTAATTTAAAAGGTTTTTGACGGAAAATCTGCCTAATAAAATGTCTAAGAACCCACATTAGATTTTGTGCTCAAGTACAAATACCCTAATCGTTTCCTCTATTGTTTAGTCCCACATTGCCCAGTTAATAAATGTTCATTAAATGTATAAGTTAATGCTCCCCTCCATAACAGATAAAAATCTTTAGCTGCCTCACACCAAAGCTTGAGTACACGATCTTTGCTCGTAGCAAGCATGAGTGTGCATGTGCGGGTCAGGCACAGGCAAAGGGCTTTAGGCATTTTGAGGTGCATTTTGCACTTAGCACTTGCGCATCGTTATTAGGGGTCACCCTCTATTGATCTCATTAGAGCTGTCCATTGGGTTGATGCACTCGATCGTATGCCCACAAAGGCCACGTGTCCCCACAGCTATATGATGGGTGTAGTATCAGTTGATTCCCAGAGGAGATTATGGTGGTGTTCAAAGTCAATCAAGACCATCTAATCGCATTGTGGCTCAGTCTCCTCCGCCCTTGGGGAGTGTAATGGCTCCATGGAGCATGTAGGTGGTCAGTTACTATCATAATTCATAATGACCATCCATGGAGCCATTACACAAACAGGTCGAATGGCTGTCCTGGATCTAGATCTCCTATATAAGGAGAAGTAGAGAAGCTCTGTTAGAGCCCAGATTGAACCAGATGATCAGTGAGAGAAGGTGAAGTCCGACTCAATCCTGGAGACTATCGAACCAGGATATTTAAACTCTTCTCCAGTCTCTCAGACCTAGCAGACCTCTCCTAGTATGCCTAGCAAGGATAAACTCAGAAATTAAAACCTCAGTTTCCACAAACATGGTTTTGCCGCTCTCTCTCTCTTTCCCCCTCAACTTGCACATAAACAGCAACAAAAAATCGAAAAGCCCAATATTCCTTTGGACATTGGCAATTGGGTAGGTTCAAGTTGAGCGTCCTTCCAGGCCCTTAGTATATATACATCTCTTACCTTAACTACATTTCTACAATCCACTCGTCTTAACTTAACCATTGGTAATTATGCTCATGTATCATTTAGCCTTGTACTGCCTGCTGTTGCTGTTGGTTCCACTGTTGCTGTTGGTTCCAGTGGGAGAACGTAATGATGCTAATCTTCCAGTTCTAGTGCAGTACTTGCATTATCCATGGAATATTGATGCAGCACAATTTTGAATGTTTTTCCATGCAATTTTAAGCTATTTACTAAATTTATACTGCTGATTTTAATTTCTAACAGGGGGAGCCTTTGTGCATCTTTTTATTCTCGATATGGTATCTGCAAATTTGGTCCAAATTGCAAATTTGACCATCCTCTGGGAAGCTTTACTTATAATCTTTCTGCATCATTGTCAGCTAATGTCCCGGTTGTTCGGCGTTTGTTAAGAACCTCCTCAGGGACTACTGCATTACCTTTTGTAATCAGAAGGACCTTTTGAAGCAGGCTTGGGAAAGTCCAGGCGACTTTCATTGTCAGAGACACGTGAAATGCCTTCTGGAGAAAAAAAATATTAATGCAAATTAAGTGATCACACACCACCTCAAGCATTGGACCAGTTGCTTCCTTTTCTTAACCTTTTGTTTCAAGGATAAAGAAGAGTTGTCTATAAATTGAGTCTCCATTCCTGTAGATGTAGAGAGTTTCATGTTGGGTTGAATCCGATCTTCTGATAATGAATTTTCACTTGGCAGCAAACTCGCCACCTCTGAATTTCACTTCGCTGCATCATGTAAATCTACATAATTTCATTTTTGGAAAATGTTTCATCTGTTCCAAAAGCCCCCATTTTTCTACACAGTCACCATTTTTTTTTCCAGTTTTTCAGATAAAACGTGTCTTTGCCCATATTGATGGACTCTCATTCTCTCTGATGTAACACCACTTCCCTGCTTTCTCATTGAGGTTGCATGAAGTTTTGTTCTCTTACCCAATGATATTGTTGGAAGCCTCCAATCCCAACATTAATCCAGTCGTACAGATTTTCCCTTTTTGAAGGGTTTTGCAGATTTTGCATTGCAGAATTCTGCTAGGCCACTCCCTCAGTTTGAACCTTAGATGTTGAAGGAGGCAGAGTGTAACAGAAGGATCTTGTTCGAGTTCTAACTGGGTGAAGTCATCCACTTCATCCCTCAAAGGTGTGATCATCTCCACCTCTCCAAAGAATACACTCTTCAACAGATTTTCCGATTCCTTAAGAAGAATCAAATTGGGAAATACGTCTATGCTGGTCTTTAGGTAAATGACAAACTAAAGATTCAAGATCTGATCTTTAAAGGCTTTACAAGATGGCAGATAATCAGTTATGAATCATATAGAAGATCAGTCCTGCAGCTGAATATATATATATATATATATATATATATATATATATATATATATATATATATATATATCCTAGTAGGCATTTTTTAGCAGGTACAGTGAGAACATAAAAGATGGTTTTTGCCTGTCTAAGGAATAAGAAATGTATTTGTTCAGACCTGGTTGGATTGTTATTTTAGTGGGGATTTTGCAATCACTTTCATTCTGTATAGTTTTTAATAAATTAATTCAGATATCATTTATCTATATTTATGGGTGTCTGGTATCGAATCAGTATTCTTATTGAACTACTGAGTTCATCATGATTCATAAACAGCTCCAGAGAGTGGGATTCGAACCCATCTTTATTCAGCTTTTTTTCCCCTAACATAGTTGTTTTGCAGTCATTTATATTATATTGCCCTTAAATTGTATATTGTACAAACCTTTTTAATGTGGTTTGGTGTTGTATTTCTTTAGTCAACTGTGATCACTACCATCTTCAAGAAAGGAGGGGGCTTTGCTTTTCCTTTTTTGCCATTCGTTTTTTTTTGGGGTGCTGTTTATAGACAGCATGTTTCCTTTAACAGATTATAGATTCCTGTTGAATCAACACACTTTGATCTATTACACATTTCTGGATCCTCTGATTAGGATTCTTAGTTACCTCTATTTTAATATTTCTCTTAAATCAGGTATATATAATTTTGTTACACTTCTAGATCCTCTCTTAGGACTTGGATTCTTCCTCGCAAATTGCTAAATGGAGAACCTTTTCTATATGCATGATTATAAAATTAAAATGTTCTGGCTCTGCTATCATTTTCTAGGCTAATCCACCCAAATTGGATTCTATTATATTTAATGAAGTGATATAATTGATCTCATCCCATTGAAGTAGTTCAAATGCTTTTCTCTGACTCTTTTTATTTCTTTTGTTTTTCATTCAAGTTTATCTCCTTTGCATCTAAGCAATTAGGAGGATGGGAAGACAAGGCCATAATGGGTGGAGTATTTCAGGAACGTTGCATCTGAAGGATGATTTTGATGCAGGTGTCTCTTGACTTTGTAGATACTATATGATATCTTTTATGGTTAATTTTCTCAACGAGCAGCAGTTGGAGTATGTGTTATAAGACTACTTTTTCATTTTCTTCTTCCAACTGCACCTTGATATTCTGTTGGGGCTTCTGTTGTAGTTTTAGATCTTTTCAACGATCTCGACAAAATTATTGGTTTGTAGACTCTGGGAGCAGGGGCGGTGCTATGATTTACTTGTAGGGGAGCAAGCAATGTTTGATTGATAATATTTGTAATTATTATTTATGGGTCTGTAAGAATGATTAGGAAGGTACGAAATAATCTTGGTCCAAGGGGTGTAGGGTTTAGAATTTTTTTTTCAGGTCCAAGTTTGTGTCGGTTTGCAAAGATAATTCTACTAATAAAAGTACAAGGAACTAAACTTTTCTTCGAAGTAAATGCCCTTTTAACTTATTTTATTTTATAAATAACTTACGGTATATAATGAAGAATAGTATGTTTAGAATTTGTTGCTTATTTATTCTCACGTAGAGCACTTCCTTTCCACAAGAATTCCCTTTCTCCACAAGAACTAAATAGAATTTTGAGTTTTCCGCCGATATCGCTGGAATAAGTGACCTACTAGAGTTTTGGATGGTATGGATGGAGTCTCCGTCCAATTTAGGTTCTAACGGTACCCCTCTCGACCCGAACGGTGACCGGGAAGAGGGTCTACCATTGATTTCCCGAAGAAAGAAAAAAAAAAAAAAACAAATCGTGTAGAGAAGATGAATAGTAATAGATCGGGATTCGGTCCGAAAATCCGGATCCATTAGACATTTAAACATAGACCGGACCAATTTTTGAAACAAACCGGTTCATATAAAATAACCGGACAGGAGTAGAAAACGAGAACCATTTACAAAATCTGTTACGCGCAAACGGTAAGGTGTATAACACGTGTGTACATGCATATTTGTATTTATCTCCTTGATGTGCATGTAGACAGATGGGACACTCTTGGGCGCGTGTCCGACATTTCTAGACCCATTTTTTTTTGTCTAAAATCTAATTATGAGATATGTTTTGTGAAAACATGCCTCTAAATAGAATCTTTATGTATTGAAATAAATTTATACGCTTATAGACACCATAAATATTTGAATAAATTACTACCTGAATTATTTTTAATACTTTTCTGACTATATAAAAAAACCTGTTAAAAAATATTTTAAATTACAAAATAATTAAAATCTTAAATGGTTTTCTTATCTTACTTATAAACAAGAATTAATCGAAAAGTTATGAAAATAATTGATAACCAATTAATTAACCACTTTTATAAATAAAATAAAATAAAATAAAGTAAAATTACAATTAAAAAAATAATTGACAGCTCATTAATAATAAATTAAACAAATTATTCAATTGAAAATTTATAAAAATATATTTAAATAAGAATTAATTAAAAAATTAAGAAAATAGTTGATAACCAATTAATTAAACCCTAATAAATTACACAAAGCAAGTCGTTAGAAAATTACAATTAATTTACTCATAATAAATTATACTACTTAAGTCATTAAAAAATTACAAAAGTATTCTAAATAAGAACTATTTAAAAAATTAAATGTATTCAAATAATAAATAGTTAAGTAGTTTTTAAAAATAAAAATAAATACAAAATAATTTTACAAAAAGGAAAAATTACAATTAAGAAATAATTGGTAACAAATTAATTAACCCCTAATAAATTACACAAAACCAAGCTATTGAAAAGTTGTAAAAATATTTAAATAATAACTAATTTAAAAGTTAACAAAATAACTTGTCAGGGTTTAATTAAACCCTAATAAATAACACTAAGTAAGTCATTAGAAAATTGCAGAAATATTCTAATTCAGACCTACTTAAAACCTTAAATATCTTTGATTAGTAAATATTTGATGGACATTATTCTAAATACTAAAAATAATACATGAATACTTAAAATCTGTATTTAAATACTAAGAATAATGAATTGAGTAACAAATAATAGTAAAATATATTATTTTAGAAGTGGTTTCCACGAGGCTTATGAACGAGATTAAACATATAGATTTACTAATGGAAATGCACTCATTTATAATGAGTCAACCGAATTAAAAATGATCTTTGTTTTTTTTATTGGTAACCCGGGGTGTCCCCAACCCTTCGGGTCAGGACTAAGTCCTTGGGGGGTGTGACGAGAGCCCAAAACCTGCCCCACCAGGAAAGTCCGGAAAATCCGGATGGGATTGGCCCCAATGGGGGAGTGAGAAATGGAACCCAGGACCTCCTTCTTGGCGAAAGGCCCAGGAACCACTGGTCCACCCCTTTGGGGTTAATTAAAAATGATCGTATTAGTCACCAAAGTGACATCAATTTTGTTTAATTGTAAATGAGTGATATATGGTGGATTATCAATTTTTGAGCTATTTATTTAGTAATTTATTGTAAATGATTTTCTATATCTCCATATGTTCTGTAGGTTCATTTATTAATTTGATATTCACGAGTTTCAGGTATTTTATATATTTTAGTAATTAAGTATTTGTAATGTTGAATTTGTTATTATTTATCATCTTCATTTGAAATTAAATTGACGAAGCAACTATTTCATGTTTATGTATATTCAGACAAAAATATCATTTTAATGCTAATAGGCTTCTTTTAATTTTTAGTTATGTTAAATGTTCTTCTTTCATATTAAGAAAAATGTAGCTTGGATCACCAAGTACCAAATATAGAGTTATCTACATAATGACATTAAAAAAAACATAGAAATTATCTATTTTTTTATGGGCATGGAAATTATCTATTGACTTGTATTCTTATATAGTTATATGAAAATAATAACAATAATAGTAGTTAATTTACCATATCATGTAATATTCTTTTGCAAACAATTTCAGAAATTATCGTCAAAAGATCAATGGGTATATAAAAAAAAGATATACAAGTTTAACAATGGAGAAAAGGCAATAATATATTCAAAATGTTGTAAATGCTCATAAATTTGAGAAAAGAAAGAGATACTCATACAAGTATTAACGAACAATATTCCTTCCTATGTAAATGAACATGTGGAAAAAAGTATAGATTCGAGTAACGATAATGATTCTCATTCTAATACAGATGGACAAAGATATCAATGGGTATGAAATATCAAGGATGCAGCACAAAAATATTTTAGTTCGATGATACAAACTTCGAACAATAATTTTGATACTGTAGAAACAACTGATGTCATAAGAAGCATATCGTTAGATAATCAAATATTTGATGACAATGAAACTTCAGAACAAATAAGAGATTATATCAAACCACAAAAAAATGGAGACAAAAAGTGATTACTTAAAGGGGGGGTTGAAGGTATGTAAATATCTAAATTTTAATTTTATAATAATGAACTTATTTATTTTTATATACGAGTATAAAAATATGTCTATTCTAATATGCCTTGTTAAAATATACAAGTGAATTATTATACGAGCCCATATGTTCTAAGTTACATGAGTTGAAGAAACTTAACTCTTGTATTCATGTAGTGTAATATATTCTCTATATGTCTTTACATTGCAATATTTTCTTTTCTATGTATAACTTTATATTTTAATGTTTAACATTACTATAGGACGAAAATACATTTTATGATAAAGTGACAAGTTGTAAAGGCAAGACGTACAAGTTTTTCATTAAAATGGACAAAAAGAATAACAAAACTATGTCAAACAATTCTGTAACACAAGGAGTGGAAGAGGATACCATTGAAAACATCAATTATTTTGACAATGGTATACTGTAAAAAAAGTTGAAATTTTGAATAATTTAGGTTTACAAGAAATGCAAAACAAATACAATTACATTCTACATTTTATTTAGTTTAGTTTCATTTTAATTAACAATATTATAGATTTTGATTTCATATATTTTGATTCATTGTTATGTTGACAATTCTTTTTTTTTTAATCAAGGTGCATCAAAGGATGTTGACCAATCATTTTATCAGTATATACACACTTTAAGTTACGTTCTTGTCCTCTTAGATGCATCCTCCTTTTAAGAGCATTTCATGATCTCACTCATCTTAAATTAACTCTTTTATTTTTTATTCTATTGTTTATAAATTTTTTATAGATTTAAATTAGTCAATATATTTTACTTGCTACATCTGTAATTTTACTAGTGTATATATCTACACTATAATATAAAGAACCAAGTGCCACCTAACCCTATCTCTTTGCTTTCCAATCTTTAATCCTAGGAATCCTTTGAGTTCTATTTTAAGGATGACATGTGACACCTTTCTTTACTTTCAACCTTTAATTCTCTCTGGTATACATGTTTCCCTCTCAATTCAAAAATCATTTGAGGGATTTTAGGGGATTGCTACTCATTTTCTTCTCACATCTATACTATAATTTCCATATGTGGCTTTCCTCTTTAATTCCCACATTTTGATCCCAAAAAAACTTCCATTGATCTCTTCCTATATTTTATTTCATATCTCATATTCCTTTTTTTCTCTCAAAGGACACGACTCCTCCCAATATTTCCCAAGAGTCCTCATGTTTATCTCAACTATTTTTCTTTGTTATTCTCTTTTCATTTTTCTGTGTACTCTCATGCATCGCACGGGGGATTTCGCTAGTATGTATATATATATATATATAATGTTAGGGGGGCGGCTGCCAGCCCTCTTAATTTAAATAATATAGTATAAAATTTGGCTTTTCTTTTCCTCAAAGTTCAGAAGGGCTATAACTGCCAATTGGTATAGAGTCTCATGCGTTTTCTCTTGACCTTTGGTTGTGAGAGATAAACCTAGGAGTAAATTATACCTATCGGCACTTATAGCTGCCTGGCGCCTGCATCGGCTGTCTGGACATATTGGCTATCCGGAGTGAAAAAAAAATAGTTGATGGTGGTTTTTGTGAAGAGTCTAGAGAATGAATGCAGATGATTTGCTTTATGCGAAATTAGGAGGTGAGGATACTTTAAAGTGAACCCGGATGTTGCCTAAACCGTCGAAGTAGCAGCGTTGCCATTGAAGGTGGAACTGAGCGGCGGGTCTCTAGGTGGTGGTAGAAGTTTAAAGGAGCATAGTAGAATGGTTGTAACCTCAGGGGTTGCCGGAAGGATGTGAAGAGAGAGGGGATTGAATCCTTCTCTCATGGTGTAAGCCCCTATTTTATAGCTTTCTAGGAGTATAGTTCGGTTATGGCGCCCCCCAAATGATCATTAAACAATGTGAGGTGCCTATTAAGACAGATCAAGTCATCTTAAACCATAGTACCTCTTCTATGTAGCCTAACCAGCGATCGAGCCTATTTCCCACCACCGGGGCTTGCCCAAGTGAATGGGCCATGGATTACCATCAAAATGTACCTGCCCACCAATGAGGCACCAAAACATATACTCAGCAATGGGATGATCCCTGAACTATATTTCTAATTAGAATCACTGCAAATTAATAAATTGTCCATTAACTGGAACTAAATCAGCTTACCCACATGGTGGTTTAAGGGCAATGGTACGCCAGATGCAAGGTAGCCTATCTTGAGTGGATTCAATACTTGCCAAAGTCCCTTTTGTAAACACTACATAAGATTCGTATTTTTCATATATGTTCCTTTCAACCCATATTCAAATGAAATTCCAGTGGAAATGTGGAATTACGAACACAAAATTCATGTGATGCCTAAAGTTACAAGCACAACCTACACAGAAAAGTGTACAATAAACTTCCCCGTCTTGACATGGAAATAGAAACAGTCACCATCGAAGCTTTCCCCATTATTTCTAATAAGGCCAGAAATCATCTCCACCAGGCTTCTTTACTAAGATCTGATTGTACTCCGGCCTTGATGTCTGCACAAGTTGATCCACATATAAGAATAATAATCACATAGAACACAGCTTAAGCACTGCTTTGGAGGGTAATGTGTCTTACATATTGGATTATAACAGCTCAAATAAAAATAACAGAAATATATGCTTCAGTGTTTGACCCAATCTATGATGGATTGTGTTGGATTGCATAATATCCAGTGATACCAGATCTATTCGAAAATTTTCCATTTCCCACACCCACACTACTACATGGAAGGCTGAAGGACCGTCAAGATTACTGAGCAATCACTAATTATTGAATAGAGCCAAGACTACGAGATATAACATGTCCTCTAATAGTTAATATCGGTGAGAACTTATTTTCATTGCTAAGCAGTTGTAAAGAAGGGATCCACAAGGGCATGCCATTAGAAAATGAAAATTGTCCAATCTAGTTTGCAAATTTTGTGCGCATCTAATTTCTCATCACCCTTCTTCCACGAAAGAAATGAAAGACTAAAAGCCTATTTCCAACTAAAAAGCCCTTCACTTGGATCTGGAACTTCTGAAGGCATGTAATTGTAAGAATGTAATAGGGCCGAACAGTTTTGTCACCAATTTTGGCAGGAGAGCTTGTGGCATCCAAATGAATTTCAGACGAGTGTTCAGAGGTATCTAATTGTGGCAGTCCAAAACAGACTCCAACCATTAGAAACTCCAGCAAAGACATTTAATGCATCTTATACACAGCTAAACAGTAAAACTAATTATCAGATAAAGGTTAAATGTGATTAAACCACATGATTTTCCAAACTATTGTTAGTCAAAAAAAAATTACTGGTCTATCGTATACCAGTATTGTAAATTCAAATTTTTTTAAACAATAATGAACATCTGCAGTAGTTTAATATTATTAATTGAGAAGGGAAAACACAATATCTAAGAGAGTTCCCTATATTCTCATACTTGTCCCTCCTTTCCCCATTAATAAACACAATCAATTTGAAGTGCCATGAAGTGGTATGCATGCAGTCAGCCCCAAATAGTTGGGATAAGGCTTGGACACACACACACATATATCTATCTATCTATCTATATATATATTTGTGAGAGAGGAAATCTAATGTTCACCCAGTTGGTGAACTTGGTTATCAATCACCAAGCCTATATGTGACATTTTTTAATCAAACCAAGAAAACCCAACCAAGATACTCTCATTGAGAAATGTCTAGACCATCCAATCAGACGTCAGCAAGGATAAAATAACAATTTTGGCGTGTGCAACGAAACTTGTCGAAACTGTTATGTAACGGCCGTTACAATATGGCGATAATTTGTTTTTGGTATAAACAACATATAATATTATTATTATTATTATTATAAAAATAATAATAATTATTATTACTAGAGGAATGCTAGCCCTAGATGCACTAAGTCATGTTTTTTCCATAGACGTAGGGTGGGTGCAACACGTGATGTTGCTACCTTCTAACAGGGAAATGGTTTGACATGTGTTGCCACCACCTGGCGTCTTTGGAAGACCGCGACTGGGGTTAGCATTTCTGTTATTATTATTATAAATATTTTGTCGTTTTTTGTATAAATGGCTATTATTATAATTTTTTTGAGTCGTTTTTAGTATAAACAACATTAATAATTGCCAATTCTGACCTAAACAGTCGTTGCATGATGTTGTAACGGTAGATTTGGCTGTCTTGCGTTAAATAATGCCATACTGCCGATTCCAACCCCTTTTTTGGACTTTATAGGTACCCGCCTCGATAACAGCTCAGACCTTTCCGAAACTGTTATGTAACTATCTCGGTGTATTTATTATCAAGGACGTCGGAAAAATTTCCATTAAACTTAGTTAGTTAGCATTAACTCCTTAGGGCTCACCCGACCAAACCTAGTTATACAACTCTGATTTTCGGCATCTAATTGGACAACTTAAACATCTCTATTGGTTTTTTTTGCCATGTGTCTATCAAGGAGAATATCTTGGAGGGATTTTCTAGGTTGATTAAAAAAATGTCGTGTCTTTTTGGAAGGTATGTCGTGTGTAGTCTTGGTGGTCAATAACTAAGTCCAACTAGACGACTGTTAGCACCTCTCCCTCCCACGCGCGTGCGCGCGCACACACACACACACACACACATATATATATATATATATGAAAATCTATAGATAGAGGACTAAATCATAATTCTCTGAATTCGTGAAGAAAAGCCCTAACTCCCACTTAAATTGAACTTTGAGCGGATTGAAGAAGAAGATATTTGGGCTATTCCACCTTTAGCATTCCTAAATCCTAATATTTCCACCAAGCCCAAGGTTCCCAAGAGAGCTACCGTCAAAGACAGGGCTCCACAAAGTAACAAAGTTCGGATTCGGGAATTATTCGGCAAAGGTTAAGTTCGAAAAAAGGGGAAAAATCGGCAAATTCGGAATAAGTTCAGAAAAAAATAAAAATTAATAATTATAAATATAAGAACATGATACCAACTAATCCATCTACCAATCTTGATGTATTGACATCTTTTACTATTTTAGACATTTATCCAAATTCCTTTTTAAAAAAAGCATTATGTAAACTCGCAAACTTAAGAAAAAAAGTACATAAGACTTAAGCAAACTTTATCTAATTTAAGAGAAAAGAATAATCTAAATTACATGTTTGTATATGCGAATCAGATTATATAAGCAACTCAAAATGTAAAGAAACGAGAAAAATTATAATCTAAATAGATAAAATCAAAAAAACAATATGAGTGTATTTATTTGGCATAACATAGTAATTTAGTAAAATATAGAAATATCTCAGAATAAATAGCACAAATCATATTTTCTCTTAGTTCGGTCGAAATTCAACAGACTAACCAGTATGCAAAATCATATTTTTTCACTCAATTCAATCGAATGTAATCAAAACCCCATAATAACCTACTTGAATAGAGTTTTCTCCTTCTATCAGTTGGCGACTTCAGTCAAATGAAGATTTCTCGGTATGAAATAACTCTCGGATTTTTAGTAACAATTCTATTGTTAATAGAAAGTCTATTTTTACCTCATTTTTATTTTAGAATTCCGAATAAACATGACCAAATAAATTGTGAGAAATCTTCCTCCGGAATAAGTTCGGCATAGGTTCGGAATAATTCGTTAGTTCGAGATTTATTCGCGAATAATTCATCAGTTTGGGAATTGTTCGTCATTTCGGGAAAAAGAAGCTTTTTTAACGATACCTCTTAAAAAATGAATAGTTCAGGAACAATTCGGGAATTATTCGAGAACTTTGTTACTATGGCTCCACTAAGACAGGTTTCTCATGTCTGAGATAGATCTCGGTGGAGTTGATTGTATTAGATTTAGGACAACCATTCCCATTCCTTGCTAAAGAAAAACCTACCTAGCCTGCAAGCCAATGAGCCGTTGGCTGATTGTGAACATGTGTATCATGCCTCTCTCAAGGGCTAATCAATTAACCTATTGCCGAATATGAATCTACCAAATCTCTCCATTTTGGCCTTACTAGAGCTCCTCCCCTTTCTTTCATTTAGGAATCGAACATAGTTGAAGTCCCTCCCAAACACCCTGGTGCAACCCATCTCGCCTTAATGTCACTCAACTCCTACCAAAAATCCACATCCTTTGACCCACCGTAGGGACAAAAGACCCGAGTATTTCCATCCTTTATCGACGAACATAGGATAGAGATCGAGCAAACTCCAAATTTTGAATCCAAGACCTCAAACCTCTCTCTGTCCCAAATTATGAGAATCCCTCTTGGCGCTCCCATCAAAGGGACTGTCAACCATTCCAAGGCTGGACCGCCCCATATTTCCCCAATTTGAAAATCCTGGATTTGATCCAATTTTGTTTCTTGAATGCAGAGGATTGCTTTAACAAACTGTTTTATTGCAACTCTTTTCTCCAGTTGGCCCAACCTCTAATGTTCTAGGATATCAAACAAAGATTCTTCATTTACATGCTCCCTAGTCCCTACCTATCCTAGGACTGCTAGACAACTAAAGACTCCAGAATTAGATTTCTCGTAATTGACATTGTACTCCAATCTCAGCTCCGTTGTTGAGTTCCTCTTGAGACCTATTTTGTTTTTGAACTTAGAACTGACTCTCGACTTGATTTTGTTGCTTTCGAGGTTTTGGAATAAGCCCCTCACTCCGTCTCGTGACCCTCAAAGGAGAGCCCCAGGATTTCCTGTATCTCTCCATTTTGCCCAACACCCAATGGCATTTGAACAATCCATCCTAGCTCCTACTTGATCCATCTAATCGACCTGCATAATGTCAAAAGGCACTAACTCGTCTAATTTCTTTCTCATTGTAGGATAACTAGACGTCTATACCCTACACTTCTCCCCTTTCCTCATATGTCCATCATTTCTCCTAGATTATGCATGTTCAATAAAGAATTCATACTATGCGACTGAATGAAAATACTTCTATCCATCCTGTAACGACCCAGAATTTTTAAATAATAAAATGATGCGTTTATTGGTCTTTAACTGGGGTTAAATACTTGAGAGTTTGTTAAATTAATAAAAAGTGGGTTTTGCTCGGGATTGGAGTGCACTAAGGAAATCTTAGTATCTTTTCTCAAAAATCGTACACAGTATGCAGGTCAACTGCCGAGACATACCCCTATCGTATCGGTTCCGTCAGGTATCATTTCGTGGGACCGTGGGGTCATTATGTATGATAAAATTGAGAAAAAGGGGAAATTTTCAGATTTCCAGATATTAAGTGAGGCCCTATATTTGTTGGAGATTCTAACAGAAATACGAACGGAGAATGTCATCGCATGCCGATTGGTCATAAGAATCATCGTTTGTCATCGCGGCCGTTGATTTGTTCGTATATGAAAATACCGCGTGTTTTGTATCCGAAACTGGGAAATTAATAGGTTTTGCAGTTTTCTTCCGGATTTATTTTTTACCATCAAAACTCATCATTTTCCCCTGAAATTCGTACAGTAGGTGTCGGACTGTTCCTAGTTCGGTCACCTGTCGTTTCGGTTCTGTTGCGTATCGATTCGCGAGACCGCGGGGGTCTTAAATGTAAGAAAATCAAGAAAACCAGGAAATTCCAGATTTTCCAGAATTCAGTCGAGACCCCAAAATTGTTGAGGATTCTAATAAGAAATCTGTGCAACTAGTACCACAACGTGCAAGTCGGCCATGAGGATGACCGTCTGTCGTTTTAACAATTAATCATCTCAAACGAAGAAACGGTAGCATGTTTTGTGTCTAAAATAAGGAAATTATTGGGGTTTACAGTTTTCTTCCGGACTAAAGTGTAGTTGTCAAAACTAGTATTTTTCCCTGAAATTTTTATAGCAGGTGTCGGAATACCTCATGGTCAATCACCTGAAGTTTCGTTAGAATCGGACGTCGTTTAGTATGGTTACGCGGGCCGTTTCAGTGAAAAATCGGAATCCGGTCAAACCAAGTCAAATAGTCAAAGTCAAATGCCACACCAAAGCGTTGTAAGGACCATTGCGCACGATTTTAACCCATGATCATATATAAGGCAAATGCATTAAGTCATTTCTAATTCGAACACAGTAGCCACTGAGAGTTTTAAAGAGAGAGAGAGAAAGGAGGAGAGAGAAAGTGAGGCGTGCTTTGCATGTGTGCTACCCTGGGGTTCTTCGACGTGGTGATTGCATTGGCGGTGACGGATCGTTCGTGCTAACCCCCGAAATGTTAGGAAAAAGTAAAATCCCTCTCTATCTCTTCTCTTTTCCCTTATTTATGTTATATTTTTATGTGGAATGACGTATTTAATTAATGACATGAATGGAAAAAGGTCTGAGACCCCGTGGATGTGTTATGGGAAGGTGCATGTGCGTGGAAAATGAGTAGAGGGGTGTAGCCCTCGGTCTCGGGTCTCAAAACCCTGGATTTAGACTCACCGTGTAATGTGAAATGACGTAT
Source organism: Tetracentron sinense (assembly GCA_015143295.1). Lineage (NCBI taxonomy): Eukaryota > Viridiplantae > Streptophyta > Magnoliopsida > Trochodendrales > Trochodendraceae > Tetracentron > Tetracentron sinense. The sequence continues at coordinate 27,269,552 of CM026570.1, forward strand.
TTAATTTATGACATAAATGGAAAAGGGTCTGAAACCCTGCGGATGTGTTATGGGAAGGTGGATGTGCGTGGAAAATGAGTAAAGGGATGTAACCCTCGGTCTCGGGTCTCAAAACCTTGGATTTAGACTCACCGTGTAATGTGGAATGGCGTATTTAATCTATGACATGAATGGAAAAGGGTCTGAGACCCCGTGAATGTGTTATGAGATGGTGGATGTGCGTGGAAAATGAGTAGAGGGGTGTAGCCCTCGGTCTCAGGTCTCAAAACCCTGAATTTATACTCACTGTGTGAATGGCGTGGATGGAAAAAAGGTCGGAGACCCCCTTGTGATGTTGTGATTTTATGTGCACCTTCGGGGAGCCCAGATCGGGTCCCGAGTAAATTGTATCGTCACCCTGGGGTGTCAAAAAGTTGTTTAGCAGGTCGTATAAGGCTATGTACACATCTATTAACCTAGAAACATTCCCTAACGGGACGGTGTATTACCGGATTTGGTTCACGGGTGCGAGGCCCAACTGTTTCAGTTAATAAAGTAAGGCTTGGATTAACTGGGGTTACTCGGTGGTTAGAAAACCTAACCATGGTTAAGGTGTAATCCTCCGTGACTGATAGTCGGGAGTGGGTGGAATAATATCCATAGATCCTCTTTAGCGAGGTACGTGACTGATCGTCGGGAGTGGGTGGAATAATGTCCATGTATCCTCTTTGGCGAGGTACGTGACTGATCGTCGGGAGTGGGTGGAGTGTTATCCATAGATCCTCTTTGGCTAAGTCTAGAGTGGTGGTGTTATGTAATCCTCTGTGACTGATAGTCGGGATGGGTGGATTTGATATCCATAGATCCTCTTTGGTTAGGTCTGGAGTGGTGGGTTATGTTAATCCTCCGTGGTTGATAGTCGGGAGTGGGTGAAATAATATCTATAGATCCTCTTTAGTGAGGTATGTGACTGATCGTCGGGAGTGGGTGGAATAATGTCCATGGATCCTCTTTGGCGAGGTATGTGACTGATCGTCAGGAGTGGGTGGAGTGTTATCCATAGATCCTCTTTGGCTAGGTCTGGAGTGGTGGTGTTATGTTAATCTTCCGTGACTGATAGTCAGGAGTGGGTGGAATAATATCCATAGATCCTCTTTGACGAGGTACGTGACTGATCGTCGGGAGTGGGTGGAATAATATCCATGGATCCTCTTTGGCGAGGTACGTGACTGATTGTCGGGAATAGGTGGAATAATATCCATGGATCCTCTTTGGCGAGGTACATGATTGATCGTCGAGAGTGGGTGGAGTGTTATCCATAGATCCTCTTTGGCTAGGTCTGGAGTGGTGAGTTATGTTAGTCCTTCGTGACTAATAGTCAGGAGTGGGTGGATTGATGTCCATAGATCCTCTTTGACTAGGTTAGGGAAATCGATGGTTGTACAATTTGAAAAAGATGTTGTGAGGACAAGGTTCTCACTGTGGCCGAGTCAGATAATTGTATGATCTTGTATTGAGTCTAAAGGCTCAAGGTATGATTTGAATGGGCATGAGCTCGATCGATTGATAGCTGAGTCTGTGAACTCAAGGATAGAAGTTGTATGCGGATGAAGGCCTGATCGATCGAGTTTGTGGACTCAAGAGTAGAGAGTGAGCGGTTATCTGGAACCGGTAACCTGGTGTTGTGAGCATAGTTGATATTGGATGAATTTGACAAAGGAAAATATTTGGAGGTTAGGAACCTCGGTTAAAGTGAAATAACTCTGGGTGACCTCGGGTCACGATTTATGATATTATTTACTATTGTAATATAGAAATTGAGCACTATTGTTATATCAATCTGATGTGTATTACTAGGTGGAAAATAGCATAGATGGGATTATGTATTTTGCTGGGCTTTATGGCTCACTCCTCATTTGATGTTTCGAATTCTGAAGCGGGTAGCTTGATAGTCTGGAAAGTGTTCCTACGTAGTTGTGGTGCCAAAAGTAAAAGTTATTGTAGCCAGTGAGATAACGTATTTGCTTATGATGGGTTATTGTGATGACTAATTATTGCTTATGTAAGCTCATAAGAATAGTTAAAAAAATTCCGCATTTTCGCTGGTAAAGTCTTCTGCATGCATGGTTATGACGAACGAGTACGCGTCTTGGAACTTGTTTCCCTAAGCGCGGGTTCGGGGCGTCACAGTTGGTATCAGAGCTTAAAGCAATAACCATCATAACAAATCATAATCGATACACTCTTGCTTTTGAATCAAACGACGATTTGAAACCTTGGGTATATGATAAGTGAACGCTAGAGAAATAGATCATCTCCAGGAGAGTGTAAGAAAGCATCTAACTAGACTGAAAGAGGATTAAGGATAGATGAGTGATATATTTTGGATGATCTTTTGATGAAATAGATTTTTGGATATCCCTATTGCGAAATAGTAAAGCGTTGTTGTTTTTGTGATAGGAAGAACGATGCCGCCCCGACGAGCACTTGAGGGTACACTGACTTCCAGAGCATGGGAATGTGACCTGACTAGAAAAGTTCAAGAGGCTGGGACCATCAGTCTTTCGGGTACTACTAATCCGTTAAAAGCAGAGAACTGGTCAGGGGCTTAGAGAAGATATTTCGGGCTATGTCTTGTCCGGAGGACACCAAGCTAGAGTTCGTCATTTTCATGCTCGAGGGAGAGGTAGAACATTGGTGGACTACAGTTCAGAGAACAGTCCCAAATGATCAAAAGCCCGTGAGTTGGGCAAAGTTTATAGAGTTGTTCTACAAATGATATTTCTTCGTGTCCATGAAGAAGAAGGAAATTGAATTTCTACAGTTAACTCAGGGAAACATGACGTTCAGCGAGTACGAACAACGCTTTAACCAACTCTCCAGGTTTGCGGCCAAGTTTGTAGAGGATGAGATATGGAGGGTGGAAAAGTTCGAGGGGTTACGGTCTGCTATCAAAGGGAAGTTAGCAGCTGAAAGGTTTACATCATTCTCTGAACTTCTCGATAGAGCACTCAGGGTAGAGAGAGTACACGATGAAATGGCCACAGCAAGCACTGGCAAGGGAAAAGGGTCGATAGAGAAGTTGGGGGAAAAGAGCGAAGCGAGAAATAGTGACAACAAGAGGAAGTTTGGGGATTTCAATAAAAGTAATACTTCGGAGGAAGTTAAGCAGCAGAGTTGTGAGCGTTGTGGTCAGTCTCATCGGATTGAAGACTGTAAGGCCGGAGTTTGCTACCAGTGTGGCAAGCTAGGTCATATCATGAGACACTGCCCATCTCTTAGGCAAAATTCGGGTAATGGAGGAAAGGGTCGCGTCTTTGCTATGACACAAAAAGAAGTCCAACCTAGTAATGACATCGACGAAGGAGCACTTTAGACGTCCATGTGCTACCTTAGTAGGCGTGCTTACTTTTTTTATATCCGTGTGTTTTGGATAAGAAATGTACAGAAGACAAACAACTTAATGTTATGGATGTATTTTGTGATAAGTATGAAATGATTTTATGATATAGATATTTTGTCAATCTTAATTCTCAGAGGACTTTGAAAACCCTGATATATTAATTGTTGACATGAGAAAACTAAAATGGGTGCTCCTCCACTGTTGAGAGATACAAGTTGATCAAATTTCGAGGACGAAATTTTGTAAGGAGGGGAGATTATAACGACCCGGAATTTTTAAATAATAAAATGATGCGTTTATTGATCCTTAATTAGGGTTATATACTTGAATTTGTTAAATTAATAAAAAGTGGGTTTTGCTCGGGATTGGAGTGCATGGAGAAAATCTCAGTATCTTTTCTCGATAATCGTACACAGTGTGCCGGTCGACTGCCGGAACACACCCCTATCGTATCGGTTCCGTCAGGTATCATTTCGTGAGACCGCAGGGTTATTATGTATGATAACATTGAGAAAAAGGAGAAATTTCCAGATTTCCAGAAATTAAGTGGGGCCCTATATCTGTTGGAGATCCTAATAGAAATACGAACGGAGAATGTCACCATGTGCCAATTGGTCGTATGAATCATCATCTGTCATCGCGGCCGTTGGTTTGTTCGTATATAAAAATACCGCGTTTTGTATCCGAAACCGGGAAATTAGTGAGTTTTGCAGTTTTCTTCCGGATTTACTGTTTACTATCAAAACTCATCATTTTCCTCTGAAATTCGTACAGTAGGTGTCGAACTGTCCCTAGTTCGGTCACCTGTTGTTTCGGTTCTGTCGTGTATCGATTCGCGAGATCACGGGGTCTTAAATGTAAGAAATTCGAGAAAACCAGGAAATTCCAGATTTTCCAGAATTCAGTCGGGACTCCAAAATTGTTGAGGATTCTAATAAGAAATCTGTGCGGCTGGTACCATAGCATGCAGGTCGGCCATGAGGATGACCGTCTGTTTCGACAATTAATAATCTCAAACGAAGAAATGACATGTTTTGTGTCTAAAATCAAGAAATTAGTGGGTTTTGCAGTTTTCTTCCGAACTAAAGTGCAGCTGTCAAAATTCAGTATTTTTTCTTGAAATTTTTACAGCAAGTGTCGGACTACCTCATGGTCGGTCACCTGAAGTTTCGTTAAAATCGGACGTCGTTTAGTATGGTTACGCGGGCCGTTTCTGTGAAAGATCGGAATCCGATCAAACCTTGGTCAATCCAAGTCAAACAGTCAGTCAAATGCCACACCAAAGCGTTGTAAGGACCATTGCGCACAATTTTAACCCATGATCATATATAAGGCAAATGCCTTCAAGTCATTTCTCATTCGAACTCAGTAGCCACCGAGAGTTTTAGAGAGAAATTCTGGAGAGAGAGAGAAAGGACAGAGAAAGTGAGGCGTGCTTTGCATGTGTGCTACCCTGGGGTTCTTCGAAGTGGTGATCACATTGGCGGCGACGGATCGTCCGTGCGGACTCCCGAACGCTAGAAAAAGGTAAAATCACTCTCTATCTCCTCTTTTCTCTTATTTATGCAACATTTTTATGTGGAATGGCATATTTAATTAATGGCATAAATGGAAAAGGGTCTAAGACCCCGTGGATGTGTTATTGGAAGGTGGATGTGCATGGAAAATGAGTAGAGTGTAGCCCTCGGTCTCGGGTCTCAAAACCCCGAATTTAGACTCACCGTGTAATGTGGAATGACGTATTTAATTTATGACATGAATAGAAAAGGATCTGAGACCCCGTGGATGTGTTATGGGAAGGTGGATGTGCGTGGAAAATGAGTAGAGGGGTGTAGCCCTTGGTCTTAGGTCTCAAAACCCTGGATTTAGACTCACCGTGTAATGTGGAATGGCGTATTTAATTTATGGCATGAATGGAAAAGAGTGAGACCCCGTGAATGTGTTATAGGAAGGTGGATGTGCGTGGAAAATGAGTAGAGGGGTGTAGCCCTTGATCTCAGGTCTCAAAACCACGGATTTATACTCAATGTGTAAATGGTGTGGATGGAAAAAGGGTCGGAGACCCCTATGTGATGTTGTGATTTTATGTGCACCTTCGGGGAGCCCAGATCGGGTCCCGAGTAAATTGTATCGTCACCCTGGGTGTTGAAAAGCTGTTTCGCAGGTCGTATAAGGCTATGGACACATCCATTAGCCTGGAAACATTTCCTAACGGGACGGTGTGTTATCGGATTTGTTTCACGGATGTGAAGCCCAACTGTTTCAGTTAATCAAGTAAGGCTTGGATTAACTGGGGTTACTCGGTGGTTAGAAAACCTAACCAGGGTTAAGGTGTAATCTTCCGTGACTGATAGTCGGGAGTGGGTGGAGTGTTATCCATAGATCCTATTTGGCTACGTCTGGAGTGGTGGGGTTATGTAATCCTCTGTGAATGATAGTCAGGAGTGGGTGGATTTGATATCCATAGATCCTCTTTGGCTAGGTCTGGAGTGGTGGGTTATCTTAATTGGGTGGGATAATATCCATAGATCCTCTTTGGTGAGGTACGTGACTGATTGTTCGGAGTGAGTGGAATAATGTCCATGGATCCTCTTTGGCGAGGTACGTGACTGATCGTCGAGAGTGGATGGAATAATGTCCATGAATCCTCTTTGGCGAGGTACGTGACTGATCGTCAGGAGTGGGTGGAGAGTTATTCATAGATCCTCTTTGGCTAGGTCTGGAGTGGTGGTGTTATGTCAATCCTCTGTGATTGATAGTCGGGAGTGGGTGGAATAATATCTATAGATCCTGTTTGGCGAGGTACGTGATTGATCGTCGGAAGTGAGTGGAATAATGTCCATGGATCCTCTTTGGCGAGATACGTGACTGATCGTCGGGAGTGGGTAATGTATTATCCATAGATCCTCTTTGGCTAGGTCTGGAGTGGTGAGTTATGTTAGTACTTTGTGACTGATAGTCGGGAGTGGGTGGATTTGATGTCCATAGATCCTCTTTGACTAGGTCAGGGAAAGTGATGGTTGTACTATTTAAAAGAGATGTCGTGAGGACAAAGTTCTCACTATGGCCGAGTCAGATAATTGTATGATTTTGTATTGAGTCTAACTGCTCGAGGTATGATTTGAATGGGCATGAGCCCGATCGATTGCTAACTGAGTCTGTGAACTCAGGGATAGAAGTTGTATGTGGATAAAGGCCTGGTCAATCGAGTCTGTGGACTCAAGAATAGAGAGTGAGCGGTTATCTGGAACCGGTAACCTGGTGTTGAGAACATAATTGATATTGGATGAATTTGACAATGGAAAATATTTGAAGGTTGGGAACCTCCGTTACAGTGAAATAACTCTGGGTGACCTCGGGTCACAATTTACGATATTATTTACTATTTTAATATAGAAATTGAGCGCTATTATTGTATCATTCTGATGTGTATTACTAGGTGGAAAATAATACAGATGGATTGTGTATTTTGCTGGGCTCTATGGCTCACTCCTCATTTGATGTTTCAGATTCTAAAGCGGGTAGCTTGATAGAGTCTGGAAAGTGTTCCCGCGCAGTTGTGGCACCAAAAGTAAAAGTTATTGTAGCCAGTGAGATAACATATTTGCTTATGATGGGTTATTGTGATGACCAGTTATTGCTTATGTAAGCTCATAAGAAAAGTTGAAAAATTCCCGCATTTTCGCAGGTAAAGCCTTCCGCATGCATGGTTATGACGAACGAGCACGCGTCTCAGAACTTGTTTCCCAAGGCGCGGGTTCGGGGCGTCACACATCCTGTCCTTATAATTGAAGATGAAACCTAAAAGAGAGGGAAATAGAGAGAGAGAGAGAGAGAGGAAGACGTGTTGAACAAACGTGATTAGAGAGATTGCTCTCTAATCTCTAATCTCTAATCCTTTAATATTATAATAACCCTAATATGCCTATAACAAATATACCATTAATGAGAGATCCAGTATATCACACCTACATAATTAATCATATCTCAACATTCCCCCTCAAGCTGAACATAAATATTCAACATGTCCAGCTTGTTAAGAATACCTTCTAAGCTAGCTTTAGTAACCTCTTTTGTGAGTAGATCAGCTAGTTGATTTCCCGTCGTAACAAACAGTAAGCAAAGGTTACCTGAAGCAACTTGTTCTTTGATAAAGTGTGTCAATTTCAATATGCTTAGTACAATCATGTTGAATGGGGTTCTGGGCAATATTGATGGCCGCCTTGTTATCTCAAAACAATTTCATAGGAACATCCACCTCCATTCCCAAATCTCGTAGTAAAATCTTCAGTCATAATAATTCTGCTACCCCATGAGCCATTCCCCTATATTCGGCTTCAACACTTGACTTAGCCACCACACTCTCCTTGCTTCTCCAAGTGATGAGATTACAACCAAGTACAATACCCTGTGGTAGACCTCCTATCATCTATATTTCCAGCCCAATCAGCATCAGTATAAGCTTCTAGTCGAATATGACCATGGTTAGCAATTAAAAGGCCCTTCCTTGGAGTAGCCTTCAAATACCTCAAAATTCTCTCCACTGCCTCGTAGTGAGCGATCCGAGGTTCATGCATGAATTGACTGACTATATTGACTGCATATGCGATGTTAAGCCTAATGTGAAAGATAAATAAGACGACCTACCAGTCTTTGGTACATCTCTTTATCTTCTAGTAATGAGCCTTCACTAGAGTTCAACTTATGATTCTATTCAATAGGAGTGTCTGCTGGATGAAAACCCAATTTCCCAGTATCCTTGAGTAAGTCTAAGGTATACTTTCACTGCGATATGAAGATGACTTTCTTTGACCGGGCTACCCCAATACCCAGAAAGTACTTCAAGCTGCCCAAATCTTTGATCTCAAATTCCGTTGATAGGAATTTCTTCATGTGTTGGATCTCTAAGGAGTCATTTCCAGTCACCACAATGTAGCGAACATAGACAATCAAAGCTGTAATTAATTGTCCTTTTCTCCTGACAAAGAGAGTGTGATCAGCATGGTTCTGTGAGTAACTCATCCTCTTCACGGTTTGACTGAACCTTTCAAACTAAGCTCGGAGGGATTATTTCAGGCCATAGATAGATTTCTTCAACCTGCAAACTCTTCCTTCACAATTAGGAAGTTTGAATCCCGGAGTAGACATATACACTTCTCGTACATCTTCATGAAGGAATGCATTTTTCACATCTAACTGATATAGGGGCCACGAGTGGTTCGCAGCTAAAGACAAGAGAACTCGTATGGAGTTCATTTTAGCAACCGGTGCAAATGTTTCATTATAGTATATCCCGTATGTCTGAGTATACCCCTTAGCTACCAGTCTTGCCTTGTACCTCTCAATGAATCCATCTGCCTTATATTTCACGGTGAACACCCATTTGTAGCCTACAGTTCTTTTTCCCTTGGGTAACTCAATCATTTCACATGTACCATTCTTAACCAGAGCTCTCATTTCTTCCATCATCGTATTACGCCACTTAGGATCGGAGACAGCCTCCTGAAACCTGGAAGTTAAAGACACAGAAGAAACATATGACAAGAAAGTCAAATAGGAGGGTAATAGGAGATAAAATTAGAGATAAGATGAATCATGCACTGACGCCTCCCTTTGCGTAAGGCAATGGGAGCGGTATCATTATTAATATCAGGAACAGAAATAGGAATTACAGAGGACAGTGGAGCAATGTTACCTAATTCAGAGGAGTCACATTTGGGAGATGGTCGTAATACAGTGGTCCCCTCTTTTTCACGTTTGGTATAAACCTGTAGGTCTTTCTTAGCAGTAGCCTCAATAAGAACAGAACGAATAACATCAGGGACCAACACCGGAAGTAGAACTGAAAGCAGACTCTCTTCCAACAATTCACTATGCTCCCCCAGAGGAGAGGTAGAGGAACGAGGAAAAAATAGAATACTCTCAAAAAAGGTGACGTCCATGGTAACGAACCATTTCCCAGACACGGGATCAAAACACTGATATCCCTTTTGTGTAGAGGAATTCTCCAAGAGGACACCACAAATGGATTTTGGATCCAATTTGGTTCGATTAGGACCCAAAATATGAAAGAAGCAGACACAACCAAAGACACGATGTAGAACAGTAAATAGAGGTTGGTCTGGACAAAGTAGTTGATACGGGGACTTCAACTGCAAGACCCGAGATGACATGCGATTAATCAAATATATGGAGGTGTGCACTTCTTCGAAACATTCATTTCGGTCAGTAAGCTTCTAGCCACTTCCAAAGATGACGGTTCTTACGCTCGGCCATCCCGTTTTGTTGAGGGGTATAAGGGCATGTGTTTTGATGGATCATATCGTGTTCTACCAAATATTGCATTAAATTACCCTCAAGGTATTCCTTCGTATTATCAGAGCAAAAAATTTTAATCTGCTTTTCAAATTGAGTCAAAACCATCTTGTGAAACTTCTTGATGAGATCCGGGACTTCAGCACGGGACTTCATCAAGTAAATCCAGATAGGACGGGAGAAGTCATCCACAAAAGAAATAAAATAACGATAACCATGCAGAGACAAAGTAAGGGCAAGACCCCAAACATCAGAATGAATTAGCTGAAAATGAGACTTTTATTCATACTTGGAGAGAAAGTAGATCTACAATGTTTTGAGAGTTCACACACTTCACACTGTAGACTATGATCAAGAAAAAATTTAAACAGGTCCAGAAAGACCAACTTTAAGGATTTAAAAGACAAATAACCTAAACAATTGTGCCATAATCTGAGTTAGGCATCATTATTGCTACTATTAGGAATACTACTAATCTGTAATACTGAAGGAGAGTCAGCCACATCCAGGAGGTAGAGTTCATCTATCTTACGACCACTTCCCAATCGTTTTCCTCATCACCAAGTCCTGAAATACACAATGAGTGAGAACAAAAGTCACACAATAGTTAAGACTTTTGATCAAACTGTTAATTGATAATAAATTTGTGGATAAATTGGGAACATGAAGAACATATGACAGAGATAGGGCATCAGTTAGTTTGATGTCACCCTTTCCATAGATGGTGGAAAGGGATCCATCAGCAACTCTGACTTTATCTCTTCCAGACAGGAGACTATATGAAGAAAACACAGTGGATAAGCTAGTCATATGATCTGACACACCTGAATCAATAATTCAGGCCGGGCTGGACAGGGAATGAGAAATGAAATTAGTAGATGCATGAGTACCTGAATGAGCAAAAGAAGTGGAGGTAGAAGAACCTTCCATCTGACTCATGAGGCGGCGGAGACGATCAATATTTGCATTAGAGAAGCTCTCGGAGGAAGATGGTCCGGTGGGAGATGCCGATGCGATTGGGTTACCCAAGTTAGGAGGCATGAAGGTTGCAATGTTGCCTCTAGGGGTGTCCATTTACTGTCCGACACAGGAAAACTTGGAGGGTCAGCCAATAAGATCCCAGCAAGTTTCTCGAGTGTGTCTAGTCTTTCCACAATGCTCACGCTTCAACTTATCTTTGTCATTAGGAGGCCTATTCTTCCGAGGAGGGTATTTCCCACCCCATAGAGCACTAGAAGATGTGGCAAAGACGAGATGATCACTGGTCGGAGTAGGTATTATCGCCTTTTTCTTGCAATCCTCACCTTAGACTAGTGAATAAAATTGGTTCAAGGAAGAAAGCCCATTTTTCCCTAAAATCTGAACCCGGGTGACTTCAAAGTCCGGATTCAAACACGCTAAGAAGTCAAAAATTTTATTTTGTTCCACCTGTTTACTATGCCGATCTGTCTTTATCAGTGTTCCACTGGATGACCTGAAAGTAGTCCAACTCTTCCCAAAGACCTTGAAGAGTGGAGTAGTAGGTAGATAGACTATTCTCCCCCTGACAAAGAGTAGCGATCTCTTGCCTCAACTGGTACACCCTAGTAATGTTTAGTCGTTGGGAATAGGTTCGAGTCGCCTTATCCCAGATCTCACTGTCTGATGAAACAAGAAACCTCTACTAACCGATGGTTGCATGGAATTCAACAGCTATGACATAACCATAAGGTTCTCTTGCTCCCACTTGTCATATATCTCGACCTCAGTGGCCGGTTCTTTCACACGACTGGTCAAGTACCCTAATTTCCCTCTTCTGCCAATATACATCTTAGTGAGTTGAGACCACTCAAGGAAGTTGGTGCCATCCAACTTAATGGTTGTGATTAGCGCACCAGGATTATCCCCATAGCTACTGGTGATAGGTGTAATGATCGGATTGCTTGGAACCTTTGATGTCGGATCAGATACCCCTTCTGACAAACCATCATTGACAATTGTTGGCACCTATGTATTCCAAACAAATGAATAGCAAGAGGAAAAAAAATTATTTTGCACAAAACACCCCCAACCATAGAGTATACAGCCACAAAACAGCTCAAATTCCAAGGAGAAAACCTTTGTTACACTAGAAAATACCAAAGTTACACTCCATTATGGCAGCCAGCCATTATTTATCCCAAATAAAGCAATATGATTGAAATTAGAAGCAAAAGATGACCTACGGCCATACTCAGGATATTCCCACGTGAAGTCGTGGACACTAAAGTGTTCAAAAAAACTTCAAATCTGCTCCACAACGATTGAGATCGCTTCCATTTTAGAGAAGGAAATTTCGACCCAAATACAACTATCTTGGAGTTTCAAAAACACCCAAAAGCTTCGCACCAATCAGTTGAACTAAATCTGCCCTGTTTTTGAATTTCTCAAAAAATTCTAAAGAACACGGTTATGGGTGCCAAAAAACTCACCATAAGATTCGATTAATGCCAAGGTATCATGCGGCATACCCATCTTCCATGGCCATGAAGAATAGCTTACGAGCACTATTCACGAAACACTGTTTACGAACACTGTTCATGAAAACTCCATTAAAAAGGAAAAAAAAAACAGGTTTTCCTTCCTGCTTTGATACCAACTTGAAGATGAAACCTAGAAGAGAAGATGGAGAGAGAGAGAGAGAGGAAGAAGACGTGTTGGGAAAAAACGTGATTAAAGAGATTTCTTTTTAATCTCTAATCATTTTATATTATAATAACCCACCCTAATATGCATATTACAAATATACCCTTAATGAGAGATCCAGTGTATCACACCTACATAATTAATCATATCTCAACATCCCAATAGATAGGAGGGATAGAAGTATGGTTGTCAAGGCAACTTGAGACGAGTAGGCAACAGACCCCATGGATGCATGAAGCATCACCTGATAAACCTTTTGTTGCAAAAATCCTCCCAACATGAGATCACTGTATAAGGGGCCTTGCAGTTCATATAAATTGCAAAATCTCTATTGTCAAGATGTACATTGATAGAACCATCATTGGGACAATTCTAGGAATAATAAAGTGGGATTTCAAATGTTGGAACTACAAAAACGGAATTTTAAAAAAAAAGTATACAATGACTGTCAAAAGGAGGGAGAGAGATGGATTAAAAATAGAAAAAAATAACAGTCTACAATGACAACTGAATATGAAAAAGAGGGGAAAGAGAGGAGGGAGAGTGTAGGATTAAATAAAAAAAATAGAAAAATAGCCCTATAGTTAATATGACGCCAAACAGGTGAGCGAGAAGAGAGGAGGAAGAGAAGAAGAGGCCGGACCTCTAACTCTCCTTTTCCTTCATTTTCTCGATTATACTCAAGAAAAATAATTAAAAACTTATAATAAGTAAAATATATTATTATGGGGTCTGCAACTATTTAAATTATTAAAAAAAACTTTAAATATGAGTTTATAAGAGTTGTGGGGGTTCCTAAAAGAAATTTAAACCATTTAAAGGCTTTTTTTAGTCATTGGGCCACCAGAGCCCAGCTATATGCCTCGTTGTCTAAGTTTTTAACAACCATACAAAAAATAGATAGGGACTATATGGTTCACCCACAAACAAAGGGAGAGAAAGACCAATTAGTCAACCTATTGAGCGCGAGAGAGGAAGGGTTAACATGAGGGAAATGTACTTCACACCGTTCATCTCTTCTTTTGTCTATCTGCAAACTTTTTTTTATTGGATATATAAACCCTAATATATTATATTGTAGAAGACATGAGAAGTACATAAAATAGCATGCTTTTTTGTTTATCAAACTACCATATTCAAATAAAATAATTTTTTTTATCCTTAAACAGTAATAATATCACATATATCAAAATTTTAATAATGACCGCCTACGCGACCAGTCACTGAGCTTAGCAGAGCGCCTGGTCGCATAGGCCACCGCCTAAGGCGACACTTTTCACAACTATGGATAGAAGTCAAAGAGATATGAATCATACCTTTCATTGGAATGGTGGGTGCAAGCTTTTGAGTGATGATAATCTCTACTGCACTTGATAACAATATTTGCTTAGGGAAACATTCCCCCCTTAAGCAAGAAATGGTAAGATCTTCACCATTTTGTCCCCTTTTTACTTTCTCAAAATAGGTGGATTCCAGCTAATCGGAGAAGTGTCAAATGGACAACTTACTCTATCATATTTGTCCTCAACAGTCCATAGTGACAAAGTCGAGGTTCGGGAATAATTCAGCACAAGTCAAATTTGAAAAAATTCGAGAAAAATTTAGGAAAAATATATCCAAAAAATTGATTTGATAACAAAATAAACAATTTACTTTGTCGAACTAAACGAAATATTGTAAAATTCGTGAAAAAATTGGGAATAATTCAACAAACCTAAAATTCGCGAATAATTCGACGCACCTAAAATGCAAGAATAATTCACAGTTTTGCAAAAATTTGGAGAATTTTGTTACTACGCTCAGCACCCATGTAGATTGATTGCATGCTCATTTTTTTGATTTGCCATCACTATTAGCTAAAGGTATCGATGGGAAATTTTCTTCATTGACGAATCCTGCCACTGTATTGCTAGAGGCAGATTTCGTTTGGCTGGCTTGTATCCTAGAAAGAGAGTGCCTCCTCTGGAGAACCATCCCGAGAGCCCAATGCCCTAGAACATCCACTGATACTATGAACGGGGTGGCCCCTTCCATGTATACTTGAGGTGAAAACTGATTTCATGACTTGGCTGATGAAGATGACCCAACCGAAACAGATTCTTTACCTTTGTCTCTCTGTGAAGCCCGAATGGATTTTGTTTATACTTCTGTGTATAGATCCATTGCATTCATACCTATTAATGACTCCACCACTGGAAAAATGGTGACACTTGAAAAATTGGAAACCATACTGTGCCATATGGATAGTGTAGTCAAGGCGTCTAGCCCCGGCTAGGAGAGGTGTTGCCTAAGCGACGCCCAAGCGTTGCCTAGGCGATAAATTTAATATAAATATATATATTATTATATATAACATCCAAAAGAACTCCACACCCACATTCCACAAAAACATAAAATAAAAAGTCTATTACAATCATTCATCACATAACCAAAGACATGTTGACATAGTGGAGTATTAAACACTTCAAAATCTGGACCAAATACCCAAATTTGTGTCATTGTCCATGTATAATATTAGGTAGAACCCCCCTGTGATTGCCCGAGGGGTGGCAAATAGGCTCAGATTGCGTCGAAAATGATATTTTAAGTGAAAAAAAATGATATTTTTAGTGAAAAAAAATGATATTTTAGTGAAAAAAATGATTTAGAATCTTGTTACTTCTTCATTACATGTTTTTTTATTTTTTTTCCTATTTATTGGGATTTTTTTAAAGCAAAAAAAAAAAAAAAAAAATTACTGGGTTCGACCGCCTAGAGGGCGCCTAGGCGGTTGAGGCCCAAAATCGCCTAGGCGACGCCTTGACTACACTGTATATGGATCTCGGCGTGGAATTCCTTGTCATCCTTAGACGTGACCCTTCCCTACCTGAGTCTTCCTTCTCGGACATCTCTCCTACCATGCCTCTAAATAGCTTGTTGAGAATGCCATTTTGCCCCTCCTCCCCAGTTCAGCCTTCTAGATTAAAGGACAAATGTTGAAAGGATCTTCACTAACTTCAGAAGAGGAGTATGACACTTTAGGAAATAAGAGGTGCCTTCTTTTGCTTGAGCTACCAACACTATCGTCGCTACTGGAGCTGATGGCGTCGAAACCGGTCTTGACTTTGGAGGTTCTCCCCTCATCTTTGCTCTCTATTGCAAGGTAAGGGTTTACTAGTATTTTTTGGTTAATCATGCATGGTTATCAAGGCAACAAACCCCATTGACGCTGAGGCGTCGCCTAAAGCAATCGAGGCGTCACCTGATAAATCCCCCCACTATTAGATCTATAGGCCATGTAATTTGTATAAATTGTAAAATCTTTATTGTCAAGATGCACTTTGATAAAATCAAACTTGGAGACAGCTTTATGAATAATAAAGGAGAATTTTAAGTGCTTGGAATTTAAAAAAAAAAAGGCTACAATGACGGTTGAAAGGGGGGAGGAACAATAAGGGATAAAAAAACAAAAAAATAATATTCCACAATGACAACCAAACAAAAGAGAGGGAAAGATGGGGGAGAGTGTGGGACTAAATAAAAAATTCATAAAAAATAACCTAACAGTCAGCTGTAATGTTGAATAAGTAGGGAGAGAGAGATAGAAGAGGAGGAGAAAAAAAGGTTGTACCACTTCTTCTCCTTTGTTTCTTCTTCTCGATTAGGACAAAAAAAAAGTAATATAAAAAATATACAAAGTAAAATATATATAATTATGAGGCATACACTTATTTAAATTACTAAAAAAATACTTAATTTTTGAGAATTTTGGAGGTCCTATAGGGACTTACGGGCATTTAAAGGTCTTTTTTTGTTATTAAGTCGTCCAAGCCTAGTTGTGCACCTGGTCGCTTAGGCAATGCAAAACAAATTTATCGAGTAGTTATTCAGTGATTTGGATTTAAATAGCAATGGTAGCACTTTGCCTTTGACATGGTCATGAGATGCCTTCGAGCATTAATTTTTATCCAAAGAGTCCGATTACAACCCTGAGGTTGCCACGTGTCCCTATTGCCAAATCTTAACTGCGTTTAAGATTCACCCACTCCTAGGGTTCACCCACCTATCCTTAGTTTTTAGAAAAAAAATATTGAAAATTTTGTAACCCTAGGAGTTAGTGAATTTTAACTAGGAAGGTGGTAGAGAATATTGGATGCATTTAGATGACCGGTCAAAGGAGTCTGAGCTCAAGACTCTGGGGAAGATGACAGTCTTTCTGACATTTGACTTGTATTTATACACTTGATGTATATTTGTTTACAATCTATAGTTTTACACTTTTACTGTTCATGGAATCAGTTTTTGAATGATTACTTATTCTGTATTTATCCATTCCTGGCAATGCGAAATACTGAATTTCTATATACTTTTTGTGATTTATTTGCCTATTTCAATATACCATTGTAAAAGTAGGAGAAAATGTTTAATTTGAGTAGAAGACAGCGGAAGGGTGGCCAGTCTTCTTCCCAGGCTGGGCCAACCCAGGCTCAGGTTGTGCCAGCCCAGTCTGTACCAGAGATTTCAGCAGGTAAATCTCATATGATACTTCCTTTACTTAGAATTTGAAATCAATAAAGATCAACAACTTGTAATTTGCAGACCCAATATATTCAGTAATTACTTCTTTTGTATTTCTACATGTATATATATATTGTACAACTCCAGCACAGCACAGATGGACCAGGGGTCCGAGCAGGCTGCCGCCCCCACCACATATTGGATGCACTGCCATGTCTGTTAGCTTGTTGGGATAGCCCGTCAATGCACCCGCGACTGTGTTGACATGGTTTATTAGGGTCTTGGCCAAGGATGGGGATGTCATCCCATTGACATACCATGACTGGTGGCAGATCCCAGACGAGCTGATACAAGCCATGTTGGATAGAAATCTGGTAAGACAACTTGTCCACAAAGAAATTCAACTAAACTATTACAGATTGAGTACTCTGAAATATATCGCTTAATTGTAATTATTTTGTTGTAGACTTTTTTGATATCCCAGATCCGCATACGAGGGATTGGGTTATTAAGAAATGTGACAAGTTGTGGAAAGCGTGAAGGAAAAGGTTTTACGACACCTTCTACGATCCTGAGCTCCCGCTAGAGGTGCAATACGCACGTGTAGATAATAGGGTAACTCCATCCCAGTGGAGAGGGCTCGTGGAACATTGGAGGACGGAGGAGGCCCAAGTATGAACATTGGTGAACTTAATTCCTCAGTAGTCAATTTTTTTTATTTATATCAATACTGGCACACTAGTAACTAAATTCATTATTTCATAATAGGCTATTAGTGCCAAAAATAAGGAGAATAGATCGAAGCTTCATGTCCCACACAGCAGGGATGAGGGCTTACGCACCCAATACATGGCGGTTGAGGTATATGTAATTAAATAATTCTTTTTATGTATTCAATTAATGCATTCCATACTACTTCTGTTGTAAAGTTATTAATCATCATTACTTTTTTCATGAGGATAGCAAGCCAGAATCCTGAGGGGTAGAGTCGGACTGGATGCATATGTTCAGGATCATCCATACACGTAGGGATGGGTCTTTTTGTCATAAACTAGAACTCACAATATGTATTTTTTTTACTGCTTAATCTAAATTGAATTATTGACTATAACTACAGACACAGATGGACCAGCTTGTGAGTGAGCATCATGAGGGCAGTGGTAGTAGCACTGCCCAAAACGAGGCATTCACCAGGTAATGGGTCCAGACAGACACGGGCGTGTCCACACACATATGGATTGGGTGTTTCTCCTGCACAGTTCTGTGCTCCTGATGTGGATCACTGGATGATGAGGAGGGCAGAGGAGGCAGAGTCTACGAACCAGGCTGTTTTGGCTCGCCAAGTGGCTATAGAGGCTCAGATAGGTGATATGAATAAGTCCTTCATGGCCCTTTCAGATTTATTCCGGACAAAGTGTTCGGATCAATCGTTCACAACCTTCCCCACACCACCATCTCAGTGGCAATCCTAGAATCCCGATGCAACCCAGCCATAGTTGTCAAGGTGACCAGGTGAAAGGGTTTCGGTTGCCCCCGTTACCCGATACCGTATCTTTACACTGTTTTTCCGAAAAAAATACGTATCGCTTGAAACCGTTACGCATCGGGTGATACGCCCGATAAGTAACGGTTTCAATCGTAGGATTCTTTCGCGATTTTAACGTTATAAAGGGTATCGAAAATCCCTAAACTCATTTTAAAACCTCATCTTTGTTTCCTCTCTTTTTCTCTACCTATTCTTACACTTTTTTTCATAAAATCATTTTGTTTTTTTGTTAATTAACAACTTGATTTGGGGTTTAATTAATTGATTTGAAGGAATATATGGCAAGTTCTTCATTTCGGGAATATTTCAACCATCGACCTAGCTAATTTCCTTATTTCTAAATTTAAACTTCATATTGGCATTAGAAGTATCTTGTTACTCATTTATTACAAGTTTTTTATTTTAATTTTTTTATTGGGATTTTTTTAAGCAAAAAAGAAAAAAAATAAATGGCTGAAACCGTTAGGTAATGGCGTTACGTAACGGTTTCGGCCGTGTCCAATACGGTGTCCGAAATCGCATTTTTAAACCTCGGCAGACCCTATGGACGCCTAGGCGGTAGCCTAAGGCGCCTAGGGCATCGCCTGAAGAACTTTTTGTTGCATAAATTTTCCCTAATATGAGATTTATGTATGATACATTTTCTTTTATAAGAAACCCTACATTCATATAAATTACACCATTGTTAAGATGCACTTTGATAGAATCATTGTTAGAGATAGTTCTAAGAATAATAAAATAAGATTTCAAGTGTTGAAAAAAATTGGAATAAAAATTAAGTCTATAATGACTACTGAAAGAGGGGAGATAAAGGGATTGTGAGGGATAAAAAATAAGCAGCCCAACAAAAGAGAGAGAGAGAAAGAGAGAGGAAGGAGAGGGGAGAGGAGGGGGAGAGGGATATGTCGTACCTCATACTCTCATTTCTTTCTTTTTCTCGATTATACTCAGGAATAGTAATAAAAATAATATTAATAAGTAAATTTATAACTATAGAGTCTACACTTATTTAAATTCTAAAAGACCTCTTTAAATATGAGTTTATGAGAGTTTTGGGGGTCCTAGAAAGAATTTGGGGCATTTAAAGGCTCTTAATTTGTTATTGGGCCACCTGAGCTAGCTGTAATTTAGCAACCATGAAAAATAAAAAAAATTAAGACTATCCATCTACCCATAAGCAGAGGGAGAGAAACCAATTGGCCCACCCATTGAGAGAGAGAACAAGTTAACATGAGTGAAACATGCTTTACACCGTTCGTCTCTTCTTTCTTCTTCTATCTGCAAACTTTTTTTGTTGGATATAGAAATCCTAACATATTATATTATAAAAGACATGAGAAGTAAATAAAATAACATATTTTTTTGTTTACCAAACAATCATATTCATTTTTATATCCTTAAACAATAATAATATTCCATATATCAGATTTTTAATAATGTTGGATATACAAATTCTAACATATTATATTGTAAAAGACATGAGAAGTATATAAAATAACATATTTTTTGTTATCCAACAATCATATTCAAATAAAATATTTTTTATATCTTTAAACAATAATAATATTACATATATCAGATTTTTAATAATGACCGCCTGAGGCGGCCAGTCGCTTGAGCCTAGCAGAGCGCCTGGTCGCCTAGGCGAACGCCTGAGACGACGCCTTTAACAACTATGAACCCAGCCTCCAGATGATCTCATTGAATGAGAATCATGTTTGCTCATTATGTTTTAGCCACTATTATTTTTTGTTTATAGCATTGTTCAAAAATATTTATGGAATTGATTATATATATTGTGTATTTGACTACTGTGAGTAGTTTATGAAATGGAATGGAATGGACTAATTTATGTTTTGTATTTGACTAGGTTTTAAACATTGTTACTTTATGTTGTCCAAAAAATGTATGGAATAGAATGGACTAGTTTATCGTTGAATAGTTGGAACTTGTTATAGGTGGAATATATGAATGAGCAGGTTACATACTTACATGTTGAATGTGTGAATTAACTGGATACAGATTGAATGTGAATGAACAGTATACAGGTTGAATGTTTGATGGAACACGTTACAAGTTATAAAATGAACAGGTTACAGGTTGAACATGTATACCAACCCAACAATTTTTTAAAAAATAGGCCATTAGAGACAGAATAATTTTTGTCACTAATGATAATTGAGCTTTAGTGACAAAAGGTTTCCGTCACAATTGACCTATTGAATATGGAATATGTTTCGTCACAATTTACTATTAGTAATGGCTTGGTTCCGTCACTATTGCGATATTAGATACGGATTAATTTCAGTCACAATTGAGTGAATTGACATATTAGAGACCGATTGATTTACGTCACAAGTAAAGGATTAGAGACAGATTGCTTTCTGTCACAAATAGAAACTTTCGTAACTAAGTGATGTAAAAGGTGACCAGATCAAGGCATTAGAGACAGAAATCTTCCATCTCTAATTAGTGACGGATAGTGATTTTCATCTCTAAAAGTCATTAGTGATGGTTGAATCAACAACATAATAGTGACGGTCAAGTTTTTCGTCTCAGATACTATTAGTGATGGAAAATTCATTATTGGTGACATTATTTTTCTGTTACTAATCGGCAGATTTGTTGTAGTGTGGTCCACCTCATGGTTGTCAAGGCGACTAGGCGACTTGAGCCGACAAACCTCATAGACGCCTAAGGCAGTAAGGAGTACCCCATGTTCTTCTGTTTGAAAATAGGGCAGCCTTACCCATTTACGGAAGATTTAATTTTGAGTTGGTAATAGAATATAGACCATATGGTATACATTGTCGCATCGCCTTCCAGCCCCAACCATTTTTACCTTGAGGTATGCACACCATCTTGTCCTCTCTTCTGTCCTGTAAACACTTAGAGAGGTAAACAACCCTGAATGATATTCCTTTCTTACTCCTATGACCAACGATGATCTACAACAGATCGTATCCATCTTGTAGATGGGTTTTAGATCGAGAGAACTGCCTACGAGGAATTTTACTGCTCACCATAGAGCTATTTCCTCTAGTTTAATTTCAGCAACGTAGTCCCTCCCCCTTTCAGTTATTTTAAAATATTTCAGGTCCTTCTCTTCCTCTTTCAAATCGATTTGGACTACCCTTCGATTTGTACCCATTGCAATAAACTACTACTCCTCGTTTACTGGTTTACTGGTCGACTGTAACCTCATCTCTGGTAGGTTTAATTCGCTGTGTACAAAGCCTTCATCTCCTGTAGGCTAATAAAAAAGAATCACCAAGCCTTCATCTCTATTTTGGTGTTGGTTGAGCCTCCTTATTTTCCTTACTGTCCATCAAGGATTTCTAAAGATATATGCAGTGTTCAAGTCATTAGAAATATTAAAAGTGTTTATAAAGAGTATAGTGCCAAATTTGGTAATATAAGAATGACAACTGTGATTAACATTAGTATAACGAGTTCAAAGACTAATGATGATCAAGATGATGACTTTTTGAGGTATGAAGCAAAAATGGCTCAAGATAATGTATTTGTGCTTACAGTGAGTTCTCATCCGGGACAATCTTGTCACTCATTTTAGCATGTAACGCTTTGCGCACACTCATGAGGTGCACACGCAAGTGTTGAGTGATTTGGATGTGTAACAGAAAAATCTGAATTAAATTGGTACCTTGAAAAGTCAGAGAAAAGAGATCTCCAACATTTGACATATTACTGAGGTGGAAAGTCAATTCAACAAAATACCCAATTTTATCAATTATGACACATGGGACGTGACATTTGATCAATTCCAGTTCCGATAATTGCTTCTGAGTTTGCATTTAGCACTGGTAGAAGATTACTTCACCATTTTAGGAGTTTTTTAAAACTAGAGACTGTAAAAGTCTCAACTTCTTGTCAAGATTGCATTCGTTTGGAACAATATAGTGATTCACTAGATGTGTTAGAATTAGATATATTGAAAGAAGATGCAGATACTTGAAAATAGAATAAAAACATAGTATATTACGTGTATTATATTTTTATAAAAGAATAGTAGTAATAATAAATATATTTTTAAATTACAAAATTCTTTTACTATGTTAGATTGTCACCGATTATTATTTTTAAACTCCATTGTGTTGCTCTTTGAGTTACATTGTCTCCAAGTCCGGATAAAGGAAGAGGGTTTATATGTCATGTTAGCAGTAAGTGTTTTTTTTAAATAGGGCTTGGGTCTAGCCAGTTCAAGCTCTCTGAGAGCTAGGGCCTCACCCTGAGACTTCGTAAGACCTAGGCCTTACCCTGACATGGCCCTTTAATAGCCTAAGTTGAGAAAGGGTTTGTTGTGAGGGTGACATTACTATGATGTCATCAACAATTTAGCTGCAAGCCTTCTAAGGCTCCACAGCAAAAAAAATGCAGCCAATTAAGGCTCGCAGTAAAATGCAAGCCAATAAAAGCTCCCAGCAAAATGCAAATCATTAAGGTTTGCAACTAAAATGTAAACCATCTACGGCTTGCGGTAAAATATAAGCAATTTAAGGTTTTTAGCTAAAATTCAAACCATTTAAGGTTTGTAGCTAAAATGTAAACCTTTTAAGGTTCGTAGCTAAAATGCAAACCATTTAAGATTAGCAGCTAAAATGCAAACCATTGAAGATTCGCAACTAAAATGCAAACCATTTAGCATTCGTAGCTAGAATGCAAATCATTTAAAGTTTGCTAATAAAATGCAAACCATTTAAGATTGGAAGCTAAAACGAAAACCATTTAAGTTTCGCAGCTGATATGGAAACCATTCAAATTTGCAGTATAATGCAAGTCAATAAAGACTTGTAGTTAGATGCCCACAATAAGGGATCTCCTCTATGCATTTATCACTGCCATGTGGTGGTAGCATTACAATTCACAGATTTTTGTGGGTTGCCATAACATGAGTTATGACAGGTGGAGTTCAAGCTCCACCACAATGAAAGATGGCAAAATCATTGTCTTCTTCTAAGAGAGGCGGTTATATAATTGAACCACCTTAAAAATGACAGTCAAATCGGTCTAAAACCGAATTACCCAAGTTATGGCTGATTTAAAACCCAAATAACCCAATCAGATTGTTTCTATACAAAGGCTGATAAACAAAGCTTTGATACTATGTGTTGACAGACACAACGACTACCTTAACTCAGATCTTCCAACTTTTGCATAGAAAATAACATAAGACAATATAATAAAATTAAATAACATGACTGACATGGTTGCATTGCTAGATGCAAAGCCTTTTTGCTCTCACGGGAGAAAATTAAATTCTTGTTCTTAGGAGGGAGAGTTGGGACCACCCCTATTTATAGGTCCCAAAATCCAATCCATCAAGAATTTCTTCAGATATATTACATTTACATACCATCTAGGGTTAATTGACGGGATGGATCAGTTAACATAAAACCCTAGACGAGTGAATCAGACTCAGATCTAGAGAGAAATAAAAACTCACTCACCAGATCTTTGAAGATGAGGAATGCGATGACGAAAAAGAGGATGAAGAGAATCTCAAACTCGGCAAGCCGGACGAATGCGAAAACCGCGTTCACCGCTCGAGTGAACGCCGATTCGTTCATATTCGGACCGGCACCGACTCGCCCGCGCATCCCGACCGATCTATCAGCCTTTCTCTCTAACACGTTAAGCTACCAGGACGACGAAACCACCGATAACTAACAACAAGCTCAGGCCTCAGAGGAGGAAACTGGAAAAGTAAGGAGGCGATTTCAGTGTTTAAGTCTCTCAAATCGGCCTCTGATGAGGCCTGGCCCTTTAAAAGGGAGGGCTTTTAGTTTTTCCTAAGGCTTAATATTTCAATAACCCAATATTAGTTTGAGGGACAGTCCCCAAATGACACATTTGCTGCCCCCATATGCCTCCCATTGTTATTTTTCAAAGTTGCCACTCTAATACCAGTAGCAAATATTATTTTATGACATCATGGGAGAGAGAGAGGGGCCCACTATTACTGTTTGAATATGACATCAAGGGAGGGACTAGGGAGAGAGGGGTCCATTATTATTTTAATGCAAAAAATGATTTATCATGAGGTTGAACATCCAACAAATTTATCGGGTTTTCACACACAGTAAATGGAGATTCTCCATTGTTCTATCTGTTGGAGAGCGTCTATGCCGGGTGGCACAACATTTATACTTTCCTAACCCATTTGCTACCTCCCTTAGAGATGGTCTAAGACCACTTAACTTATTAAAGAACTTTTATGCTTTCTTCTGCCCTAGCCCAATACTGGATCTTGAGGGTAGGGCTTGAGCATAGTTAACTTAGACCTTCTAAGCACTAGAGTCGGGCTAGGGTCTCACCCTTACAAGTGAGGGTCAGGTGTAGGGGCCATCGAACAACCTGAGCCCCAATTCCTATGAATTCCTATTCTCATGCGAATTAAAACATGACTAGCTCCTACATTGTGTGAAAATTTTATATCTACCTAAAAGGTATATATGCAATCCACAAAACATCTGATTGACATATATCTTTTAACAATTTGACTATGCCTCTCTCTCATTTTTCTTATATTATTTTGTATTTAAATTATTTTTTGATAAATACTTGTTTTATATTTTTAATTTTATTCTAAAATTTTATCAATTAATAAAATTATCAACATTATTGAATAATGTAACTAAACTAAAATAAAATTGCTAAAAATATTTTATATTAGTTAGGGTAAAATTCTATCACTAAATTTAAAATTGTTATAATTAAAAAAATCTGTGAATTAGTGACGGAAAGTTTGGGACAAATTGAAAGCCGTTGCTAACTTAAAAAAAAAACAAAAAAAAAAACTTCAGTTCCTTCAATGCAATACGACATAATGATTGTTCTTAAAAAAAACAATATACTCTCTTATCTATTACTCTAGATTTTATGTGGATTTCAATAATTCATTTCCCCCATAATGGAACATAGCAAATCACTCTAAAGAATGGTGAATGAGTATCTCAAAATCATCTGCAAGTTCGTAATATGAAGAAGCTGGGAGAATGAATAGTTCTCAGAAAAGCAATGAACAAAAATTCTTAATGTTTTCATCATAACAACCACAAGAAAATCCTTAATCCATCCCATGTCTCTTGCATGTAATATTTTGGCACATTAAAAAAGGTGTGCCCTGCTACAATATATTTAGCCATGATATACTAAGTCATCTCGATTATCCCATCACTTAGACTTGTATGGCACCATATATTTTATTCTAATCATGTTCATATGAGAGCAACAAGCAGATTGAGACAGCCATTGCTTGAAATGTAAGCTAGCAACAAAACGTAACATCAAGACTTGATCTGCCACGTCATGTATAGCAATGGATAAAGATAGATTTGTCCATTCAAGATAATAATTGGGATATGATATCTTCCAAGGTTTAAAATTTTGACTTTAAGAAAACGCTGTTTGAAAATTGCAATATCAGTGGAAATATCCCAAGATATTATCAGAATGATAAATTTTTGTCATTAGAGGGAAAACATGAAATGTGTTAGTAGAACTCTAGGAAATATTAAAATAGACATAATTTCATAACTTGGCAAGCTTAAGGGGGCAAAGCTATGTGCTAATTGTAAGATCACTCTTTACTACTAATGGATCATAGGATAGGTAATGAAATTCACCAAGTTGCTTTAGATCGCGAAGCTGGAATATGAATTAAAATCATGTCAAAAGATTAACTACAAATACAATAACTGAGAAAAATTAAGATAAGAAATAACAATAAAATAGCCAATATGCTGAAAAGTTATGTAAATCAAACTTACCTCCAAAACTGTTCAGTGTCTATGAACTTCAAAAAGAGTTGCACCCATCCAGAAAAGAGTAATTAAATTCAAAATAGAAATTGTAATCAATGATTAAATAAAATAATTTAGGGTTAAATTTCAAAAATAAGTGAGCTCCGTAAATTCAATGAATATTTTTTCCCATTTCCTTGTTGATTTACTTCAATCAACCTTGTTCACTGAAGTAATTCAATAGAGAAAGGAAAAACCTATTATTCATTGAATTTTGATAACTCACCACGGTACCTTAAGGAATTAACAAATAAGACGGAAAAATTATATATAAACTAATAAAAAGTAGAATTGTATTAAATCTGCAAGATTAATTATACAAACATAAATCAGTATTATTTATTTTATCACTGAATTTTAACTACTATTAATAAGACATCTTTATCAAAAGTCAAAAGGAAAACTAACTTTCTCGAGTATTTTTTTCTCGTAACAAAAAGCAAAAAAAGCCTCACAATTAAATAATCGAGTTGCTCTCAAAAAAAAATTATGTTACATATCCCTAGATCTAAACCTTACAACTCTGCATCCTTGCGATCTAATTCTTGCAACTTTTGCTTTTCAAACTTGTTCACATTATAGTACTATTATTTTGCTCTAAATATCTTGAGTTGAACTCTTTCCTTATTCTCAAAATGCAGAAAAATATACGTAAAACCACCCATAAGTGAGAAAATATCTCAAATCCTAGAAATCCTAAACAATGAGAGCTATAAATTACGTATATTATTGAACAAATAAAATCGGTATAATCTGAATCGTGAAAATCATCACAGCCATTAGTTGCTCCTATTTTTTCCAAATCAATCCCTACTCCTCAGGAAAAAATTGAATTCAATATTGCTTGACCAAGTTCTATCATAACCCACCAACTAAAAATCCCATTCTTCCCAAAGAAACTAGTAATAATAATAACAACAATAACAGTACTGCAACTGAGGACAAAAAGAGCTAAAAAGAGGAGAAACTTTGTAGTTTTTAATCATAACCCCACCCAACCTTTTCATTTCCATTTCGAAATCACCATACAACAAGCATAAATGAAAGTAAAACAGAAATAAAAATCAACTCAAGTGAATTCAATAAAAATACATAAACCTAAAACCAAAATTTCTCCAAATATCACGAAATGATTCATTCAAAGCTTAGAAATCCTAAAGGATCTTCTAATCTTAGACATTATTAACATATTGAAATATAATTTCAAGATCAGAAAAAAAAAATCATTAGTTTTACACTCTTATAAAGATCAAAGCTCCATAAATACCTTGGTGGAAGTCTAATCCATTCTATTTGAAGCTAGAAGATGGAGTGAGAATAGCCGCTAGAAATATAAATAACCTTTTTTTTAACATCTATTATTTTATATAGTAAGAAAATGGAAAAATAATAATTTTTACTGTATATTTATTCATATAGTAAGAAACAAGAACACAATAATATAATTTTAAAAAACATTGTTAATGCAATTATAGGATTCTACATATACATGTGACTAAAGCCAAATATTGAAAGACCAATACTCTTTGGCCCTCAATTCATATCAAAGATACCAAATGATTCATTTCCATCTTATTGTGAATTCATATAGTAGCCATCTTAGAAATTGCCAGTGTTAAATTTTGCCTAACTACAAATAAGCAAAGACAATGACGTTAAAAAGGAGGAAAATGCCTACTAAAAAAACCAGTCTCCAAGCAAAAATAAAAGAATGAATGTCATGACAAAATTTTATGGATTGAACAACCAATTCGAAAAGCAAATGACTTAAATATGAATATTCGAACATGGTTACCTACAAGAATGATCTAAGAGCATCACTAACATAAGAGAAGCACATAGATTTTTGGCAAAGTAGAAGTATTGCAAGTTGACCAGTTAGTAGCTAATAGGAGAATAGTCAGGTTCGAACATTTATAATATAGGTCACAATTACTATACATATCGTTTGAACTAAACGAGGAAGACAAATCAATTGAAGAAGTGGTTAGAGGGACGGTCCCTACCGCTGCCCTTCCTGTCGCCTCTGTAAAGGAAAATTTCCGGGACTAATGGGTACCTTTCAAGGGCTGCATGATTCAGGTCCTGTATACTCATATGTAAGCATGCATCATTTGTACCATTGTCGTTTGGCATGTTCTTCGAATGAGTTGACATTCCGCACGTAATCATCTAAGGTTCATCACGTGTTCATCCTCGGTTCAGTATATGTTCGTCCTATGCAAAAGGAGGGTTGTCTGACCTGTCATATACACTTCGACGAGCAAGTCAGTATAGGACATAGGTATATGAACATTAGAGTGTCGAGATACGTACCGTCGATCGTGTGGTAGAGCACAGTCGGATGTCAGAGGTCTATGCAGGTTGGGAGCATTGTGCATGGTCATCAGGGGACGTAGCTCTTAGGACGTGTTCATTTCAAGGATGGGGTCGTGGTCATTTCAAGGACGGAGCCGTGGTCATTTCAAGGATGGGCTCTAGAGTCATGCTTTGGGGACGAGCTCAGGAATCGTGCTCTGGGAGGATGAGCTCAGGAATCGTGCTCTCGGGACGAGCTCAGCAAGGCGGGTCGAATACTCTCAAGGTGAATACGGGTATGGCAAGATGGTTACATATTCAATAAAAATGTACTTGGGCAAGTCAGGGGTGAGCATGCTGGTACAAGAGTGTACTCGGGCATGTGATCAATTACATGGTCGGGAGCATTGTGCATGTTGTAAGTCCAAAATATCTTGGCTAATTATGTATCAAAACGTAAGTCTAAGTGGAGTCATTTTTAAGTCAACTTGTCATACTTGGTAAAGCTTCAAAAAGCCGAAGAAAAGAGAAGAAATCTACATCAAGTATCACCTCCAGATCTAGGAAGGTAAGTGACTTAGTGACCCATCACCTAAGTTGGCTTTTGACTTAGAACACCTTTTTATCAACCTAGGAGGTTAATATAATTCCATAAACAAGGTTATTGTATTCAAGCCTTTCAAAACACTCGAAATTGGCTAAGTATGGAATGAAGGATCTATCCTCCTCCATGTTGGATAGATCGGTGGTGTAAGAAAATGTATGAGGATTTTTTCCAGAGAGTTAGATTTTGAAGGATCTATCCTTGGTAATGAAGGATAGATCGATCAACATAGGAATTGATCTATCAGTGCTTTGATGGATAGATCGGTGCTTTGTTGGATAGATCGATGCTTTGATGGATAGATCGGTGCTTTGTTGGATAGATCGGTGCTTTGCATGGATAGATCGGTGCTCACCTTAGATAGATCCTTCAGTGCAAAAAATCGAGTCCTATTCAAATACAAACTCTTTGGAATCTATATATACGAGTTCTATTGACCTAATTCGGTGAGATCTTATTAGTTTGTGAGAGTAGAGGCTGGAGAACTCTCTCCTAGGGTTTCTTTTATTCTTCATTGATTATAGTTGATCCCTCCTCTCACAACCTCTCTAGAGAATGCAAGAATAACTTTTCTATTCTTAGCTCTTGCATTGTGTGATCTTCATGGTTTTAAGATCCCTCTAGAGATTGTTAGAAAATTAATTTGACAATCCCGACACGTGTGTGTCTTTGGCCGGTGTTTGTGATCCGGAACCTTCGTAGAAGGAGATCGATCCGAGAAGGATCGTGGTTGTTGTGGAGATCTAAGAGAAGTACGAGCGACTGCGGTTGATTACGGGACTTGCGGGTACGTGATGACTTTTCGAGGCGTGGAGGACTAAGAACTGAAGGATCGTAGTGTCGAGTCCGAATGAGTCAAGTTCGAGTCTTGTAAGTTCTTGTTGACTTTGTCTTAGTGATATCTCTTTGCTGGACTAGTTCCCGTGGTTTTTCCCGGAAGGGTTTCCACGTAAAAAACCTTGTGTTGTGGTTTGCTTGTTTTCCTTTTCCGCACTTGATTATTATTTTCCCTTAGTTAATAATTTAATTATTAAATCTTAAAAAGGGTAGAAAGAATTATAGGGAAAGCTAGCATCCCCCCTTGGGTTTGTGAGTTCTCAACTCGAATATTTTATTTGGGGTTCACCGAGTGATTTTTCACATGTGCATTGCCATATCATCAAATACATAAGCATAGAGGCTAAGCATATTGAATCAGGCATTGACAGAGTGTAGGGGTACCTGGCGGGCGATATGGCGTAGCGTATGATATGGCATAGGCGATCGGATGGTGCAGATCCATCGGGGTGATCTCAATCATCAGTCTAGGTGGGGTGACTGTTTGGGCAGCCCTTCGGAGTCGAGGATTGCGGACCGAACGTCCGAGCCCCCTAATCCCTCTCTTTCTTCTTCTTCTTTATCTTTCTTTCTTTCTTTGTCTTTCTTCCCTGGTTTGGCCTTTACGCCCAGCATCCCCCTGTTTCTCTCTCTTTCTTGTTTATTTATACCAAAAGATCAAAAAGATCTTTGGCCAGCTCATATGAGCCAGCGCACAACCCTTTTGGGCTAGGTCGGTTTGGGGTTAGTGGGTGATGGGGGAAAATCCCATTTTGCCCCTTAATTGAGCGAAATTTAGTCATTACATTAAGCCCTCTCTCAGTGCCTTGGACTTCGTTCAAGGTGTTGGGAATACATCATGGTTAAATTGCGTGGTTGGCCATCCTTGCCCTGAACAAGTGGCAGTGCTTTGTGGTCGAAATTTGGTGACTTGGTCATTCTTGCCCACGATAGGTACAAGTGCCTGAAGACGATAAGTGCAAGTGTCTTGAGTGCCCTGAACAGGTGCAAGCGCTCTGAGGATGAAATATCGGTGGTAGAGCCATATCATCGATGCAAGTACCATGATCGGTTTCATCATGAGAATTGGGGCATAACAGATGCAAGTGCCTTGAGGACTGCATTTACGTCAACAGTCACAACAGTTCTAATAATAAAAATTAATTACAATTCATCCAAGTGTTTAGAGCACAAAAACATCATAGAATGAGTCAGTAATACTTCTAACAATTCAGATAACAATTCACTTCAATTATTTTGAGCATAGAGACATCATAAATGCAAATATACAGATGACATTTCATTAGGTTAAGTCGTAGGTACCTCGTTACGGGGACACTTTGCTCAGATAACATTTCATTAGTAGAAGTCATACGTGTCCCATGGTGGGTACCGTTGCTTAGATGACAATTCATTTGGTTAAGCCATACGTGCCCCGTGGTGGGTACCTTGCTCAGATGACATTTCATTGAACATTTCATTTGACAATTCATTCGATATTTCATTTGATAATTCATTTGACCCAGAGGACGGAGTTGCCTCTCCATCTAGGGATGTGTGACCAGATTTGCCCCTCGGTCTACGGATGCATGATCGGATTTGTCCATCTATCTAGGGATGAGTGACCGGATTTACCCCTACGTCTAGGGATGCACATATGGCATTGGCATCTCAATAGATAAAGAGGACCGTGGATTGAACAGCCGAGGCCCCATATCGTGGAGAGGATGCGTACTGCTAGCCCCCAATTTTGTGAAGATGACATTGATGGCTGTTTTATTCGACTTCCCACAGATGACGCCATTTTGTAAAGGAAAATTTTCAGGACTAACGGTACCTATCAAGGGCCGGATGATTCAGGTCTTGTATACTCGTATGTAAGCATGCATCATCTGTACCATTATTGTTTGGTATGCTCTTCGAAGGAGTTGACATTCCGCATGTAATCGTCCAAGGTTCATTACAAGTTCGTCCTCGGTTCAACAAGTGTTTGTCCTCGATTCAGCATGTGTTCGTCCTCAGTTCGTCATGTGTTCTTCCTTTGTAAAAGGGGGGGGGGGGTCGTCCGACCTATCATAAACACTTCGACGAGCAACATTAGAGTGTCAAGATACGTACCGTCAATCGAGTGGTAGAAAATAGTCGGATGTCGGAGGTGTATACAGGTCGGGAGCATTGTGCATGGTCATCAGGGGACATAGCTCTGAGGACATGTGGACGTGTTCATTTCAAGGACGGGATCGTGGTCATTTCAAGGACGGGCTCTGGAGTCGTGCTCTAGGGACGAGCTCAGGAATCGTGCTCCGGGGACGAGCTTAGGAATCGTGCTCTAGGAGGACGAGCTCAGGAATCATGCTCTGGGAGGACGAGCTTAGGAATCATGCTTTGGGGACGAGCTCAGCAGGGCGGGTCGAATACTCTCAAGGTGAATACGGGCATGGCAAGATGGTTACGTATTCAACAAAAGTGTACTTGAGGCCAATCAAGGGTGAGCATATTGGTACAAGAGTGTACGGGCAAGTGATCAATTACATGATCGGGAGCATTGTGCATGTGTCATTGACATATCATCAAATACGTAAGTATAAAGGCTAAGCAAATAAGTATATTGCATCAGGCATTGATAGAGTGTAGGGGTACCTGGCGGGCGATATGGTATAGCGTATGATGTGGCATAGACGATCAGATGGTGCAAATCCATCGGGGTGATCTCAATCATCAGTCTGGGTGGGGCGACCGTTTGGGTAACCCTTCAGGGTCAAGGATTGCAGACCAAATAGTCGAGCCCCCAATCCCCCTACTCCCTCTCTTTCTTCTTCTTCTTCGTTCTCTTTCTTCCTTGGTTTGGCCTTTACGCAGCATCCCCTCATTTCTCTCTCTTTCTTGTTTATTTATAGCAAAAGATAAAAAAGATCTTTGGCCAACTCATTTGAGCCAGTGCATAGCCCTTTTGGGCTAGATCGGTTTGGAGTTAGTGGGTGATGGGGGAAAATCCTATTTTGCCCCTTAATTGAGCGAAATTTACTCATTACAGCCTCCAAATAAGCTCCTTTGTTGAACATAGCTCCCAGATCGAGCTAATCTTCTGACCGGCACTTGGTTCACATATATCCAAACCCTCGTTCCTCCCATTTTATTCTCTTCTCTACTACACAACAATTAAGCGATAAAATAGATTCTCCAATCAAACCACAAAACACAACTAAATCGATTAAAAAAAAAACTCTTACAGACTAATTCAAGAAAATTAAATTACAAACAAATTGATAAAACCCTAAAATCCGGCATTATAGACTAATTAAACTAAAAAATGAGGATTGTAGATATTAACAAAAACAAAAGAGGACAATGTTGATTAAATTTTAAGCTTTGAGGGCAACATTGATTTACCTAAAGCGATCAGAGTGTGGTTTAGGGGTGAAGAAACCATGGCTAACTGTGAGGATCCGAAACTCAAATGCAAAGGCAATAGAGAATGAGGTAAATCAGGGGGCTACTGGAGATCTCCGTGGTCGACATTGTAGAACCCTGAAACTCATTTTTATATTGGTGAATAGTGTCAGTGAATAGTGATTTTAGGCCTAAAGGCTTTTGATGTATTTTGTTGTGTGGGGATTGAATGAAAGAATTTGAATCAAATTTTATATGTTGGATGGGTGTTAAAGCCAAGGTAAAAGAGTGGGAACACTCTATGTGAGTTAAGGGAAGAGTAGAAACACTCAAAAAGTGAAAAATGAGAACAAAAAAAAAAGAGGAAAAAATGGCCAAGTCTGCAGGTTCCCGGTCGACCGGCCCTATTCCCAGTTGACCTGCTGTTGTGAGGAAGGGCAACAGGGGGTTTTCCTTGAAGGGGGATCCGGATAAAAATTTATGCGGAAACTGGATCCCCTAGATCCTAACACCATAAAAAACATCAAAATTATCTAAGAGTTTTAGTCATATCACCTCAGTGAATGTGTTTTCACCGGTGAAGCTTAATCCACTCGAACCGTCAGAACTCTTTGTAGAGATTTCTCCGAAAAAATACTAGAAGCTCGATCCTTGTTCTTCGCTATCCCCACGAAGCTTTAGAATCTCCTTTGGAATTATAAAAGCAAGAGGAAGAAGATGGATCAATGGTGTAGATCTTCTATCACCAATAATACTAAGGTTCAAAACCCTTGATTTGCAAAACCCAACTAGGACCATCAATATAGCTCACGAAAATCCCTAGGGGTCTTCCCTAGGGCTCACGGTTTGGAGAAAGAGAGGAGATGAGAGAAAAAATTCTGGAGAATTCTACTTAATGGTCTAGGGTGTTGGGGTATTTATAGACTAGGATCTTATCCTAATCCGACTCCAACTTGATCTTATCTAGTAGAATTTATTAATTAACAATAACTTTTATTATTAATTAAATAAACTCATACTTAATCTATAACTACTTTAGTTATAGTAATTTTATTAATTAAACAGTCTCTATTATAAGAGAATTCCTTAATTAAAAGGGATAAGTCAACATCTTACACCAAAGTAGGAAACCTAGTCAAACTAGGAATCCACAAGGGAGGGCGTGAGCTTCTATGGGGCGTGGGATTTGAGGAGTTAAAAATCCTTATTGAAATCTAATTACAATAACATCTTAATCTTAATTGCAATCCAACACTTAGATTTTAATTCCATAATAAAAGGAATTGTATTTCAATAATTATTCAATTAAACAAATCCTAATCCAATTAGGATTCCTCAAGTGGGCGCCCCACCCTAGGGTTTAAACCTATGGGCTTTGGCCCATATTAAAGGTCCATTTTAATGGGTTTATGGATATGGGTCAAACCCATTTCCCCTTTAATTATGTTAATTACTAAAATAATCTTTTAGTTTAAATTAACAATTAATTTAAACAATAGATTAACTATTAATCTATTTAATTAAATGATTAACTTTTAATCACTTAAAATAATTGATTAACTTTTAATCAATTATTGAGCTTGTATTTCTTATGTGAGCACCTCCACAGATTGCTCTGGGACATTCTTACCCTGGCTTATCCAATGTTATCCCATTGACCCTAAATGAGAATTACATCGGAATTGCAAGTGACATGAGATATCCATGTTGAAATTGAATCCCAGTGTATGAATATTAACCATTACGGATCCCACCACATGAACTTTTGAATTCGATTTATCCTTCCAAATACATTATCCCTAATGGGCCTTTGAGATTGACATACTATCTAACCCATAGCCCATTGCAAATCATCCGGGTTTCCAAGACTTATGATTAAGCCATGAGAAACAATTTCTCATGAAAAATATTTTGAAAAAATCCTTTTATAAGTATAATACATTTTAATAAAAGTATATTTCAAAACTTATTTTGTTTTCAAAATCACCTGCGTAGGATTTGAACTTAATCAACTGTCTTACCCGGAACTTGGATAATCTCTCAAATTAATGAGCATGGATTTCTTGTTTGAAATTCATCATGACTCGAACAACTTTCTGACTATCCAACTGTCACTGTATTGTATTCCCTAAGTTAGAAAATACATTGGTGGAATCAAAACAGTCAGATCACTGCCCAGTCATAGATGAACTCATCAGATCTAAGGATCATCGAAACCGTTCAATGTGAATGAGAGACCAACTATCTGATAGTATGTTTATGCAAGAGATTTCTCATTGAATGCAATCAGTCAGTGTATATTTAAGCACCCATATGCTGATGTGTAGTCTTCACTACAATAGTTCGAAATAGAACTACATCTCAACTATTGAGAACATCTTAGCATTCTGGCAGCCATATAAGTGAAGTGCCCAGCTTCACCCACAGCTGTGACTATATACGGTATAAAGAACCGGAAAGTTATATCTACCTGTGATAATCTAATCACATAACTTTCCTACAATATATCCTATGGACCTTTATCGATATCTCATATCGTATAGATCATCTCATGATCATGGTCAATTACCCATAATGAATACACAATAGATTAAGAAGAAACATTTATTAATCAAATTAATAAGGTTCTAACAATCTAAATGACTTTTCTGGGCATCATGTCCAACATTCCTTCTTACCCAGTCGACCGCTCCTCAAGGCCGGTCGACCAACTATCATGAAAAAGCCCAAAATGGGCTTTATAGTAGGGTGTTTGGCCTGGCCAGTTGACCGCCCCTCCTAGCCGGTCGATCGGGCTCCTGAGATTTTGCCCAGTTGGGCTTGTTACATTGTTTCATCAAGGGTAGTATGGTCTTTTGACCTCCCCTTACTCTATAAATGCCCAATTTCATGGGGTGAGGGTTTTATAAATCCTCAAGGCAAAAATTGGAGGAAATTGAGAGAGTTAGAAAGTGAGAAAGGGAAAGCTAGGGTTTTGGCAAAGGCTGGTGCTAGGATCAAGGTGGAGCTTGGATCTCACATCCTCATCTCTTCTCAAGCTTCTCTTTAATCTTAAAAAGGTAAGTGTTTTCTATTATTTAGCTTTGCTATGCTACAAATATTGAAAAGATGATTAAAGTATGACTATGAATGGAAATTGTAAGTACATCATTTCTAATTAACTTAGTGACAACCTAGATCCCTAACTTAGGTTTCCAAGCTTGAAATGTTGAGATTGCTTACATGTGTTTTCCAATTCCTAAATCCACCATGATTTCTCTAAATGTATGAACTACGAAGTATGGTATGGATGTAGTAGGATAAGTAACCATGACCTATGCTAGGTATGTCAAATGTATGATTCCTATTGCCATGATTTCATGTTCGAGTTGTTCATTTATACTACGATGATGTTAAGGTTTTCCCGTGAATGTCAAATTGCTAGAAAGCTATATATGTTTCCTTCAAGTTCTCCCATATCCATAAGAATATTCAAATTCCACATGTTATCTCCTTAAAGTATCACCATGACATTATGATGTTCACGAATCATTTTGCACAAGCATGTATGCATGAATAAAGTTTTCTAAGTATAAGTATATGAATACAAACCAAGACAAGACAAGTGATTCATATTACAAATGATAAAGCTGAACTTTGGGTCGGTCAAAGATAAGGCATATTCAATGATATGCCATATCTGACTTCAAGAAAATAAGACAAGCAATCAAGGATGTTGGTGTGACATTTCTATTTCGTTGAAGGGTATTTACATACCCGGCTCACAAGGCAAGCATGACAAGAAAAATGTGATTCAAGCAAGCATGATAAGACAAGTTAGACAAGACAAGTGTGATTCTAAACAAGAACAAGACAAGACAAGCATGATTTCCATGAGACAAGAACAAGAATAAGATTTTAAGCACGAAAGAAAATTTTGTAAATACGAAAAGATGATTTTAAGTACAAGATATGAATTATGCACACATGATTTACATGAGGTTTTGCGTTTGGGTTTTCATGCATGTTAATGAATACATTGTTAAATTCCAGTAAGCTATGAATTGTATTATATCACTGTTACCTAGTAGTTGTACTCACTGAGTGTTTCAATACTCAACTGTACATTTCATGTTAGCAGGTCTAGTTGACATCTACAACCTCGAGCCATGGGTTGAGGAAGAGTATGCTGAAGAAGAGGCGCTTATCCCGTTGCAGCCACAGGAGGATAGAGATTTAGATGTGTGACCCTATCTAGGCTATTGTTGAGAGGAGTGATAGTGGGCATGTCCACTCTTATACTTAGTCATATTGATGTATAAAACTTTGAATATTGTTCATGTATAGAAAGAAAATTTTGGGTTCACGCTTCTGTATATATTTCGCTTCCGCATTTTGATTTATGTTTCCGCTATATTTATGCCTTGTATAGTTTCAAGATGGTTTGCCAGGTTACGATAGTCTCGTCTAAAATCTCACCTAACTCCTAGGGGGGATTTTGGGGCACGACAGAAGTGGTATCAGAGCTAAGGCATTAGGTTCACTAGGGCTAGGTTGTTCTTTGTGTTGAACTTAAAACTCAGATGAATTCCAAACTTCATGTATGATACCAGAGTTGGTATCATATCAAAGCCTAGGAATTAAAATTTCCTTAGGGTCACTTAGAAATTGATACCTGGATTAAAACAAGGCATTAGGTTTAAGAAAATAGTCGTATTCCAAGTGTAGACTAATTATTTAGTCTTAGTCCATAACCGGTTAGAACCCAACCAAACTTAGTATCCTACGTTAGAAACACAAATTTTATGCTTACATTATTGCAATGTATACCTCGATGTATTACTATTATATACTCTATAAGGATTGAATGATCTTGAAGTTATGACTGAGATAAAGTTGGTTTCCAAGTTAGACTAATGTGTTGCTATTGTTCTCAGGATTAAGTCATGAGACGTGGCACACGGGGTTACAGACACCATACGAGGAGTAATGGGACGTCTCCTCCTCCGTCAAGGGGAGGCCTGTTGCTCAGGCTTTTGCATCTATAGTAGAGACCTTGGCTATGTTGGCAGCCAGGCCTGTTGTTGTTGCTTTTGCTACACCTACACCTCCTCTTGTACACCATACTTCAGGACTTGAGGCATTTAGGATATTGCATCCTCCTAATTTCTATGGTATTACTGACCCCATGGTCACAGAAGCATGAGTGATGCAACTAGAAAATATTTTTAGAATGCTCTACTTTATTGATGAGCAGCGAGTTGACTGGGTCACCTTCATGATGGAAGGTGCGACCAAGCACTGGTGGAGAGATGCACATAGACAGAAGGAATCCACCAGGGCGGGGGAGCCGTGGACATGGATAGAATTTTTGGATGTCTTCTACAAGCAATATTTTCCAACTGCGGTTAGGGAGCAGAAGGAGATCGAGTTCATGACTCTCGAGAATGGAGAGTTACGTGTGGCCGACTATGAGGTTACTTTCGTAGAATTTTCAAGGTTCTCACTTCACCTGATCACATCAGAACTCATGCGGCTTAGAAAGTTTGAACGAGGGTTGAAGCCCTCCATTTGAGATAGGGTCGCGATGTTCCAGGTGGGCACCTGGGGAGAAGTGGTGAGCAAGGCGAAGCTTGCCGAGAAGAATTTTGAGGAGTTCTTCAGGAGGAGAGACAGAGGCTTTCGAGAGGCCAGTCCAATGGCTCAGGGCCACCAGAGAAGAGGGCTAGAACAACCCCATACCAGGCAGCTAGGCCTGCGTAGACACAGAGGCCTTCTTTAGTACCACAGGCGCCTCGCCCTACTACTATGTAGGCTCCTCGCCCCGTGCCATCTCAAGCTATAGGATATGCGTCATCCGCACCCTCTACATTCTCGTATGAGGTTTGCACTCATTGTGGTAGGAGATATGCGATAGGAGAGTGTTGGAAGGTGTCCGGTGGATGCTTTCACTGTGGTGACCAGAACCACATGATTAGAGATTGTCCCTACTGACAGTTGCCATCCCAATCTCAGGGGAGTAGGCCCCCGATTCAGCAACCTTCTCAGCAGGGTTCTTCGTAGGCATCGAGGCCCTCACCGTCTACACGGCCACCTCGTTAGGCAAACCAAGGCCAAGTCTTTGCCATGACCGAAAGGGACGTACGGGCATCTGACGATGTCGTACAAGGTATGCTAAAGTGCTAAAGTTTTCAAGTTGTGAGTGCTTACTATTATATGATGTGTTTGTATATGTACAACATGGTAACTACACCTTATGTATATTCTTGCTTGAAATCTACTGATATGAGTTATTTAATTACACAAACACATTATCAGTAAATGAATGTTTAGCACGAGTGTTAATCGACATAGGATCCACTCATTCTTTCATCTTGCCTAGTTTTGTGAAGGGATTTTCATCTGAGTCGAGTCGTCTACGTTAAGAGTTGACCATTTCGACTCCACTTCGCAAGTCGGTTGATACAGACCGAGGATATTGAGATTTTGTAGTCCAAGTTTGGCAGCATGAATTGCTGATCGATCTGATCATCCTTGAGTTCCATGACCTAGACTTTGACATTATTCTTGAGATGGATTGGCTCATTGTACACCATGGGAACGTAGCATGTTATAAAAAGATGGTAAATTTTAAGTCAGAGGGTGTCAAGCCATTCCACTTCCGTGAACTACGGAGGAGAGATATAGCTCGTTTAGCAGTTCTATGTCTTTCGAATTTAGAGGAACAAGACTCCTTAGCCATTCCGGTTGTGAGTGAGTAGTTGGATGTGTTTTCTGAGGATTTTCTTGGATTACCTCCAGATCGGGAGATTGAGTTTGCGATAGAGCTTGCTCCTGACACTGCTCCAATTTCTAGGGCTCCATATAGGATGACCCCAATAGAGCTTAAGGAGTTGAAGGAGCAAATCAAAGAGTTGTAACAACTTGATTTCATCTGAACAAGTGTGTCACCGTAGGGAGCTCCAGTACTCTTTGTGAAGAAGAATGATAGGTCGATGAGGATGTTCATCGATTATAGGCAGTTGAACAAAGTCACAATCAAGAATCGTTATCCTTTGCCTCGGATAGACGACTTGTTTGACCAACTGAAATGAGTGAGATTTTTCTCCAAGATTGATCTCTGATTAGATTATCATTAATTGAAGATTAAGGCCGAAGATGTTCCCAAGACTGCTTTAAGGAATCGGTACAAACACTATGAGTTCCTTGTCATGTCTTTTGGTCTAACGAATACACCGACGATGTTCATGGATTTGATGAACCGGGTGTTTAGACCTTGTCTCAATCAATGTGTCATTGTGTTTGTCGACAATATCTTGGTGTATTCCTAGACACGGAAGGATCATGATTGAGACATTCGTCTTACACTTGAGACTCTTCGAGAGCATGGACTTTATATCAAGTTGAGTAAGTGTGAATTTTGGTTAGAGAAAGTGGCGTTCCTTGGCCACGTGGTATCTATCGAGGGTATTTCAGTAGACCCAGCAAAGATAGAGGCAGTGATGAAATGGGAGAAACCCAAGAGTGTTACCGAGATACGTAGCTTCCTCGTTGGATACTACTGGAGATTCATAGAGGGGTTCTCCAGTTTAGCGGCACCGCTCACGTACTTGACGCAGAAGGATGCCAAGTTTTCTTGCAGTGACAGGTGTGAAGCAAGCTTTATGAAGTCTAGGAAATGGCTTACTACGCCCTCGTTCTCACA
Source organism: Tetracentron sinense (assembly GCA_015143295.1). NCBI lineage: Eukaryota > Viridiplantae > Streptophyta > Magnoliopsida > Trochodendrales > Trochodendraceae > Tetracentron > Tetracentron sinense. The sequence goes on from CM026570.1 coordinate 27,310,571, forward strand.
GTGCCATCTGGGGGTGGTGGTTTACAATGATGCCCCAAATATCGGCTAGGATGTGTTCTTATGCAGCACGGGAAAGTCATTGCCTACGCTTCCCGACATTGTAGGATCATGAAAAGAACTATCCTACGCACAACATGGAGTTGGCCGTAGTGGTGTTTGTATTGAAGATTTGGCGGCACTATCTTTATGGGGAAGCGTTTGATGTGTTTACGGAGCACAAAAGTCTGAAATATCAGTTTTCCTAAAAAGAGTAGAACATGAAGCAGCGTCAATGGATGGAGTTCTTGAAGGTCAATGAATGCTCCATTCAGTACCATCTGGGTAAGACGAACGTGGTGGCAGATGCTCTTAGTAGAAAGCCTTCTGGACTCTTGGCTCACATGATGGTATGAGAGTGAAAGTTGTTGGAGGATGTGTTTAATCTCGACACCAGCATCAGCCTTCCTACCTATGGGTCGATGATGGCTAATATCACTGTTAGGCTTTACATCTTAGTTTGGATCCTAGAGTTACAAGGGTCGGATGCCCAATTGTTTACTTACCAAGACAAGTCGGTTAGCTGTGGTAGTAAAGAATTTGCCTTGAATGGTGAAGGGGCCATCATATTCAAGGGAAGGTTATGTGTTCCAGCCGATCAGGAGCTTAGACGAGAAATCTTGGACGAAGCTTACCGGTCCAAGTATACAGTGCATCCTAGGGGTACAAAGATGTATTGGAACCTCAAGGAGCACTTCTGGTGGCGGAACATGAAGAGGGAAGTGGCAAAATATGTGTCTCGGTGTTTGGTGTGTCAGTAGGTCAAGGCCAAGCATATGAGGCCAGCATATATTTTTCAATCCCTTCCAATTCCCGAGTGGAAATGGGAGAATATCTCCATCGATTTCATTGTTTGGTTGCCAAGGACTGTGAAGAACTCTGATGCCATTTGGGTGGTGCTTGACCGTTTGATGGTGTCCGCCCACTTCTTGCCTTATCGAACTACGTCTAACTCGAATCAACTTGCAGCACTGTACATCAAAGAAGTTGTTCGGTTGCACAGGGCGCCAGTGAGCATTGTTTCAGATCGGGATCCTAGATTCACTTCCAGGTTCTGGAAGACCTTGCAGAACGCCATGAGTTCCCATTTGGACTTTAGCACCGCCTTTCATCCTCAGATAGATGGGTAGACCAAGAGGGTGAACCATATTATAGAGGACATGCTCCGAGCTTGTATGTTTGACTTTAAAGGTAGTTGGGAGGATCACTTGCCATTAGTTGAGTGCCATTAGTTGAGTTTGCCTACAACAACAGTTATCAGGCGAGCATCCAGATGATGCCTTTCGGGTCTTTGTATGGAAGAAGTTGTAGGTCTCCTCTATACTGAGATGAAGTTAGGGAAAGAAAAATTTTGGGTCCAGAGTTGATCGAGTAGATCGCAGACAGGGTTAAGATCATCAGGAAAAGGTTGAAGGTTGCATAGGATAGACGGAAGAGCTATGCGGACACTCGCCACAAGGACTTGGAATTTCAGGTTGGGGATCAAGTTTTTGTGAGGATTTCTCCTAGAAAGGGGATTATGAGGTTTGACAAGAGAGGCAAGATCAGCCCGAGATATGTGGGTCCATTCGAGATCATCATCAGAGTCGATGAGGTTTCTTACCGGGTATCTTTACCCACTTATATGGCGGCCGTTCACGATGTGTTCCACGTTTCCATGCTTCGGAAATACATCCTAGATCCATCGAATGTCATCGAGTTGGATCCTTTGGTAATTTGGGAAGACCTCACATTGGTGGAGTAACCGACCCAAATCTTGGATCGCAAGGAGCAAGTATTGTGCACCAAAGTTATTCCCCTAGTTCTCGTGCAATGAAAACATCACTCTAGGGAAGAAGTTACGTGGGAGTGCAAAGCCGAAGTGAAAGAAAAGTACGCTCACTTATTTTTTTAGTATATCTCATGTATTTTGTGGTTCATTCCAATTTTGAAGATGAAATTTCTGTAAGGGGGTGGGGGATGTAGAACCCCAGAACTCATTTTTCTATTGGTGAATAGTGTCGGTGAATAGTGATTTTAGGCCTAAAGGTTTTCTATGTATTTTGTTGTGTGGGAATTAAATGACAGAATTTGAAATCAAATTTTATATGTTGGATGGGTGTTAAAGCCAAGGTAAAAGAGTAAGAGCACTCTATTTGATTTAAGGGAAGAGTGGAAACACTCAAAGTGTGAAAAATGAGAAAAAAAGGAAAAAATGGCCAAGTCTGCAGGTTCCCAATCTATAACGCCCCAAAATACCCCCTAGGAGTTAGGCGATATTTGGGTTCATTACTTATCACAACAACCATCCTGCAGAGCATACAAGACAAGCTAAATAGTAAACTGAAAGTTTTTTTTTCTATAAATGTTCTTCCAAGTGTTAACATAAACAATTTACTTAACAAAATTTCCAATAAGTACGCAAGAGTTCAACACTTGAGTTACCAACTCAAGCCTACATGAAATCCCCAAAAGAAAATCCTAAAATACATGTCTCTCTCACTCATCCAAACTCTAGGACCACATGTCAACCCCTAGCATCTGACTGACAATCTGAGCGACTTCTACACTCCATGAACAGCCTCGATAGCCGTATGGTGTACCTGCCGACATCAATAGGTACGACTGAGTATGAAATACTCAGCAAGTACAAACTACTAGCTAACATCGTAGTAATAATAATAATTAACAACAATAGTATGTCATGCATGGTACAGTTCATTATCACATATACGAAATCAGAGTGTGGAAGCTAAGACCAAATAACAATTGTACAATCTTGAACATCATATATTTACATCATGCTTTATGTTCATACTTTAACCATAACGTATTTCAATTACCTTGGGAGTCTTGTGAGTTCTTTATGCATCTTATGAATCTTATGAGTTCTTTACATGTCTATGAGATTCTTCATTTCACTTATCTTACTTGGCTAGTATCCGAACTATGAATGGACGGACATACTAGCGGCTTGTCATTCACTTGTCTTGTTTAGCTAGTACCCAAACTATGAAATGAACGGACATACTAGGATCTTGTCATGTATTCATGTCTTGTCTAACTAGTACCCGAACTATGACTTGGATGATTTTACTAGCTTCTTGTCTTGCTTGACTAATGTCCGGACTATAATGGAACGGAACACATTAGCCTCATGTCTTTACTTGACTAGTACCCGGACTTTAGTGGAATGGAACACACTAGCATTTCACTTGCTTACTAATGCCCGGACTATGATGGAACGGAACACATTAGTATCTTGTCTTGACTTGATTAGTGCTCGGACTATAGTGGAACGGAACACACTAGCATTTCACTTGTTTACTAACGCTCGGACTATGGTGGAATGGAACACATTAGTATCTTGACTTGCTTTACTAATGCCCGGACTATAATGGAACAGAACACACTAGTAAATTTACTTGCTTAGCTAATGCCCAGACTATGATGGAACGGAACACATTAGCATCTTGTTATTCTTGCTTGTCTTGTTTTCTTGTGAGCCAGGTATGATATATTCGGGGGATATGCCCTACCCTTGACCGGCCCGACGTCCGGCTTTATCATTCGGTTCGTAAATCAAGTGTCTTGTTCTTGTTGTGTTCTTGTATGTATTCTTATATTTTGAAAAGCTCGGTTCATGCTTACATGCGTGCTTGTGTTCGGAAATTAGTGATAATCATGCTAACATGAATAATTTAAGAGTTAACATATAGCATTTTAATCCTACTTATAATCAAGTGAGAATATGAGTAATATGCAAGCTTTTGATCAAAATATCCTTTTAGAAGGAATTCTACGAAATCATGCTTTCATGGCCTTCATTAAATTCGTTAATTTCTCATTCGTGCATTTCATCAAACACTTAGCGTACAACATTTTTATAGCCATTTTATTCAAGTTTTCTCATTCCAACTTTTCATCAAACACCTTGCATGCAACATGTTCATTAATCCATTTTCCATGATTTCTTAGTCTTAGGTGTTTAAACTCATTTATGCATTTTATCAAACATGTGGGGTTCACATTCTTGTGGTCCTCTATTTCACATTTTCTCATCCAAACATTTCATCAAACACATGGGTGTATTCATTATGAGTACTATGCCCTTTCACCATTTACATCACACATCATTCACCACAACTATTTGGCATCCCATCGCCTCATCCAACCATACATCCCATCCACCCATCAATCTTTAGTTTATCTTGTATGAATTTAGGAAATCATTGGTTTTAAAGTAAGAATTTAGGGATACCCATGCTCAATCATACCTATTGTAAAAGAAAACCTAGGTTACTACTAAAGCTAGTTAGGAGGGTGTACTAACCTTTGAAGATTAACTCTCAATTGGAGAAAGCCCCTTGATTTGGAATCCCAAGCTTGAGGAGGGAGCACACTTGAAGATCAATGCTTGACCGTGAGAACTCTTGGGTAGAAAACCCCCAAACTTGATAGAGGAGAACCCTTTCTTGAAGATGATCCAATGCTCACAAAATCCCCCAATCTTCCCTTCCTTCTCCTCTCCAATCCCTCCTTTAGGTTTAGGGTAAGCCAAAAACCCCAAATGGAAGCCCTATTTATAGGCAAAGGGGTTAAAAACCCTAAAAAACTACAATTTCGGGACTTTTTAAAACCAAAAACGCCCACACCGATCGATCGGACTCAACTGGGAATTTCTCAGGTTGTCACTGATCTGTCACCGATCGATCGGGCCTTAACCAAAAAACTGGAATTTCACGATCGGAACCCGTTCTGGTAATTGGCCCATAACTTTTGACTCGCTTATTGAATTTTGACATTTAACTTGCATTGGACTCATCTTAAAAAGGGGAACAACTTTCATTTTTTGTACAAATCCAAATTATGAGTTCTTAATGGTCTAAATGGGCCCACAAGTGGACTGGTTCAAAATGACTATTGAATCGATAGCATATCACCTTTCGGAAACCTTATATTTAACATAACTTACACTCAAAATATGAAAAAGCGTAAAGCATGAACCTTGAAGAGGGCTTCAATATCTTTCTAAAAATTCAAGAATCACTCAATTCCGATAAGCGATAACAAAACTAGAGCTTCCACAAGCTGAGGGAATGTAAAGACATCCCTCTTTCACAACGCTTAGAGTATGTTATACTCTTGTTTCTCCATCCCAAACACCCAACAATAACACTTAAACTAATTTAAACTTTCCTTATCTTGCCTTATAAACCAAGTTATATAAATGACCTTCGGCCTTTACAATACTTGTGCCCATAGCACTATTCACAACACTGTGTACTTGAGTATTGTTATACCCTTATTTTGAGACTCAATATACACATATAGAATTCTCACTTCACTTTCCTTAATATCAAGAGTACATGGTAGGCCTTAGGCCTTTACATGCCCTGTACACTAACACTATTCACTTGAACAATGCATGTGAGATCCGGGGTTCTACACGATCGACCGGCCCTATTCCCAGTCGACCGGCTATCACAAGGAAGGGCAATAGGGGGGTTTTCCCTCCTGCCTGGTCAACCGCCCCTCAAGGCCGATCGACCGGTTGTCATGAAAAAGCCCAAAATGGGCTTTACATTAGGGTGCTTTGGACCACCCCTCCTAGCCGGTCGACCGGGCCCTCGAGATTTTACCCACCTAGGCTTGTTACATTGTTTTATTAAGTGTAGGATTATCTTTTGACCTCCCCTTACTCTATAAATGCCCAATTTCGTGGGGTGAGGGTTTCATAAACCCTGAAGGCAAAAATTGGGGGAAATTGAGAGAGTTAGAAAAGGAGAAGGGGAAAGCTAGGGTATTGGCAAAGGTTGGTGCTAGGATCAAGGTGGAGCTTGGATCTCACTTCCTCATCTCTTCTCAAGCTTCTCTTTAATCTTAAAAGGTAAGTGCTTTCTACTATCTAGCTTTGCAATGCTGCAAATATTGAAAAGATGATTAAAGTATGACTGTGAATGGAAATTGTAAGTACATCATTTCTAATTAACTTAGTGACAAACTAGATCCCAAACTTAGGTTTCCAAGCTTGAAATGTTGAGATTGCTTATATGTGTTTTCTAATTCCTAAATCCATCATGATTTCTCTAAATGTATGAACTACGAAGTATGGTATGGATGTAGTAGGCTAAGTAACCACGACCTATACTAGGTATGTCAAATGTATGATTCCTATTGCCATGATTCCATCTTCGAGTTGTTCATGTATACTAAGATGATGTTAAGGTTTCCCCGTGAATGCCTAATTGCTGGAAACCTATATATGTTTCCTTCAAGTTCTCCCATATCCATAAGAATATTCAAATGCCACATGCTATCTCTTTAAAGTATCACCATGACATTATGATATTCAAGAATCATTATGCACAAGCATGTATGCATGAACTGAGTTTTCTAAGTATAAGTATATGAATACAAACCAAGACAAGACAAGTGATTCATAAAACAAATGATAAAGCCGAACTTTGGGTCGGTCAAGGATAGGGCATATTCAATGATATGCCATATCTGGCTTCAAGAAAACAAGACAAGCAATCAAGGATGTTGGTATGACTTTTCTATTTCTTTGAAGAGTATTTACATACCCGGCTCATAAGTTGTTCTTAAGAATTTCAATGAAGGGTATTTACATACTCGGCTCATAAGTCGTTTCAAGGGCACTGGCATTTGGCTCACAAGGCAAGCATGACAAGAAATGTGATTCAAGCAAGCATGACAAGACAAGCAAGACAAGACAAGTGTAATTCTAAACAAGAACAAGACAAGACAATCATGATTTCTACGAGATAAGAATAAGATTTTAATCACGATAAGCAAGTTTTGTAAATACAAAAAGATAATTTCAAGTACAAGATATGAATTATGCACACATGATTTAGATGAGGTTTTGCGTTTGGGTTTTCATGCATGCTCATGAATACATTGTTAAATTCTAGTAAGGTATGAATTGTATTATATCAATGTTAGCTAATAGTTGTATTCGCTAAGTATTTCAATACTCAGCCTTACATTTCATGTCGGCAGTTCCAGTTGACATCTACAACCCCGAGTCATGGGTTGAAGAAAAATATGTTGAAGAATAGGCGCCTATCCCGTTGCAACCACAAGAGGATAGAGATTTAGATTGTGACCCTATCTAGGTTATTGTTGAGAGGAGTGATAGTGAGATTATATTTTGTATTTTGATGGGTGGGCATATCCACTCTTATACTTAGTAATATTGATGTATAAAACTTGGAATACTATTTAGGTATAGAAAGAAAATTTTGGGTTCACGATTTTACATTTATTTCGCTTCTACATTTTGATTTATGTTTCCACTATGTTTATGCCTTGTATATTTTCAGGATGGTTTGCTAGGTTATGATAGTCTCATCTAAAGTCTCACCTAACTCGTAGGGGGGATTTTGGGGCGCGACAGACATTGCTATCAGATGAGTTAGGGGTGAAGAAACCATGACTAAGTGATAAGTGTCTTGATCAATACTCCTTAAAAGACCGGCCTGATGAGGTGTAGAAGATCAATTTACTTATTAAAGGCACGTAACTTACCACCATGCTTCCGCAGTTGACGTACTCAACGGCTCTCACTTTAGGGTGGGGCAAATCTTAGGATTTTTTTCCATAGCCCTCCCTAGGTAGCCCTTTCTGCGATGGCTTTCACTCAGGGGTAGAGCACTTCTCTAGCCTTTTTTCCATAGCTCTCCCCAGGTAGCCCTTTCCGTGACTAAATTACATGTAAATAACTACTAATAACTACCTAAGGGATAAGGAAGACAATAAATGTGATATAGTAAGAGGATGTGTATTGGGTACACATCATTCCATTCCCCTAGAAACATTCCTTATCCTCAAGGTTATGAAACACTTTAATAGTTAAATCCTCAAGCAATGGAACTAGATACCATTAAGATAAAAGGTGACCGCTTCGAGGGGGTTTTCCTCCAACCTTAACTTTCATAGCAATCTTTCCATTGATCCATCTTCAGCCCGAGAGCCTGACTTTGATACCAATGATAAGTGTCTTGACCAATACTCCTATAAAAACCGACCCGATGAGGTGTGAAAGATCAATTTTACTTATTAAAGGCACGTAACAATAACTAACTCATTGGCCGAAGCAATAGAGAATGCGACGGGGAGGTGGTGGGAACTTAATAGGCAAATATATAAAAGAGGGGTAATCCGTAATCTACTCATATGGACATTAGAAGAATTTATTCAAAAGAGGTCAAACAAAATTTAATTTATGAGGGCAAAATAAGCCTCTTTTATAATGGTTATTATAAATATAATTTCCAAATTGGCCAAAGTCCAGTTATTTCTTGAACAAGAGCTGCTGTTTGTAAGTAAACTTTGTAAGAGTTATTTCTTGAACAAGAGCTGCTGTTTGTAAGTAAACTTTGTAAGAAAACCATCAAAACGTCCAAAGACCGCCTTAAGTCCTATCAGGTCTTTCCCTACCTCTCCTCTTTCCTAACACTAACAGGAAGAAAATGGGGGTATTTCTAAATATAAGAAACTGAGAGGGAAATTACTAAATGTGAAAGAGTAGAGGAGGTATTTATGAGAACCACTAAAAATGTACTCCAAAAACCCTCCTTCCATCTAAGCAAGCACCTCGCTTTCCCTACCTCTCTTTCCTTCTCTACTCAAACACTGTCCAGAATCCAGATCCCTCATTTTCATGCTTTTATAGTTTCTAATTCAACCCTATATATATACACAGAGATATGAAATAGACAAAAATCCCCTCTGCCTTCCTTGAAAATTCCATTAAACCTGCAACCACCCCTCCTCAAAGCTAGAGATAGAGTGGGATGTCTAGCTTTGGGGTTTTCTTCCTCCACTTGTTCGTCTTGTTCTTGGCCACTAGAATCAACCTCAACCAAGGAAGATTCGTCCATGTATGTGTCTAATTTCCTTAATTCTGCATGTTGGATTACTTATTGTTCCTCATTTTCTTCTCTAATTGAATATTGGTGTTATTTTTTGGGGAGGTGAAGAACGGATCGGAGGTGTCGGAGATGGAAATGGTGCCGATGATCGAGCCGGGGGCGGTAGGGTCGATGGTGCTGAACGAGACTCGGCGGAGGCTTGGGAGCTTCCAGATATGCGCGCTGTGCACTTGCTGTGGAGGGCCCAAAGGGCTCTGCTTGCCCTCTCCTTGTTGCTATGCCATCAACTGCAACATACCCAACAGGCCCTTTGGCTTCTGCTCCTTCACTCCCAAGACCTGTAATTGCTTTGGCTGCCATCTCTAATCTCTTCCACTTTTTCATGTATTCCTATTTCTTTTTACTGGTTTATTACTATGCTTTTGGGGTTGTGATTCTGTTGGGAGTGAATCAAAATTGGAATATCTGTTCTTGTTCATTTTATTATTATTATTATTATTAATGTGTATTGTATACTGCTACTACAACTACAACTACAACTACTAGCAGTAGTAGTTGTTGTTCTACTACTAAATACTAAATAGGGGTATATGTGGTACCATGGTTTTGCTTTCTGAATCTCTTTCTTGTCTAGAAATAATAAACTATGTTAAAAGATTTCTGTTAATAGTTTTCACATTTCTTTATAGGGGGTGGTGGTGGTGACTAAGATGAAGATATCTCCATTATTCAAAATACCTTTTTTGTGGGATTTCATTAAAAAATATGGTTGGGAGTTGTGGGAATAATAAAGAATGCTAATGTGTTCTGGTGATAATATAAATGTGCCTTTGAGATTACTCTAAATAAATGGGTTTTGATATTGATGCGTGGTGGAGATAATGGATATGTTGTTACCAATGCCAATAGGTGGAGCCACCCAAACTATTCTGGTGGTTGGATGTTGGGTAGGGGCATTAAAGCCTAGTTGCTTGCTTCAATAATGTCATAAGAGTTGTGATTCCTGTGGGTGTTTCTTTCTTTTTGGCCTTTGGTTTAGTTCTAGAGCATGAGATGATGCCCTTGACATTGTGTAGAGGTTGGGGCAAATTGGGTATAAACTTAGTTGACTGCTCTTGGATGGTAAATTGCCCTTTAAGCAAGCTTTTCTTGTGATGTCTATCATTTGTTTTTGGTACTCAGTGATGTCTATCATTGGAAAAAGCTTTCCTTGAGAAAGTGTTCCGAGGAAAACTCAGTCCCTCTGGGACCAATGGACAAACACTTGGTGAACGCTTTTTGTTGGGGTCGATGTGAGTCATAATCTAGGGCGTTTCATACACATGCCCTTAAATGCTTGTAAATATCCACACCTACACTTTTGTAATGTCATGTCATGTCATGCCATGCCTCCTGCCTTCTCCAACTCCAGAGTTCTAGCCCCAACAGAATTCAATTCTTTTTCCAAACTCTTGCAGTGGGTGCAACATAAGGCGATGCTACCGTTTCATCAGGTTTAAGAAAAAAAAATTCAATGGAGCAACTGATGGTTTATACTAGTTCTCAAAGAAATAGGGGAAAGTAACAACACTTTTGGCTACCATCGTGAGAGCTTGAAGTAATAAGTAGTGGCCTTGAAGCTAGTAACTTTTTATTTTTGGGTTGAATAAGAGAGGGACCTGGTGATAAATACAACAAAAATGAAGTTATGTGACAGGCCCATGACATACTCCCAACCTCCTAACCTTAGTTACACAAATTTCCCAACCTGCTGCTATTCGCTCCCGCACTCAAACCTTCCAACCTACTACATATGTCTTTTTTTTTTGATGGGGACAAAATTCTTGTAAGGTTTGCTAATAATTGGTGATCTTATGATTGAATTTGGAAAGATACATTTAATATATCGGTAGTCATCTTGTTTACTTTGACTACAAAATGAATAATTTTATCAATTCTTTCTTATAGTTTAATTAGTGAAAAATATATATTTGCATCTCTACAAGCAATTTTCAAGAACCATCAAGTATATATATATATTGGTGCTCCGGATGCACTCTCGATCCTATCCTAAATTGAAATTTGATGCTCTCACGCTCTCTCACTGTAACGACCCCAAAATCCTACAAGGCTAAAATAGGACTTTGGGATCGCCACATTACTTAAACCTGCTTAACATCCATGACATGCAAGACACACTAACACGAGTCTCCAAAAATAGGGATAATAAAATTTCCGATATATCAACTGTAACTAACTAAATAGCACGAGTCTATAGTCAACAAATACAACTCACTAAAACCAAAGAGTCTGATACACAACTATAAAAGTCTACTAAGCAACATCTATTTAAGTCTAATACACTCTCTCAATCAAATGAAATAAAAACTAAGTGGTGTAGCCACCCAAGTCTTTGGCTCCCTCCTCAGAAGGCTCACCTTCACCTCCTTCCTCTGCGTATGTTTCCTCAACCCACGGCTCCGCTGTGTACTCCTGCTCTAAACCTGCCAAGACGAAGTCTGGCTGAGTACAAAGGTACTTAGTGTATATAAAATCCAACCAACAATAATAGTATACATGCACTTAGTCAGAAACATATCTAATAACATAATAACATAATCAGAGTGCGGAAGAACGTGTGCGCATATACATCATATCATCACCTTGACTCGTGTACTTGTGAGAATCTTAGACTTGGAAGACAATACACTTATGAGTTGCTTATGCTTATAAGACCACGTGCTTGTGAGATGTTTATGCTTATGCACTTATTCAGATCATACAATGATGTGACATGCCATTCTTGGCGGATACGGACCATGTCTAAGAATCAAATGGTTGACATGCCGTTCTTGGCGGATACGGACCATGCCTATGAATCAAATGTAATTGACATGCCGTTCTTGGCGGATACGGACCATGCCATGCTTATGCTTATTCAGAATGTCATACGTATGCCATGCTCATGCTTGTGGTCCACATGTGTGAGTTGTGAGACTCTTATCTTAACATACACGTGCATATGTGCTTAAGTGTCAAAATTAACATTCGAGTTGGTAATTGCTTAGATTCCGATCTCCCACCATGGAAACTCCACTATACTGTCCCATACCAAATAGTTAGAGAATTCCCGGTTTGAGAGATGTTCCTCTAAGTTCTTACCTTCATGACTATCAATTTCCATGCAAATAATTAGACATACTTAACAAACAATTCACATATACATATCTTATCATAATTCATATCGCAATTCATAATCAATTTACCACCATTTCATAAGAGTATAATAGTATTTATCCTTTCAAGCATTTTCACAAACACCTTGTGTACGCATAATATGAATCCATTTCCCTTCTATATTTTCAAGCATTCATCAAACCATAATTCATCCATACAATCAATTCACTATTCACATCCACATATTAATCTCATCCTCCATACATTTCCCATCCTCCATATATTCTATCCACATCCAATCCACATTTCCATCCACATTTCCATCAATAATTAGCTTACTTCATAGAAAATTTGGGGAAAATGCATTTAATCTCTATTCTATCATTTCTATCAAATTAATATTCACAAAACATTAAAATAGAGTTGATTAGGATAGTATATCGACCTTAGGAATCCTTCCATTGGATTCAAAACGCTCCCGAGGAGATTTGGAGAAGCTTTGAGGTCGATCTCCAAGCTTTCCTCTCAATCTTCTAGCAACCTCCTTCTTCTCCAAGCAACCCTCTCCCTCAAACCCTAGGTTTTCTCCCCCTTTTTGTCAAATTAGGTTAGAAATAGGTAGAGTATTTTAATATTTCGAGTAGGACCCCCTATTTATAGCCCCAAGGTCTGAGAACAAAAAGACCAAAACGTCCATACTAAAATTCTGTAAAAATCACGAAAGACCGAGCGATCGGTCAAAAAAGCACTCACTGAAAATTTTCCCCATACAAAATTTTGGACTAGTCGATAGATACCGATCGATCGGTTTTGGACCGATCGATCGCTACTTCTGATCGAGCGATCGGTTGCCTACAGATTTTTTTTTGTCATACTCTACTGTTTTGGCCATAACTTTTGACTCGCTCGACGGATTTTGACGATTCAATTGGGTTGGATTCGTCTCTCGAAAACGAACATTTCTGACATTTTAGAATTTCTAAATTCCACTTAATTAATAGACTAAATTGTCTCCAAAGTTGACTGATCTGCAATTCCATTAGATAAAACCCACCATTGACTTGGCTTAAACTCAAAATAAGGAAAAACATTAAACATGAACTTCGAAGAGGGTTCTAACACCTTTCTAATGGTTTAAGAATCACTCAATTCCAGTAAACGGTACCAAAACTAGAGCTTCCTAAAGTTTAGGGTGTGATATGACATCCCTCCGTTACAAGTTTGATTAAGCCTAGTTTACACCACACCAAATAAATATATAATACAATAAACATCAAAACATCACAAGGACTATAATACCCCTAATACAATGAAGTAAAAACATGAAAAAGATTTGGGGTCTCTACACTCACTCCTACTCTGTGCTCTAATTATGTAGCTTCTAACCATTTCCTAGACTTCCTTGGGGGAATCTATTTGAGAATATAGAGTAGTATTGTAGTAAGGTGAGTGAGATACACTACATCATTCAAGTGTATCTCATCACAATATTAGATTAACATTAATCAAGGATAGATTATATTTGATTAGATTAGGTTGATTTACTTTCCATAAAGTCTATCATGTTATAACTATATAAACCCTAGTTATGGTTATTGTATTTCATCGAATCTATCAATAAATCTCTTCTCTACCATGGTATCAGAGCGGGTGATTTGTTGTCTATTTCGATCCGTTTCTTTTATTACACTTTTCTGGCGAGTGGCTTCTTCCAACAACAACCTTCTACTACAACCCCTCATCTCCCTTATCTTTCTTCCTATGAAGCCCACCGTTATTGGGACTGGAGTTTCTTAATTCCTTAGTTCACCTCCCGTGAAGTTTCTAGAAGTCCCTCGTATCTCCATGGGTTTTTAGAAGAGCACGTAACATCATTAGACTTGTCTCATGGGGAAGATTCTGAACGCATAGCTTTCACCCCTTTCAAGTAAGGCAATTGTGATAAAAGGATTTAGTGATATTGTATGGTGGGTTAGCAAGCATAAGAATGAGGGTCGTTTCCCTCACATCCCCTTCACTTATTGCAGCTTTGATTGAGAACAAGGATTTGCTGTTGATCTTGATGTATCTGTAACCTTATGGGTACATACATGATGAGTGTGACAATGATAGCCAAGTCTTAACCAAGACGACTCCACTGGGGATCAAACCCAAATTTTGATTTGAAGAAGACGCTAGAAAAAGACACCCCCCCCCCCCCCCCCCCACCAAAAAAACATAAAAATTGGGTGAGTCAACTCACTAGGTCCATAGAGGCTCTTTTCAGCCTAGTTTCAGGCAAGCCTGTTAGAGACACATTTTTCCAACCTATAAAGGCTCCTCTTCTTTGATCCATGTAGATCAACTTATCAAACCTATAGAGGCACACTTTTAACCCGTAGAGGCTCCAAATCTTTGGTCCATAGAGGCCGGTATATAGGGCCCAAAAGGTCCATATCCTTGGCCTATAGATGGCAACAAATCCAGCGGGTATTCAATTGTGGTACATCATGCAATTCAATCAAGCATCACAACACATTCAAAGCAGCAGGCATCATGACACACAACTGTAGCACCCCAGACTTTTTCATCTTTAATGAATACCACCTTCGTAGCTAATTGGCCGTTTTTATAGTCTAATTAATAAATAAGGGAGAAATCGGAAATTCTGAAACGTCAGAAATGTGCGTTTTCGAAAGACGAACCCAACGCAAGTTGAATCGTCGAAATCCGACGAGCGAGTCAAAAGATATGGTCAAAACAGTCCAGACATACAGAGAACCGATCGCTCGGTCCAGTCAGCGATCGATCGGTCCATAACCGATCGATCGGTAGCTATCGCGCGGTCAAAAATTTTGTATGGGGAAATTTTCCAGAGAGTGAGTTTTTGACCGGTCGATCGGTCATAAACACCGATCGCTCGGTAGGCAACCGATCGATCGGTCATAACCACCGATCGCTCGGTCTTCGCGTTTTTTTGCAGAAATTTCAGTAAGGGCGTTTTCGTCTTTTGGGTGTTAAACCCTTACCCATAAGGGTTTGCTCGACCCTTTGAGCCCTCATTCACAACCCTTAGACATTTTGAGAGATAGAGAGAGAAGAGGAGAAAGCTCTAACCTAGGGTTTGGTTTTGAGAAGGAAATCAAAGGGGGTTTAAGAACCATAGCTCACCCCAACTCAAGTTGCTTCAAAATCGAGGCCCAAGCTCGTGTGTGAACCATTCTCCAAGCTAGGGCAGCAACCCAAGCACATTTTTGAAAGGGGTTTCTTCCTCAACTCAAGTCTCCTTCAAGCAAAGGTGTTCTTCTTTCAAGTTGGAGCTTCAATCAAGGTTTCTATCAAGGATCAAGCCTTGATTTAAGGTTAGTACACCCTACTAACTTACCCTAGCAATAAATCTAGGTTTTCCTTATGAAATATGATTCTTGATAGTATGTTTTATTCTTTACAAAATGTGTTATCTATAATAAATATAAACAAGATAAGGAAATGGTAGGGATGCTTGGATGAAGGTTGGATACGGCGATTGGATGCCGAATGTGTGATGTATGATGTGTGATTGGAAAATGGAGGATGGGCATAGTACAAATAATAAACTTACCATGGTGCGATTGAATGGAAAATATGCATTTAAGAGAAAGAGATAAACTACTAAGGAATAATGTATGAAAGTGTTTGACAAAATACCTAAACTATGAATAAATGATCTAAATGAAGAATATAGAAATGGGTTTTATGCATGCGTTCATATAAATGATAAATCGATCAAATGTTATGCAAATTACTTAAGTTACCCATGTTCATATCATGAATTGAATTGCAATGCCATGTCTTGACGATCCTCATTATCATGATAGTCACTATTGACACGTACACGAGCACGCATGATAGCATGAACCGAGATTTCAAGAGCATGTGCATATAATAAACAACAAGTGCATTTCATAACAAGGAGGTTGGTAGCCCAGGGAGGATTCGGGTACTAACCTCTGGCTTACAAGTGCATTTCATAACAAGGAGGTTGGTAGCCCAGGGAGGATTCGGGTACTAACCTCTGGCTCACAAGTGCATTGCATATCAAGGAGGTTGGCAGCCCAGGGAGATTCGGGTGCTAGCCTCTGGCTCACAAGTTTACAAGATGGAGGTTTACAAGATGATGATCATGCATTCATGCATGCACGCATACATGATTTCTACGAGGCATACCGGGACATGACAAGGGTTTTCAAGCATGAGTTTTATTGGCATTTTTGCATTCATGTACGCACGTCAGGATGCTTGTATTGTGTCATGCCCTATACTGTTTCTTTGTGATGTTTCCATTACTGCTTGTATGATATTACTGTTATGTGTTTTTATTACTGTTATGGTCTGCTAGTAGCTTGTACTCGCTGAGTATTCCATGCTCAGCCGTACTTTCATGTCGGCAGGTACGGAGGGAGCCCTCGACCCGGAGCCTTGGGTCGAGGAAGAGTATACAGAGGAGAGAGAGTCGGCTATCCCATTACAGTCTCAGGCGGACCGAGACCTCGATGCGTGGCCATACCTCGACTACTGTGAGGGGAGAGTATGAGAGGGTTTGGTGTATCTTGATATTTTGATATTTTGATAGGTGGGCCTGTCCACCTTAGGCTTAGACATGTCTTGTATTTATGTTAACTTGGAATACTATTTTGGATCATCAGAAGAAATGAAAATTTGTTTACGCTTCCGCATATATGATAGCTTCCGTGCTCTGATTATCGTTATGAGTACTGTATTTTATCTTGTGCATTACAGGATGGTTTGATAGGTTCGCAGTGTGACACCTAAAATATCCCAAAACTCCTAGGGGGTATTTTGGGGCGTTACAGAGTGGTATCAGAGCTCTAGGCATTAGAGTCCCTAGGGTCACTTAGATGATTGAACAAGGTATTAGAATCACCTTAGAGAGTTGTATTCCAAGTATAGACTAACAAGTTAGTCTTAGTCAAAATGGGTTGAACTTCAACCGAACATAGTGTCCTACGCTAGGAACACGGATTGTATGTTATGCTATTGTGTTATATACCATGTGTACATTATTTGTGTTGTACTTATTAAATGTGCTTGATGAATGTGTATTAAGTGAATTGCGAAATTGTACTAAATGCGTATCCAAGTTAGACTCATGTTGTATTGTCGTTCTCAGGAGAAATCATGAGACGCAATACCCGGGGTCGCGGGTACAACACAAGGGGTAATGGAGGTGATGCTCCATCGGGTGATGATCAACCCGACTTTGCCCAAGCATTCGCATCCATAGCCGAGACCTTGGCTATGTTGGCGGCAAGGCAACCGGCCACTCCGCCTAATGCGGCACTCATACCGGCTCCTCCTAACCGAGCCCAAGCCGGGATAGAAGCTTTTCGGAGGATGAGGCCTCCAACTTTTTGTGGAAGCATTGATCCACTTGTTGCCGAGGGTTGGATCCGGCAACTTGAGAAGATATTCTCGGTGTTAGCACCTACTGAAGTGGAAAGGGTCACATGGGCCGCCTTTATGCTTGAAGGCGAGGCCGATCATTGGTGGAAGTCTGCACTTCGGACCCGAGAGTTGACCCGGCAAGGTCAAGATTGGACTTGGGAGGAATTCTTGGAGGTTTTCAACAAGAAGTATTTTCCGGTCGGGATGAAAGAAAAGATGGAAGTCGAATTCATTACCTTGGAGCAAGGTAATATGTCCGTAGCGGCTTATGAAGCCAAATTTTCGGAGCTATCTCGATTTGCTCCACACATGATAGCGACCGAGGTTATGAAGGCCCGGAAATTCGAGAGGGGGTTGAAGGCCTATCTCAAGGACCGAGTCTCGATGTTTAGACATGAGACATATTCTGAAGTTGTTGATAAAGCACTATTGGCCGAGTCGAACTCCGAAGAGTTCTTCAAGAGGAGAGGAATGGAAAAAGGACAGTCGAGTAGTTCAGGGGAGAAAAGAGCAAGGACGAGCTTGTATCAGTCTGCAGGCCCGGCTCAGTCACAGAGGATGTATTCAGCACCACAGGCTCCCCGCTCTTTCGCTCCACCGGCTTTTCGCCCGGCTACCTCATATGCTCCTCGCCCCGCAGTTACTCAGGCTACGGGGTATGCTCCGTCCTCCTATTTGCATGATGTTTGCACTCTTTGTGGGAGGAGGCATCCAGCGGGAGAATGCCGGAGAGTTTCAGGAAGTTGCTTCCATTGTGGTGACCAAGGCCACATGGTCAGAGATTGTCCCCGGCGTCAATTGCCAACTCAGTCTTCAGGGAGCAGGCCCCCGGTTAGGCAGACATCTCAGCCCAGCTCTTCTCAGGCTTCGAGGGCCTCACAGTCTACCCGGCCTCCTCGCCCAGCCACACAGGGCCGAGTCTTTGCCTTATCCGAGAGAGACGCACGTGCATCCGACGATGTCGTGCAAGGTACGCACGAATTCTAGAATTTAAATTGTGTAAAATTTCTATGGTTTGTTTTGTGAGTTTCTATACTAAGGGTTACCTATGTATGATGCTTGTTGTTTGAAATCTACTAATAGTAGTCACTTAATCGCACAGGCGCTTTGTTAGTGAACGAATGTCTTGCCCGAGTGTTGATCGACACAGGATCCACTCACTCCTTTGTGTCGCCTAGTTTCGCAAAGGGATTTTTGACTGAGGCTACTCCGTTAAAGCAGGAGTTGACCATTGCAACTCCACTCGGCAAGTCAGTTGATACAGACAAGATATTCGGGGATAGTGTGGTTCAAGTGGGGGAGAATGAACTGTTAGCCGATCTCATCGTCCTAGATTTTCAAGACTTGGATTTTGATGTCATCTTAGGGATGGATTGGTTGTCAAACCATCACGGGCATGTTGCGTGTTTTGAGAAGATGGTGAATTTCAAGCCGGAAGGGGGTAAGCCTTTTCACTTCCGAGGATTAAGAGAGAGGGACATTGCTCGCCTCGCAGCCTTGAGTGTAACAAACCTAGAAGCACAAAACTCCTCGGCCATTCCGGTCGTGAGTGATTTCTTGGACGTGTTTCCGGAGGAACTTCCCGGGTTACCTCCGAATCGGGAGATTGAGTTCGCTATAGAGCTTACTCCGGGCACCGCTCCAATTTCAAGAGCCCCATATAGAATGGCCCCAATAGAGCTTGAAGAATTGAAGAAGCAAATTGAGGAGTTACAACAACTTGGTTTCATCCAACCAAGTGTGTCACCGTGGGGAGCTCCGATCCTTTTTGTAAAGAAGAAAGACGGGTCGATGAGAATGTGCATAGACTACCGTCAGTTGAACAAGGTAACTATCAAGAATCGTTATCCCTTGCCAAGGATCGATGACTTGTTCGACCAACTGAAGGGAGCGAGATTCTTCTCCAAAATTGATCTTAGGTCGGGGTATCATCAATTAAGGATCAGGGCGGAAGATGTTCCGAAGACGGCCTTCAGGACTCGGTATGGGCATTACGAGTTCCTTGTCATGCCTTTTGGGCTGACGAATGCACCGGCGGCATTCATGGATTTGATGAATCGGGTGTTCCGATCTTACTTGGATCGATGCGTGATTGTATTCATCGATGACATTTTGGTGTATTCCCAGACACGGGAGGATCACGCGCGAGACCTCCGCCTTGCTCTGGAGATGTTGAGAGAGCATAGGCTATATGCCAAATTGAGTAAGTGCGAGTTCTGGTTAGAGAAGGTCGCATTTCTTGGACACGTGGTGTCGGCCGAGGGCATTTCTGTAGATCCAGCCAAGGTTGAGGCAGTCATGAGTTGGGAGAGGCCCAAGAGCGTCACGGAGATACGTAGTTTCCTCGGATTGGCAGGCTACTACCGGAGATTTGTGGAGGGATTCTCCAGTCTGGCTGCACCTCTCACCTACTTGACAAGGAAAAATGCAAAGTTCAGTTGGAGTGACCGATGTGAAGTAAGTTTCCAAGAGTTGAAGAAACGCCTCACCACAGCCCCTGTCCTTACTGTGCCATCTGGACCTTTTGGGTATGAGGTGTATAGTGATGCCTCGCACGTCGGACTCGGGTGTGTCCTAATGCAACACAAGAAAGTCATTGCCTATGCATCAAGGCAGTTGAAAGAGCATGAAAAGAACTATCCCACTCACGACTTGGAGCTTGCGGCGGTCGTGTTTGCACTTAAAATTTGGCGACATTATCTGTACGGGGTGGAGTTCTATGTGTACACGGACCACAAGAGCCTCAAGTATCTCTTTTCCCAAAAAGAGTTAAACTTACGACAACGGCGTTGGATTGAGTTCTTAAAGGACTACGAGTGCACTATCCAATATCACCCGGGAAAAGCAAATGTGGTGGCAGACGCTTTGAGTAGGAAACCATCGGGGTTGTTGGCTCACATGTTGGTGCGGGAATGGAGACTGTTAGAAGATTTGGCAAATCTAGACATCAGTGTGAACGATTCTGTCCGCAGTCCGGTTTTGGCAAATGTTACAGTTCGGCCGTACCTTATAGACTTGATCCAGGAGTATCAAGCCACAGACACTGACTTGTTGGCTTTCCGGGATAAGGAAGTGGCCAAGGGTAGTACGGACTTCTCTCTCACTAGCCGAGGTGCTATTACATTCAAAGGAAGACTTTGTGTCCCAGCTAATGTAGACCTTCGGAGAGAGATTATGGACGAGGCTCACCGGTCTAAGTATACAGTGCATCCCGGAGGGACAAAGATGTATCGGAACCTCAAGAGTCACTTTTGGTGGCGAAACATGAAGAGGGAGGTTGCGGAGTATGTGGCACGGTGTTTGGTGTGCCAACAGGTGAAAGCGGAGCATTTGAGACCGGCGGGTCTTTTGCAGTCTCTCCCTATTCCCGAGTGGAAATGGGAACATATCTCTATGGACTTCATCGTGGGATTGCCAAAGACGGTCAAGAAGACCGATGCTATATGGGTAGTTATTGATAGACTCACGAAGTCCGCTCATTTCTTACCATACCGGACTACATTCAACTCCAACCAGTTAGCAGAACTATACATCAAAGAAATAGTCCGATTGCATGGGGTGCCAGTGAGTATTGTGTCGGATAGAGACCCAAGATTCACATCCAGGTTTTGGAAAAGTTTTCAAGGTGCAATGGGCTCCCGGTTAGACTTTAGCACAGCTTTCCACCCACAGACCGACGGGCAAACCGAGAGGGTGAATCAGGTTATTGAAGATATGCTCCGAGCATGTATGCTAGACTTCAAGGGAAGTTGGGAATAGTTATCAAGAAAGCATACAAATGGCGCCTTTCGAGGCTTTGTACGGAAGGAGTTGTAGATCCCCGTTGTATTGGGATGAAGTGGGAGAAAGAAAGATTTTGGGCCCCGAGTTAATTGAACAAACCGCGGATAGGGTCAAGCTTATCCGGGAAAGGTTAAAGACCGCACAAGATAGACAGAAAAGCTATGCCGACAACCGAAGGAGGGATCTTGAATTCCGAGTCGGTGATTTTGTGTTTGTAAGGATTTCACCGACCAAAGGTGTTATGCGATTCGGGAAGAGAGGCAAGCTTAGCCCGAGATATGTGGGTCCATTCGAGATCATTACTCGAGTTGGCGAGGTGGCTTACCGTGTTGCTTTGCCCGCTCACATGGCGGCGGTCCATAATGTATTCCATGTCTCTATGCTCCGGAAGTACATCTCGGATCCTTCTCATGTCATCGAGCTTGATCCGATAGAGATCCGAGAGGACCTCACTTTAGTTGAGAAGCCGGTTCATATTTTGGATAGGAGAGATCAAGTGCTTCGCAACAAGACTATTCCGCTAGTCCTCGTGCAATGGCAACATCACGCTCGAGAAGAGGCTACATGGGAACGTGAGGCCGAAGTCAAGGCGAGGCACCCCGAGTTGTTTGAATGATTTTATGTATGACTTGTAATTTTGTTTCAAATTGTTATGCTAAGTTGTTTAAATTGTAAAGCACGCATTGTCCAAATTTCGAGGATGAAATTTTTGTAAGGGGGGGAGAATGTAGCACCCCAGACTTTTTCATCTTTAATGAATACCACCTTCGTAGCTAATTGGCCGTTTTTATAGTCTAATTAATAAATAAGGGAGAAATCGGAAATTCTGAAACGTCAGAAATGTGCGTTTTCGAAAGACGAACCCAACGCAAGTTGAATCGTCGAAATCCGACGAGCGAGTCAAAAGATATGGTCAAAACAGTCCAGACATACAGAGAACCGATCGCTCGGTCCAGTCAGCGATCGATCGGTCCATAACCGATCGATCGGTAGCTATCGCGCGGTCAGAAATTTTGTATGGGGAAATTTTCCAGAGAGTGAGTTTTTGACCGGTCGATCGGTCATAAACACCGATCGCTCGGTAGGCAACCGATCGATCGGTCATAACCACCGATCGCTCGGTCTTCGCGTTTTTTTGCAGAAATTTCAGTAAGGGCGTTTTCGTCTTTTGGGTGTTAAACCCTTACCCATAAGGGTTTGCTCGACCCTTTGAGCCCTCATTCACAACCCTTAGACATTTTGAGAGATAGAGAGAGAAGAGGAGAAAGCTCTAACCTAGGGTTTGGTTTTGAGAAGGAAATCAAAGGGGGTTTAAGAACCATAGCTCACCCCAACTCAAGTTGCTTCAAAATCGAGGCCCAAGCTCGTGTGTGAACCATTCTCCAAGCTAGGGCAGCAACCCAAGCACATTTTTGAAAGGGGTTTCTTCCTCAACTCAAGTCTCCTTCAAGCAAAGGTGTTCTTCTTTCAAGTTGGAGCTTCAATCAAGGTTTCTATCAAGGATCAAGCCTTGATTTAAGGTTAGTACACCCTACTAACTTACCCTAGCAATAAATCTAGGTTTTCCTTATGAAATATGATTCTTGATAGTATGTTTTATTCTTTACAAAATGTGTTATCTATAATAAATATAAACAAGATAAGGAAATGGTAGGGATGCTTGGATGAAGGTTGGATACGGCGATTGGATGCCGAATGTGTGATGTATGATGTGTGATTGGAAAATGGAGGATGGGCATAGTACAAATAATAAACTTACCATGGTGCGATTGAATGGAAAATATGCATTTAAGAGAAAGAGATAAACTACTAAGGAATAATGTATGAAAGTGTTTGACAAAATACCTAAACTATGAATAAATGATCTAAATGAAGAATATAGAAATGGGTTTTATGCATGCGTTCATATAAATGATAAATCGATCAAATGTTATGCAAATTACTTAAGTTACCCATGTTCATATCATGAATTGAATTGCAATGCCATGTCTTGACGATCCTCATTATCATGATAGTCACTATTGACACGTACACGAGCACGCATGATAGCATGAACCGAGATTTCAAGAGCATGTGCATATAATAAACAACAAGTGCATTTCATAACAAGGAGGTTGGTAGCCCAGGGAGGATTCGGGTACTAACCTCTGGCTTACAAGTGCATTTCATAACAAGGAGGTTGGTAGCCCAGGGAGGATTCGGGTACTAACCTCTGGCTCACAAGTGCATTGCATATCAAGGAGGTTGGCAGCCCAGGGAGATTCGGGTGCTAGCCTCTGGCTCACAAGTTTACAAGATGGAGGTTTACAAGATGATGATCATGCATTCATGCATGCACGCATACATGATTTCTACGAGGCATACCGGGACATGACAAGGGTTTTCAAGCATGAGTTTTATTGGCATTTTCGCATTCATGTACGCACGTCAGGATGCTTGTATTGTGTCATGCCCTATACTGTTTCTTTGTGATGTTTCCATTACTGCTTGTATGATATTACTGTTATGTGTTTTTATTACTGTTATGGTCTGCTAGTAGCTTGTACTCGCTGAGTATTCCATGCTCAGCCGTACTTTCATGTCGGCAGGTACGGAGGGAGCCCTCGACCCGGAGCCTTGGGTCGAGGAAGAGTATACAGAGGAGAGAGAGTCGGCTATCCCATTACAGTCTCAGGCGGACCGAGACCTCGATGCGTGGCCATACCTCGACTACTGTGAGGGGAGAGTATGAGAGGGTTTGGTGTATCTTGATATTTTGATATTTTGATAGGTGGGCCTGTCCACCTTAGGCTTAGACATGTCTTGTATTTATGTTAACTTGGAATACTATTTTGGATCATCAGAAGAAATGAAAATTTGTTTACGCTTCCGCATATATGATAGCTTCCGTGCTCTGATTATCGTTATGAGTACTGTATTTTATCTTGTGCATTACAGGATGGTTTGATAGGTTCGCAGTGTGACACCTAAAATATCCCAAAACTCCTAGGGGGTATTTTGGGGTGTTACAACAACTTTCTACTTTGTCAACTTTTGAAGATCAATGGCATCATGGCACACAATTTTCTATTCGCAGCAAATAATCTCCATAAATTTGAGAATGAGTATTAGAGAATATAGAGGAGTATTGTAATAAGGTGAGTGAGATACACTACATCATTCAAGTGTATCTCATCACAATATGAGATTAGCATTTGTAATAACCCAAATTAAATTCCTCGTTTTCGTGACATGTGATTTAATTTTTCTAGATAAATATGCTTGATTTATGCATTAATCCTATGAGAAATTTATGTGTGAAATCTCGAATAAGAAAACCCATTTATTTCATTCAATTTAGCTCGTTTTTAGAAATAAATTGCATGAAATAAAAGAAGAAATAAAAAATAGCAAAAGACAAAAAATAAAAATAAAGGGGATCAGCGCATTGGCCAATCGATCGCCCACGGCAGCAGTCGATTGCTCGACGGGGGATTTTTCTCGTGTTCGACAGGGGATTTTTCTCGTGTGCATGTTTTTTTGATTTTTTTTACTGACTGGGGTCCCCAAACTCTATAAATAACCCTTAAACTCGTGAATTAGGGTTTCCATAGGTTTCTAAACCTAAAAGAGAGAAATAAAGAACTTTCTGAGAGATCAAAAGGGGGAAACTTAAGAAGTTCAAAGATTAGATCAGAAAAAAGAAGAAGGTGGCTTGAAGATCGAGATTGAGCCTTATTCGCAAGCAATAAATCGTAGGAAAGTGATCAGGTGAGGTAAATAACGAACCTAGTTGTCCATATCTTGAATATTAATCTAAAAGTGGAACTAAAAGAGGTAAATCTAAGTAAGAACATAAAAATATGTAAGATCTATGAACTGTTATTATTCCTGCTTCATTATTTCCTGAATCGTTAAATTAGGATGTGAATAACCATTGTGAGCACAGGTTTTACTCACTGGTTTATTTTGAGATTAGGAGTCACCACTTATTGATTTTGAGGGATAAGTCCCAAATTATGGATAAAGTCTTCATGGCCTATATTAGAGTTCTAGGTAAGAGGTTGGATTAAGTCCTAGGAAAGGTGTTAGGCACCCTGGGACCCCTATGTTATAATGGTTACCTACTCCCTAGGTGTAAGCCAAGTTAATGTCAAATTTGATTCAAATACGTAAATTTTTAGATTATGCTAATCCAAGAAAGGGAAAAGCTAACTAAGGTTGAACCCGGGTTGGGTTGCCTACGTACTCACAAGGAGTGAGATTAGACCAAGCGTAGTTTTGGCACATGATTCCATGACAAGGCTAAGGGAGTGTGTGTGTGTGCACTGGGGTGGCTAAGGGTCTAGCCAGGGGGTTAGGGTTAGTTGACTGGGTTGGTCAAGTGCATGGTCTAGAACGTTTGTGTTCGGAGGCCAAGGGTTACTTAACCGGAGTTAAGGGGAGAGCTAACCATGGTTAGGATTGCTAACCGTGGTTTACAAGGTGCAAGGTCATTGCATTTTAAAGATATTTTTAGGATTTTTCAAGGTTAAATGGCCTTAATCATGGTTAAAAGTTAATTAGGGTTGAGTTAACCCCATTTAGAGGGTCTGATCTGAGGTGGGTCCAGACAGTATGGCAGGACCTAGAATGGCCTCCTACCTGGTCTGGGCCCTGTGCAAGACTACTGTTATGAGAATAGCAGGATTGGCGGTAAAATAATTACCGCCAATCCCATTTGTTTGCAAAATGAGATTAGCGGTAGAACAACTACCGCCATTGCTGCTGTTCTTGCAACAGTGGCTTTGTACCCAAAGGGGAGTGGTAGGGAGGATGCCCAAAGGATCCTGGACTCATGAGGGTGTTCTAGGGAACTTGTTGCAAGCCCTGAGCCTAGCTGGGGTGGACTCATAGTGGCCATTTATAGTGTAAATTAGGAAACCTAGAATGTCGGTAAACTGTTTACCGACATTTTGGACAGTTTTCACAACAAATGAAATTAATCATGGTCAAGCTAACTAGGGGAGCTTGGAAGGACCAGGGAAGATAGAAGAAGGTCCTAGGAACCTAAACCAGGCCCTAGAATGGACCAGGGCTCAACCAAAATAGACCTAGAGCCAGTGCAATAGGGAAGCTCAGAAATGGGAGAACTGTGTTTACTGTAATTTCTAGTTTTTTTTAGAAAATCAGATTTTCCCCTCTGGGACTAAACTAGACCACTTCCAGAGGATTCCTCATGGATTGAGGGTCCCCTAAAAGTTCAGGGGAGTGGCCACGCACGTAGGAGGGCTACTTGGCCAGAGTTTATTCCCTCAAGAGGGTCCCCATTGTTAGACATGATGCCCAGAAAAGTCATTTAGATTGTAAGATTCTTATTAATTTGATTAATATAGACTTCTTCTTTATCTATTGTGTATTTATTATGGGTAATTGACCATGATCATGAGATGATATATACGATATGAGATATCAATAAAGGTCCTTAGGATATATTTTAGGAAAGTTATATAATTGGATTATCACAAGCAGATATAACTTTCCAGTTCCTTATACCTTATATAGTCACAACTATGGGTGAAGCTGGGTACTTCACTTATATGACTGTCACTATGCTAAGATGTTCTCAATAGTTGAGATGTAGTTATATCTTGAACTATTCTAGTGGAGACTACACATCAACATATGGGTGCTTAAATATACACTGACTGTAGAGCCCCAGAATTTTTTGCCATGTATTGGGACTCGTGCCAAGGCATGAAGCCCTTGTAATCTTCCATTTCTATGAAATGAGAAATTTTGAGCAACTCTAAGTGTTAAGAATTAGTATTCCTAAGTCGAATATATCGAAAACCCGAGTTACTAAAACCCATTTGCGGATCAGTCGACTTCAGGGGCAATTTAGTCAATAAATAAAGAAGAAATTAGAAATTCTAAAACCCTAGGAATGTTCCTCTTCAAAAGATGAATCCAACGCAAGTTGAATCGTCTAAATCGGACAAACGAGTTGAAAGTTATGGCCAAATTACCAAAGTGTGGAAAAATATGAGAAAAACAACAAAATCTGAAGGTGCGGTCGATCGCAAGTCAGGTGCCGTCGATCGCATACAGGCGAAATGGGTTCCAAACTCTCGGGGTCATATGCGATAGATGGATCCCCAGGTGCGATAGATCGCAGGGATCTGCGATCGATCGCATGCAGGGGAAAATCAGCCCAGAAATGTTCGGGTTCATGTGCGATAGATCGCATCTAGGTGCGATCGATCGCAAGGACCTGCGATCGATCACAGATAAGTGTACGATCGATCACATGTGGTAGCAGATTCCTGATATATAAGGGTCTTAAACCCTTTTCTTGTTAGGGATCCTCATTTGGGGCATTTCTAACCTAGAGGAGAGAAAGGGGAAGAAAGGATTTTGAGAAATCCTCCAAAGGAGCTTGGATTGGAGATCAAGGGAGGCTCATTCTTGAAGATTTTCAAGCAAAGGACCTTCTTCAAACAACTAGAGTTCCTCAAACTCAAAGAGGGATTCTTCCTCAAGTTGGAACTACACACCAAGGGTGTTCCTCAACCCCAAATCAAAGTCGGTACCTTACACTACCCTCCTAGTTCATAGTCTCTTCTATTTTATGTTTTTCCCTAAATTTCTAAGCAAGATAATGTGGGGATTAATGGATGAATGGATGGTGGTGTAGACGTTTATGGGCGATTGGATGCCGTGTATGTGTTGTGATGAACAAATGGGGAGGGCATTGTACCGATAATGAATGTACATGTGTGTTGTGATCGTTAACCCACCTAGAAATTCAAGATTTAGGATTAACCATAATGCGCATACCAAATGTTTGATGAAATTCCAAAGTGAATGAAATGAATTGTAAACTAAGAAATGACATACTTAATTGCTTATGGAGATTACTAGGTTTTATGATAGTGTGATTCCTTGCTTTCCTTTAAATGGCATACATTATTACTTGCTAAATTATGATGCTCTATGTTTTGTGAAATCCCCAAATTGTCATATTTAATTTCAAATGAAAGTATGCACACGATTCCACGAGCACGGCATGCATGACATGTTTTTACCGACGGTTTTGCAAGAGTAAGGATGTTAGGGGTGGGACATATCTTACGATGTGTTTTACCTCGATTTTCACAAGAGAACAAGAACATGATATGACAAGTTGCATTACATGAAAAGGGGCCTCCCCTCCCTCGCAAATGCATCTCACAAGAGCATCTCACAAGTGCATTGCATTAAAGAAGGGTCTCCCTTCCCTCTCAAGGCATATCATGAAAGAAGGGTCTCCCTTCCCCCTCAAGGCATCTCACAAGCGCATCTCAAAAGTACATGAGCATGTTGAAGTCCCAAGCAAGCACGCATGACAAGCATGGTACACGCATGACACGCATGATACAAGCATGACACGCATGACATGACATGACACGACAAAACAAGACACATGACAAGACAAATTTTTAAGCACGAAAATGATGTTTCAAGTCAAGTCAAGTGCACGATGTTTTTCAAGGATTTTATTGGCTTTTACGAAATGCAAGTATGATTATCAACTGCTTTACTATCGCATGATGATATGAATTGTTCCTACTTTATATCTGTGAACTGCTTCCTGCTTTCCATATAGTTATTGTTTGCTATGACTGTTGGTTAGTATTTGGTACACGCTGAGTATTCAATGCTCAGCTGTACGTTTATGTCGGCAGGTTCTGAGGGAGCAGCTGCTCGACGATGTCTGTGCCCCTGGCCCATGGGTGAAGGAGGAGTACGTTGAGGAGCCTGTGGAGGATCCTCCGGTTGAGGGTTATTATTAGATGTGGTAGATTCTAAGTGGATAGCTGTGGGTGAGCTAGAGAGTTATATCCATGTATTTTTGGCAGGCATGTCCGCACTTTCTTTGTTTTGATTTCCTTTTTGTATCAAACTTGGATCACGTATGTGTATACATAGAGGTTTGTTAGACTTCCGCTATGCTTTGTTATATGTTTCCGCTGTTATTATCCTCTATTGTATATGCTCCCGGTCTTTTGCAAGTTATTTTTGTCAAGCAAGTCATGCAAGTTATGATGAGTCTTCCAAGATTCACTCTAACTCCTAGGGTGGGTTTTGGGTCGCGACAGAGGTGGTATCAAAGCTTAGGCTTTAGGTCTCTAGGATCATTTAGAATCTATACCACGGCTTGACAAGAGCATATGTTAAGAAGCCAGTTAGGAAGGAAGTAAGTCAGAAGCGAGTCGTGATCCAAGTGTAAGACTAAATTTTAGTCTTAGTCCAAAGTGGTTGTTCCAACCAAGTGCGTGTCTAGAAACGCTAGAACACTAAGTCTATTATGTATACACCGATGGGTATGATGCGGTGTATACTAATATTATATCAATAGTACTACTTGAATTATTGTGAAATGAAAGTATGATGAATTTTGGTTCCAAGTTAGACTCATGTGGTGCTATTGATCTCAGGACATTAGTCATGAGGTAGGGCACACGGGGTCGCAGACCACACACTAGGGCTTCATCTTCTTCTCGAGATAAGGGTGAGCAGTCGGACCTCTCTCAGGTTCTCGGTTCTATTGCAGAGACTTTAGCCTTATTGGCAGCTAGGTAGGCTACTCCATCATCTGCATCACCTACTCCACCGCCTATAGCTCCAGTCCATCGCACAGTTGGGGTTGAGGCATTTCGGAGACTGAGGCCTCCCTCATTCCATGGGAGTGTGGACCCTCTTGCCGCAGAGGCTTGGATCCTCCAGTTGGAGAAGATCTTTGCGGTCCTCTCGCCTTCAGAGGAGGATAGAGTAGCATGGGCAGTTTTCATGCTTGAGGGTGAGGCACACCATTGGTGGTTGTCTGCCTTGAGGACTCGAGAGTTGACTATGCAAGGTCAACCCTGGACTGGGGAGGAGTTCAAGGACACCTTCTACAAGAAGTATTTCCCAGTTGGAGCTCGGGAAAAGAAAGAGAGAGAATTCATCAACCTAGAACAAGGTTCGATGTCGGTGGCTCAATATGAGGCCAAGTTCTCAGAGCTATCACGCTTCGCGACTCATATGATCGCTACCGAGGCGATGAAGGCGAGAAGGTTTGAGCAAGGGCTCAAGGATGTTATTATGGAGAAAGTATCGGTCTTCAAGCACTCCACTTTTGCTGAAGTAGTGGATAAAGCCTTGTTGGTCGTGACCAATTCTGAGGCGGTGTCCAAGAAAAGGGAATTAGCGAGAGGCCAATCTAGTAGTTCAGCACCTCCGGAGAGGGGGGCCCGGACTAGTCCTTATCAGTACACGTTGCCAGTACCACCGATGAGGCCATCTTATGCGCCTCTAGTTCCATGGCTGTACATGCCTCAGGCACCACGACCTCAGGCTCTTCCAGCTCCATGGCCAGTTGCACCTCAGGTAGCGAGGTATGCTCCACCTCCGGCCCCTCCGATTTACACGTATGAGGCTTGCACTTCGTGTGGCAAGAGGCACCCGGTAGGAGATTGTCGAAGGGTATCGGGTGGATGTTTCCATTGCGGTCGACAGGGCCATGTGATCAGGGATTGCCCTAGCCTGCGTTTACCAGGCCAGTCTCAGGGTGTTAGGCCTCCAGCACGCCCAACAGGATCATACCAGGCTTCCTCTCAGCCTGCACGTTCTACACCTCCGCCTCGCCAAGCGAACCAGGGGCGAGTCTTTGCCTTGACCGAGGGCGATGCACTTGCATCGAATGATGTGGTGCAAGGTACGCGTTTAGAGATATTTAATTTTCCATAAATTATCATGTTATGCCTTATTCATTGTGTACGTATATGGCATGTTATATATCTATGTATCTATACGTATACGCTGTTGATGCATGGATTGACTTAGCTAGCTAAAATTTCAGGAACCTTACTAGTCAATGAATGTTTGGCTCGAGTATTGATCGACACTGGGTCTACTGATTCATTCGTGTCGCCGAGTTTCTCTCAAGGTTTTTCCTCCGAGCTTAGCCAGTTAGAACCGGAGTTAGCCATTTCGACTCCTCTCGGCAAAACAATGGTGACAAATAGCGTTTTCAGAGACAGTGTGGTCCAAGTGGGAAGCCATGAATTGGCAGTCGACCTCATTGTCCTCGGATTCCAGGACTTTGACGTTATCTTGGGGATGGATTGGTTAGCGGCTCATCATGGACATGTAGCGTGCTTCGAGAAAATGGTCCTCTTCAGGCCGATGGAAGGGAAGCCATTCCATTTTCGGGGGTTGAGAAGTAGAGATATCGCTCGCTTTGCGGCACCAAACTTAGCGAACCCCGAGGCAAAGGACTCTTCAACTATCCCGGTCGTGAGTGAATTCCTGGATGTATTTTCAGAGGATTTGCCAGGGTTGCCTCCAGACAGGGAGATTGAGTTTGTGATCGAGCTTGCACCAGGCACAGCTCCTATTTTCAGGGCTCCGTATAGAATGACCCCTATTGAACTCAAGGAGTTGAAGACTCAGTTGGAGGAATTGCAAGGCCTTGGTTTTATACGACCAAGTGTCTCACCGTGGGGTTCCCCGGTCCTATTTGTTAAGAAGAAAGATGGCTTGATGCGGATGTGCGTCGATTATAGGCAGTTGAACAGAGTCACTATAAAGAATAGGTATCCATTACCTAGGATTGATGACTTGTTTGATCAGTTGAAGGGAGCAAGATTTTTCTTAAAGATAGATTTTCAGTCGGGTTATCACCAGTTGAAGATTAAGGCGGAAGATGTTCCCAAAACCACTTTTCGAACTTGATACGGACACTACGAGTTCTTGGTGATGCCTTTTGGTCTCACAAATGCGCCGGCAGCCTTTATGGATTTAATGAATCTGGTGTTCCGGCCACACCTGGATCGATGCGTGATCGTGTTTGTCGACGATATCTTGGTGTATTCCTAGACACGGGAAGATCACATGCGAGACCTTCGCCTTGCTTTGGAAATGCTGAGAGAGCACAAGCTGTACGCCAAACTTAGCAAGTTTGAGCTTTGGTTGGAAGAGGTGGCATTCCTAGGCCACGTTGTATCCGCGGAAGGCATTTCGGTAAATCCGAAAAAGATAGAGGCAGTCATGAGTTGGGCGAGGCCCAAGAGTGTCACAGAGATACGCAGTTTCCTTGGGTTGGCAGGCTACTACAGGAGATTCGTAGAGGGTTTCTTCAGCTTTGCAGCACCGCTCACTTATTTGATAAGGAAGAATGCGAAGTTTGTAGGGAGTGACAAGTGTGAGATCAGTTTCACAGAGCTGAAGAAGAGGCTAACCACAGCCCCTGTCCTTACTGTCCCATATGGACATCTTGGTTATGAGGTGTACAGTATGCCTCGCATGTTGGACTTGGGTGTGTGCTCATGCAGCACAAGAAAGTCATTGCCTATGCATCCAGGCAATTGAAGGAGCATGAAAAGAATTACCCCACGCACAACTTGAAACTTGCCGTAGTCGTGTTTGCCCTCAAGATTTGGAGACATTACCTGTACGGGGTAGAATTCTATGTGTATACGGATCATAAGAGCCTCAAGTATCTCTTTTCCCAAAAGGAGCTAAATCTACCCCAACGGCGTTGGATGTAATTTTTGAAGGACTATGATTGCACCATTCAATACCACCAGGGCAAAGCAAACGTGGTAGCAAACACTTTGAGTAGAAGACCTTTGGGTTTATTAGCACACATTTTGGTGCAAGAATGGAAGTTATTGGAGGACTTCACTAATTTGGACATCAGTGTGAATGATACAGTTCGCGGTCCTGTGTTGGCAAATGTCACGGTTCGGCCGTACATTATAGATATGATCCAAGAATACCAAGCCACGGATGCTGAATTGTTGGCTTATCGGGACAAGGAAGTTGCCAAGGGTAGTGAAGACTTTTCTCTCACTAGTCGAGGTGCTATTACGTTTAAAGGAAGGCTATGTGTTCCGGCCAATGCAGATCTTCGACGAGAGATCATGGATGAAGCACATCGTTCGAAGTACACAGTACATCTAGGGGGTACTAAGATGTACCGGAATCTTAAGAGTCACTTTTGGTGGCGGAATATGAAGAGGGATGTTGCGGAATATGTGGCACGGTGCTTAGTGTGCCAACAGGTGAAAGCAGAACACATGCGACTCGCCGGTCTATTACAGTC
Source organism: Tetracentron sinense (assembly GCA_015143295.1). Taxonomy (NCBI): domain Eukaryota; kingdom Viridiplantae; phylum Streptophyta; class Magnoliopsida; order Trochodendrales; family Trochodendraceae; genus Tetracentron; species Tetracentron sinense. Next base: position 27,343,937 of record CM026570.1, read on the forward strand.
TCTTCCTATTCCCGAGTGGAAATGGGAGAACATATCCATGGATTTCATAGTTGGTTTGCCAAAGACGGTAAGGGGCTCAGATGCGATATGGGTAGTAGTGGATCGTTTGACAAAGTCCGTGCACTTCTCACCCTACCGGACTACTTTTAACTCTAGTCAGTTGGCCGCACTATATATCAAGGAAGTGGTTAGGCTACACGGGGTGCCAGTCAGTATTGTGTCAGATAGGGATCCAAGATTCACATCAAGATTCTGGAAAAGCTTTCAGGAAGCTATGGGTTCCCGACTTGATTTCAGCACTGCTTTTCATCCATAAACGGATGGACAAACCGAGAGGGTGAACCAAGTTATAGAAGACATGCTTTGGGCTTGTATGCTGGAATTCAAGGGCAGTTGGGAGAACACTTGCCTTTGGTAGAGTTCGCTTACAACAATAGCTATCAGGCGAGTATCCAAATGGCTCCATTCGAGGCATTGTATGGGCGAAGTTACAGGTCTCCTCTTTACTGGGATGAGGTAGGAGAAAAAAAAGTACTTGGTCCGGAGTTGATCGAGCAAACTGCAAGTATAGTTAAGATCATCCGGGATCGGTTGAAAGCCGCTCAAGATCGTCAAAAGAGCTATGCGGACACGCGCCGTAGGGACTTGGAATTCCAGGTTGGGGATCAAGTCTTTGTGAAGGTATCTCCTAGCAGAGGAGTTATGAGATTTGGCAGGCGAGGCAAGCTTAGTCCTCGGTATGTTGGGCCGTTTGAGATTATCACGTGAGTTGGTGAAGTTGCTTACCGAGTAGTTCTTCCACCTCACATGGCCGCGGTCCATAACATGTTCCACGTGTCTATGCTTCGGAAGTACATTGCGGACCCTTCACATGTACTAGAATTGGAACCGTTGGAAATTCGAGAAGATCTCACGTTGGTTGAAAAGTCGGTTCAAATTTTGGATCGAAGAGATCAAGTGCTTCGCAACAAGGTTATTCCTTTGGTTCTTGTGCAATGGTAGCACCATGCTCGAGAAGAAGCTACATGGAAGCGTGAAGCCGAGGTTAAAGCGAAGTATCCCGAGTTGTTCGAATAGGCTTATGTATATGGCTTGTGATTTTGCTTTGGTTTTGTAATGCATGTCCCGTCCAAATTTCGAGGATGAAATTTTTGTAAGGGGGGAGGATGTAGAGCCCCAGAACTTTTTGCCATGTATTGGGACTCGTGCTAAGGCATGAAGCCCTTGTAATCTTCCATTTCTATAAAATGAGAAATTTTGAGCAACTTTAAGTGTTAAGAAGTAGTATTCCTAAGTCGAATATATCGAAAACCCGAGTTACTGAAACCCATTTTCGGATCAGTCGACTTCAGGGGTAATTTAGTCAATAAATAAAAAAGAAATTGAAAATTCTAAACCGTCAAGAATGTTCCCCTTCGAAAGACGAATCCAACGCAAGTTAAATCGTCAAAATCGGACAAACGAGTTGAAAGTTATGGCCAAATTACCAAAGTGTGGAAAAATAGGAGAAAAACAACAAAATCTGAAGGGTGTGATCGATCGCAAGTCAGGTGCGATCGATCGCATACAGGCAAAATGGGTCCCCAACTCTCGGGGTCATATGCGATAGATGGATCCCCAGGTGCGATAGATCGCAGGGATCTACGATCGATCGCATGCAGGGGAAAATCAGCCCAGAAATGTTCGGGTTCATGTGCGATAGATCGCATCCAGGTGCGATCGATCGCATACGGTAGCAGATTCTGGATATGAGGGTCTTAAACCCTTTTCTTGTTAGGGATCCTCATTTGGGGCATTTCTAACCTAGAGGAGAGAAAAGGGGGAGAGAGGATTTTGAGAAATCCTTCAAAGGAGCTTGGATTGGAGATCAAGGGAGGCTCATTCTTGAAGATTTTCAAGCAAAAGACCTTCCTCAAGCAACTAGAGTTCCTCAAACTCAAATAGGGATTCTTCCTCAAGTTGGAACTACACACCAAGGGTGTTCTTCAACCCCAAATCAAGGTCGGTACCTTACACTACCCTCCTAGTTCATAATCTCTTCTATTTTATGTTTTTCCCTAAATTTCTAAGCAAGATAATGTGGGGATTAATGGATGAATGGATGGTGGTGGGGACGTTCATGGGCGATTGGATGCCGTGTATGTGTTGTGATGAACAAATGGGGAGGGCATTGTACCGATAATGAATGCACATGTGTGTTGTGATCGTTAACCTACCTAGAAATTCAAGATTTAGAATTAACCATAATGCGCATACCAAATGTTTGATGAAATGCCAAAGTGAATGAAATGAATTGTAAACTAAGAAATGACATACTTAATTGCTTCTGGAGATTACTAGGGCTTATGATAGTGTGATTCCTCGCTTTCCTTTAAATGGCATACATTATTACTTGCTAAATTATGATGCTCTATGTTTTGTGAAATCCTCAAATTGTCATATTTAATTTCAAATGAAAGTATGTACATGATTTCACGAGCACGGCATGCATGACATGTTTTTACCGACGAATTTGCAAGAGTAAGGATGTTAGGGGTGGGACATATCTTATGATATGTTTTACCTCGCTTTTCACAAGAAAACAAGAACGTGACATGACAAGTTGCATTACATGAAGAGGGGCCTCCTCTCCCTCACAAGTGCATCTCACAAGTGCATTGCATTAAAGAAGGGTCTCCCTTCCCTCTCAAGGCATCTCAATGCGCATCTCACAAGTACATGAGCATGTTGAACTCCCAAGCAAGCTCGCATGACACGCATGATATAAGCATGACACGCATGGCATGACATGACACGACAAAACAAGACACATGACAAGACAAGTTTTTAAGCACGAAAAGGATGTTTTAAGTCAAGTCAAGTCAAGTGCACGATGTTTTTCATGGATTTTATCGGCTTTTATGAAATGCAAGTATGATTATCAACTGCTTTACTATCGCATGATGATATGAATTGTTCCTACTTTATATCTGTGAACTGCTTCCTGCTTTCCATATAGTTATTGTTTGCTATGACTGTTGGTTAGTATTTGGTACATGCTGAGTATTCTATGCTCAGCCGTACGTTTATGTCGGCAGGTTCTGAGGGAGCAGCTGCTCCATTCGATGTCTGTGCCCCTGGCCTATGGGTGAAGGAGGAGTACGTTGAGGAGCCTGTGGAGGATCCTCCGGTTGAGGGTTATTATTAGAGGTGGTAGATTCTAAGTGGATAGCTGTGGGTGAGCTAGAGAGATATATCCATGTATTTTTGGCGGGCATGTCCGTGCTTTCTTTGTTTTGATTTCCTTTTTGTATCAAACTTGGATCACGTATGTGTATACATAGAGGTTTGTTAGACTTCCGCTGTGCTTTGTCATATGTTTCCGCTATTATTATCCTCTATTGTATATGCTCCCGGTCTTTTGCAGGTTATTTTGGTCAAGCAAGTCATGCAAGTTATGATGAGTCGTCCAAGATTCACTCTAACTCCTAGGGTGGGTTTTGGGTCGCGACATTGACTGATTGCTTTCAATGAGAGACCTCTTGCATAAACATACTATCAGATAGTTGGTCTCTCATTCATATTGAACAGTTTCAATGATCCTTAGATCTGATGAGTTCATTTATAACTGAGCAGTAATCTGACTGATTTGATTCTACCAAAGTAATCTCTACCTTGGGGATTACGATATAGTGATAGTTGGATAGTCAGAAAGCTATTCGAGTCATAATGAATTTCAAACAAGAAATCCATACTCATTAATTTGAGAGATTATCCAAGTTTCGGGTAAGACAGTCGATTAAGCTTAAATCTCATGCAGGTGATTTTGAAACAAAACAAGTTTGAAATATATTTTATTTAAAATATATTAAACTTATAAAAATGTTTTTCTCAAAATGTTTTACATGAGAAAATGTTTCTCATGGCTTAATCAGAAGTCTTGGAAACCCGGATGATGTGCAATGGGCTATGAGTTGGATAGTATAAATAATCTCGAAGACCCATTAGGGATAATGTAATTGGAAGGATCAATTGAATTAAAAAGTTCATGTGGCGGGATCCGTATTTGTTAATGTTCATACACTGGGATTTAATTGCAACATGGATATCTCACATCACTTGCAATTCCGATGTAATTCCTATTTAGGGTTAATGGCATAACATTGGGTAAGCCAGGGTAAGAATGTCCCCAGAGCAATCTATGGAGATGCTCACATAAGAAATACAAGCTCAAACAATTGATTAAATGTTAATCAATTATTTAAAATGATTAAATGTTAATCATTGATTAAATAGATTAAAAGTTAATCTATGGTTTAAATTAATTGTTAATTTAAATTAAGCGATTATATTAGTAATTATTTAATTAACCTAATTAAAGGAGAAATGGGTTTGACCCATATCCATAAACCCATAAAGGATGGACCTTTAAAATGGGCCTAAACCCATGGATTAAAACCCATGAATGGGGTGCCCACTTTAGTAATCCTAATTGGATTAGGATTATGTTACTTGAATAATTATTGAATAATAACTCTATTAATTATGGAATTAAATTTCAATAGTTGGAATGCAAGTAGGATTAAGAAGAGTTGTAATTGGATTACAACTTGGAATAACACCCACCTATAGCTCACGCCCCCTTGGAGGTTTCCTAATTGGATAAGAACTTCTCCTTTTGGTTGGTTGTTGAATAATCCCTTTAATTGAGGAATTCCTTTTGGAAAAGGACTCTTTAATTAGTAGAATTACTATAACTAATGTAGTTATAGTTAAACTAGGATTTATTTAAATTAATAATAAGAGTTATTGTTAATAAATAACTCCTAAACGGATAAGTTGTAGTTGGAGTTGAATTTGGATTTGATCAAATCTATAAATACCCCAACACCCAAAACGTGTAGAAGGGGATTCTCATTAATTCTCCAAAAAATTTTCTCTCCCTCTCATCCTCTCCAAACCGTGAGCCCCTAGGGACAGTCCCTAGGGATTTTCGTGAGCTACAAGGGTGCATCCAAGTTGGGTTTTTCAATTCAAGGGTTTTGAACCCTAGGGTTTTGGGTGATAGAAAGTCTACACCATTACTCCATCTTCTTCTTCACCATTACTCCATCTTCTTCTTCTTGCTTCTTCAATGCCAAGTAGAGATTCCAAAGCTTCGCGGGGATAGCGAAGAACAAGGATTGAGCTTCAAGTATTTCTTCGAGAAATCTCTACAAAAAGTTCTGACGGTTCAAGTGGTTTTAGCTTCACCGGTGAACATCATTCACTGAGGTAATATGACTAAAACTCCTAGATAATTTTAGTTGCTTTCTATGGTGTAAAGATCATCGAGATACAGTTTTTGCATGAATTTTTACCCTGATCCCCTTTTAAGTGGTATCAGAGCTCATGGTTAGAGAGTAATTTTCCTATTTGTTTTTGAGGATAATTAAATAGATAATATAATAATGTAATTCATGAGATGAATTATTTATATTATCGCTCGTAGTTTTTATTATTTTATTTGTTCATGAGATGAATAAATAAATATTTTTTTATTAATTATCGAATGAGATTTGATAATGATAATAATTTTAAAAACTAGTATAATTATATGAGATATAATTAATTTCGAAATAAATAGTTTATTTTGAAATTTCCTTTATTAATGATTTGATCATTTAAATAATATTTAATAATTGTTTAAAATAATTAATAATGATTTTTCTAATACATAGATTTTGTTGGAAAGTTTTAAAACCTATTTATAGTGATGAGATCACATTTAGGATTTAAAGTATTTATTTTATATTATTAGGAAAGTCCTAATAAATATTAAATATTACTTATATTAGTTTTAAGAAAATCTTGTTTGAAATTTTAATAAAATAGTTTTATTAAAATATTTTGTAGGAAAATTTAATAGTTTTATTTTCCGGATTTGATCTACATTAGATATAGATTTTGTTGAGCATAATGATAATTCTTATCATTATATTTTAATCCTTTTAAATTATAGGAAAAAATACTCCATCACCATGTTGTATCTAATTATATAAGATTATAGTTATGGATCAAAATTTTTGCTATATGATGAATCGTTTATCATGCATTCATATTAAAAGAAAATATGTAGTAAGTTTTGGCAATCTTTAAATGGCAGATTCATCTGGTTTCCTTGAAAAGGGCGAATGAAATACTGGTTTCCCTAATGCCATTATTTTATCATGCATTGGTGCAAATACTGTGAAGGAGGATGTTGTGATGGTGATCTGGATAAGATGATAGAGGAAGGAATTACGAAGGAGTTTACGAGCTGCCTTTGTTCTTATCTCATTCTCTTGCATCCATGCATTTGAATTTAATTGACCCATAACTATTAATCTCATATGATATTTATTACTGTTGATTTTATCATGAGATGATACTGTTTATTATTATTTTTTATCATAAGATGATATCTGTTGTTTAATTATTCTGTTGAAATAATTGCTCTTGATATATCATGTGTATATAAGATTGGGACAAGTCCCTATGTATTATGATCTTCTATCATACACTATGTGATCTTATAGTGGGGAGTGTGAGTAAGCTGATAGGCCAAAGTCGGGCCCAATCCCTCTCACCTATGTGAGAACATGGTGAAAACTGTATAAGCAAATAGTGAGAGCAATAACGCTAAAGCGTGAGCTTTCATTAGGTGTTTATTAGGTTCATGGTAGGTGGGCACATGAATAAGAGATATTATACAATAATGCCAAAGCATGAATATAACATCCCTTATAGATCAGACAGTAGATCGAATGCTCCAAGATTCATAAGATGAGATCTATGAAAATGGAGAAGATAATTTCTATCTGTCTATTCAAGGTGATGTGATATTGTGTCCAAAGGCAGGATCACATTAAGCCAGTGTTTAGGTATCCGATGCCAATTGATTCTTCCCAAATTGGCAATACCATTAGAAATGAACCCATAATCTAATAGGTATTAATGAATACAATAGATCCCTAATACTATCTTATTTGTCATTTGATTAGATCATGACAGGCCTACACCCATTGACTGAAATTCTTCATGATGAAAAGTTAGTTGGAACTAACTATGTAGACTGGAAATTTAGGATATACTTGGTACTCTCTGTTGAAAAGCTTACCCTGTGTCTTACAACTCCTAAACTGTGGTTCTTTTGGATTCAACACCAAATCTGTTAGCTAAAGCTGATTTATGGAATCGTTCTAATCCGACAACAAGAGATTAGGTGTTAGCATCATTATCCACTATATTGTATAACCATCATAATCATATCGATAATACTTCAGACATTTTACAACACCTTCATGAGATGTTTGGTGTAGAGAATAAGTTTGCCAACCAAATAGCGTTAAGGTCTCTTCTTGCCACCGAGATGAAAGAGGGAACTTCAGTCAAAGTACACATCATGAAGATGATGGGTTTTATTAAAGAACTGGAGATGTACGGTGGAGAGAGGGATCATATCACCAAAATCAATTCTCAGTCATTCAACTTGTTTGTAATGAATTACAGTATAAACAAGTTAGAGATGACTCTAAGTGGGTTACTAGACTCACTGTTGGCTGTGGAAGATGAGATCAGAAAGGATATTGATGGTGAAATTATGTTTGTTGAAAGACCTATACCTGTGATGGTGTCTGAAAAGAAAAGGAAGAGAAACATGGGTAAAGGAAAGTTTAAAGACAACTGGGGTAAGACAAAAGTTGCCAAAGGTTCTTCAGAAGATATTGGCAAGGAAAACAATGGCAAATGAAATTGTTTTTACTGTGGTAAAATAGGCCACTAGAAGAGGAACTGTAGGACTTACCTCGCAACTCTTAAGAAGGGTCGCGCTAGTACTCAAGGTATGAGATGCTTTGAAGTACTTTTTATTGTTGAGTCAAACTTTCTGGATAGTTTTCCTAATTCATAATGCATGGATTATGAATCCACTGTACATGTTTGCAATTGGTTGCAGGGATTCAAGGAAACCAAGAAATTGACAAGACAGGAGTAGAGGCTTAAAGTTGGCAAAGGTACAAAAGTTACAGTCAAGTCAATAAACTTGTTTACTCTTTATTTACTTAATGGAAAAACATTAATTTTAGAAGACTGCTTTTATGTGCTTTCTGCACATTGAAATTTGATTTCAGTATCTAGACTTTTATTTTATGGATTCTCTATCAATTTTAATTCAATTGTTGAAATTAAGAAAGATAGAATGGTCTTGATTACTGGTAATCTCATTAATGGTCTTTATTTAATTTCCTTTAGTAAATAATGAATGTCTGCAAGGTGACAATGCCTCATCATCTAGAATGTTTGGAATTAAGAGATATTACACTGAGTTTACTTATCTTTGGCATAAGAGACTTGGTAATATTAATCTTGATAGGATCAAGAGGTTAGTAATAGATTGTCCCTTTGACTTTCTCAAGGTAGAACCACTCCCTACTTGCGAGTTTTGTCTTGAAGGGAAGATGACCAAGAAGCCTTAATTACCCTAAAAAGGTAGGAAGAGCTGAAGAAAGGTTAAGACTCATACATAGTGATGTATGTGGTCCATTTAACATTGTTGCACGAGGTCAATACCAGTATTTTGTAACATTTACCGATGACTTCCAGATATGGATATGTCTATTTGATGCAACATAAATCTGACACATTTGAAAAGTTCAAAGAATTCAGATTAGAAGTTGAGAATCAAACAGACAAATCCATAAAGACACTTCGATCAGATCGAGGTGGTGAATACCTCACCAAGGAGTTTATGGATTACTTAAGGGATAATGAGATTATCTCGCAATGGACAAGTCCCGCTTCACCTCAACAAAATGATGTTTCTGAAAGAAGAAACCGGACCTTATTAGATATGGTTTGCTCTATAATGAGCCATGCCGATGTACCTTCCTATTTTTGGGGATATGCTTTATAAATTGTCATTTACATTCTGAACCGGGTTCCATCTAAGTCTATTCCGGTTACACCCCATGAATTGTGGATTGGGCGAAAACCTAGTTTACAACATCTAAGGGTATGAGGTTGTTCTGCACATGTTTGCAAACTTGAACCCATTAAGTTGGAATTTAGAACAGAAAAATGGAACTTTGTAGGATATCCAAAAGAAACTAAGGGTTTTTATTTCTACTCTAAGGCAGACCAAACAATAGTTGTTAGGCATCATACCACTTTCTTGGAGGAAGAAATTGATCTTCTTAAGAAGGTTGAATTTTATGTGATGAAAGACAACATAGCCAGTGTCCAAAATGAACCTAATTCTTTCACTATTGATTCTTCTAATTTTGTTCCACTGAGAAGGTTTGAAAGAGTTTCTAGACCACTAGATAGACCTCAGTATTACAATAATGAGGTTTATCTAGTTACCCCTGATAATGAGGATATGGATCCTGATACTTATCAGGAAGCTACATTAGATGTAGATTCATCTAAATAGAATAAAGTCATGAATGCTGAAATAGATTCCATGTATGACAACGACGTCTGAACTTTAGTAGATCCACCAGATGGTGTAAGGGCAATTGGATGCAAATGGATTTACAAAAGGAAGAAGGGTGTCGATGGCAACGTAGATACCTATAAAGCTAGACTTGTTGTAAAACGTTATACTCAAATTCAAGGAGTAGATTATGAGGACACCTTTTCACCTATAGCTATGCTCAAATCCATTAGGATATTGCTGGCTATAGATGCACACCATGACTATGAGATATGACAAATGGATGTCAAAACTATTTTCCTTAATGGAATATTAGATGAAGACATCTATATGAAGCAACCTGAGGGCTTCATTGCTCCTAACCAAGAGAACTTGGTATGCAACCTCAACAAGTCGATATATGGTTTAAAACAAGCTTCCAGAAGCTGGAACTACAGATTTAATCTTTTGATCAAAGAATTTGGATTCCAAAAGAATTTAGAGGAATCATGTATATACAAGAAAGACAGTGAGAGAGCGGTAGTATTCCTAATTCTTTATGTAGATGACATCCTACTAATTGGGAATGATGTAGGGATGTTGTCATTAGTCAAAATTTAGCTTTTTTAGCATTTCTCAATGAAAGACTTGGGAGAGGCATCCTATATTGTCGGAATAAAGATTCTGAGAGATAGAAAATGCCGAATGTTGGGATAAAGCCAAACTTCCTACATAGACAAGATTTTGTCTAGGTATAGTATGAGTGATTGTAAGACAACTCTTATTCTTTTTAGATATGGTGTCAAGCAAAAGAAGAGGTGCCCTTATGCTTCGGGAGTGGGGAGCCTCATGTATGCCATGCAATGTACTAGACCGGATATCTGTCATGCAGTGGGAGTTAGTCGGTTCCAAAGCAATCCAAGATTCGATCATTGGACTACTGTGAAGCATATCATGAAGTACCTGAAAAGGACTAGAGATTATGTGCTTACTTTTCCCTTAGAGGGTGTATCTTCTCATTAATGAGATTATTGAGAGATAAGGCATGATATTATTGTTACAAAGATCAGGTCTCAACTTAATGTTGCTGACCCGATGACTAAAGCTTTATCAGATAAAGTATTTGTAACCCACTTAGTATGAGATTGAAATCTATGACACAGTGACTTTTAGGGTAAGTGGGAGATTGTTAGACATAATGCCCAGAAAAGTCATTTTGATTGTAAGATTCTTATTAATTTGATTAATATAGACTTCTTCTTTATCTATTGTGTATTCATTATGGGTAATTGACCATGATTAAGAGATGATCTATACGATATGAGATATCGATAAAGGTTCTTAGGATATATTGTAGGAAAGTTATGTGATTGGATTATTACAGGCAGATATAACTTTCCAGTTCCTTATACCTTATATAGTCACAGCTATGGGTGAAGCTGGGCACTTCACTTATATGGCTGCCACTATGCTAAGATGTTCTCAATAGTTGAGATGTAGTTCTATCTCGAACTATTGTAGTGGAGACTACACATCAGCATATGGGTGCTTAAATATACACTGACTGATTGTATTCAATAAGAGACCTCTTGCATAAACATACTATCAGATAGTTGGTCTCATTGACATTGAATAGTTAGGTTAGGGTTTGACTAGGGTTCACCTAGGTTTTGACTAGGGTTTGAGTGGGGTTTACCTAGGGTTTGGCTAGGGTTTAGGGTTCACCTAGGGTTTTGACTAGGGTTTACCTAGGATTTGATTAGGGTTTGCCTAGGGTTTTACTTAGGGTTAGGCTTGGGTTTACCTAGGGTTAGGCTAGGGTTTACCTAGGGTTTGATCAAGGTTTGACCAGGGTTTGACCTAGGTTTGGCTAGGATTTGACCAGGGTTTACCTAAGGTTAGGGTAATTAACCATGATTAACATGTTTAACCCTGATTAAGGGGGTGTAAAAATTGAGTGTTTATAGCTGTCCCTCTTTGCCAAAGAGTGCCAAGTTGGTAGTTGAACGACAAAGATTGGAATCATCCTATTTTTATATCAAGATTGAATTTTTAAGGAATGATGATATGTATGCACGTTGTACAAGTGGTGGAGAATGTGCCTGCCTATACCTGCTGGGGATATGAGCGACTCTGGGAAGTGGAAGTGGTTAGGGCTACTCTCTGGGGAATGAAGAGTAGTTCGCGCTACTCATGCTGGGGATTAATGGATGCTACGAAAGACCGTATGTCCCAGGGGCGCTAGCCAAATTTGGTTGTTACGGCATTATCCAAAGGTGTTTAGTCAAAACAACTGAAGGACACCCGGAGTGTCGGAAGGAGGACATGTAGGAGGTAATGCCGCGGTATGACGAGATTTTCAAGGGGCACACAGGATGTCAAGAACACACGGGGTGTCGAAAGGGGGACATGCGAGGTGTTGGCATATTGACAAGGTGTGTTATGTCAATGGAACACCTGGGATGTCGGAGACACATGGAAGTGTCAAAGAGGGGAGATGGGAGGTGTCGGCATGTTAACAAGGTTGAAAGAAATCCAGATAAAAAATTTATACAGAAAACTGGATGCCAAGGATCTTTACACCATAGAAAGTAAATAATACTAACTACATGTTTAGAGAATTACCTCGGTGAATGATGTTTACCGGTGAAATACAAAAGAACTCGAACTGTCAGAACTCTTTGTAGATATTTCTCGAAGAAATACTCAAAACTCGATCCTTGTTCTTCGCTATCCCCGTGAAGCTTTTGAATCTGTACTTGGTCATGAAGAAACAAAGAGAAGAAGATTGTTGTTTGAGTAGACTTTCTGTCTCACAAATACTAAGGGTTCAAAACCCTAGCCTTCAATCAACTTGGAATATCCCTAAGGGGCTCACGAAAAGTGAGAGAGAGTATTCTCTCTCTATTGCTCACGGTTTGGAGGAGGGGAAGAAAAAACTCCTTGAATTGAATAAATAATCCCACACGTTTTGGGTATTGGGTATATATAGATTAGGATCTTATCCTAATTCTACTCCAATTAGAAGTTATCCCTTTTAGAAGAGTTACTAATTAATGATAACTCTTATCATTAGTTATAACAGACTTTCTAATTTAGGTTCCTTTTCCTAAAAGGACTCCTTAATTAAAGGGTGTTGCTGATAGAAAATGATAAGATGACACGTAGAAGTAATTTCCTAGTCAAATTAGAACCTGAACTAGTGAGAAGCCACGTGGATAAGATTATGATAATCCAAAAAAGGTTCTATTGCCTTAAAAGTATTTTGTTCTGAATACAAATTTCGAACCATTAGTGTATCAGATGTTCATTTGCACTATCTTTACGGTTTAATGTTGTTGAAGGCGTAACAAGCCTTCGGGTATTAATTACTGACGCCTTTCTCGACCTGAGTAATATTTTGCAGATATTTCAGATAAGCTTTTGATCCTGTTAAAAGCTCAAAGGAGTCGAAAGGTTCAGATCCTTAAAATATGCGACGTTAGAGAATAAGATCCAGACTCCGAGCATGCTGGTTAACTCACTACGCCTTCATGGTTTGAAGTAGTTGAGTATTCAATAGATGATGTAGTCAAAGGAGCTGATTTTGACTAACTGATAACCTTTCAGAAATCAGATGGAAAGCTCAAAGGCGGCCTACTCCGTCAAGACCAAAGTTGTCCTTGGTAAGATTTCAATAGAATCAGATTATTGAATGTATTCTAACGCCATTATGATATCTTATTCTTCAAAACAGGTCTTGAATCAATGGCGTTGTGGGCTTATGCAGATCGAAGGCTCAAAGGAGTCAAACTTCGTTGAGACGAGAGGCGGTTACTGGTTCAGCCTCATCTTTATAGGGATTCAGTGGAATCATATCACCATGTACCTTATTGCCTTGTCAGGAGGTAAAGGCACAGATTGTCTTCCTCATGGGAATGGGCGTGTGTGTTCCCCCCATCTCTTATTTCATTAAAGTATTGATTACTTTCTGGGCTGACAGTCAGGAGGAAATTTTGGGATGTATCGTGCCCACTTCCTTGTGGGCTATTAGAGGGAATCGAGGCCTCTATAGTCCCATTCTGTCGTACTAGATGATTGAGGTCTGACGGTGGATATCGCATCGACCCTGAGAATAGTGCCCTCGTCTAGCACTTATGATTTCTCTAGACAAGGTATCTCAAAGGCTTATGACCTACCTTTGGTGTACGATGATTTATATATATATATATATATATTATGTATCTAGGGGAAGGATTATGAGATGTGGTCTGGAGGGCTAGGAGGGAATTTGTTAAAATAGATAAACTCGTTTATGAAAGTAGTTTACTCATTTATGAAAATAGTTTACTCTTTTAATCTTTGAAGTATGCATCCAAAAGCTTATTTGGGTCATAACAGTTTTGAAGGACTAAGCCATAACTGAAAGTTGGTTATGGTGGTTTGATGAGCTGGCAGCTCCCTTCTAAAAGAACACGTGATGATTAATAAATAATTTCTCTTTAATGGATATAAGTTGTTATTAACAAAATAGAAATTAGTTATTGACAGAATGGCTCCACTTAACAGATTCTGTCTACTTTGTAATAGAAAGGCTCCATTTAACAGATTCTGTCAATATTCTAACAGATTGGCTCCTTTTAACGGAATAACAACTGTCATATGTCAGAATCAGTTATACGTCACATCAAATGATATTATTTATATTATTATTAAATAAAATAAATTTTCTCCTATAAATACAGGATGACCAGTTGGAATAAAAGATGGATTTTAAACCGGATTTTTGGAGGGATTGACATTGGTAAAACTTTCTAGAAAAGAAACCAAAAAAGGGATTTTCGTATGTTCTTGAGTGTGTTAAAGAAGGAAAGCTGCTAGTTCGTCAGTGTTCTTCATTGTCCCTTCCTCTCTCCCTTTGATCACCTTAATCTTTTCTTCCTCTTTTTCTCTTCTACTCATTCTTTCAAGAAACCTGGAGAAGTGTGACGTAGCAAAACTACTTCAGTCTTGCCAAATGACCCTGAAATGATCAAAGGAGGTTGCTAATGATAGATTTGCTGATCCTAATTAGCAAATCTATAGTTGTAGACTGATATCCAGCGATCTACACCAGCAATTCAAATCCTCAGTTTCAACAAAGGGTGTAACTAATTCCCTAGATTCTAGGAATCCCAACAAACTCCTAACAATAAGGAATCCTAATCAAATCAGGAAACCCTATAAGGGGAGGCGTGAGCTATAGGGGGCATGAGCTAGGGAGTCTTGCATTCCAAGTTTTGAAAAACTTCTAATCTTTTCTTATTGTTTCTTGCATTCCAAGTATTGGAATCTAATCCCATGAAATAAGGATTAATTATGTAATAATTATTTAACTAACAAAATCCTAATTCAATTAGGAAACTCCAAATGGGCGCCCACCTTAGGGATTTAATCCCTTGGGCTTGGGCCCACTAGTAAGGTCCAATTTTGTTGGGTTTTATGGATTGGGTCAAACTCATTTCCCCTTATTTTATGTTAATTAAATAATCATTAACATTATCCTTTACTTTAGATTAACTTTTAATCTAAACCATAGATTAACATTTAATCTATTTATTAATGATTAACATTTAATCAATTAAATTTATAGATTAACATTTAATCTATTTATTAATGATTAACATTTAATCAATTAAATTTATAGATTAACATTTAATCTATTAATTGAGCTTGTATTTCTTATGTGAGCATCTCTACAGATTGCTCTGGGACATATAACCATGGCTTACCCAATGTTATCCCATTGACCCTAAATAGGAATGACATCGGAATTACAAGTGACATGAGATATCCATGTTGCAATTGAATCCCAGTGTAAGGACATTAACCAATAAGGATCCCATCACATGACTTTTTAATTCAATTGATCCTTCTGTGAATAAGGATTTCGTTATCATCCATAAGGGTACTGTTTGGTGATGTGATCGGTTGATTTTATGTTTAGAGTTGTCACTTATTTATTCGGTAGGGATAAGTCCCATGATAATTGATAAAGTCTTGGTCTACTTAGAGTTCTAGCTAAGAGGTTCGGTTAAGTCCGGGGAAGGTGTTAGGCACCCCCGGCACTTCCGTTTTGTAACGGTTCCCTACTTATTAGGTTTAAGCCAATTTAAGTCAAGTTATGAATCAAATGCCGTAGATTTAGTTTATACTAATCAAAGAAGGGAAAATCTAGACTAGGATCGAACCTGAGTTAGGTTGCCTACGTACTCACATTGGGGTGAGATTAGACCGAGCGTAGTTCTGGCACATGAGCCCTTGTCGAGGCTAAGGGAGTGTTATGGGTGCATCAAGGGTGGCTTAGGATCTAGACGGGAGGCTAGGGGTGGTTGATTGGGTTGGTTAAGTGCTTGGTTATGATTGAGTCGGGTAGGCCAAGGTTGAAGCCCGGTAGGCTTAGACCCGGTAGGTCGAGGATAAGTCCGATAGACTAGGGGTTGACCCGGTAGGCCGAAGTTAGGCCCAGCAGGTCTTGGTTGAGCCCGGTAGGCTTTGGATTGGGCCCGGTACGCCAAGGGTAAGCCTGATAGGCTTAAGGTTGGGCCTGATAGGCCTTGGGTGAGCTCGGTAGGCTTGGGTTTAGTCCGGTAGACTATGATTGGGCCCGGTAGGCGTAGGGTTGAAGCTCCAAATTCAAATTATGGTCCTTGAAGTGATTTGATGATTTTTCCCTAAATTTCTCAAGTTAAGTGGGCTAACCATGATTAAGACATGAGTTTTAACCATGGTTAGTCCGGATAACCACGGTTGGACATATTTTGAACACTTTTTTGTCCTCTTTACAATTTTCATGATTTTTGAGAATTAACCATGATTTGAATGGGCTTAACCATGGTTAAACCAAATATTAACTATAGTTAAGCTCATCTAACCATGGTTAGGCATGAGCTTGCAATCAAAAACATAATTTTTCCAAGTTTTAGAATTTTAGGGATTTTCTGAAATTTTTCCAAGAAGGTTATTTTAATTAACCATGGTTAATGCTTAACCATGGTTAAGCTAACCAAGGGTTAAGGCAGGGGCAGACCTAGGAAAGCTTGGGATGGGCCCCAGGGGCCATATTAAGTCAGTTAGAGGCCCCCCATGGGCTATGGGCCCACTGTGAAGCCAACAAACAGTCAAAAATCCACACTGTCAATAATCTAATTACCGATAGTATGGCTGATTTTCTCCAAACTTTGCATGGTGATAATTCCAGTTAGGGGCATGGTTAGGGGGCGTACAACCCATGGATTTTGTCGCGACCCAAAACCTGTAACGCCCCGAAATACCCCCTAGGAGTTTAGGGATATTTTAGGTGTCACACTGCGTACCTATCAAACCATCCTGTAATGCACAAGATAAAATGTAGTACTAACAACGATATTCAGAGCGCGGAAGCTATCATATATACGGAAGCGTAAACAAATGTTCATTTCTTATGATGATCCAAAATAGTATTCCAAGTTAACATAAATACACGACATGTCTAAGTCTAAGGTGGACAGGCCCACCTATCAAAATATCAAAATACACAAGACCCTCTCATACTCTCCCCTCAACAGTAGTCGAGGTATGGCCACGCATCGAGGTCTCGGTCCGCTTGAGACTGTAATGGAATAGCCGGCTCTCTCTCCTCTATATACTCTTCCTCAACCCAAGGCTCCGGGTCGAGGGCTCCCTCAGTACCTGCCGACATGAAAGTACGGCTGAGCATGGAATACTCAGCGAGTACAAGCTACTAGCAGACCATAACAATAATAAAACACACAATATTCATATCATACAAGCAGTAATAGAAACATTACAAAAGGAACAGTATAAGGCATGATACAATACAAGCATCCTGACGTGCGTACATGAATGCGAAAACGCCGACAAAACTCATACTTGAAAACCCATGTCATGTCCCAGTATGCCTCGTAGAAATCATGTATGCGTGCATGCATGAATGCATGATCATCATCTTGTAAACCTCCATCTCGTAACTTGTGAGCCAGAGGCTAGCACCCGAATCTCCCTGGGCTGCCAACCTCCTTGATATGCAATGCACTTGTGAGCCAGAGGCTAGCACCCGAATGTCCCTGGGCTACCAACCTCCTTGTTATGAAATGCATGGTTTTCTTGTGAGCCAGAGGTTAGTACCCGAATGTCCCTGGGCTACCAACCTCCTTGACAATAGGTGATTTTTATTACTTGTTTAGTTTTCTTGTGAGCCAGAGGCTAGTACCCGAATGTCCCTGGGCTACCAACCTCCTTGACAATAGGTGTTTTAGGGGTTATCTTGTGAGCCAGAGGTTAGTACCCGAATCCTCCTTGGGCTACCAACTTCCTTGACATGCAATATTTTCTTGTTGTTTATTATATGCACATGCTCTTGAAATCACGGTTCATGCTATCATGCGTGCTCGTGTACGTGTCCATAGTGACAATCATGATAATGGGAATAACCAAGATATGACATTATAATTCAATTCATGATATGAACATAGGTAACATAAGTAGTTTGCATAACATTTGATCAATTTATTATTTATAAGAACGCATGCATAAAACCCATTTCTATATTCTTCATTGAAATCATTTATTCATAGTTTAGGTATTTTGTCAAACACTTTCATACATTATTCCTTAGTAGTTTATCTCCTTCTTTTAAATGCATATTTTCCATTCAATCACACAATGGTAAGTTTGTTATTTGTACTTTGCCCATCCTCCATTTTCCAATCCACAACCCACACATCATACATCACACATTCGGCATCCAATCGCCGTATCCAACCTCCATCCAAGCATTCCTACCATTTCTTTATCGTTGTTTATATTTATTATAGATGACACATTTTGTAAGGAATAAAACATACTAACAAGAATCATATTTCATAAGGAAAAACCTAGATTTATTGCTAGGGTAAGTTATTAGGGTGTACTAACCTTGCTCAAGGCTTGATCCTTGGTGGGAAACTTGATTGAAGCTCCAAAAGGGGTAGGGAACAACCCTTGCTTGAGGAAGACTCGAGTTGGGGAAGAAACCCCTTTCAAAACGTACGTGAGATGGCTGCCCTAGCTTGGAGAGTGGCTCCCACACGAGCTTGAGCCTTGAACTTGAAGCAAATCCAAGTTTGAGGACGACCAAGGATGGTCCACCCCTTTGATTTCTTCCTCAATGGAAACCCTAGGTCAAAACCCTCTTCTTCTCACTCTCTAGCTCTCAAAATGTCTAAGGCTTGTGAATGAGGGCTCAAAGGGTCGAGCAAACCCTTATGGGTAAGGGTTTAACACCCAAAAGATGAAAACGCCCTTACTGAAATTTCTGCAAAAACACGAAGACCGAGCGATCGGTGGCTTTGACCGATCGATCGGTTGCCTACCGAGCGATCGGTGTTTATGATCGATCGACCGGTCAAAAACTCACTCTCTGGAAAATTTCCCCATACAAAATTTTTGACCGTGCGATAGCTACCGATCGATCGGTTATGGACCGATCGATCGCTGACTGGACCGAGCGATCGGTGCTCTGTATGTCTGGACTGTTTTGACCATATCTTTTGACTCGCTCGTCGGATTTCGACGATTCAACTTGCGTTGGATCCATCATTCGAAAACGAACATTTCTGACATTTCAGAATTTCTGATTTCTCCCTTATTTATTAATTAGACTACAAAAACGGCCAATTAGCTACGAAGGTGCTATTCATTAAGGATGAAAAAGTCTGGGGTGCTACAAAACCCATCCTAGGAGTTAGAGTGAACTTTGGACAACTAATCATGGCTTACACGACTTGCTTGACAAACCAACCTGCAAAAACCCACAGAGCATATACAATAGAGGACATTATAGCGGAAACATGACCATAAAGCACAACGGAAGTCTACCAAACCTCTATGTATACACATACGTAAATCCAAGTTTATACAAAAAGTAATCAAAAGAAAGTGCGGACATGCCCGCCAGAATACATAAATCTGACTCTCATCTCACCCACAGCTAATCCACTCAGAATCTAATCACCACCTACTGATAACCCTCTACGGGAGGTTCCTCCAAAGGCTCCTCGACGTACTCCTCTTCCACCCATGGACCAGGAGCACAAACATCAAATGGAGCAGTAGCTCCCTCAGAACCTGCCGACATAAGAAGTACGGCTGAGCATGGAATACTCAGCGGGTACTAAATACTAACCAACAATTATAGCATAGAAATGGCAATACATGATCAGGAGCAATTTATATATGTCAAATGGAAACAATTCATATCATACAAGGAAGTAAAGCAGTTTATAATCATGCTTGTAATTCGTAGAAAGCCGATAAATCCTCTTGAAAACATCGTGCACTTGACTTGACTTGAAATATCTTTTCGTACTTGAAAGCTTGTCGTGTTTGTCTTGCTTGATTCTTGTATATTGTGTCATGTCATGCATGTCGTGCGTGCTTGCTTGTGATCATGTAACTTGTGAGATGCACTTGTGAGATGTCTTGAGAGGGAAGGGAGACCCTTCTTTATGCAATGCACTTGCGAGGGAAGGGAGACCCTTCTTCATGATATGTATGTACTTGCGAGGGAAGGGAGGCCCTTCTTCATGATATGCACTTGTGAGTGAGGGGAGACCCCTCGTGAAATGTTGGTTCTTGTCTTCTTGTGAAAAGCGAGGTAAAACATATCATAGGATATGTCCCACCTCTAACCATGTTTTTGAAAACCTCGATAAATCATGTCATGCATGCCGTGCTCGTGGGAACCGTGTACATACTTGCATTTAAATTTAAACATGACATTTGGGTAATTTCACAACACACATAACATCGAAGATTGAACAATATAACATTCATGTCATTTAAGGAAAACAAGAAAACACACTATCATAGGCCCTAGCAATATTCAGAATTTATTAGGCATGCATTCCCTAATTTACAACTCACTGTATTCACCTTGGCATTTCATCAAACATGGTGTGTTCATTATGGATTTACCCTACAACATGCTTTTCTAGGTGGGTTTACTCACATCATAAAGGTGTGTTTATTATGGATATAATGCCCTTCCCATTTTAATCATCACAACACAACCCTTGGCATCCAATCGCCCATTCCATCTCCATTCACCATTCCCATTCACCATTCACAACCCATCTCATAATACATGTGTAAATAAAGAAAATAAAGAGAAATGAAGGGGAAAGAAGAACTATAACTAGGAGGGTAGCAAGAAGTACCGACCTTGAAGAAATGGGGAAGAAACCCTCTTTCCAAATGACTGTGAGTTGCTGCCCTAGCTTGGATCGCGAGCTCCACAATGCCTGAACCGAAATCTTGAAGAAAACGGGCTTGAGGTTGATCTAGGGTTTCAAACCCTTTGATTTCTCTCCAAAATGGAAACCCTAGGTTGGAATTGCCTCCCCCCCTTCTCCTATTCTCTCAAACTCTCTAAGTGTTGAGAATGAGCCCTAAAGGCTCGGGTTAAACTCTTAAGGTAAGAGTGAACTGACAAAAGACCATAACACCCTTACTAATTTTTCGTAAAAACACGAGTGTCGAACTCGTTGTGCTGTGAACAGTGCCAACTCGTGGTGCTGTGAACAGTGTCAACTCATGGTGCTGTGAACAGTGCCAACTCGTTGTGCTGTGAACAGTGCCAACTCGTGGTGCTGTGAAGGGTGCCGAACCCGTTGTCGTTGTGTTGTGCATAGTGCTGAGCACGTTGTGCCGTGAACAGTGCCGAACCCGTTGTCGTTGTGTTGTGCATAGTGCTGAGCACGTTGTGCCGTGAACAGTGCCGAACCCGTGGTGCTGTGAACAGTGCTACTCGTCGTGCCATGAATAGTGCTGAACACGTTGTCCGTTGTCTCATGCACCACGTGCCCGTTGTTGTAGTACAACGCACCCGTTGTTGTTGCACAACGTACCCGTTGTTGTTGCACCACGGATGCACGACGCATACGTTATCAGAGCTCGAGCTACGTTCTCAGAGTACGACGTCAGAGCACGTCCTTAGTGCATAACCGAGCTACGTCCTCAGCGCATAGCCGAGCTACGTCCTTAGTGCATAACCGAGCTACGATTGCCTACAGGTCCAGACTGTTTTGGCCATATCTTTTGACTCGTTCGTCCGATTTTGACGATTCAACTTGCGTTGGGCTCGTACTTCGAAAAGGAACATTTCTGACTTTTCAAAATTCCCAATTTCTGCCTTATTTATTAATTATACCTCTTTAAAGGCAAAATGACAACGAAAGTGCCATGTATTAAGCATGAAAACGTCTGGGGCTCTACATCTTCCCCCCCTTACAAAAATTTCGTCCTCGAAATTCAGACGATACTTGCATTACAAATCAAAACAGAATTACAAGACATACACAAAACCAATACAAAACTCATTCAATTAATTCTGGGTACTTTGCTTTGACTTCGGCTTCACGCTCCCATGTAGCTTCTTCCCGAGCATGGTGTTGCCATTGCACAAGAACCAAAGGGATTGTCTTGTTGCGAAGCACCTGATCCCTTCTATCCAAAATCTGAACTGGCTTTTCAATCAAGGTGATGTCCTCTCGAATTTCCAACGGTTCTAAATCTATGACATGCGAAGGGTCCGTAATGTACTTCCGAAGCGTAGACACATGGAAGACGTTGTGAACTGCGGCCATGTGAGATGGGAGAGCTACACAATAAGCAACTTCACCAACCCGTGTGATAATCTCAAAAGGCCCAACATACCGAGGACTGAGCTTGCCTCGCTTGCCAAATCTCACGATCCCTGTGCTAGGAGATACTTTCACAAAAACTTGATCCCCTACTTGAAATTCCAAGTCCCTACGGCGTGTGTCCGCATAGCTTTTCTGGCGATCGTGAGCGGCTTTCAATCGATCCCGAATGATCTTAACTGTGTTTGCAGTTTGCTCAATCAACTCCGGACCAAGTACTTTCCTTTTTCCTACCTCATCCCAATAGAGAGGAGACCTACAACTTCACCCATACAAGGCCTCAAATGGTGCCATTTGGATACTTGCCTGATAGCTGTTATTATAGGCAAATTCAACCAAAGGCAAGTGCTCTTCCCAACTGCCTCTGAAATCCAACATACAAGCCCGAAGCATGTCTTCAATGACTTGGTTCACTCTTTCGGTTTGTCCATCCGTCTGTTGATGAAAGGCGGTGCTGAAATCAAGTCGGGAACCCATAGCCTCCTGGAAGCTTTTCTAGAATCGTGATGTGAATCTTGGATCCCGATCTGACCCAATACTGACGGGCACTCCATGCAACCTCACCACTTCCTTGATGTACAAAGCGGCTAACTGGCTAGAGTTGAAGGTAGTTCGGTAAGGTAAGAAGTGAGCGGACTTCGTCAAACGATCCACTACTACCCATATCGCATCTGAGCCCCTTGCCGTCTTTGGCAAGCCAACTATGAAATCCATGGATATGTTCTCCCATTTCCACTCGGGAATCGGAAGGGACTGTAATAGGCCTGCGGGCCGCATGTGTTCTACTTTTACTTGTTGGCACACTAAGCACCGTGCCACATATTCTACAGCATCCCTCTTCATATTCCTCCACCAAAAGTGACTTTTGAGGTTCCGGTACATCTTTGTACCCCCTGGATGCACTGTGTACTTCGAACGGTGTGCTTCATCCAAAATCTCCCTCCGAAGATTTGCATTGGCTGGAACACACAGCCTTCCCTTGAATGTGATAGCACATCGGCTAGTGAGAGAGAAGTCCTCACTACCCTTAGCAACTTCCTTGTCCCGATAAGCCAACAATTCAGCATCCGTGGCTTTGTATTCTTGGATTAAATCTATGATGTATGGCCGAACCGTGACATTTGCCAAGATAGGACCACGGACATAGTCATTCACACTAATGTCCAGATTTGCTAAGTCTTCAAGTAGCTTCCATTCCTGCACTAACATGCATGCTAATAACCCCGGAGGTCTTCTACTCAATGCATCAGCCACTATATTTGCTTTACCCGGGTGGTATTGAATGGTACAATCATAGTCTTTCAAAAATTCCATCCAACGCCGTTGCCTTAGATTCAACTCCTTTTGGGAAAAGAGATACTGAGACTCTTGTGATCAGTGAACACATAGAACTCCACCCCATAAAGGTAATGACGCCAAATCTTAAGTGCAAACACGACCGCCGCAAGCTCTAAGTTGTGTGTGGGATAATTCTTCTCATGCTCCTTCAATTGCCTTGATGCATAGGCAATGACTTTCTTGTGCTGCATGAGTACACACCCTAGTCCAACGTGTGAGGCATCACTATACACTTCATACCCATAACGTCCAGATGGCACAGTAAGGACAGGGGCTGTAGTAAGCCTCTTCTTCAGTTCCGTGAAACTGATCTCGCACTTATCACTCCATACAAACTTGGCGTTCTTCTTTGTCAGGTAAGTGAGCGGTGCTGCAAGGCTAGAGAAACCCTCTACGAATCTCTTGTAGTAGCCTGCCAATCCAAGAAAACTGCGTATCTCTGTAACACTCTTGGGCCTCGCCCAACTCATAACTGCTTCGATCTTCTTCGGATCTACCGAGATACCTTCTGCAGGCACAACGTGGCCTAGGAATGCCACTTCTTCCAACCAAAACTCACACTTGCTAAGTTTGGCGTATAGCTTGTGCTCTCTTAGCATTTCCAAAGCAAGGCATAGGTCGCTTGTGTGATCTTCCCGTGTCTGGGAATAGACCAAAATTTCATCAACAAATACAATCACGCACCTATCAAGATACGGCCGGAACACCCGGTTCATCAAGTCCATAAAGGCTGCCGGCGCGTTCGTGAGTCCAAAAGGCATCACCAAGAACTCGTAGTGTCTATACCGAGTCCTGAAAGCAGTTTTGGGAACATCTTCCACCTTAATCTTCAACTGGTGATAACCCGATCGAAGATCTATCTTCGAGAAAAATCTCACTCCCTTCAACTGATTGAACAAGCCATCAGAGTATTCATCACATTATACTTATACTTTAGTGTTCTAGCGTACCTAGGACCGTACTTGGTTAAAGCAACCACTTTAGACTAAGACTAAAGTTTAGTCTCACACTTGGATCGAGACTCTCTTCCGACTTACTTTCTTCCTAACTTGTTCCTGACACATGCTCTTGTCAAGCCGTGGTATAAGATTCTAAGTGACCCTAGAGACCTAAAGCCTAAGTTCTGATACCACTTCTGTCGCGACCCAAAACCCACCCTAGGAGTTAGAGTGAACTTTGGACGACTAATCATGGCTTACATGACTTGCTTGACAAACCAACCTGCAAAAACCCACAGAGCATATACAATAGAGGACATTATAGCGGAAACATGACCATAAAGCACAACGGAAGTCTACCAAACCTCTATGTTTATACATACGTAAATCCAAGTTTATACAAAAAGTAATCAAAAGAAAGTGCGGACATGCCCGCCAGAATACATAAATCTGACTCTCATCTCACCCACAGTTAATCCACTCAGAATCTAATCACCACCTACTGATAACCCTCTACGGGAGGTTCCTCCAAAGGCTCCTCGACGTACTCCTCTTCCACCCATGGACCAGGAGCACAAACATCAAATGGAGCAGCAGCTCCCTCAGAACCTGCCGACATAAGAAGTACGGCTGAGCATGGAATACTCAGCGGGTACTAAATACTAACCAACAATTATAGCATAGAAATGGCAATACATGATCAGGAGCAATTTATATATGTCAAACGGAAACAATTCATATCATACAAGGAAGTAAAGCAGTTTATAATCATGCTTGTAATTCGTAGAAAGCCGATAAATCCCCTTGAAAACATCGTGCACTTGACTTGACTTGAAATATCTTTTCGTACTTGAAAGCTTGTCGTGTTTGTCTTGCTTGATTCTTGTATATTGTGTCATGTCATGCATGTCGTGCGTGCTTGCTTGTGATCATGTAACTTGTGAGATGCACTTGTGAGATGTCTTGAGAGGGAAGGGAGACCCTTCTTTATGCAATGCACTTGCGAGGGAAGGGAGACCCTTCTTCATGATATGTATGTACTTGCGAGGGAAGGGAGGCCCTTCTTCATGATATGCACTTGTGAGTGAGGGGAGACCCCTCGTGAAATGTTGGTTCTTGTCTTCTTGTGAAAAGCGAGGTAAAACATATCATAGGATATGTCCCACCTCTAACTATGTTCTTGAAAACCTCGATAAATCATGTCATGCATGCCGTGCTCGTGGGAACCGTGTTCATACTTGCATTTAAATCTAAACATGACATTTGGGTAATTTCACAACACACATAACATCGAAGATTGAACAATATAACATTCATGTCATTTAAGGAAAACAAGAAAACACACTATCATAGGCCCTAGCAATATTCAGAATTTATTAGGTATGCATTCCCTAATTTACAACTCACTGTATTCACCTTGGCATTTCATCAAACATGGTTTGTTCATTATGGATTTACCCTACAACATGCTTTTCTAGGTGGGTTTACTCACATCATAAAGGTGTGTTTATTATGGATATAATGCCCTTCCCATTTTAATCATCACAACACAACCCTTGGCATCCAATCGCCCATTCCATCTCCATTCACCATTCCCATTCACCATTCACAACCCATCTCATAATACATGTGTAAATAAAGAAAATAAAGAGAAATGAAGGGGAAAGAAGAACTATAACTAGGAGGGTAGCAAGAAGTACCGACCTTGAAGAAATGGGGAAGAAACCCTCTTTCCAAATGACTCTGAGTTCCTGCCGTAGCTTGGATCGCGAGCTCCACAATGCCTGAACCGAAATCTTGAAGAAAACGGGCTTGAGGTTGATCTAGGGTTTCAAACCCTTTGATTTCTCTCCAAAATGGAAACCCTAGGTTGGAATCGCCTCCCCCCCTTCTCCTATTCTCTCAAACTCTCTAAGTGTTGAGAATGAGCCCTAAAGGCTCGGGTTAAACTCTTAAGGTAAGAGTGAACTGACAAAAGACCATAACACCCTTACTAATTTTTCGTAAAAACACGAGTGTCGAACTCGTTGTGCTGTGAACAGTGCCAACTCGTGGTGCTGTGAACAGTGCCAACTCGTTGTGCTGTGAACAGTGCCAACTCGTTGTGCTGTGAACAGTGCCAACTCGTGGTGCTGTGAAGGGTGCCGAACCCGTTGTCGTTGTGTTGTGCATAGTGCTGAGCACGTTGTGCCGTGAACAGTGCCGAACCCGTGGTGCTGTGAAGGGTGCCGAACCCGTTGTCGTTGTGTTATGCATAGTGCTGAGCACGTTGTGCCGTGAACAGTGCCGAACCCGTGGTGCTGTGAACAGTGCTACTCGTCGTGCCGTGAATAGTGCTGAACACGTTGTCCGTTGTCTCGTGCACCACGTGCCCGTTGTTGTAGTACAACGCACCCGTTGTTGTTGCACAACGTACCCGTTGTTGTTGCACAACGGATGCATGACGCATACGTTATCAGAGCTCGAGCTACGTTCTCAGAGTACGACGTCAGAGCACGTCCTTAGTGCATAACCGAGCTACGTCCTCAGCGCATAGCCGAGCTACGTCCTTAGTGCATAACCGAGCTCCGATTGCCTACAGGTCCAGACTGTTTTGGCCATATCTTTTGACTCGTTCGTCCGATTTTGACGATTCAACTTGCGTTGGGCTCGTACTTCGAAAAGGAACATTTCTGAATTTTCAAAATTCCCAATTTCTGCCTTATTTATTAATTATACCTCTTTAAAGGAAAAATGGCAACGAAAGTGCCATGTATTAAGCATGAAAAAGTCTGGGGCTCTACATCCTCCCCCCCTTACAAAAATTTAGTCCTCGAAATTCAGACGATACTTGCATTACAAATCAAAACAGAATTACAAGACATACACAAAACCAATACAAAACTCATTCAATTAATTCTGGGTACTTTGCTCTGACTTCGGCTTCACGCTCCTATGTAGCTTCTTCCCGAGCATGGTGCTGCCATTGCACAAGAACCAAAGGGATTGTCTTGTTGCGAAGCACCTGATCCCTTCTATCCAAAATCTGAACTGGCTTTTCAATCAAGGTGAGGTCCTCTCGAATTTCCAACGGTTCCAAATCTATGACATGCGAAGGGTCCGCAATGTACTTCCGAAGCATAGACACATGGAAGACGTTGTGAACTGCGGCCATGTGAGATGGGAGAGCTACACAATAAGCAACTTCACCAACCCGTGTGATAATCTCAAAAGGCCCAACATACCGAGGACTGAGCTTGCCTCGCTTGCCAAATCTCACGATCCCTTTGCTAGGAGATACTTTCACAAAAACTTGATACCCTACTTGAAATTCCAAGTCCCTACAGCGTGTGTCCGCATAGCTTTTCTGGCGATCATGAGCGGCTTTCAATCGATCCCGAATGATCTTAACTGTGTTTGCAGTTTGCTCAATCAACTCCGGACCAAGTACTTTCCTTTCTCCTACCTCATCCCAATAGAGAGGAGACCTACAACTTCGCCCATACAAGGCCTCAAATGGTGCCATTTGGATACTTGCCTGATAGCTGTTATTATAGGCAAATTCAACCAAAGGCAAGTGCTCTTCCCAACTGCCTCTGAAATCCAACATACAAGCCCGAAGCATGTCTTCAATGACTTGGTTCACTCTTTCGGTTTGTCCATCCGTCTGTGGATGAAAGGCGGTGCTGAAATCAAGTCAGGAACCCATAGCCTCCTGGAAGCTTTTCCAGAATCGTGATGTGAATCTTGGATCCCGATCTGACACAATACTGACGGGCACTCCGTGCAACCTCACCACTTCCTTGATGTACAAAGCGGCTAACTGGCTAGAGTTGAAGGTAGTTCGGTAAGGTAAGAAGTGAGCGGACTTCGTCAAACGATCCACTACTACCCATATCGCATCTGAGCCCCTTGCCGTCTTTGGCAAGCCAACTATGAAATCCATGGATATGTTCTCCCATTTCCACTCGGGAATCGGAAGGGACTGTAATAGGCCTGCGGGCCGCATGTGTTCTACTTTTACTTGTTGGCACACTAAGCACCGTGCCACATATTCTGCAACATCCCTCTTCATATTCCTCCACCAAAAGTGACTCTTAAGGTTCCGGTACATCTTTGTACCCCTTGGATGCACTGTGTACTTCGAACGGTGTGCTTCATCCAAAATCTCCCTCCGAAGATTTGCATTGGCTGGAACACACAGCCTTCCCTTGAATGTGATAGCACCTCAGCTAGTGAGAGAGAAGTCCTCACTACCCTTAGCAACTTCCTTGTCCCGATAAGCCAACAATTCAGCATCCGTGGCTTGGTATTCTTGGATTAAATCTATGATGTATGGCCGAACCGTGACATTTGCCAAGATAGGACCACTGACAGAGTCATTCACACTAATGTCCAGATTTGCTAAGTCTTCAAGTAGCTTCCATTCCTGCACTAACATACATGCTAATAACCCCGGAGGTCTTCTACTCAATGCATCAGCCACTACATTTGCTTTACCCGGGTGGTATTGAATGGTACAATCATAGTCTTTCAAAAATTCCATCCAACGCCGTTGCCTTAGATTCAGCTCCTTTTGGGAAAAGAGATACTTGAGACTCTTGTGATCAGTGAACACATAGAACTCCACCCCATAAAGGTAATGACGCCAAATCTTAAGTGCAAACACGACCGCCGCAAACTCTAAGTCGTGCGCGGGATAATTCTTCTCATGCTCCTTCAATTGCCTTGATGCATAGGCAATGAATTTCTTGTGCTGCATGAGTACACACCCTAGTCCAACGTGTGAGGCATCACTATACACTTCATACCCATAAGGTCCAGATGGCACAGTAAGGACAGGGGCTGTAGTAAGCCTCTTCTTCAGTTCCGTGAAACTGATCTCGCACTTATCACTCCACACAAACTTGGCGTTCTTTCTTGTCAGGTAAGTGAGCGGTGCTGCAAGGCTAGAGAAACCCTCTACGAATCTCCTGTAGTAGCCTGCCAATCCAAGAAAACTACGTATCTCAGTAACACTCTTGGGCCTCGCCCAACTCATAACTGCTTCGATCTTCTTCGGATCTACCGAGATACCTTCTGCAGACACAACGTGGCCTAGGAATGCCACTTCTTCCAACCAAACTCACACTTGCTAAGTTTGGCGTATAGCTTGTGCTCTCTTAGCATTTCCAAAGCAAGGCATAGGTCACTTGTGTGATCTTCCCGTGTCTGGGAATAGACCAAAATTTCATCAACAAATACAATCACGCACCTATCAAGATACGGCCGGAAAACCCGGTTCATCAAGTCCATAAAGGTTGCCGGCGCGTTCGTGAGTCCAAAAGGCATCACCAAGAACTCGTAGTGTCCATACCGAGTCCTGAAAGCAGTTTTGGGAACATCTTCCACCTTAATCTTCAACTGGTGATAACCGAATTGAAGATCTATCTTCGAGAAAAATCTCGCTCCCTTCAACTGATCGAACAAGTCGTCAATCCTAGGCAATTGATACCTATTCTTTATAGTGACTTTGTTCAATTACCGGTAATCGACACACATCCGCATCGAGCCATCTTTCTTCTTAACAAACAACACTGGGGCACCCCACGGTGAGACACTTGGTCGAATGAAGCCAAGGCTTTCTAATTCTTCCAACTGAGTCTTTAACTCTTTGAGTTCAATAGGGGCCATTCTATACGGAGCCCTGAAAACAGGAGCTGTGCCTGGTGCAAGCTCGATCATAAACTCAATCTCCCTGTCTGGAGGCAATCCTGGCAACTCCTCTGGAAATACATCCAGGAACTCACTCACAACCGGAATAGTCGATGAGTCCTTTGCCTCGGGGTTAGCGAAGCCCAACGCCGCAAAACGAGCAATAGATCTTCTTTTCAACCCGCGAAAGTGGAATGGTTTTCCTTCTACTGGCTTGAAGAGTACCATTTTCTCAAAGCAAGCTACATGCCCATGATGTGCTGCTAACCAATCCATTCCCAATATAACATCAAAGTCTTGGAATCCAAGGACGATGAGATCAACCGCCAACTCGTGGCTTCCAACTTGGACCACACTATTTCTATACACTTTATCTGCCAATACCGTTTTGCCAAGAGGAGTCGAAATGGCTAACTCCGGTTCTAGCTGACTTGGCTCCCCAGAAAAGCCTTCTGAAAAACTCGGCGAGACAAACGAATGAGTAGACCCGGTATCAATCAACACTCGAGCCAAATACTCATTGACTAGTAGGGATCCTGAAATTTTAGCTAGTTACGTCAATTCAAGCCTCAACAGTGTATACACATAGGTATATATATATATATATAGCATACCAACTACGTACACAAGGAATAAAACATAACATAACAATCACGAATAAGGAAAATAACTCCTAACGCGTACCTTGCACCACATCGTCAGATGCAAGTGCATCACCCTCTGTCAAGGCAAAAACTCGCCCCTGGTTCGCCTGGCGAGACTGAGGTGTAGACCGGGTAGTCTGAGATGACGCCTGATATGATCCTGTTGGGCGTGCTGGTGGACTAATCCCCTGAGACTGGACTGGTAAATGCCGACTGGGGCAATCCCTGATCATATGGCCCTGGCGACCACAATGAAAACATCCACCCGATGCTCTTCGGCAATCTCCTGCCGGGTGCCTTCGGCCGCATGAAGTGCAGACCTCGTGTGTATAAGTCGGAGGGGCCGGAAGAGGAGCATACCTCATCGTCTGAGGTGCAACAGGCCGTGGGGCTGGAAGGGCCTGAGGTCGCGGTGCCTGAGGCACATACTGCCGTGGAGCTGGAGGCGCATAGGATGGCCTCATCGGTGGTGCTGGCCACGCATACTGATAAGGACCCGTCCGGGCCCACCTCTCTAGAGGTGCTGGACCACTGGATTGGCCTCTCGCCAACTCCCTCTTCTTGGACACTGTCTCTGAATTAGCCTCAACCAATAAGGCCTTGCCTACCACCTCAGGGTAGGCAGCATGCCTGAAAATGGAAACCTTCTCCATAATCACATCATTGAGCCCTTGCTCAAATCTTCTCGCCTTCATTGCCTCAGTAGCAACCATATGAGGCACAAATCTCGACAACTCCGAGAACTTGGCCTCGTATTGTGCCACCGACATCAAACCTTGTTCAAGGTTGATGAACTCCCTCTCTTTCTTTTCCCGTGCTCCAATCGGAAAATACTTCTTATAAAAAGTGTCCTTGAACTCATCCCAAGTCCAAGGTTGACCCTGCATGGTCAATTCTCGCATCCTCAATGCGGACAACCACCAATGGTGGGCTTCACCTTCTAGCATGAAAACTGCCCATGCTACTCTATCCTCCTCTGTAGGTGAGAGGACCGCAAAGATCTTCTCCATCTGGAGGATCCATGCCTCCGCAGCAAGAGGGTCCACACTCCCATGGAATGATGGAGGCCTCAATCTCCTGAATGCCTCAACTCCAGCTGTACGATGTACTGGAGCTGCGGGCGGTGGAGTAGGTGCCGCCGACGATGGTATAGCTTGTCGAGCCGCCAGTATGGCGAGTGTCTCAGCAATAGAGCCTAAGACCTGAGAGAGGTCCGGCTGCTCATCTTCATCCCGTGAAGAAGAGGAAGCTCTGGTATGTGGTCCATGACCCCGTGTTCCCCGCCTCATGACTAAAGTCCTGAGAACAATAGCACCACATGAGTCTCGCTTGAAACCACAACTTATTTCAATGCCATTTCACAATAATTCAATTGGTATTAGTTGTATAGTACTAATATACATCACATCAAGCCATCAGAGTATTCATCACATTATACTTATACTTTAGTGTTCTAGCGTACCTAGGACCGTACTTGGTTAAAGCAACCACTTTAGACTAAGACTAAAGTTTAGTCTCACACTTGGATCAAGACTCTCTTCCGACTTACTTTCTTCCTAACTTGTTCCTGACACTTGCTCTTGTCAAGCCGTGGTATAAGATTCTAAGTGACCCTAGAGACCTAAAGCCTAAGCTCTGATACCACTTCTGTCGCGACCCAAAACCCACCCTACGAGTTAGAGTGAACTTTGGACGACTAATCATGGCTTACATGACTTGCTTGACAAACCAACCTGCAAAAACCCACAGAGCATATACAATAGAGGACATTATAGCGGAAACATGACCATAAAGCACAGCGGAAGTCTACCAAGCCTCTATGTATATACATACGTAAATCCAAGTTTATACAAAAAGTAATCAAAAGAAAGTGCGGACATGCCCGCCAGAATACATAAATCTGACTCTCATCTCACCGACAGCTAATCCACTCAGAATCTAATCACCACCTACTGATAACCCTCTACGGGAGGTTCCTCCAAAGGCTCCTCGACGTACTCCTCTTCCACCCATGGACCAGGAGCACAAACATCAAATGGAGCAGCAGCTCCCTCAGAACCTACCGACATAAGAAGTACGGCTGAGCATGGAATACTCAGCGGGTACTAAATACTAACCAACAATTATAGCATAGAAATGGCAATACATGATCAGGAGCAATTTATATATGTCAAACGGAAACAATTCATATCATACAAGGAAGTAAAGTAGTTTATAATCATGCTTGTAATTCGTAGAAAGCCGATAAATCCTCTTGAAAACATTGTGCACTTGACTTGACTTGAAATATCTTTTCGTACTTGAAAGCTTGTCGTGTTTGTCTTGCTTGATTCTTGTATATTGTGTCATGTCATGCATGTCGTGCGTGCTTGCTTGTGATCATGTAACTTGTGAGATGCACTTGTGAGATGTCTTGAGAGGGAAGGGAGACCCTTCTTTATGCAATGCACTTGCGAGGGAAGGGAGACCCTTCTTCATGATATGTATGTACTTGCGAGGGAAGGGAGGCCCTTCTTCATGATATGCACTTGTGAGTGAGGGGAGACCCCTCGTGAAATGTTGGTTCTTGTCTTCTTGTGAAAAGCGAGGTAAAACATATCATAGGATATGTCCCACCTCTAACTATGTTCTTGAAAACCTCGATAAATCATGTCATGCATGCCGTGCTCGTGGGAACCGTGTTCATACTTGCATTTAAATTTCATCAAACATGGTGTGTTCATTATGGATTTACCCTACAACATGCTTTTCTAGGTGGGTTTACTCACATCATAAAGGTGTGTTTATTATGGATATAATGCCCTTCCCATTTTAATCATCACAACACAACCCTTGGCATCCAATCGCCCATTCCATCTCCATTCACCATTCCCATTCACCATTCACAACCCATCTCATAATACATGTGTAAATAAAGAAAATAAAGAGAAATGAAGGGGAAAGAAGAACTATAACTAGGAGGGTAGCAAGAAGTACCGACCTTGAAGAAATGGGGAAGAAACCCTCTTTCCAAATGACTGTGAGTTGCTGCCCTAGCTTGGATCGCGAGCTCCACAATGCCTGAACCGAAATCTTGAAGAAAACGGGCTTGAGGATGATCTAGGGTTTCAAACCCTTTGATTTCTCTCCAAAATGGAAACCCTAGGTTGGAATCGCCTCCCCCCCTTCTCCTATTCTCTCAAACTCTCTAAGTGTTGAGAATGAGCCCTAAAGGCTCGGGTTAAACTCTTAAGGTAAGAGTGAACTGACAAAAGACCATAACACCCTTACTAATTTTCCGTAAAAACACGAGTGTCGAACTCGTTGTGCTGTGAACAGTGCCAACTCGTGGTGCTGTGAACAGTGCCAACTCGTTGTGCTGTGAACAGTGCCAACTCGTGGTGCTGTGAAGGGTGCCGAACCCGTTGTCGTTGTGTTGTGCATAGTGCTTAGCACGTTGTGCCGTGAATAGTGCCGAACCCGTGGTGCTGTGAAGGGTGCCGAACCCGTTGTCGTTGTGTTGTGCATAGTGCTGAGCACGTTGTGCCGTGAACAGTGCCGAACCCGTGGTGCTGTGAACAGTGCTACTCGTCGTGCCATGAATAGTGCTGAACACGTTGTCCGTTGTCTCATGCACCACGTGCCCGTTGTTGTAGTACAACGCACTCGTTGTTGTTGCACAACGTACCCGTTGTTGTTGCACAATGGATGCACGACGTATACGTTATCAGAGCTCGAGCTACGATCTCAGAGTACGACGTCAGAGCACGTCCTTAGTGCATAACCGAGCTACGTCCTCAGCGCATAGCCGAGCTACGTCCTCAGCGCATAGCCGAGCTACGTCCTTAGTGCATAACCGAGCTGCGATTGCCTACAGGTCCAGACTGTTTTGGCCATATCTTTTGACTCGTTCGTCCGATTTTGACGATTCAACTTGCGTTGGGCTCGTACTTCGAAAAGGAACATTTCTGACATTTCGAAATTCCCAATTTCTGCTTTATTTATTAATTATACCTCTTTAAAGGCAAAATGACAACGAAAGTGCCATGTATTAAGCATGAAAAAGTCTGGGGCTCTACAGATTTGAAGCCCATGATGAGGGGAAAATTTTGGGCTTGACATGGGCACCGGGGGATGCTTGATATGGGCCCCATAGTGTGCCAAAGTGTCACTGTTCAACAATCACATAAAATAATGAATGTCGGTAGTCTGGTTGCCGACATTCTGGAACCGTTTGGTTTTTGGTATTTTAACCCTAGTTAGGCTTAACCACAGGTCTTGGTGCCTTCAGGTAAGTTGTAGGGGAGACCCAAGGGATCCTAACCCTGGCTTTGGATTGGGCCAAAAGGTGTTTAGGTGGGGCCCACGAGCCCTAAAACAGAGGGGTTCAGGGGTGTCGGTACTGAGTTTATTGACACCCTGTATTTTTCTAGAATTCAAATCCTCTAGGGCTGTAACCTGAGGGACACCAGGGGTTCCCCCATGATGTGGAGGACCCCCAGAAGCCTATGAGGCCTTTGGAAAGCTGTTATACCCATACGGGAGGTTCCCCACACCTATGAAGGTGGGAGAGACCTCCCTATGGTGGGTTTTATCTTCAAACAACAAGAAAAGTCCCCTGGAATGGACCAGGGGCTCACAAATGGTGTGAAAGCAGAAAAAAAGGGGTAGGGGGAAGACCTACCCTGCTGGAGCTTTGGTGCACGCGGTGGAGCTTGTTGGTGGCTTGTGGAGGTGCTGCAATCGGTGGTGGTGCTGCTACCGGAGCTGGAGGTTTGTGGAGTTGCTAGGGCTCTCTGGGATGCCTGGGAAGGGATTGAGGGCTGGATTTTTGAACAGGGCTTTGCGTATGGTTCTTGGAGTGGGTTTACAGGCTGTGGGGGGTCTGCCATTTATAGGGGAGGTCCAAGGGACACTCAAGGCATTTGTACAGAGGTTGGAGGGGGCCATCATGGAGTGGAGAGGGGTGTACAGGCCGGAGAGGCGTGGTTGTAGGCGTGCGCTATGTGTGCAGGGAGGTGGTTGCACTACAGAAGAGAAAACTAGGGACGTCAGTAATCTGATTACCGACATCCCCCAGCCTTCGAAAATCAGGGGTGTCGGTAATTGGATTACCGACATCCTTGGGCTTTAACCAAAAGGTTAGGCGCAGGCTATGCACGCAGTACTGGTTGAGTGTTTTTGAATTGTTGGGCCCTTTCTTGGGCCCAAACTGAGGCTTTTGGGTTTTCTAGGGCTTTGAGGACCTAGGGTTTAAGCCCTAAGGGCCTAGGGCTTGGACCTAGGGTTTGATCCTATACTAGGGTTTGCTAGGGTTTTGACTAGGCTAGGCTAGGCTAGGCTTAACTAGGGTTAGGTTAGGGTTACACCTAGGGTTAGGTTCTAGGGTTTGGATAGGGCTTGGGTTCACCTAGGTCTTGTACTAGGGTTTAGTCTAGGGTTAAAATCTAGGGTTAGGCTAGGGTTGATTCCTAGGGTCAAGGGCCTTGGATGGGGACTAACCAAGGTTAAGGGATTTAATCATGGTTAGCTAGGGGTGTAAAAATTGGGTGCTTACACCTTCCAAAAACGTTATCCCTAATGGGCCTTGGAGATTA
Organism: Tetracentron sinense; assembly: GCA_015143295.1. Classification (NCBI taxonomy): domain Eukaryota; kingdom Viridiplantae; phylum Streptophyta; class Magnoliopsida; order Trochodendrales; family Trochodendraceae; genus Tetracentron; species Tetracentron sinense. The sequence goes on from CM026570.1 coordinate 27,380,219, forward strand.
ATATACTATCTAACTCATAGCCCATTGTACATCATCCGGGTTTCCATGACATTTGATTAAGCCATGAGAAACTTTTTCTCATGTAAAACATTTTGAGAAATACTTTTATTATGTATAATATATTTTAATAAAAATATATTTCATACTTGTTTGATTTTAAAATCATCTGCGCAAGATTTAAGCTTAATCGACCGTCTTTCCTGGAACTTGGATAATCTCTCAATTTAATGAGCATGAATTTCTTGTTTGAAATTCATCATGACTCGAAGAACTTTCGGATTATCCAACTATCACCTTATCGTAGTCCCTCAGGTAGAGAGTACTTAGGTGGAATCAAAATAATCAGATCACTGCTTAGTTATAAATGAACTCATCAGATCTAAGGATCATCGAAACTGTTCAATGTGAATGAGAGACCAACTATTTGATAGTATGTTTATGCAAGAGGTTTCTCATTACATGCAATCAGTCAGTGTACATTTAAGCACCCATATGCTAATGTGTAGTCTCCACTACAATAGTTTGAGATAAAACTACATCTCAACCATTGAGAACATCTTAGCATTGTGGCAGCCATATAAGTGAAGTGCCCAACTTCACCCATAGCTGTGACTATATGAGGAACTGGAAAGCTATATCTACCTATGGTAGTCTGATACCTATCTCATAGCTTCCCTACAATATATCCTATGGACCTTTGTTGATATCTCATATTGTATAGATCATGGTCAATTACCCATTATGAATTCACAATAGATAAAGAAGATGTCTCTATTAATCTAATTAATAAGAATCTTACAATCTAGATGACTTTTCTAGGCATTATGTCTAACAATCTCCCACTTGCCCTATAAGTCACTGTGACATAGATTTCAATCTCATACTATCTAAGTGTGTTACAAGTACTTTATCTGATAAAGCTTTAGTCATCGGGTCAGCAACATTAAGTTGAGACTTGATCTTTGTAAGAAAGATGTCTTGCCTCTCAATAATCTCAATAATGAGAGTAGCGGGAGGCACGTGCGATGCACGTGAGTGTCCATTCTTGATGATTATAAATAGTAGATGAAATGATAAGTTTGAAAATGATGAATTAATGAAATTAAGAGTCAATACATCAAATGAGATTTTATGTAGATAACAGTGTTAAAAGAAATAGGTTAAGGAGTATATTTCGACAGTATTGATTGCTATATTTGTATGCCCACCTTGTAGCACTCAATTCCCTTGTAACTGGTAAATGGAATTTGAAAATAGACATGCAAATTAATCAAAAATAATATGTAAAGTAGGTTTTTTCTACATAAATATTTGTGATATTAAATATATTAATAAGAAAAATTAATAGAGTAGGACTGAGGACATGTGAGAAGATCACCATATTCTCACTCAATACTGCCTTTACTGTGGGATCAATAGCAAAGGTTGGCTACCAAATGGAGATTGGATCACAGCTAATTGCGATTTAACTCCTGGTAGTGCGTCAATCAGGCCATGGGTGGGCTTAGGCATGCTTTCGGTGGGTGAAGAATTCAGCCATAAAATGAGGGGGCCCCATTCACGGGAAAAAAAATAAAGAGAGTAGCTATCAGCTGGAAACTGGAGAGAGAGAGAGAGAGAGATCCAACATATGCAAAAATCCCTCCATTAACGGAGGTTGCCTGTGTCGTTGGCCGTTGTTTCCAAAGTTGTTGGCCGTCGTTTCAATTTTCAGATTTGCTCTCACCCTTTCGGATTGCGGCCTCTTTTTGGCGAATGATTTGGATTGGAACTTCAACATACCATACAATACGCAGTTTCAAAATCACGAAACTTGGACCAATGAAAACCACAAATATGGGTCTATGTTAGATATTTCACTCCATTCCGAGACTGGTTGTCAATAGCAATAAAATCGATGTAATATCCTATAATGGAGTAGAGGGGATTCTGACCTCATGAAAATTTATCATGGGTTCCAAGTTCAGTGAGAGCTTGAATGGGTAATCATAGCATGAACATATGGTTTGATTTTCATTGCCCCTCACAACCATCTATCAGTGGGTCCATTGCTCTCATCGTATTTAGCAGGTAAGATGATTTTCAGTTCATGCTCCATTTTCCTCCATAGAACAGTCTGTGGGAGTAAACACATACAGAAACTCCAATTATTCATTTACAGTACAATGACAGAAAACATATATATTAGAGAAGAAACAAAAATATCAATCATGTCAAATCCATATAAGAAGTGGAATGTGATGAAGAGCGACCATTTATAATGACAAAGAAGACATGGATAAAATGTATAATAGATGAAAACCATGAAGATGCAATATACCTTCTTCCTAGATGAATCCAAAGATAGAATCTACAATTCTTTTCATTCAGAAACATAGTAGATCCTCATCTAAATGTATGGAGATATGGTTTGATCCATAGGGTGGTGTCGTTTGAGATAGAGAGAATTGTGAGATAGCTTTTGCAAAAGGTAAGAGATCGTGTGGGGGGTTTGGGATAGATAGGGAGAGTCGTTAGAGAAAAGAAAGGAAACAGTTGGAGTTGGAGTAGTTATATGCGAATTTACTTTAATAGGCATAAAAATTTCGGTAGAAGTGTTTCACGTATTGAGGGATCCCATATCAACCACTAACCACAATAATAGAGATTTAAGAGTAATTTTAGACATATATTTTTAGGTAACGCTATCCACCCTTTTGGCATTATAATAGTAGAGATGATACTTCCTCTAAGTGAAAAGTAAGCACTTAATCCCTAGTCTTTTTCAGGTACTTCATGATGTGCTTCACAACAGTCCAATTATCTGATACTTGGATTGCTTTGGAACCGACTAACAACTCCCACTGAATGACAGATATCCGATCCAGTACATAGCATGACATACATGAGCTCCCAACTGTCGAAGCATAAGGGCACCTCTTCATATGCTCGATCTCATCAAATGTTGTAAGAGCCATCTTTTTAGACAAAGTAACACCATGTCTAAAAGGAATGAGAATTGTCTTACAATCACTCATACTGTACCTAGTCAAAATCTTGCCAATGTAGGAAGTTTGGTTCAATCCGAACATTCGGCATTTTCTATCTCTAAGAATCTATATTCTTAGAATATAGGATGCCTCTCCCAAATCTTTCATTGAGAAATGATGAGAAAACCAAATCTTGACTTATGACAACATCCCTATATCATTCCCAATGAGTAGGATGTCATCTACATAAAGAATAAGGTATACTACCACTTTTCTACTGTCCTTGTAAATACAAGATTCTTCCAAATTCTTTGATCAAAAGATCAAATCTTTGGTTTCAGCTTCTTGAAGCTTGTTTCAAACCATATATCGACTTGTTGAGCTTGCATACTATGTTCTCTTGGTTAGGAGCAATGAAGCTCTAAGGTTGCTTCATATAGATGTCTTCATCTAACATTCTATTAAGGAAAACAGTTTTGAGATCCATTTACCATATCTCATAGTCATGGTGTGCAGCTATAGCTAGCAATATCCTAATGGATTTAAGCATAGCTACAGGTGAAAAGGTATCCTCATAATCAACTCCTTGAATTTGAGTGAAACATTTTGCAACAAGTCTTGCTTTATAGGTCTTCACATTATCATCGGCACCCTTCTTGCTTTTGTAAATCCATTTGCATCCAATTGGCCTTATAATATCTGGTGGATCTACTAAAGTCCAGACGCCGTTGTCATACATGGAATCTATTTCAGTATTCATGGCTTTATTCCATTGAGATGCATCTACATCTAATGTAGCTTCCTGATAAGTATTAGGATCAGTATCCTCATCATTAGGGGTAACTAGATAAACCTCATTATTATAATACTAAAGTCTATTTGGTAGTTTAGAAACTCTTTCAGACCTTCTCAGTGGAACAAAATTAGAAGAATCAATAGTGGAAGGATTATGTTCATTTTGGATACTAGCTGTGTTGTCTTTCATCTCATTAAATTCAACCTTCTTAAGAAGATCCATTTCTCCCTCCAAGAAAGTGGCATGTTTCCTAACTATTGTTTGGTCTGCCTTGGAGTAGAAATAAAAACCCTTAGTTTCCTTTGGATACCCTACAAAATTTTATTTTTCTATTCTAGATTCCAACTTAGTGGGTTTGAGTTTGCGAACATGCGCAGGACAACCTTATACCCTTAGATGTTCTAAACTAGGTTTTCACCTAGTCCACAGTTCATAAGGTGTAACTAGTATAGACTTAGAAGGAACCCGGTTCAGAATGTAAATGACAATTTGTAAAGCATATCCCCAAAGATAGGAAGGTACATCGGCATGGCTCATTATAGAGCGAACCATATCTAATAAGGTCCGGTTTTTTCTTTCAAAAACACCATTTTGTTGAGGTGAAGTGGGACTTGTCCATTGCGAGATAATCTCATTATCACTTAAGTAATCCATAAACTCCTTGGTGAGGTATTCACCACCTCGATCTGATCGAAGTGTCTTTATGGATTTGTCTGTTTGATTCTCAACTTCTAATCTGAATTCTTCGAACTTTTTAAAAGTGTCAAATTTGTGTTGCATCAAATAGACATATCTATATCTAAAATTGTCATCGGTAAATGTGAAAAAATACCGGTATTGCCCTCGTGCAACAATGTTAAATGGACCACATACATCACTATGTATGAGTCTTAACTTTTCTTTAGCTCTTCCTACCTTTTTAGGGTAAGGCTTCTTGGTCATCTTCCCTTCGAGACATGACTCGCAAGTAGGGAGTGGTTCTACCTTGAGAAATTCAAGGGGACCATCTTTTACCAACCTCTTGATCATATTAAGATTAATGTGACCAAGTGTCTTATGCCAAAGATAAGTTGACTCTATGCAATGTCTCTTCATTCCAGACATTCTAGATTATGAGGCATTGTCACTTTGCAGACTTTCATTATTTACCAAAGAAAATATTAAATAAAGACCATTAATAAGATTACCTGTAATTAAGGTCATTCCATCTTTCTTAATTTCAACAATTGAATTAAAAATGATAGAGAATCCACAATATAAAAGTCTAGATACTGAAATCAAATTTTTTTGTGCAGAAGGCACGTAAAAACAGTCTTCTAAAATTAATGTCTTTGCATAAGGTAAATAAAGAGTAATTACGCGAATTGATTTGACTGCAACATTTGCACCCGAGCTAACTTTAAGCTTCTGCTCCTGTTTGGTCAGGTTTCTGGTTTCCTTAAACCCCTGCAAACAATTACAAACATGTATAGTGGATCCAGAATCCACACACCATGAGTTAGGAGGGCCATCGAAAAAATTTGACTCAACAGTAATTAATACTTCAAAGCATCTCATACCTTGAGTATTTACACCATCCTTTTTAAGAGTTGCGAGGTAAGTCCCACAGTTCCTCTTCCAGTGGCCTATTTCACCATAGTAAAAACACTTTTCCTTGCCTTTTATTATCCTTGCCAGCATCTCCTGGAGAACCTTTGGCAACTCTTGCCTTACCCCTGTTGTCTATAAACTTACCTTTGTACTTGTTCTTCTTTCTAAACTTTTTAGATCGATTAGAGGTATCAGGTTTATCAACAATTAAAGTTTCACCATTTGTTGACTTTTTGATCAAATCTTTTGCAGCCACAATTGAGTTCATAAGCTCACATAGTGACATTTCACTCTTGTTCATGCTATAATTTAACACGAACGCATTGAAGGACGAAGCGATTGATTGTAGAACAGTGTCAACCTCAGTGATGACATCCATCTCTCTACCAAGAATTTCCAGCTCATTCAATAAGTCCATCATCTTTATGATGTGGTCTCTGACTGGTGTTCCCTCAGCCATCTTGGTGTTAACAAGGGCTTTCAACTTTACTTGTCGAGCTGACCTATTTTACTCACCAAACATCTCATGCAGGTTTTGCAAAATTTCATAAGCTTTATCCATGTGTTCATGCTGGCTTTGCAAAATGTTAGACATCAAAGTCACTATGTAACACTTGGTCATCTGATTGGACCTCTCCCAAAGCTCCAACTCAGCCTTTTGGGCCAGTCATGCATCGTTAGGAATTTTGGGTTTAGGTATTTTAAGACATAGTTCAAGGTTCTCTGCGGCAAAAACAATTCTAATCTTTCTTTTCCAGTCAACATAGTTAGTTCCAACTAACTTTTCATCACGAAGAATTTCAGTTAATGGGTGAAGGCCTGTCATGATCTAATCAAATTACAAATAAAGATAGTATTAGGGATTTATTGAATTCATTAATTACTATTAGATTATGGATCTGTTTCTAATGGTATTGCCAATTTAGGAAGAATCAATTGGTATCGAATACCTAGACATTGGCTTAATGTAATAATGCCTTTGGGCACAATATCACATCGCATTGAATAGGCAGATAGAATCTATCTTCTCCATTTTCACATATCTCATCTTGTGAATCTTGGAGCATTCGATCTACTGTTTGATCTATATTCACGCTTTGGCGTTATTGTATGATATCCCTTATTCATGTGCCCACTTACCATAAACCTAATAAACACTTAGCGAAAGCTCACGCTTTGGCGTTGTTGCTCCCACTATTTGCTTATAATGTTTTCACCATATTTTCACATAGGTGAGAGGGATTGGGCCCAGCTTTGGCCTGTCAGCTTACTCTCACTCCTCATTATAAAATCACATAGTGTATGGTAGAAGATCATAATAATTAGGGACTTGTCCCCAGTCTTATATACACATGATATATAAATGGCAATTATTTCAACAGAATAATTAAACATAAATAAACAACTCATGATAAAATAAACAAGTATCATCTCATGATAATAAATAAGAATAAACATTATATGAGATTAATCGCTATGGGTCAATGAAAATTAAAATGCATGGATGCAAGAGAATGAGATTAGAATAAAGACAACTCGCAAACTCCTTCGTGGTCCCTTCCTTTATCATCTTATTGAGATCATCATCGCAACATCCTCCTTCACAGCATCTCAACCAATGCAAGATATGAAAATTAAATGGCATTAGGAAAACTAGATTTCCATTCGCCCTTTTTAAGGAAACCGAATGAATCTGCCATTTACAAATTTGCCAAAATCATACTACATATTATCCTCTAATATGAATGCATGATAAACAATTAATCATAGAATAAAATTGACCCATAACTATAATCTCATACAATTAAATGCAACATGGTGATGGAGAACTTTTTATGATATTTTAAAAGATTAAAATATTGATAACAATTATCAATTGGCTTCATAAAATCTATATCTCATATAGATCAAAACCTGGAAAATAAAACAATTATATTTTTCAACAAACAATTTTAATAAAATTATTTTTAAAATGTAAGATAAGATTTTCTTAAATCTCTACAATCTTTTATTCTTTTTTTGAATGCAAGATCCTTTCTAAAATGCAAGATCCTTTCATATAGATTGATTCTACTATTATTCAAGATTGGTTATAATATTATTTAAGATTAAAATAAAAAATTAAGAGAACGGAAAATCCTAAATATGATCTCATCAAAAAATAGCGTTTATAATTTTTTGAATAAAATCTATTTATAAGAAAAAATAATTCATTAATTATTATTGAACAATTAACAAATATATTTTAAAAGATCAAATCATTTAAAAAGGATTTCAAAATAAACTATTTATTTCAAAAATTTATTATAACACTTATAATACTAGTTTTAAAAATTATTTAATTATTATCATTATCAAATCTCATTCGATTATTTAATAAAAAATAATTATTTATTTATTCATCTCATGAACTAAATAAAGAATAAAAACTATGGGCATTATTAAATAAATAAAATTAAATTCATCTCATGAATTTGAAAGTATGCATCTTTTTAATTTTAGAAAAACAATTCTTGAGGGGCATACATCGAATCTCAAGATCTGACTATGATTCTAATTGATTTTATTCAATGAAGGTTGGAATAAAAATCACCATTGCGACTTTGAAATTGTTAAGTCAAATCCACATTAGAATAGTACTCGCAAAACTTCACAAGTGTCAAGTTTTTTGTCGATTCACATGAACCTTCTTTTTCCTTTAAAGCTTTCTCTAATGGAAGCTAATGACCCTTTCAAATTTCCAGCTCTAGGATCTTGGAATAAAGATCCAATCTTTATGATCAAGAACTTTTTCTTGATGAACAAGATCCTTGATCTTCTTCTTCTTTATTTTCAAAAACTAGAAAACAAGAGAAGAGAAGGGGGAAGAGTATTGACCATACACTCTAGAGAGAGAGAGAGGAGGGCGTGAGATTGAGGAGAGGAGAAAATAAAAATTCTTGAAATTTTATTATGTCCCAAGCCTTGGACATCCAACTCTTTATATAGGAGAGCTTGGGTTGCTTGCAACCCAAGTCTCCTTATTCTAATCCAATTAGAATTCCTCAATTTGTTTCCTTAATGATTATTCCTAATTTAATTAGGATTTACCTTTAATAGAAACTAACCTTATCCATTAGTAACTAATCTTATCCTTATCCAATAAAGAATCTTGAATTAGTAATTAACTAATGGAATCCCTAACAATTAGGGAATCTTTAATTAGTAACTAACTAACTAACCTTATCCAATAAGGTGTTAATTAATTAGAAACTAATTAAAAATAAGACTTCCTCCATGAAGTGGGCATCCCACCCTAGGTGGGCCCCAATCCACACACCCCTTGGGTTTCCTAAACCCTAAAGGTCACATTTTGATCTTTATAAAAAATTCCCAATAGGTCCTACCCATTTGATTTATCACATCCAATGTGATTTTACCATTTAGAGCTTCACTATACCATATAGTGATTACTTAGAGAAATTAATTAATTTAATTAATAATTAAATTAAATACTTTCAGAAGGTCCTTGTGTGTGGGATCTAAAGGGATCTCCTAGTTCCAGTTGTGGGACCAAGTATTCAACCTTTTGATTAAAGCATTGTTACTAGGAAACACCTTTCCTATCACTCCATTAGGATTATAGAATTTCATCTATATCTCTGGACTTCCACCAATCACAATAATGTCCATTAACACAATGTGATTAGCCTCTAGAAAATAGAGAATTACTTGTAAGTAATATCTCACAATTTATTTAAAAATAAATCCTTCCGCATTCCGATATCACATGTAAGTTTCTGGGATTAGAACAATTCCACTGTCTAGTCCCTAACTTATGAATAGAACCCTTTCTCATGATTACTCTTTCATTGAACTGAACTTTCAAAACACTTTTGAAGAAACATTAGAAAAGAACTCACATATATATATATATATTTATATATACTTTTCCATATTGAAAATATCAACTTCGATAAAGACAATTCAGTTCAACAAGTATCACCTTGATATCATTATCTCCAATTAAGGAGTTGTGGATTCATTATTGAGTGTTTACACACTTCTCCAAATATTATATACATGACCCAACGTACCTAGAGTTAGTCCTGTGTATTGGACATTGCCGATTGGCACATCAAAGCCATATAGATAGATGTTTGAGAAGATGTTAACCTCTGAGGTCTAAGGACAATTTGTTAAATGGATAACCCTAATACAATCTGACAGTGTATTTCATATGGAATCCACTAGGGACCCCGTTCAGTATTATAAACTTGCTATATATACTCACATGTTAGTCAAGAGTCACCACTCTCTGTGAATGAGATTCATCACTCTATCTCATAGAACTACATATTGTGCAAGCCATGATGAAGTACGGCGCCCAACCAGTACTCTAGAGGCTTTGAACAATATTAGGTTTACAAGGAACTGGAAAATCATATCTCCTTGCAACCTTTACATGATTTTCCTACAATGTTACCTATGAAACTTTATGTCTTCATCAAATGAGATAGTAATTAATATAAATACCCTTTATAGTTGGTTGTGTGAATATGATGTTTGTCTAATCAACATTGAAAAGTCTTAACTTCCAAAAAAAAACATTGAAAAGTCTCTTATTGGCTTTCGAGGGCATATATGTCCAACATAATTAATTAATTAATTTAATTATATTTAAAAATAAATAAAAAATACTCCCTAACCATGAGCTCTGATACCACTTGAAGGGTATCCAGATAAAAAATTTATGCGGAAAACTAGATCCCGTGGATCTTTACACCATATAAAGCAAATAATACTAACTACATGTTTAGAGAATTATCTCGGTGAATGATGTTCACCAGTGAAGCACAAAACAATTTGAACCGTCAGAACAATTTGTAAAGATTTCTCGAAGAAATACTCAAAGCTTGATCCTTGTTCTTCGCTATCCCTATGAAGATTTTGAATCTTTATTGGGTCTTGAAGAAACAAAGAGAAGAAGATTGTTGTTTGAGTAGACTTTCTATCTCACAAATACTAAGGGTTCAAAACCCTAGCCTTCAATCAACTTGGAATATCCCTAGGGGGCTCATGAAAATTGAGAGAGAATATTCTCTCTCTATTGCTCACGGTTTGAAGGAGGGGAAGAAAAAAAATCCTTGAATTGAATAATTAATCCCACATGTTTTGGGTATTGGGTATATATAGATTAGGATCTTATCCTAATCTTAGTCCAATTAGAAGTTATCCCTTTTAGAAGAGTTACTAATTAATGATGACTCTTATCATTAGTTCTAACAAACTTTCTAATTTAGGTTTTCTTTTCCTAAAAGGGCTTCTTAATTAAAGGGTGTAACTAATTCCCAAGATTCTAGGAATCCCAACAAACTCCTAACAATTAGGAATCCTAATCAAATTAGGAAACCCCATAAGGGGAGGCGTGAGCTATAGGGGGCGTGAGCTAGGGAGTCTTGCACTCCAAGTTTTGAAAAATTTCTAATCTTATCTCCTTGTTCTTGCATTCCAAGTATTGGAATCTAATCCCATGAAATAAGGATTAATTATATAATAATTATTTAACTAAAAAAATCCTAATCCAATTAGGAAACTCCAAATGGGCGCCCACCCTAGGGATTTAATCCCTTGGGCTTGGGCCCACTAGTAAGGTCCAATTTTGTTGGGTTTTATGGATATGGGTCAAACCCATTTCCCCTTATTTTATGTTAATTAAATAATCATTAACATTATCCTTTACTTTAGATTAACTTTTAATCTAAACCATAGATTAACATTTAATCTATTTATTAATGATTAACATTTAATCAATTAAATTTATAGATTAACATTTAATCTATTAATTGAGCTTGTATTTCTTATGTGAGCATCTCCACAGATTGCTCTGGGATATTCTAACCATGGCTTACCCAATGTTATCCCATTGACCCTTAAACATGAATGACATCGGAATTACAAGTGACATGAGATATCCATGTTGCAATTGAATCCCAGTGTAAGAACATTAACCAATAAGGATCCCACCACATGAAATTTTTAATTCAATTGATCCTTCCAATAACATTATCCTTAATGGGCCTTGGAGATTAATATACTATCTAACTCATAACCCATTGTACATCATCCGGGTTTCCAAGACATTTGATTAAGCCATGAGAAACTTTTTCTTATGTAAAATATTTTGAGAAAAACTTTTATTATGTATAATATATTTTAATAAAAAATATATTTCAAACTTGTTTGATTTCAAAATCACCTGCATAGGATTTAAGCTTAATCGAATGTCTTACTCGGAACTTGGATAATCTCTTAATTTAATGAGCATGGATTTCTTGTTTGAGATTCATCATGACTTGAACAACTTTTTGATTATCCAACTGTCACCTTATCGTAGTCCCTCAGGTAGAGAGTACTTAGGTAGAATCAAAATAATCAGATCACTGCTCAGTTATAAATGAACTCATCAGATCTAAGGATCATCGAAACTGTTCAATGTGAATGAGTAGTATGTTTATGAAAGTGGTCTCTCATTGCTTGCAATCAGTCAGTGTACATTTAAGCACCGATATGCTAATGTGTAGTCTCTACTACAATAGTTTGAGATAAAACTACATCTCAACCATTGAGAACATCTTAGCATTGTGACAGCCATATAAGTGGAGTGCCCAGCTTCACCCATAGTTGTGACTCTATAAGGTATAAGGAACTGGAAAGCTATATCTGCCTGTGATAGTCTGATACCTATCACATAGCTTCCCTACAATATATCCTATGAACCTTTATCGATATCTTATATCGTATAGATCATCTCATGATCATGGTCAATTACCCATAATGAATTTACAATAGATAAAAAAGATGTCTCTATTAATCTAATTAATAAGAATCTTACAATCTAAATGACTTTTCTAGGCATTATGTCTAATAAAAGTGTGTTATGTCAATGGTACACCTGGGATGTCGAACACACACGGGAGTGTCGAAGGGGACATGCAGGAGGTATCTCGGTATGACGAGGTTGTCAAGGGATATGTAGGATGTCGAGGACACACGGGGGTGTCGAAAGGGGCACATATAGAAGGTGATGGCGCGGTATGACGAGGTTGTAATCGGGCATATAGGATGTCAAGGGTACACAGGGGTGTCAAAGGGTGATAAGTGCTTAATTTTGCTTAATTATCTTCATTTAAATAAGCATTATCATAATTCTTTGGTTTATATCTTCATTTTTACACGTAAAGTGGTGTATTTGCTTCTCACCATTGCGTTGTCCTCTTTCTCTTAATTTTCATGATACATTTGCATGTATTCATATATGTCTTGGACCCGCATGCAAAATATTTTTAAGAGAGACTTATTACGTATATTTATTTTTTTTGCAGGAATCCTAACCCCAGACCACTCTCGAGATTCAAGAAGTCCAAAGTTTCAAATAGCAAGAAGCCAAGTCTTAAGTCAAAGAGTCAAAGCCCAAGAGCAAAGCCTAAGACCAAGTATAGAAAGATTCTACAACATGGCTAGAGAATCTTAGGAAGATATGGATTAATATGATTTTGAGATAAAAAGGGTGGAACTCTCTTGAATTAGAAAGAAGAAGTGTGCTATATTGATGTTTCTATTTCAGAAAAAAGGAGAAAGCATATTTTGGTCACAAGAACTCTTTATTTTTGGTGGATTTTGGAATTCAAGTAAGGAGCTTAATGGAGGTCAACTAAATCTACAAGAAAAGCAAGAAATTTCATGGATGGCTAGAGGAGTGCTATTATTTAGCAACTAATCCCAAACAAAGAATGAGGATTTCCCGGATTCCCACCTAATCTAGACAGTACTTACTAATTTGGACATAACGTTTGACTCAAAATTTGGATTAAGGCAAGATTTAATGTTTTGGAAAGAAGACTTAAAGGGGAACAAAATTATATTTCACGAAGATCTCCTAATTCAGAAGTTTAAGGGGTCAAAACATGTCGTCAAGTGGAGGAAAGTACAATTTAGGTTGAAATTTTGGAATTAGAAGTTTCTCTTTTGTTTTTTTTCCTTTCTCTTCTTCCCTTTAGTCTATATAAACCTAAAGTGAGAGACTTTTGGGGCTCTCTGGTCTTTTCTCATTCTCTTTTCTCTCTTCTTCTTTTAGTTTTTTTTTGAGTTATTTTATTGTAGTGTTTGGAACACCATTAAGGAGGATGACAACTCCAATGATGGTGGGCTAAACACCTTTCTAAGGTTAGGGATTGAAACCTTTTTCCGATTTATGTGGATGATGTGGATGGTTTAATCATTAATTTTAATTGAATAGTTCTTATTTTGGTTAATTGTTCTTCTCTATATGCTCTTTGATTTCATATGACTTATTGATATATGGAATGCTTAGATCCCCTGTGAGTTAGATACAGAGTACTCTTCAAATTTCTCTAATTATTCAATTGAATTTAATGGTCAGTGGTTTTATCGTATAATTTTCCATTTAAATTGAATCTTTATTTAATTCTAGATGTGTTTTCATCCAAATCTAAGCATAAGGAGGGATAGGTGGATTTTCCTGAAGCCTTAGACTTCTTTTTTAATTGCTTTACAGTTATCAGTGATTTTTGCTCCATTCTCATTCAGTGGAAAACCGATTTTAAATCTCTCTTTTCTTTAGATTTCGTTTCCTTAATTCTTGTTGCACAATAGTCAATCCCTATGGATTCGACCCTGTGCTCACCAGATACATTAACTGTGTCACTTGTGCACTTGCAAGTATATTATTTTTACTCTTGATTTTATGTCAATTAATTTGGATTAAATTAAGTTGTAACAAGTTTTTGGCGCCGTTGCCGGGGATTGCAACGTGTGACGAGAACACGGGTTACGAAATTCTCCCATTCCCCATTCCCTCTAATTCTAACTCCTAACTTTTAGTTTCTGCACTTGACTTCTAACTTTTACTTTCTTGCTCCTAATTTCTAACTTCTAACTTCTAACTTCTAACTTCTAACTGCTAACTGCTAACTTTTACTTTCTTGCTTCTAACTTCTAACTTTTAACTTCTAACTTCTATTTTCTTGCTTTTTAACTTGATTGAAAAAAAAAGAAGAGTCTGAATTTTTATTTTTATTTTTAGAATGCTTGGATCCCCTGTGAGTTAGATACAGAGTACTCTTCAAATTTCTCTAATTATTCAATTGAATTTAATGGTCAATGGTTTTATCATATAATTTTTCATCTAGATTAAATCTTTATTTAATTCTAGATGTGTTTTCATCCAAATCTAAGCATAAGGAGGGATAGGTGGATTTTCCTGAAGCCTTTTAGACCTCTTTTTCATTGCTTTACAGTTATCAGTGATTTTTGCTCCATTCTCATTGAGTAGAAAACCGATTTTAAATTTCTATTTTCTCTAGATTTCGTTTCCTTAATTCTTGTTGCACAATAGTCAATCCCTGTGGATTCGACCCTGTGCTCACCAGATACATTAACTGTGTCACTTGTGCACTTGCAAGTATATTATTTTAACAAGTTTTTGGCACCGTTGACGGGGATTGCAATGTGTGACGAGAACACGGGTTACGAAATTCTCCCATTCCCCATTCCCTCTAATTCTAGCTCCTAACTTTTACTTTCTGCACCTGACTTCTAACTTTTACTTTCTTGCTCCTAACTTCTAACTTCTAACTGCTAACTTTTACTTTCTTGCTTTTAACTTTTAACTTCTAACTTCTATTTTCTTGCTTTTTAACTTGATTGAAAAAAAAAGAAGAGTCTGAATTTTTATTTTTATTTTTATTTTTATTTTTAGTGGAAGGTTGGAATTCCGTGCACCCTCCCACGGTTGGAAGTCAATTAACTTGCTTGAAGGGAATATATAACATAGGTGGAAGGTTGGAATTCTGTGCACCCTCACACGGTAGGTAATTAAGCGGATTGATATTGCTCGTGTAAAACAGGTACATCTATTGCTTGCCTACTTGGAAATAGACATTGCTTTGCCTAAGTTCAGGAATTTCTTCACTTCTGGTAAACTCACTCCTTCACTCTCGTTATTCTCCTACTTATCTTACATCTACTGTCAACTTACAACCTAGTCGGGAAGCTCGGCGTATACTCTGTATACGTGCCTCGTCTGTCGTCCCTTTAGCTAGCTTGTTCGTATAGAAGACTTATAGGAGGTGCATGCATTCTTGTTTGAATCCCTGACTTTCCCTTTGAGTTCTCTCATTTGTATGATCACGTGGAATCGAGATCACACAAGCCGCTTAAGGAGAACAGACTTTGAGATTGAAGACTTGTCTAATAACTTGTTTGAAGATTTTGATCATTCTTATTCATCAGACACTATGACTGACAATGAAAGTGATCAGGGGGATAATGGAGTTCATAATAATCCACCAATACTGACCTTGCGTGAATATTTGCAACCAACAAGGACGAGTTCTCCGTCTTGTATGGTTTTTCCCACTAATGCAAATACTTTTGACTTAAAACCGGGAGTGATTCAATTACTTTCTAAGTTCCATGACTTAGACTCAGAAAGTCCTTACCTACACTTGAAAGAATTTGATGAGGTTTGTGCAACCTTGCGCAATCAAAATGTTAGTGATAATATGGTTAGGTTAAAATTGTTCCCTTTCTCTTTAAAAGAGAAGGCCAAAAATTGGCTAAATTCTCTAAAGCCAAGATCTATTGGCACATGGCAAGAACTGACCAGGGAGTTTCTAAAAAAATTCTTCCCTACCCATAAGACTAATACTCTTAGGAGGAACATCATGAATTTCTCCCAAAAGGAGAATGAAACTTTTTTCCAATGTTGGGAACGTTTCAAAGAATTATTGTTGATTTGCCCCCATCATGGCTACGAGACATGGCGCACCGTTAGTTTTTTCTATGAAGGTTTAACTTCTCAAATGCGTCAGTTCGTAGAGATGATGTGCAATGGTGAGTTTTTAAATAAAGATCCTGAAGAGGCTTGGGATTACTTTGACCAATTAGTTGAAAATGCCCAATCTTGGGATAACTCTGATAGATCTGATAGGTCAGATAAAACCAAGCCTAATGCCATGACCAAGGGAGGTATGTACCTCCTGAAAGAAGAGAATAATGATGTGAATGCCAAAATAGCCAGTTTGACCAGAAAAGTAGAAGCCATGAAACTTATGAAAGTGAACTCAATTAAGGCCACTGAAAAAGTCGAAGATGTTTGTGGCATATGCGAGACTAATGTACACCGAACTCAGGATTGTCTAACAATCCCAGCTTTTCAAGAGGTGTTACATGATCAAACAAATGTAATGAACACCTATAAAAGGCCTTTTTCTTCTCCCTACTCGGAAACTTACAATCCTGGTTGGAGGAACCATCCCAACTTTAGTTGGAAAAATGGTCCTACTACAAACAACCCTCCTCAAGGGCCTTCCACTCATACTCCTTATGTGCCTCCACATAAGAAGACCCTTGAGGAGACGTTGCAACAATTCATGTAAGGTCAAACAAACATTAATAATCAGACAATGCAAGCTATCAATGATCTGAAGAATTCTGTCAAAGAGTTGACCTCTTCGTTGAGCTTTCAAGAAAATGGCAAATTTCCTACTCAACCTCAACCAAATCCTAGAGGTCAATTTGAGGTAAGTAATTCAAATTCTTCAGATTCCCAAGAGGAATATATCAAGTCCATCACTACTCTACGAAATGGAAAAATAATTGAAAAAGATATTCCAAAGAAGGTTCACAAATCGAAGGAATCTTTAAAATCAAAGAGTGATGATGAACTTGTTAAGTCCAAATCTGATATGATTTTGCAATGTCCGATACCTGCTCCTTTTCCGAAAAGGTTACAACCTCCTCAAAAGTTAGTCCAAAATGCTGATATATTAGAAATTTTCAAACAGGTAAAGATCAACATCCGCTTGTTAGATGCTATCAAACAAATTCCATTATATGCCAAGTTCTTAAAAGATTTATGTATAGTCAAGCGTAGGCTTAATGTACAAAAGAAAGCTTTCTTGACAGAACAAGTGAGTGCAATCATTCAACATAATACCCCACCCAAATACAAAGATCCGGGATGCCCAACAATTTCTTGTATTATTGAGAACTTCAGGATAGAGCAAGCTTTGCTTGACCTTGGGGCTAGTGTTAACCTCTTACCCTACTCAGTGTATGAGCAGTTGGGTCTTGGTGAGCTAAAGCCCACTAAGGTAACACTCCAACTTGCTGACCGTTCAGTGAAAATACTGAGAGGGGTAGTTGAGGATGTGTTAGTCCAAATAGACAAATTTTACTTTCCTGTTGATTTTATTGTCTTGGACACACAACCTGTGTTGAATGCATGCACTCAAATTCCTGTTATTTTAGGCCGCCTATTCCTTGCAACCTCTAATCCTTTGATCAATTGCAGGAATGGTGTCATGAAACTCTTGTTTGGCAACATGACTTTGCAATTAAATATTTTTAATATCTGCAAACAACCTGGGGATGATGATGATGATGTGCATGGAGTAAACTTGATTGAAACTCTTGTGCAAGACCAATTTCTTCAATCTTCTTTTTCTGATCCTCTAGAAGCTTGTTTGGCACATTTTAATGATTTTAATGAGGACATTTTAATTAATTCTGTAAACTCTTTGTTGGAATCTGTTCCGATATTGGATACTAACAAGTGGAGATCACGTTTTGAGGAATTGCCACCTCGCGATACCTTACCCCTCCCGTCAAGTATCCAAACACCAAAGCTTGAGTTGAAACCTTTGCCAGCTGAGCTCAAATATGCGTTTTTTGGGACAAGCAGAGACATTCCCAGTGGTCATCTTCTCACAATTGAATGAGACTCAGGAAGAAAAATTAATTGATGTTCTTAGAGAACACAAAGGTGCAATAGGGTGGACCATAGCTGATATTAAGGGAATCAGTCCCTTAATTTGTACCCATAGGATATATTTGGAGGATAATGATAAACCCTCTAGAGAGATGCAGCGCAGGCTGAATCCCAACATGAAAGATGTGGTTAGAGCAAAGGTCCTAAAACTTTTGGATGTAGGGATCATATACCCTATTTCTAATAGTCAGTGGGTAAGTCCTACCCAAGTGGTACCTAAGAAATCTGGTATAACTGTAGTCAAGAATGCTAATGATGAATTAATCCCAACTAGAGTCACAACTGGTTGGCGAGTGTGCATTGACTATAGGAAGTTGAACTCAGTGACTAGGAAAGACCATTTCCCTTTGCCCTTCATGGACCAAATTTTAGAAAGAGTAGCTAGTCATAAATTTTATTGTTTCCTAGATGGGTACTCCGGTTATAATCAGGATAGAAATTTCACCTGAGGATCAAGAAAAGACCACTTTTACATGTCCATTTGGCACTTTTGCTTACCAAATGATGCCATTTGGGTTGTGTAATGCTCCTGCCACGTTCCAAAGATGCATGTTGAGTATATTTAGCGATATGGTAGATCGTTTTCTTGAAGTGTTTATGGATGATTTTTCTGAGTTTGGTGATTCTTTTGATGATTGTCTGTTTCATTTAAAGAATGTTTTGGTTAGATGTGAGGAGAAAAACCTCATTTTGAATTGGGAGAAGTGTCATTTTATGGTCTCTAAAGGGATCGTGCTTGGCCACATTGTCTCCTCCCAAGGAATCGAAGTTGATAGAGCTAAAATTGATTTGATAGCCAATTTGCCCACCCCAAAGACCATTAAGGACATTAGATCTTTTCTAGGTCATGCATGATTTTACAGAAGGTTTATTAAAGACTTTAGTGCAATATCTAGACTATTGTGTAACCTTCTATCAAAGGAAAACTCCTTCGAGTGGACTAAAGCATGCCAGGAAGCTTTTGTAAAGCTGAAAGGCATGTTGACTTCTGCTCCTATAATGCAACCACCTGATTGGAGTTTACCTTTGAAATCATGTGTGATGCTAGTGATTATGCGGTTGGGGCCGTGCTAGGGCAACGCAAGGATAAGAAGCCTTGTGTCATTTACTATGCAAGTAGGACCTTGAACAATGCTCATATAAACTATTCTACTACAGAAAAAGAACTCCTAGCCATAGTCTTTGCACTTGACAAGTTCCGATCTTACTTGATTGGATCTCGAATTATTATATTCAATGACCATGCAGCTTTAAATTACCTTCTTTCTAAGAAGGATGCTAAACCAAGACTCCTTAGGTGGATCCTTCTACTCCAGGAATTTGACTTAGAAATTAAAGATAAAAAAGGAGTAGAAAATGTAGTGGCTGATCTTTTATCCCGTCTTGTGCTCTTTGATTCCTTGGAGATAATACTGATCAAAGACACGTTTCCCGATGAGCAACTTTTTGTTGTTTCCCAATTACCTTGGTTTGCGGATATTGCGAATTATCTTGTTACAGGTAACCTTCCTATTCATTGGAAACAACAAGATAAAAAGAAATTTTTGACCGAGGTACGTAGATTTTTCTGGGATGATCCTTATCTGTTTAAATATTGTTCTGATCAAATTATTAGGAGATGTGTTGTAGAGCCCCAGACTTTTTCATGCTTAATACATGACACTTTCGTTGCCATTTTGCCTTTAAAGAGGTATAATTAATAAATAAGGAAGAAATTGGGAATTTTGAAATGTCAGAAATGTTCCTTTTCGAAGTACGAACCCAACGCAAGTTGAATCGTCAAAATCGGATGAACGAGTCAAAAGATATGGCCAAAACAGTCTGGACCTGTAGGCAATCGTAGCTCGGAAGGCGCTAAGGACGTAGCTCGGAAAGCGCTAAGGACGTAGCTCTGATGACGTGCTCTGACAACGTGTACGTTGTGCATCCGTTGTGCAATAGACAATGAGGCACAGACAACGCATAGACAACGTACTCTGATAACGTATACGTTGTGCATCCGTTGTGCAACAGACAACGGGTACGTTGTACAGCAACAACGGGTACGTTGTACAGCAACAACGTGTACGTTGTACAACACAACGGGCACGTTGTACATAAGACAACGGACAACGAGTCAGCACAACGAGTTCAGCACTGTTCACAACACAACGTGTTCGACACTGTTCACAGCACAACGTGTTTGGCACTGTTCATAGCACAACGTGTTCAGCACCGTTCACAACACAACGTGTTCGACACTGTTCACAGCACAACGTGTTTGGCACTGTTCACAGCACAACGTGTTCAACACTATTCACAGCACAACGTGTTCAGCACTATTCACACCACAACGTGTTCAGCACTATTCACAGCACAACGTGTTTGGCACTGTTCACAGCACAACGTGTTCAACACTATTCACAGCACAACGTGTTCAGCACTGTTCACACCACAACGTGTTCGGCACTATTCACAGCACAACGTGTTTGGCACTATTCACAGCACAACGTGTTCGGCACTTGTGTTTGTGCAGAAATTCAGTAAGGGTATTATGGTCTTTTGGTCGGTTCACTCTTTCCTTAAGAGTCTAACCCGAGCCTTTAGGGCATCATTCGACACTTAGAGAGTTTGAGAGAATAGGAGAAAGGGGAGAAGGCGATTCCAACCTAGGGTTTCCATTTTGGAGAGAAATCAAGGGGTTTTGAGACCCTAGATCACTTCAAGTCCGGCGTTTCTTCAAGATCAAGGCACAAACTCGTGAGGAGCATCTCCTCAAGCTAGGGCAGCAACTCACGGTCGTTTTTGGAAGGGGGTTTCTTCCTCATTTCTTCAAGGCCGGTACTTTTTACTACCCTCCTAGTTATAGTTCCTCTTTTCCCGGTATTTCTTTTGATTTTCTTTCATGTACACATGTATTATGAGATGGGTGGTGAAAGGTGAATGGGAATGGTGAATGGAGATGGATGTTGGTGAATGGATGCCGTGTGGATGATGTGATGAATGAATGGGAAAGGGCATTGTACTAATAATGAACATACAAGTGTGATGTGAGCATAACCCACCTAGAAAAAAAGCATGATTTAGGTTTAAATGAATAATGAACAACCCATGTTTGATGAAATGCCAAGGTGAATAAAGTGAGCTGTAAATTAGGAAATGCATGCCTAATAAATTATGGATATTGCTAGGGCCTATGATAGTGTGTTTTCTTGCTTTCCCTAAATGACATGAATATTACATTGCTCAATCATTGATGTTATATTGTGTTGTGAAATTACTCAAAGGTCATGTTTAAATTTAAATGCAAATATGTACACGGTTCCCACGAGCACGGCATGCATGACATGATTTATCGAGGTTTTCAAGAACATGGTTAGAGGTGGGGCATATCCTATGATATGTTTTACCTCGCTTTTCACAAGAAAACAAGAACCAACATTCCATGAGGGGTCTCCCCTTACTCACAAGTGCATATCATGAAGAAGGGCCTCCCTTCCCTCACAAGTACATACATATCATGAAGAAGGGTCTCCCTTCCCTCGCAAGTGCATTGCATAAAGAAGGGTCTTCCTTCCCTCTCAAGGCATCTCACAAGTACATCTCACAAGGATATCTCACAAGTTACATGATCACAAGCAAGCATGCATGACATGCATGACATGACTCGACATACAAGAATCAAGCAAGATAGACAAGACAAGCTTTCAAGTACGAAAATGATATTTCAAGTCAAGTCAAGAGCATGATGTTTTCAAGAGGTTTTATCGGCTTTCTACGAAATACAAGCATGATTATAAATTGCTTTGCTTCCTTGCATGATATGAATTGTTTCCGTCTGACATATATGAATTGCTCCTGATTATGTATTGCCATTTTTATGCTATAATTGTTGGTTAGTATTTAGTACCCGCTGAGTATTCCATGCTCAGCCGTACTTCTTATGTCGGCAGGTTCTGAGGGAGCTGCTGCTCCATTTGATGTTTGTGCTCCTGGTCCATGGGTGGAAGAGGAGTACGTCGAGGAGCCTTTGGAGGAACCTCCCGTAGAGGGTTATCAGTAGGTGGTGTTAGATTCTGAGTGGATTAGCTGTGGGTGAGATGAGAGATATACATTCATGTATTTTGGCGGGTCTGTCCGCACTTTCTTTTGGATTCCTTTTGTATAAACTTGGATTCGTATATACATAGAGGTTTGTTTAGACTTCCGCTGTGCTATGTTAGAGTATGTTTCCGCTGTTTATATCCTCTATTGTATATGCTCTGTGGGTTTTTGCAGGTTGGTTTGTCAAGCAAGTCATGTAAGCCATGATTAGTCGTCCAAAGTTCACTCTAACTCCTAGGGTGGGTTTTGGGTCGCGACATGTGTGCGTGATTCTGAACACCTGAATGTCATCTCCTTTTGTCACTCTGAAGCATGTGGTGGTCATTTTTCAGCCAAAAAGACTACCGCAAAAATTCTGCAATGCGGTTTTTATTGGCCCACTCTTTTTAAGGACACTCATGAGTTTTGCAAAGCATGCGAGCGTTGCCAAAAATTAGGAGGAATCTCCCGTCAGAACATGATGCCTCTCAACCCAATTTTGATTATTGAAGTCTTTGACTGTTGGGGCATCGATTTCATGGGACCATTCCCTCCTTCTTTTGGGTATCTTTATATCTTAGTAGCCGTTGATTATGTGTTAAAATGGATCGAGGCTGTTCCAAGCAAAACCAATGACCACAAAATGGTCTTGCGATTTTTAAAAGAAAATGTTTTATCAAGGTTTGGAACACCTCGAGCTATTATCAGTGATGGGGGTACACACTTCTGTAATTGGCATTTTGAGGCCTTGATGAAAAAATATGGGATAACACATAAAGTTTCTACCCCTTATCACCCACAAACAAATGGACAATTGGAGATATCCAATCAGGGATTAAAAATATTTTACAAAAAATGGTAAATCCAGATCGTAAGGATTGGTCATTATGACTAACCGATGCGCAATGGGCTTACCGTACAGCTTTCAAAACCCCGATTGGAATGTCTCCATATCGAATTGTCTTTGGAAGAGCTTGTCACTTGCCTGTTGAATTGGAACACAAGACTTACTGGGCGATAAAGAACTCAATTTTGATTTGGAGAAAGCAGGCTCGCTTCGCAAACTCCAACTGGATGAGTTGGACGAAATTCGAAGTGATGCTTACGAGAGTGCCAAAATTTACAAGAAAAGAATGAAGGTTTTTCATGATAAGCATATTCTTCAAAAATCTTTTGAGCCTTCTCAAAAAGTTCTTTTGTATAATTCTCGTTTGCATCTATTTCCTGGTAAGCTTCGATCTCGTTGGACCGGCTCTTTTATTGTGAAAACTGTTTACCCTTATGGAACTGTCGAGATTGAGAATCCTGAAAACGGTAATGTTTTTAAAGTCAATGGTCAACGATTGAAACCGTTTTTGGAGAATTTCACCCCAGATGTTGAGTCCACAACTCTGGAAGATCCCGTTTATCCTGATTCTCTCACTTGAGAAGAACTTCTGTGTATACTATGCATTTTTGTTTTTTTACTTGCTTTGATTGATTAGTTCATATCCCTATGATGTTTCATACCCTCTATCTCTTTTTGATCTCTCAATGTTATATTTCATATAAATCTCTATTTGAAACATTGAGGACAATGTTCGATTTAGGTTGGGGGGTGTAGATTTGTGCTTTATTGTTGGGATAATCTTTGCTAATAGTAGACCATCACATTCCTCCTTTACAAAAAAATAAAATAAAATTGTGTTTCTGTCTTGGCTATTGTCTATTTCTTCCTTGCCTTTCATCTATTGAGCTATTGAATTTTGAATTATAAGGGCACATGGTGAAAATCTTTAAGAAGCTCAATTCCAGCTGTTTACAATGAAAACTCTTTGTTACTAATTCTCAGTTAGTGAAAATTATAAATTGCTGAATTTTTGAACTGTCACTACACATCTGACTCAATATCTGGAGCTAGGTTGAATTTGGTAGTTGTTGACTTGATAATTGTCTGGAATGTAGGAAGAAACCAAGTCTGATGAACTATGACTATCTTGTTCATTTGGTTTGCTGGTAAGAAGAAAAACAGAACTGAGTTATGATGAAGTCATGGAAAGAAACCAGTGAATTAGACCAAGTACTTTGGAAAGGGCTACCTCTTGTCAGGTCTTTGAAAAAAAAAAGGGGGAAAAGAAGGAAAGAAAAAGGATATGGACATTCAAAAATGTGCTCCTAATGTTGAAATATCAGTTTATTTTGCTATGACCTTGTTAAAACAAGTTGGGTGAAAGCCGTCATTGTAAAAAAGTGAATAAACTGGAATATCATAGATAAAACCTATGAGGTATTAAGGTGAATATCCACAACTTTCGTGATCCTGGACAGATTAGCTTAGTTTTGAATCAGATCCTTAGGCTAACCCGACCATTCTGTGGTGATTAAAAAGTTGGCTCTGCTTAAGGAAATCGATACTTTGGATATTTTTCAGATTACACATGCACTCAAAATTTTCTAAATGGTGACTTAGTGATTTGGACTTTATTTAGAATGCTGGAATATATGGCTGAAATATAATGAAAACCAGTGCCCTAATAATTCTAAATTTGATGCCTTGATTAGAATGTGCCACATGAAGAAGTTTATTATGGGTAATTTTTGTTCTTCTTCAATTGTTTTGAAAAGATAAATCTGTTTTGAAAAGAAGGAGGATTGTCAGTCATGCTTTACAATTATTATCCTGATTAATTGATTGACTATATTCTGCCTCTTAAATCTGAGTTGAAATCATTGTCACAGATGGGTGATGCTACTGAGAGATGAACTGAGATTCTTTCAAAATTTATTGGTTGCCATGCATAATGAAAGTTTTCTGATTGTCTCATGGAATTGAAATGATGATATTTTGATATTGCTTCTTCATATTCTTTTTGCTCGAGGACTAGCAAAATGCTGGTTGGGGGTGTTGATAAGTGCTTAATTTTGCTTAATTATCCCCATTTAAATAAGCATTATTATACTTCTTTGGTTTATATCTTCATTTTTACACGTAAAGTGGTGTATTTTCTTCTCACCATTGCGTTGTCCTCTTTCTCTTAATTTTCATGATACATTTGCATGTATTCATACATGTCTTGGAAGGCCGCATGCAAAATATTTTTAAGAGAGACTTATTACGTGTATTTATTTTTTTTGCAGGAATCCTAACCCCAGAACACTCTCGGGATTCAAGAAGTTCAAAGTTTCAAATAGCAAGAAGGCATGTCTCAAGTCAAAGAGTCAAAGCCCAAGAGCAAAGTCCAAGACCAAGTATAGAAAGATTCTACAATATGGCTGGAGAATCTTAGGAAGATATGGATTAATATGATTTTGGCATAAAAAGGGTGGAACTCTCTTGAATTAGAAAGAAGAAGTGTGCTATATTGATATTTCTATTTCAAAAAAAAGGAGAAAACATATTTTGGTCACAAGAATTCTTTATTTTGGGTGGATTTTGGAATTCAAGTAAGGAGCTTAATAGAGGTCAACTAAATCTACAAGAAAAGCAAGAAATTTCGTGGATGGCTAGAGGAGTGCTATTATTTAGCAACCAATCACAAACAAAGAATGATGATTTCCCGGATTCCCGCCTAATCTGGACAGTACTTACTAATTTGGACATAACGTTTGACTCAAAATTTGGATTAAGGCAAGGTTTGATGTTTTGGAAAGAAGACTTAAAGAGGAACAAAATTGTATTTCACGAAGATCTCCTAATTCGGAAGTGTAAGGGGTCAAAACATGTCGTCAAGTGGAGGGAAGTGCAATTTTGGTTGGAATTTTGGAATTAGAAGTTTCTCTTTTGTTTTTTTTTCCCTTCTCTTCTTCCCTTTAGTCTATATAAACCTAAAGTAAGAGAATTTTGGGGCTCTCTGATCTTTTTTCATTCTCTTTTCTCTCTTCTTCTTTTAGTTTTTTTTTGAGTTATTTTATTGTAGTGTTTGGAACACCATTAAGGAGGATGACAACTCCAATCATGGTGGGCTAAACACCTTTCTAAGGTTAGGGATTTGAAAACTTTTTTCGATTTATGTGGATGATGTGGATGGTTTGATCATTAATTTTAATTGAATAGTTCTTATTTTGATTAATTGTTCTTCTCTATATGCTCTTTGATTTCATATGATCTATTGATATATGGAATGCTTGGATCCCCTGTGAGTTAGATACATAGTACTCTTCAAATTTCTCTAATTATTCAATTGAATTTAATGGTCAGTGATTTTATTGTATAATTTTCCATCTAGATTAAATTTTTATTTAATTCTAGATGTGTTTTCATCCAAATATAAGCATAAGGAGGGATAGGTGGATTTTCCTGAAGCCTTAGACTTCTTTTTTAATTGCTTTACAGTTATCAGTGAGTTTTGCTCCATTCTCATTAAGTGGAAAACCGATTTTAAATCTCTCTTTTCTCTAGATTTCGTTTCCTTAATTCTTGTTGCACAATAGTCAATCCCTGTAGATTCGACCCTGTGCTCACCATATACATCAACTGTGTCACTTGTGCAATTGCAAGTATATTATTTTTACTCTTGATTTTATGTCAATTAATTTATATTAAATTAAGTTGTAACAAAGGGGACATGTAAGAGGTATCGCGGTATGACGAGGTTGTCAAGGGATACGCAGGATGTCGAGGACACACGGGAGTGTTGAAAGGGGGACATGCAGGAGGTGATGCTGTGGTATGACGAGGTTGTCAAGGGGCACACATGATGTGAAGGACACATGGGGGTGTCGAAAGGGTTGGAGCATGTCCAAGAGGCGCTAGCCAGATTGCTTTTGAAATGGCCTAGAGGGGCTGGATTTTGATGATGTCATGCAGGGTGTAAAGGTAAGGATGTTTTCCCATGACTCTGATAACTGCGACTCTCGGGGATGCATGGTGTCGGCTTCTTCTGCTTGTCTTTATCGGGGCTGCCTAATGCAGGTTGGTACGACTAGGTCTCCATACCGGAAGCTCTGTTTTTGAAAAACGTTTTTAGAAAAATGTTGGACTTTTGTAAAAGTTTTTGATTTTAACAAAAAAAGTGTTTAGCTAGCTTCTTGATTTACAAGGAAATTGCCTTTGGTAGGGCTTAAGGGACTTTGTTGTTTGTCTTTCACTCTCGGAGAGTGGAGTATGACCCAGAAGAGGTTTCATTACCGCTGGGGATGTTTGGTGGTAGACCTGCTTGTCTTACCGCTGCTGGAGATTGGAGACTCTGTTGGGCAGGAGCTTGCTATAGAGCATTTGGAAGCTTCCAGACTCTTGTTGGGGAGAGTGTTTGTAGAGAGCAATTGAAGGCTTCTATTGGGGATCCGCTGGGGAATTTAACCACTGTCTTAGACCACTGCTGGGGAGAGAACTCTGCTGGAGACCACTACCAGGGAATCTATTTTTTAGTGCCATCTGCTAGGGATGATTGGGAGTTCAGCGAGACTTATTGTTGTCCAATTTTATTGCCAAACTGCTCTTCAACGTTTCTCCATTTTTTACCCTTAGAATGACCAAGTCATGAGTTTCGCATAATTTTTGCGCAATAAGGCCGTTGCCAATTTTCCTCATGCCTACGAAGCTGGTTGGTTTTAGTCTATTTTTTGCCCTTAGTCGTAAGACTAAGTTTGGGGTCACGTAATTTTTGCGCAATGATGCCATTGCCGGTTCTTACTCATGCCTGCGATTTGTTGGGAAAAATGGATCTTCTCCCTTCCTTGCCCTGAATGGCGCCCTACTGATGATTGTGTTCCGCTGGGGATGTAGATGTGATACTGTGCTTGCACTCGTAGATTCTAGGGGATCTAGAAGGACTTAGAGTGGGATGAAATGTAGGTTAGAGGACCGAAGTTTGGGATACCCCGGGATTGTTAGACATATATGCCCACAAAGCCATTCCGGAATTGTATTTATCTATTTTTTAATCAATAAATGCATATTTTACATTCACACATTTTCTTCTACATTGGGTAATATATCTAAAATATCTCATTGGATGAGACTACTTTGTCCCTTAGGTAACATTGTAGGAAAAACCATCAAATTAGTTGATAACTGATTGCTAAGGAGATATGGTTTTTCCAGTTCCTTGTAGACCTAAAATTGTTCTAAGTTAATCAGGATACATCTGGACAATGTATTCCTAATAACTTACACATTGTTAGTTCCATATGATAGAGTGATGAATCTCAATCACTGAGAGAAGGGTCTCTTGACTAAGATGTGGATATAAGTAAGAAATACTTATATTGCAACTGGATCGCTTAGTGGATACCCTTAGAACTATACTGTCTTTATATTTAGGGTAGTCCATTTGACAGATTGTCCTTAACCTGAGAGGTCGACATCTTCTCTAGTATTTGCCTATATAGCTTTGATGTAGCCAATCGTCAATGTCCAACACACCGGACTAAATATGGGCTCGTTGGGTTATGTACGCTGTACTGGAAGAAGTGTGTGTACACTCAACAAGGATTCCACTACTCTTATAGAGTAAATAATATTGAGTTGATACTTGTCAAAACTGGACTTGAAAAACCCAGCGCTGGTATTTATCGATGAAATGGTTTTATCGAGGAATTTATTTTCTGTATAAAAGAAATGTAATTATTATTATTATTTCTTTTAAAGAATTTATAAAATGTTTTGAAAGTCCAAGTTTGACTAAAAGTATCAAAGAGAATGAGTTCTCAATATAAGCCAGGGATTAAAGACAGTATTAGATATTGTCCCGTAAGCTTATAACAATATTGGAAGTGGAGGGACTAATCTGTAAACAAATCTTGAGATAGAAATACCTGCAAGTAATTATCTATTTTCCGGAGGTTAATCACATTGTGTTAATGGACATTAATTGTGATTGGTGGAAGTCCAGGGATATAGATAAAATTCTATAATCTTAATAGAGTGTATGAAAGGTGTTTCCTAATAACAATGCTTTAACCAAAAGGTTGAGTACTTGGTCCCACAACCGGAAATAAGAGATCTCTTTAGATCCTACACACAAGGACTTTCTTAAAGTATTTTAATTTAATGATTTATTAAATTAATTAATTTCTCTAATAAATCACTATATGGTATAGTGAAGCTCTAAAAGGTGGAATCACATTAGATGTGAAAAACCAAATGGGTAGGACCCATTGGAGAATATTTTAAAAGAATATTTAAATTGACCATAAAGGGTTAGGAACCCTTGAGGAAGTGTGGGAGTGGGGCCCACCTAGGGTGGGACGCCCACTTCATGGAGGATTCTATTTTGTTACTCATTAATTAGTTTCTAATTAATTAAACACCTTCTTGGATAAGGTTTGTTAGTTAGTTAGTTAGTTACTAATTAAAGATTCCTTGTTGGACAAGGAGTCTATATTAGTTTCTTGCTAATCAAGGAATCCTAATTGGATTAGGATAAGGATAAGATTAGTTGGACTCGAATGGATGCGATAAATTTCTATTTTGATTAATCCTATTTTATTATGGAGAAATCAAAAAGGAAATTAATTGAGGACTTCTAATTGGATTAGAAAGAGGACTCTTGGGTTGCAAGCGACCCAAGCCTAGCCTATTTCATGGGTGGACGTCCAACACTTATGGACAACTAATTAATTTCCAGATTTGGAAATATCTTTCCTCTCCTCAAATGCCTCACGCCCAGCCCCTCTCTCTCTAGTTGTGTACGGTCAGCCCCCTTCCCCCTTTCTTCTCCATTCTTGTGTTCTAGTTTTGAATATCAAGAAGAGATCAAGATCCCATCTTGAAGAATAAAGATTGGATTTTTTTTTCAAGATTCATAGAGCTGGAAATTTGGAAGGGCCATTAGCTTCCATTAGAGAAAGGTTTAAAGAAAAAGAAGGTCCGTGTGGATTGCGAAAGAGACTTGGCATTTGTGAAGTTTTGCCGGTATCGCTATTATCGTAGATTTGACTTAACAATTTCTAAGTCGCAAAGGTGATTGTGATTTCTTACTCTCATTGAATAAAAATCAATTAGAATCTTAGTTTGATCTTGGGATTTGATATATGCCCCCCAAAAACTATTTTTCTGAAATTAAAAAGAGGCATACTTTCAGGGGTATCAAAGCCTTGGCTATGCTTCTCTTTGATTTTAGGGTATAATCAAATTTTAATTATATCACTATTACCCTCCCTATAGATTTTGGCTACCCCTAGTGATGAATCATTTAGATTCTTGATCACTTCTTGATTGTTAGATAATCATTAGTAGGGCTTAGGGGTTCCCCTGTTATTATTGAGAGAATAATAATTTAGCCCTACAAATTAGTGTGATATTAATTTTTGTTTTGGATGATTTCAAAACATCTCTCAATTAATTTAGGGATAGGTATTTAGAGATATTTAAATTTGATAATAGCCCATTAAGGATTTAGAGATCCTTTTAAGTAATAAATTAAATTGTTTAATTTATTCTGAGAGCCCCGGGTTAGCATAAATAATATATAATATATTTATCATGATAAATAAATATTATTTTATGTGTTGGATGGGTTCCAAAAATCATACCTCCTTCTCTTTTCCCTCTCCTCCCCTCCCCTTTTTCTTAATTTTAGAATAGGGTTGCTGATTTATGGTGGACTAAATCAACCGAAGGAGATGTCCGGAGAACCATTGCAAGATAGCAAAATTGTAGTAGGGCTTTATTTAATTCCCCTGTTGTAATTAAATAAGGTCGTATGATTTTTGTGAACCCATTGTGAGATTATAATATGATTATAATTATTATATTATTATTCATGTGATGATTAATAAAAATATTTTTAGCTCAGAAGTTGTGATAATTGTGATTATCGCTTTTATGATAATTTAGGATAATTGGATTTTACTTCAATTAATGGATTGCGTTTAATTATAAATTGTTTATATTTAGACACAATACATTACTAGTACTCTTTTGGACGTGGAGTTTGTGACCCATGCGGAGATTTTTACGTAAAATCTTTGCATGCGAGATTATTGGATAATCGTGTCTGAAAAGACAGTAATCGTAGATGGATCACTAAACTGACATCCAAATACCCTAAGGTAATAGGGATGAGTAGGTTTTGATTATAAGGTGAATTTCCTAATGATCAAAACCCCCTGTGAGCACTAGTGAGAGTTTATCACTCCTTTATAATCCTATTATCGAAAATTTTCATAAATCATATGATGAATATTTGAATAATGATATGATCATGCCTGTTTAATATTGTTCCCTTCAAGAAAAATATTAAGTGATAATAAATGAGATTATTAATCCTAAGGCCTTCCATTATCAATAAGACTAGGAATTAATTAGCCTGAGTCTTGTCTTGCCAAAAGGTATTAACATAATTCAGTCTGAATTAAACTCCTAGAGACTTATTTCTATTGTAGATAAGTTTGTGTATGGCTTGATAAGGAGTGTCAACTAAAATGGGGGCACAGCCTTACTTGATCATATGACGAACGAGAATAATGGATTTCACTTAAACAAGGAAACATAGCGGCTGAAACAGTAACAGTCATGTTGTCCTTGGAGGTTGCAAGAAAATTGGGAATCACTGATTTACATAAGGAGTTATGCATAAGATGCTTAGTGATGGATGGTTACTATCCACCTTGTAGTGCATGTGTGGTACGATCTTAAAATGGAAGATTACATGTGTAATATGAGAATCTCAATACTCATCTGGAATAAAAGGTTTATTCCCTAATTTCATATACTGAAGGGAATGATGAAATTTGAAGAAAGATGAGAGGATCATCAGATTTTAAAATCCCAAAAATCCGATGAATATATGTGTGAAAATAAATGTAATAATTTATGCTTATTTTATTGTGTAGATATAAGCCATGAATCCCCTTTCCAAGATTCTAGAAGAGAATCGGTTGACTGGTCCAAATTTTGTGGATTGGAAAAGAAACCTTGACATTGTGCTTATCTCTCAGAAGATAGCTTATGTCCTCACATCCAACTATTCGGAATTTGATGAGGCAATTCAAACTCCTGAGGCAGTTGAGAAAGCCTCAAAGTGGCATGAGTCAAATAGTTTGGCCAAATGCTACATGCTTGCATCCATCTCGAATGTCCTTCAGCAACAGCACGAGGGTTTTGCTATAGCTAAGGACATATTGACTAATCTCAGGGAGATGTTTGGGGAATAGAGCCGAACTGCTAGGCAATTGGCAATGAAAGGACTGACGGGGACCAAGATGTCTGATGGTAGCCCAGTCCGGGAGCATGTTTTCAAGATGATAGGGTTCATTAATGAACTCTTGACCCTTGGAGCGGATCTTGATCAACAGAGTTAAACGGATGCGATCTTGAACTCTCTCCCGGAATCCTTTTATGCTTTTATGTTGAATTTTAACATGAACAAATTAGAGACTTCTTGTAGCACCCCGGACTTTTTCATCCTTAATGAATAGCACCTTCGTAGCTAATTGGCCGTTTTTGTAGTCTAATTAATAAATAAGGGAGAAATTGGAAATTCCGAAATGTCAGAAATGTTCATTTTCGAAGTACAAACCCAACGCAAGTTGAATCGTCAAAATCGGACGAACGAGTCAAAAGATATGGCCAAAACAGTCTGGACCTACAGGCAATCGTAGCTCGGAAGGCACTAAGGACGTAGCTTTAGCTCTGATAACGTATACGTTGTGCATCCGTTGTGCAATAGACAACGGGCACGTTGTACATAAGACAACGGACAACGAGCTCAGCACTATGCACAACACAACATGACAACGGGTACGTTGTACAGCAAACAACGTGTACGTTGTACAGCTCACGACGGGCACGTTGTACATAAGACAACAGACAACGAGCTCAGCACTATGCACAACACAACGTGACAACGGGTTCGGCACCCTCCACAGCACAACGTGTTTGGCACTATTCACAGCTCAACGTGTTCGGCACTCGTGTTTTTGCAGAAATTTCATTAAGTGTATTATGGTCTTTTGGTCGGTTCACTCTTACCTTAAGAGTTTAACCCGAGCCTTTAGGGCTCATTCTCAACACTTAGAGGATTTGGGGGATTAGAAGAGAGGAGAAAGGGTTTCCTGAGTTAGGGTTTTGCTTTTGGAGAAGAATCAAAGGGGTTTTGAGACCCTAGATCACTTCAAGTCCGGTTTTTCTCCAAGATCACGGCTCAAGCACTCGTGGAGAGCGTTCTCCAAGCTAGGGCAGCAACCCAAGCACGTTTTTGAAAGGAGTTTCTTCCCCAACACAAGTCTCCTTCAAGCAAAGGGTTCCTCTTTTCAAGTGGAAGCTTCAATCAAGGTTTCTACCAAGGATCAAGCCTTGATCTAAGGTTAGTACACCCTACTAACTTACCTTAGCAATAAATCTAGGTTTTCCTTATGAAATGTGATTTATGCTATTCTGTTTTCCTCCTTATGAAATGTGTTATCCCCCATTAAATATAAACAAGATAATGGAAAAGGTGTGGATGTGTGGATGGTATGTTGGATGTGGCGATCGGATGCCGAGGTGTATGTTGTGTGATGTGTGTGATGGAAATGGTGGATGAGTATTTTACCAATAATGAACTTACCTTGATGTTTGGATGGAAAATATGCGCTAAAAAGAACAAAATGAATTATTAAGAAACATTGCATGTGTTGTGTTTGACAAAATGCCTAAACTATGAATAAACGACTTAGATGAAGAAAATGGAAATAGGTTTTATGCATGTGTTCTTATAGACGAGGAATTGATCCAATGTCATGTGAATTACTTAAGTTACCTATGCTAATATTATGAATTGAATTGTAATGTCATATCTTGGTTATTCCCATTATCATGATTGTCACTATGGACACGTACACGAGCACGCATGATAGCATGAACCGAGATTTCAAGAGCATGTGCATATAATAAACAACAAGAAAACCATGCATTGCATAACAAGGAGGTTGGTAGCCTAGGGACATTCGGGTGCTAGCCTCTGGCTCACAAGTGCATTGCATAACAAGGAGGTTGGTAGCCCAGGGACATTCGGGTGCTAGCCTCTGGCTCACAAGTGCATCGCATAACAAGGAGGTTGGTAGCCCAGGGACATTCGAGTGCTAGCCTCTGGCTCACAAGTGTATCGCATAACAAGGAGGTTGGTAGCCCAGGGACATTCGGGTGCTAGCCTCTGGTCATTCGGGTGCTAGCCTCTGGCTCACAAGTGCATTGCATAACAAGGAGGTTGGTAGCCCAGGGTCATTCGGGTGCTAGCCTCTGGTTCACAAGTGCATCGCATAACAAGGAGGTTGGTAGCCCAGGGACATTCGGGTGCTAGCCTCTGGCTCACAAGTGCATTGCATATCAAGGAGGTTGGCAGCCCAGGAAGATTCGGGTGCAAGCCTCTGGCTCACAAGTTACGAGATGGAGGTTTACAAGATGATGATCATGCATTCATGCATGCACGCATACATGATTTCTACGAGGCATACCGGGACATGACATGGGTTTTCAAGCATGAGTTTTATTCGCGTTTTCGCATTCATGTACGCACATCAGGATGCTTGTATTGTATCATGCCTTATACTGTTTCTTTCGTGATATTTCTATTACTGCTTGTATGATATTACTATTGTGTGTTTTTTATTATTGTTATGGTCTGCTAGTAGCTTGTACTCGCTGAGTATTCCATGCTCAGCCATACTTTCATGTCGGCAGTTACTGAGGGAGCCCTCGACCTGGAGCCTTGGGTCGAGGAAGAGTATATAGAGGAGAGAGAGCCGGCTATTCCATTACAGTCTCAGGCGGACCGAGACCTCGATGTGTGGCCATACCTCGACTACTGTTGAGGGGAGAGTATGAGAGGGTCTGGTGTATTTTGATAGGTGGGCCTGTCCACCTTAGACTTAGACATGTCTTGTATTTATGTTAACTTGGAATACTATTTTGGGATCATTAGAAGAAATGAAAATTTGTTTACGCTTCCGCATATATGTTAGCTTCCGCGCTCTGATTATTGTTGTTAGTACTGTATTTTATCTTGTGCATTACAGGATGGTTTGATAGGTACGTAGTGTGACACCTAAAATATCCCTAAACTCCTAGGGGGTATTTTGGGGCGTTACAGAGTGGTATCAGAGCTCTAGGCATTAGAGTCCCTAGGGTCAATTGGATGATTGAACTAGGTATTAGAATCACCTTAGAGAGCTATATTCCAAGTATGGACTAACAAGTTAGTCCTAGTCAAAATAGGTTGAATCTCAACCAAACTTA
This sequence comes from Tetracentron sinense, assembly GCA_015143295.1. Lineage (NCBI taxonomy): Eukaryota > Viridiplantae > Streptophyta > Magnoliopsida > Trochodendrales > Trochodendraceae > Tetracentron > Tetracentron sinense. The sequence continues at coordinate 27,415,609 of CM026570.1, forward strand.
GAGTCCTACGCTAGGAACACGAATTGTATGGATGATGTTGTGTTGTATACCATATGTGCATTATTTGTGTTGTACTTATTAAATATGCTTGATGAATATGTATTGAGTGAATTGCGAGACTTGTACTAAATGCGTATCCAAGTTAGACTCATGTTGTATTGTCATTCTCAGGAGAAATCATGAGACGCAATACCCGGGGTCGCGGGTACAACACGAGGGGTAATGGAGGTGATACTCCATCGGGTGATGATCAACCTGACTTTGCCCAAGCATTCGCATCCATAGCCGAGACTTTGGCTGTGTTGGCGGCAAGGCAACCGGCCACTCTGCCTAATGCGGCACTTGTACCGGCTCCTCCTAACCGAGCCCAAGCCGGGATAGAAGTTTTTCGGAGGATGAGGCCTCCAACTTTTTGTGGAAACATTGATCCACTTGTCGCCGAGGGTTGGATTCGGCAACTCGAGAAGATATTCTCGGTATTGGCACCTACGGAAGTGGAAAGGGTCACTTGGGCCGCCTTTATGCTTGAAGGCGAGGCCGACCATTGGTGGAAATCCGCACTTCGGACCCGAGAGTTGACCCGGCAAGGTCAAGATTGGACTTGGGAAGAATTCTTGGAAGCTTTCAACAAGAAATACTTTCCGGTCGGAATGAGAGAGAAGATGGAAGTGGAATTTATTACCTTGGAGCAAGGTAATATGTCCGTAGCGGCTTATGAAGCCAAATTTTCAGAGCTATCTCGATTTGGTCCACACATGATAGCTACCGAGGCTATGAAGGCCCAGAAATTCGAGAGGGGGTTGAAGGCCTACCTCAAGGATCGTGTCTCAATGTTCCAACATGAGACATATTCAGAAGTTGTGGACAAGGCATTGTTGGCCGAGTCGAATTCCGAAGAGTTCTTTAAGAGGAGAGAAATAGAGAAAGGACAGTCGAGTAGTTCAGGGGAGAAGAGAGCAAGGACTAGCTTGTATCAGTCCGCAGGGCTGGCTCAGTCACAGAGGATATATTCGGCACCACAGGCCCCTCGCTCTTTTGCTCCACCGACCTTTCGCCCGGCTACCTCATATGCTCCTCGCCCCGCAGTTACTCAAGCTACGGGATATGCTCCTTCCTCCTATTTGCATGATGTCTGCACTCTTTGTGGAAGGAGGCATCCAGCAGGAGAATGCCGGAGGGTTTCAGGAAGTTGCTTCCATTGTGGTGACCATGGTCACATGGTTAGAGATTGTCCCCGACGTAAATTGCCAGCTCAGTCTTCGGGGAGCAGGCCCCCGATTAGGCAGACATCTCAGCCTAGCTCTTCTCAGGCTTCGAGGGCCTCACAGTCTACCCGGCCTCCTCGCCCAGCCACACAGGGCCGAGTCTTTGCCTTATCCGCGAGAGACGCACGTGCATCTGACGATGTCGTGCAAGGTACGCAAAAATTCTAGAGTCTAAGTTGTGTAAAATTTCTATGGTTTATTATGTGATTATTTATACTAAGGGTTATTCTATGTATGATGCTTGTGATTGTTTGAAATCTACTAATAGTAGTTACTTAATCGCACAGGCACTTTATTAGTGAACGAGTGTCTCGCCCATGTGTTGATCGACACAGGATCCACTCACTCCTTTGTGTCATCTAGTTTCGCAAAGGGATTTTTGACTGAGTCTACTCCGTTAGAGCGGGAGTTGACCATTGCAACTCCACTTGGCAAGTTAGTTGATACGGACAAGATATTCAGGGATAGTGTGGTTCAAGTGGGGGAGAATGAACTGTTAGCCGATCTCATCATCCTAACTTTTCAAGACTTGGATTTTGATGTCATCTTAGGGATGGATTGGTTGTCAAACCATCACGGGAATGTTGCGTGTTTTGAAAAGATGGTGAATTTCAAGCCGGAAGGAGTTAAGCCTTTTCATTTCCGAGGATTGAGAGAAAGGGATATTGCTCGCCTTGCAACTTTGAGCTTAGCGAACCCCGAAGTACAAAACTCCTCGACTATTCCAGTTGTGAGTGAGTTCTTAGATGTGTTTCCGGAGGAACTTCCCGGGTTACCTCCGAATCGGGAGATTGAGTTCGCTATAGAGCTTACTTCGGGCACCGCTCCGATTTCAAGAGCCCCATATAGAATGGCCCCGATAGAGCTTGAAGAATTGAAGAAGCAAATTAAGGAGTTACAACAACTTGGTTTCATCCAACCAAGTGTCTCACCGTGGGGAGCTCCGGTTCTCTTTGTAAAGAAGAAAGACGGGTCGATGAGAATGTGTATAGACTACCGTCAGTTGAACAAGGTAACTATCAAGAATCGTTATCCCTTGCCAAGAATCGATGACTTGTTCGACCAACTGAAGGGAGTGAGATTCTTCTCCAAAATTGATCTTAGATCGGGGTATCATCAATTAAGGATCAAGGTGGAAAATGTTCCGAAGACGGCTTTCAGGTCTCGGTATGGGCATTACGAGTTCCTTGTCATGCCTTTTGGGCTGACGAATGCACCGGCGGCATTCATGGATTTGATGAACCGGGTGTTCCGATCTTACTTGGATCGATGCGTGATTGTATTCATTGATGACATTTTGGTGTATTCCCAGACACGGGAAGATCACGCACGAGACCTCCGCCTTGCCCTGGAGATGTTGAGAGAGCATAGGCTATATGCCAAATTGAGTAAGTGCGAGTTCTGGTTAGAGAAGGTCGCATTTCTTGGACACGTGGTGTCGGCCGAGGGCATTTCTGTAGATCCAGCCAAGGTTGAGGCAGTCATGAGTTGGGAGAGGCCCAAGAGCGTCACGGAGATACGTAGTTTCCTCGGATTGGCAGGCTACTACCGGAGATTTGTGGAGGGATTCTCCAGTTTGGCTGCACCTCTCACCTACTTGACAAGGAAAAATGCAAAGTTCAGTTGGAGTGACCGATGTGAAGTAAGTTTCCAAGAGTTGAAGAAACGCCTCACCACAGCCCCTGTCCTTACTGTGCCATCTGGACCTTTTGGGTATGAGGTGTATAGTGATGCCTCGCATGTTGGACTCGGGTGTGTCCTAATGCAACACAAGAAGGTCATTGCCTATGCATCAAGGCAGTTGAAAGAGCATGAAAAGAACTACCCCACTCAAGACTTGGAGCTTGCGGTGGTCGTGTTTGCACTTAAAATTTGGCGACATTATCTGTACGGGGTGGAGTTCTATGTGTACACGGACCACAAGAGCCTCAAGTATCTCTTTTCCCAAAAAGAGCTAAACTTACGACAACGGCGTTGGATTGAGTTCTTAAAGGACTACGAGTGCACTATCCAATATCACCCGGGAAAAGCAAATGTGGTGGCAGACGCTCTGAGTAGGAAACCATCGGGGTTGTTGGCTCACATGTTGGTGCGGGAATGGAGACTGTTAGACGATTTGGAAAATCTAGACATCAGTGTGAATGATTCTGTCCGCAGTCCGGTTTTGGCAAATGTTACAGTTCGGCCGTACCATATAGACTTGATCCAGGAGTATCAAGCCACAAACACTGACTTGTTGGCTTTCCGGGATAAGGAAGTGGCCAAGGGTAGTACGGACTTCTCTCTCACTAGCCGATGTGCTATTACATTCAAGGGAAGGCTTTGCGTCCCAGCCAATGCAGACCTTCGGAGAGAGATTATGGACGAAGCTCACCGGTCCAAGTATACAGTGCATCCCGGGGGGACAAAGATGTATCGAAACCTCAAGAGTCACTTTTGGTGGCGAAACATGAAGAGGGAGGTTGCGGAGTATGTGGCACGGTGTTTGGTGTGCCAACAGGTGAAAGCAGAGCATTTGAGACTGGCGGGTCTTTTACAGTCTCTCCCTATTCCCGAGTGGAAATGGGAACATATCTCTATGGACTTCATCGTGGGGTTGCCGAAGACGGTTAGGAAGACCGATGCTATATGGGTAGTTGTTGATAGACTCACGAAGTCTGCTCATTTCTTACCGTACCGGACTACATTCAACTCCAATCAGTTAGCAGAGCTATACATCAAGGAAATAGTCTGATTACATGGGGTGCCAGTGAGTATTGTGTCGGATAGAGACCCAAGATTCACATCCAGGTTTTGGAAAAGTTTTCAAGGTGCAATGGGCTCCCGATTAGACTTTAGCACAGCTTTCCACCCACAGACCGACGGGCAAACCGAGAGGGTGAATCAGGTTATTGAAGATATGCTCCGAGCATGTATGCTAGACTTCAAGGGAAGTTGGGAAGATCACCTACCTTTGGTGGAATTCGCTTACAACAATAGTTATCAACAAAGCATACAAATGGCGCCTTTCGAGGCTTTGTACGGAAGGAGTTGTAGATCCCCGTTGTATTGGGATGAAGTGGGAGAAAGGAAGATTTTGGGCCCCGAGTTAATTGAACAAACCGCGGATAGGGTCAAGCTTATCCGGGAGAGGTTAAAGACCGCCCAAGATAGACAGAAAAGCTATGCCGACAACCGAAGGAGGGATCTTGAATTCCGATTCGGTGATTTTGTGTTTGTAAGGATTTCACTAACCAAAGGTGTTATGCGATTCGGGAAGAGAGGCAAGCTTAGCCCGAGATATGTGGGTCCGTTCGAGATCATTACTCGAGTTGGTGAAGTTGCTTACCGGGTTGCTTTGCCCGCTCACATGGCGGCGGTCCGCGATGTGTTTCATATCTCCATGCTTCGGAAGTACATCCCAGATCCTTCTCACGTCATCGAGCTTGATCCGGTTGAGATTCGAGAGGACCTCACGTTGGTTGAGAAGCCGATTCACATATTGGATCAAAGAGACCAAGTGCTTCGCAACAAGACTATACCGCTAGTCCTAGTGCAATGGCAACATCACGCGAGAGAAGAAGCCACGTGGGAGCGTGAAGCCGAAGTCAAAGCAAAGTATCCTGAGTTGTTTGAATAGGTTTGTGTATATGGCTTGTGATTTTGCTTTGGTTTTGTACATGTATGTATCATCCAAATTTCGGGGATGAAATTTTTGTAAGGGGGGAGAATGTAGCACCCCGGACTTTTTCATCCTTAATGAATAGCACCTTCGTAGCTAATTGGCCGTTTTTGTAGTCTAATTAATAAATAAGGGAGAAATTAGAAATTCCGAAACGTCAGAAATGTTCCTTTTCGAAGTACGAACCCAACGCAAGTTGAATCGTCAAAATCGGACGAACGAGTCAAAAGATATGGCCAAAACAGTCTGGACCTGCAGGCAATCGTAGCTCGGAAGGCACTAAGGACGTAGCTCGGAAGGCACTAAGGACGTAGCTTTAGCTCTGATAACGTATACGTTGTGTATCTGTTGTGCAACAGACAACGGGCACGTTGTACATAAGACAACGGACAACGAGCTCAGCACTATGCACAACACAACGTGACAACCGGTACGTGGTACAGCAAACAACGTGTACGTTGTACAGCTCACGACGGGCACGTTGTACATAAGACAACGGACAACGAGCTCAGCACTATGCACAACACAACGTGACAACGGGTACGTTGTACAGCAAACAACGTGTACGTTGTACAGCTCACGACGGGCACGTTGTACATAAGACAACAGACAACGAGCTCAGCACTATGCACAACACAACGTGACAACGGGTTCGGCACCCTTCACAGCACAACGTGTTCGGCACTATTCACAGCTCAACGTGTTCGGCACTCGTGTTTTTGCAGAAATTTCAGTAAGGGTATTATGGTCTTTTGATCGGTTCACTCTTACCTTAAGAGTTTAACCCGAGCCTTTAGGGCTCATTCTCAACACTTAGAGGATTTGGGGGATTAGAAGAGAGGAGAAAGGGTTTCCTGAGCTAGGGTTTTGCTTTTGGAGAAGAATCAAAGGGGTTTTGAGACCCTAGATCACTTCAAGTCTGGTTTTTCTCCAAGATCACGGCTCAAGCACTCGTGGAGAGCGTTCTCCAAGCTAAGGCAGCAACCCAAGCACGTTTTTGAAAGGGGTTTCTTCCCCAACACAAGTCTCCTTCAAGCAAAGGGTTCCTCTTTCAAGTGGAAGCTCCAATCAAGGTTTCTACCAAGGATCAAGCCTTGATCTAAGGTTAGTACACCCTACTAACTTACCTTAGCAATAAATCTAGGTTTTCCTTATGAAATGTGATTTATGCTATTCTGTTTTCCTCCTTATGAAATGTGTTATCCCCCATTAAATATAAATAAGATAATGGAAAAGGTGTGGATGTGTGGATGGAATGTTGGATGTGGCGATCGGATGCCGAGGTGTATGTTGTGTGATGTGTGCGATGGAAATGGTGGATGGGTATTTTACCAATAATGAACTTAAGTTGATGTTTGGATGGAAAATATGCGCTAAAAAGAACAAGATGAATTATTAAGAAACATTGCATGTGTTGTGTTTGACAAAATGCCTAAACCATGAATAAACGACTTAGATGAAGAAAATGGAAATAGGTTTTATGCATGTGTTCTTATAGACGAGGAATTAATCCAATGTCATGTGAATTACTTAAGTTACCTATGCTAATATTATGAATTGAATTGTAATGTCATATCTTGGTTATTCCCATTATCATGATTGTCACTATGGACACGTACACGAGCACACATGATAGCATGAACCAAGATTTCAAGAGCATGTGCATATAATAAACAACAAGAAAACCATGCATTGCATAACAAGGAGGTTGGTAGCCCAGGGACATTCGGGTGCTAGCCTCTGGCTCACAAGTGCATCGCATAACAAGGAGGTTGGTAGCCCAGGGACATTCGGGTGCTAGCCTCTGGCTCACAAGTGCATCGCAAAACAAGGAGGTTGGTAGCCCAGGGAAATTCGGGTGCTAGCCTCTGGCTCACAAGTGCATTGCATAACAAGGAGGTTGGTAGCCCAGGGACATTCGGGTGCTAGCCTCTGGCTCACAAGTGCATCGCATAACAAGGAGGTTGGTAGCCCAGGGACATTCGGGTGCTAGCCTCTAGTCATTCGGGTGCTAGCCTCTAGCTCACAAGTGCATTGCATAACAAGGAGGTTGGTAGCCCAGGGTCATTCGGGTGCTAGCCTCTGGTTCACAAGTGCATCGCATAACAAGGAGGTTGGTAGCCCAAGGACATTCGGGTGCTAGCCTCTGGCTCACAAGTGCATTGCATATCAAGGAGGTTGGCAGCCCAGGGAGATTCGGGTGCTAGCCTCTGGCTCACAAGTTACGAGATGGAGGTTTACAAGATGATGATCATGCATTCATGCATGCACGCATACATGATTTCTACGAGGCATACCGGAACATGACATGGGTTTTCAAGCATGAGTTTTATCGGCGTTTTCGCATTCATGTACGCACATCAGAATGCTTGTATTGTATCATGCCTTATACTGTTTCTTTCGTGATGTTTCTATTACTGCTTGTATGATATTACTATTGTGTGTTTTTTATTATTGTTATGGTCTGCTAGTAGCTTGTACTCACTGAGTATTCCATGCTCAGCCGTACTTTCATGTCGGCAGGTACTGAGGGAGCCCTCGACCCGGAGCCTTGGGTCGGGGAAGAGTATAGAGAGGAGAGAGAGCCGGCTATTCCATTACAGTCTCAGGCGGACCGAGACCTCGATGTGTGGCCATACCTCGACTACTGTTGAGGGGAGAGTATGAGAGGGTCTGGTGTATTTTGATAGGTGGGCCTGTCCACCTTAGACTTAGACATGTCTTGTATTTATGTTAACTTGGAATACTATTTTGGGATCATTAGAAGAAATGAAAATTTGTTTACGCTTCCGCATATATGTTAGCTTCCGCGCTCTGATTATCGTTGTTAGTACTGTATTTTATCTTGTGCATTACAGGATGGTTTGATAGGTACGTAGTGTGACACCTAAAATATCCCTAAACTCCTAGGGGGTATTTCGGGGCGTTACACTTCTCTGCCAGAGCTCCTAAACATGTTGCAAGGAGCTGAGGAACTTATGAAGCGTACCAAGCTCTATGCAAATGTGGCAGAGGGAATTAGACTTTCAAAGCCCAGGCCTAAGGGCAAAGGCAAGAAAAAGAAGATGTCCAATTTCTCCAAGTTCCTCAAAGGGAAGAAGGGTAAGAACAAGAAAGCTTCTGAGAAGAAAGACAAGGAAAAGAATCAAAATGTCTGCTTTTATTGCAAGAAACCAGGTCACTAGAAGAGAAATTACAAATTCTACTTAGCATCCCTCAAGGACAAGCCTTTGGAAGGTATGTCAGATTTTTTCCTCATTGAATCTAATTTCATTATTGGTTCCTCAAACTCTTGGTGTGTAGATAGTGGATCTACCTCACATATTTGTAATATGTTATAGGGGTTTCAGGAGAGCAAAAAGCTCAGTGATGGGGAAGTCAAGATAAGGATGGGAACGGAAGCAAGTGTTGCTGTGATCGCCATCGGGACTTATATTTTAGAATTTGCTTTGAATAGGATTTTGGTTTTAAAAGACTGCTTATATGTGCTAAACATGCGTAGAAATTTGATTTCTGTTTCTAGTTTAATCGTTAATGGTTATTCAGTGCATTTTGATACTAATGTAGTTATCAAATACAATAATAGTTTTATTGTTTCTGGCACATTTTCTAATGGTCTTTATTATCTTGATCCTATAAGAAATTCTGTAAATAACATTGAGGATAAAGAATCCACCAATGTGACACCTCAGAAAAGAGGTAAAGAATCTATGAATCCAACATACTTATGGCATCTTAGATTAGGCCATATCAATTTGGATAGGCTCAATAGATTGGTAAAGGATGGTCTTACATGTTGAACCTTATCCAACTTGTGAACCTTGTTTGCAAGGTAAAATGACCAAAAGGCCATTTACAGGCAAACCAATGAGAGCCACAAGTGTATTGGAATTAATTTACACTGAAGTATGTGGACCTATGAATCATTCAGCCAGAGGTGGCTTTATCTACTTCATTACATTCATAGATGATTTTTCAAGATATGGTTAAATATATCTAATGAAACACAAGTCGGAATCTTTTGAAAAGTTCAAAGAATTCCGAAATGAAGTAGAAAAGTAATCAGGTAAATGTATTAAAACTCTCAGATCCGACAGAGGAGGAGAGTACCTTTCGAATGAGTTCATGGATTATCTTAGAGATAATGGAATTTTATCCCAATGGACTCCCCCAGGAACACCCCAGTTTAATGGTGTTTCAGAAAGAAGAAATCAAACTCTACTGGATATGGTTCGTTCAATGATGAATAATACTGATTTGCCAATATCCTTTTGGGGATATGCATTAGAGACTGCAATCTATCTATTGAATAGGGTACCTTCTAAGTCTGTTTCCGAAACTCCAATTGAGCTATAGATGGGGTGAAAGCCTAGTCTAAAGCATGTCAGAGTATGGGGTTGTCCTGTTCATATGCAAAAGCAGAACTTCGACAAGTTGGAAAGTAGGACTGAGAAGTACCTATTCATAGGATACCCAAAAGAAACTCATGGATATTATTTCTATAATCCTAGCAAACAAAAAGTGTTTGTAAGCAGGAATGCCATTTTTTTAGAAGAGGATATGATCCTCAATAGAAAAGATGGATTTAGAATTGATCTTGAGGAGTAAAGTCAGGATAAAGTAACCATGGTTAATCTCATCTTAACTGAACCTTTAAATACACAACAGCCTAGGAGAAGTACAAGGATCAGTCGACCTCCAGATATATTGTCTTATCAACATGAGGTATGTTTTATGGAATCGGATTCCTTAGACGATGATCCTTATACTTATCAAGAAGCAATATGTGATATTGATTTTGATAATTGGAAAAAGGCCATGAAATCTGAAATGGATTCCATGTACTCGAATGGTGTCTGGACCCTGGTTGAAAAGCCTAAGGGAATTAGACCTATTGGGTGCAAATGGATCTACAAGAGGAAATGTGGATCCGATGGAAAGATAGAGAAAGGGTATAGTCAAAGAGCTGGTATCAACTATGAGAAAACCTTTTCACCAGTAGCAATGCTAAAGTCCATCAGAATTCTGTTATCAATTACAGCCTTTTATGATTATGAGATATGGCAGATGGATGTCAAAACCACATTCTTGAATGGAAACCTTCAAGAGGATATTTATATGGACTAGTCCGAAGGTTTTGAACTCCATGGCCAAAATAATAAAGTTTGCAAATTGAAAAAATCTATTTATGGCCTTAAGCAAGCTTCTCGGAGTTGGAATATCCGTTTTGATGAATCAATCAAATCGCTTGGTTTTCAACAAAACATGGATGAGGCATGTGTGTACAAGAAGGTTAGTGGGAGTGTAATAACTTTCCTAGTTCTTTATATAGATGATATTCTACTCATTGGGAATGATGTAGGAATGTTTTCAACGGTTAAAATCTGGTAGTCATGTAACTTTGCAATGAAAGACCTCGGTGAAGCTTCCTATATTCTTGGTCTTGAATTGTTTAGAGATCGAAAGAAAAGGATGCTGGGATTGTCCCAAGTCAATTACATTGACAAGATCTTAAGCAAATATAGCATGAAAAATTCCAAGAAAGGGTTTTTACCTTGTAGACATGGAATTAGTCTCTCCAAATCAAAGTCTCCAAAGACTGATGATGAAAGAGAGCAGATGAGTCATATCCCATATGCATCTGCAGTGGGAAGTCTCATGTATGCTATGTTGTGCACAAGACCTGATATTTGTCACGCAGTAAGTATCGTGAGTAGATATCAATCAAATCCGGGTCCTGGGCATTGGACAGCAGTTAAGCACATTTTCAAGTATTTGAGGAGGACAATGCACCATTGTTTGGTTTACAGTGGAGAAGATCTGACTGTTGTAGGGTACACAGATTCAGATTTTCAGGCAGATGTTGATGATAGAAAGTCCACCTCAGGATTTGTCTTTACTCTTGGGAAATGAGCATTTAGTTGGATATGTTGCTGCATATGATGCTGTAAAGGAAGCAGTGTGGATAAAGAAGTTCATTCATGAACTTGGTGTTGTCTCCTCGATTGAATCTCCTATCACAATTTATTGTGATAATAGTGGTGTTATAGCTCAAACCATAGAGCCTAGAACACATCAGAGGACAAAGTACATTAAAAGGAGATTCCATTTGATTCGAGACATTATCAAGAGAGGAGACATTGTGTTATCCAAGATTGCGTCAACGGATAACGTGGCGGACCCATTTACTAAAGCACTACCTCAGAAGGTGTTTGAGAAACATCTAGAGTTGATGGGTGTAAGATACAAAGGAGATTGGCTTTGAGTGCAAGTGGGAGATTGTTAGACATATATGCTCACAAAGCCATTTCGGAATTGTATTTATCTATTTTTTAATCAATAAATGCATATTTTACATTCACACATTGTCTTCTACATTGGGTAATATATCTAAAGTATCTCATTGGATGAGACTACTTTGTCCCTTAGGTGACATTGTAGAAAAAACCATCCAATTAGTTGATAACTGATTGCTAAGGAGATATGGTTTTTCCAGTTCCTTGTAGACCTAAAATTGTTCTAAGTTAATCAGGATACATCTGGACAATGTATTCCTAATAACTTACACATTGTTAGTTCCATATGATGGAGTGATGAATCTCAATCACTGAGAGAAGGGTCTCTTGACTAAGATATGGATATAAGTAAGAAGTACTTATATTGCAACTGGATCGCTCAGTGGATACCCTTAGAAATATGCTGTCTTTATATTTAGGGTAGTCCATTTGACAGATTGTCCTTAACCTGAGAGGTCGACATCTTCTCTAGTATTTGCCTATATAGCTTTGATGTAGCTAATAGTCAATGTCCAACACATCGGACTAAATACGGGCTCGTTGGGTTATGTACGCTGTACTGGAAGAAGTGTGTATATGCTCAGCAAGGATTTCACTACTCTTATTGAGTAAATAATATTGAGTTGATACTTGTCAAAACCGGACTTGAAAAACCCAGCGCTAGTATTTATCGATGAAATGGTTTTATCGAGGAATTTATTTTCTGTATAAAAGAAATGTAATTATTATTATTATTTCTTTTAAAAAATTTCTAAAATGTTTTGAAAGTCTAAGTTTGACTAAAAGTATCAAAGAGAATGAATTCTCAATATAAGCCAGGGATTAAAGACAGTATTAGATATTGTCCCGTAAGCTTATAACAATATTGGAAGTGGAGGGACTAATCTGTAAACAAATCTTGAGATAGAAATACCTGCAAGTAATTATCTATTTTCCGGAGGTTATTCACATTGTGTTAATGGACATTAATTGTGATTGGTGGAAGTCCACGGATATAGATAAAATTCTATAATCCTAATGGAGTGTAGGAAAGGTGTTTCTTAGTAACAATGCTTTAACCAAAAGGTTGAGTACTTGGTCCCACAACCGGAAATAAGAGATCCCTTTAGATCCTACACACAAGGACTTTCTTTAAGTATTTAATTTAATGATTTATTAAATTAATTAATTTCTCTAATAAATCACTATATGGTATAGTGAAGCTCTAAAAGGTGGAATCACATTAGATGTGAAAAACCAAATGGGTAGGACCCATTGGAGAATATTTTAAAAGAATATTTAAATTGACCATAAAGGGTTAGGAACCCTTGAGGACGTGTGGGAGTGGGGCCCACCTAGGGTGGGACGCCCACTTTATGGAGGATTCTATTTTGTTACTCATTAATTAGTTTCTAATTAATTAAACACTTTATTGGATAAGGTTTGTTAGTTAGTTACTAGTTAAAGATTCCTTGTTGGACAAGGAGTCTATTAGTTTCTTGGTAATCAAGGAATCCTAATTGGATTAGGATAAGGATAAGATTAGTTGGACACTAATGGATATGATAAGTTTCTATTTTGATTAATCCAATTTAATTATGGAGAAATTAAAAAGGAAACTAATTGAGGACTTCTAATTGGATTAGAAAGAGGACTCTTGGGTTGCAAGCAACCCAAGCCTAGCCTATTTCAAGGGTGGACGTCCAACACTTATGGACAACTAATTAATTTCCAGATTTGGAAATATCTTTCCTCTCCTCAAATACCTCATGCCCAGCCCCTCTTTCTCTAGTATTGTACGGTCAGTCCCCTTCCCCCTTTCTTCTCCATTATTGTGTTCTAGTTTTGAATATCAAGATCCCATCTTGAAGAATAAAGATTAGATCTTTTATTCAAGATTCATAGAGCTGGAAATTTGGAAGGGTCATTAGCTTCCATTAGAGAAAGCTTTAAAGAAAAAGAAGGTCTGTGTGGATTGCGAAGGAGACTTGGCATTTTTGATGTTTTGCCGGTATCGCTATTATCGTGGATTTGACTTAACAATTTCAAAGTCGGAAAGGTGATTGTGATTTCTTACTCTCATTGAATAAAAATCAATTAGAATCGTAGTCTGATCTTGGGATTCAATGTATGCCCCCAAGAACTGTGTTTCTAAAATTAAAAAGAGGCATACTTTCAGGGATTTCTCCTGTTTCTAGTTGATTTTCACTCTTTTGGGGACTTCTCCTGTTGTAGTCGACTTTGTACTCTCCTGGGGATTTGTACCTTGATATTTCTAGCGGAGTTACTTTGTACTCTGCTGGGGAATTTGAGAGAGATTGTCTCTGCTGGGGAGAGTTTTTGGAGAGAGGTTGTCTCTTGCTTGGGGAAGGCCTTCGGGGGAGATTTTCCCAGAAGACTTTTGCTAGGGAAAGAGTCCGGAGAGGTTTTCTCTGTGGGGAGTCTCTGACTTTGAGAATGTTTCGACTTCTATTTTGAGTTTTCATTTGATGGAAATTTTATACCCTTGAGAATCGACTCGGCTGAGTAGTCGAGAGGATTATTGCTCTGTTTGGGGGAGATTGACTCTGTTGGGAGACTTTAGAGAGGCTTTGACTCCACTGGGGATTGTTTAGGGGATGTCTGAATCCTTTTAGTGACCGCACCTGATTGTCAGGTTACCTACGTACCCTTTCCAGAATCAGGTCATGACATAATTCAAGCAAATGCTACAGATGACAAGGGAGGGTATAAGCAGCAAAATTTTCTTTGCTTATCAAATTTCCTCTATTGTTGTATAGAGTTTATTGTTTATTGTGGGAGACTATCCTTCCAATCTAAGTAAACTCAGATTGTTAATTACCTTCCCTATTTGGGGAAGAACCTCTAATTAAGAAGAATGAAATTAAGAAGAACAAGATATTGAATAAAATATTTTATTTATTCAATGGGATCGCTCATATCCCATGTAGGTGTTACAAGATACCTCATAGAGGTTTTAGCATTAAAAAAGAAAGAAAAGAAAGAGAGGTGGCCATATTGAGGGTATACATGGTATTCTCCATATGGGGGAGATCCTCCTTCTTCCTCCTTAACTGTTGTTCCTGCAAAAATAAAGCTTTTTCCTTCCTTCTCTTGTACGTATGTGGGTATTTTTGCATTAGGAGTTTCTTATGAGGAACTCCCTCTTTTATATCTTTTTGGAGAGTCCTTTTTGGACTCTCATTTGACTTCCTCTTTTTTAGAAAATCAAAAGAGGCCAACTCTCCTTAGAGAGGGCCATCTGTCAAAGACAGCTAGTTTCTCTTATCTTAGAGAAACCACGCGGATGGGAGTCCTTTTTAAAGGACTCCAAATTGGTTTCCTTTTCTGGAAAACCTGAGAAGATTAAACTTCCTCCAAAAAGGGAAAATATTCTTATCTTTCCCAAAAAAGGGAAGAGATAACTTTCCATTTCGGATAGGGTGTCATATGACACTCTCTCATTAGAGAAAGAGAGAGAATCTTTATCTTGGGATCCCCTAAAGCTAGTAGAGAGTCCTTTTTATTAAGGATTCTCTACTACATGGCGGTCAAATAATGGCTGTCATCTGGGAAAGGAATGACCTTGGTCAGTCCGTAAATAAAATAGGTGAGACCCATGGTCTTACCCACGGTCTAGTTCAAGTCCAAGTATATTTGGACCGCGGCCCAGGATCTGACCTTAGTCAGCCCGTGGACCAATACAGGGTAGGACCATGGATCCAATCCTTGGTATAGATTAGGTCCTTGGCCTTTTATGGTCATGGACTGGGCTAGTCATTGACTGTCCCGCGAATGAACTCATGGAGTCTGTCCGCAAGCTTGAATGAGGTTTGTCCGTGAGGGAAATCCCTATCCACGTGTTAGTCCCCTAAGGACTAACACAAAGGATTTCTACGTGGCATTAATGCCTTGCTGCTAGCATTTAATGCTAGGCAGGCTAACGGTAAGTCAGCCTTTGGCCAGTTGATGTGTGTGCCTTTAGCATCTGCGAAGCCTAACTGCCCATCCAATAGGTGGTGATCCTGTGTATGCAGGTGCACCATGCACCCGCCTTGTGGACGATGAGATTTCACTGCCCACAGAGGGTGTCCCTGAAGAGGTTATATGAAAGAAAGGTTGTTAGGCTCAAGGGGAGCTAAGCAGCGGAATTCATATTCTCGGATAGGAATGAATCCCCGGATGCACACCTTGCCTTGCTCTTCCTTTTTATTCTCTAACCTGGCCGATCAACCATAGAAGACTAAGGAGGGTGTAAATGCTCCACTCATTCCAGAAATTGGAACGGGGGGAATGCATGCTTTCCAGCGAGCAGGGATAGAAGATGAAGGAGGGGAAGGGAATCAGCAAGGTAGGAACCACTTCTCGTTTTTAGAGTCGGGTAGGTCATCGGGCATACCGATCCTGTCGCGACCCAAAACCCACCCTAGGAGTTAGAGTGAACTTTGGACGACTAATCATGACTTGCTTGACAACCAACCTGCAAAAACCCACAGAGCATATACAATAGAGGATATAAACAGCGGAAACATACTCTAACATAGAACAGCGGAATTCTAAACAAACCTCTATGTATATACGAATCCAAGTTTACACAAAAGGAATCCAAAAGAAAGTGCGAACAGACCCGCCAAAATACATGAATGTATATCTCTCATCTCACCCACAGCTAATCCACTCAGAATCTAACACCACTTACTGATAACCCTCTACGGGAGGTTCCTCCAAAGGCTCCTCGACGTACTCCTCTTCCACCCATGGACCAGGAGCACAAACATCAAATGGAGCCGCAGCTCCCTCAGAACCTACCGACATAAGAAGTACGGCTGAGCATGGAATACTCAGCGGGTACTAAGCACTAACCCACAGTCATAGCATACGGATAGCATACATAAAGCAGGAAACAATTCACGCATATAAAGCAGGAATGATTCATATCATGACAATAAGGTAAAGCAATATAATTCATCATGTTGCATTCATAAAAGCCGGTAAAACCCTTGAAATCTTGTGCACTTGACTTGGCTTGAAATATCTTTTCGTACTTGAAAGCTTGTCGTTTTTGTCTTGCTTGATCTTGTCGAGCATGTCATACGTGTCATGTCATGCATGTCATGCGTGCTTGCTTGTGATCATGTAACTTGTGAGATACACTTGTGAGATATCCTTGTGAGATGCGCTTGAGAGATGCCTTGAGAGGGAAGGGAGACCCTTCTTTATGCAATGCACTTGCGAGGGAAGGGAGGCCCTTCTTCATGATATGCACTTGTGAGTGAGGGGAGACCCCTCGTGGAATGTTGGTTCTTGTTTTCTTGTGAAAAGCGAGGTAAAACATATCGTAGGATATGTCCCACCTCTAACCATGTTCTTGAAAACCTCGATAAATCATGTCATGCATGCCGTGCTCGTGGGAACCGTGTACATGCTTGCATTTAAATTTAAATATGACATTTGGGGAATTTCACAACACATATAACATCAATGATTGAGCAATGTAATATTCATATCATTTAGGGAAAGCAAGAAACACACTATCATAGGCCCTAGCAATATTCACAATTTATTAGGCATGCATTTCCTAATTTACAACTCACTTTATTCACCTTGGCATTTCATCAAACATGGTGTGTTCATTATTCATTATTCATTTAAACCTAAATCATGCTTTTCTGGGTGGGTTATGCTCACATTACACTTGTATGTTCATTATTAGTACAATGCCCTTTCCCATTCATTCGTCACATCATCCACACGGCATCCATTCGCCAACATCCACCTCCATTCACCATTCACAACCATCCATCTCATAGCACATGTGTAAATGAAAGAAAATCAAAAGAAATAAAGGGAAAAGAGGAACTATAACTAGGAGGGTAGTAAGAAGTACCGACCTTGAAGAAATGAGGAAGAAACCCCTTCCAAAAACGACCGTGAGGTGCTACCCTAGCTTGGGGAACGCTCTCCACGAGTGCTTGAGCCGTGATCTTGGAGAAAAACCGGACTTGAAGTGATCTAGGGTCTCAAAACCCCTTTGATTCTTCTCCAAAAGCAAAACCCTAGCTTAGGAAACCCTTTCTCCTCTCTTCTAATCCCCCAAATCCTCCAAGTGTTGAGAATGAGCCCTAAAGGCTCGGGTTAAACTCTTAAGGTAAGAGTGAACCGACCAAAAGACCATAATACCCTTACTAAAATTTATGCAAAAACACGAGTGCCGAACACGTTGAGCTGTGAATAGTACCAAACACGTTGTGCTGTGAATAGTGTCAAACACGTTGTGCTGTGAATAGTGCCAAACACGTTGTGCTGTGAATAGTACCAAACACGTTGTGCTGTGAATAGTACCAAACACGTTGTGCTGTGAATAGTACCAAACACGTTGTGCTGTGGATAGTGCCAAACACGTTGTGCTGTGAAGGGTGCCGAACCCGTTGTCACGTTGTCTTATGTACAACGTGCCCGTTGTGAGCTGTACAACGTACACGTTGTTTGCTGTACAACGTACACGTTGTCTGTTGCACGACGTACCCGTTTTCTGTTGCACAATGGATGCACAACGTATACGTTATCAGAGCTAGAGCTACGTCCTTAGTGCCTTCCGAGCTATGTCCTTAGTGCCTTCCGAGCTACGATTGCCTGCAGGTCCAGACTGTTTTGGCCATATCTTTTGACTCGTTCGTCCGATTTTGACGATTCAACTTGCGTTGGGTTCGTACTTCGAAAAGGAACATTTCTAACATTTTGGAATTTCTAATTTCTTCCTTATTTATTAATTATACATCTTTAAAGGCAAAATGGCAACGAAAGTGTCATGCATTAAATGTGAAAAGGTCCAGGGCTCTACAGATCCGTTCATCGGATAGGCGGTAGAGAGAGGCAGGCATAAGAGGTAGGGCACACTCACTCAATTGATTTGAACATAGTTTACATTGCTGGGGATAATGAGTGTGCCAAGGATGGCCTCCTGTCATTTCCTAGAGAATCAATGAGTGTAAAACGCCTATCAGATCTAGACCCTAAGCATAGTATCGTTTAACTTTGTCCATATTGATTGGCTCTAGGAGGTCATCGTCATCTATACATCCGAGTTGAAGGGTGCCGCTTGAGAATTTGTCTCAGACGAGGTATGGGCCTTCATAGTTGGGAGTGAACTTACTCCTTGGGTCAGGGTGGTTTGACAACACTTTTCGGAGAACCAGGTCACCGATTTCAATGCTTTGGGGCTGACCTTCTTGTTGAATGCCCTAACCATGTGCCTTTGATAGGCCTAAGAGTGGTTGATGGCTTTCAATCGCTGCTCTTCGATCAGATTTAGCTGCTCATACCGGGTCTGTGCTCATTCTGCTTATGATATTTCTGCTTCCATTAACACTCGGAGTGATAGAATTTCTACTTCAATAGAGAAGACTACTTTCATACCATAAGCCAGAGAGAATGGTGTTGCCCTAATCGAAGTTCGGATGGACATTCTGTAGGTCATGAGTGCATATGAGAGCATTTTATGCCAGGCAAAGTAATTGATTGCCATCTTCTCTATGATTTTCTTCATGTTTTTGTTGGAAGCTTCAACTGCACCATTGGTCTATGACCTGTAAGGCATGGAGTTGTGATGCTGTATCTTGAATTTCTGGTAGAGATCTGTCATTCCTTTGTTACAGAAGTTGAGAGCATTGTTTGTTACAATCTCAAATGGGACACCGTACCGGTAGATGATGTCATTTTTCAGAAAAATTTGAACCACTGAGATTGTGATGTTGGCATAAGAGGCTGCCTTTGTCGCGCCCCAAAATACCCCCTACGAGTTAAGAGATACTTTAGAGGTGACTATTAGTACCTGTCAAACCATCCTGTAATGAACAAGACTAACATGATATAATCACAATAATAATCAGAATGCGGAAGCTAAACATGAGTGCGGAAGCGTAAACCAATTTTTTTCCTTTCTATATAAGGTGGTCTGTATCCCAAGTGAATATATATACAAAACATATCAAGGTAAAGGTGGACATGCCCATCTATCAAAATACAAAAAGAACTATTGAGCCCACTATGCTCAGTAGTAATCTAAATATGGCCACACATCGTGGTCTCTATCCTCCTGCGACTGCGTCGGGATAAGAGGCTCTTTCTCCTTTACATACTCTTTCCTAACCCAAGGCTCAGGGTTGAGGGCTTCCTCGGTACCTGCCGACATAAAAGTACGATTGAGCATGGAATACTCAGCGAGTACAAGCTACTAGCTAACCATAGCAACAACATAACACAAGACAATAAGATCTAATTCATCATATCAAATTGAAACAAAAATAGCAACATATGAAAAATAACATTGAAGTAAAGCAATGTGATAATTCTTGACATGCTTGAATGAATGCGGAACTCCGGTAAAACTCATAGTTTAAAAATAACGTCTTATTCTTGAAAATGGTCTTTCGTATTTCTTTCAAAACTTGCTCGTCATGTTTGAAAACTTGTTTCTTGTCTTAGTCTTGTTCGTGAGAATCACACATGCTTGTCTTGTCTTGCTTGTTCTTGTCATGTTCTTGACTTGACTTGCTTGTATACTTGTGAGCCAGAGGTTAGAGCCCTTGAAGCGACTTGTGAGCCGGGAATGTAAATTCCCTTCAGTGAAATAGATATATATAGAAAAGGGTACACCAACCTCCTTGTCTTGGTTTTTGTGAGCCAGGTATGACATATCTTGCGATATGCCCTACCCTTGACCGGCCTGATGTCCGGCTTTATCAATCATGCTTGTTTTCTTGTGAGTCAGGTATGACATATCCTAGGGATATGCCCTACCCTTAACTGGCCAGATGTCTGGCTTCATCATTCGTATCGTGAATCACATTCTTTTTCTTGTTGTTTCGTATACTTTGTACTTTAAGAAAATCTTGGTTAATACATTTAAGTGTGTGTGTGTGGCAATGTGTAATAATCATGATGACATGAACAAATAAAATGAATCGTGTTTGTAGCACTTATAGTGATCATGATAGCATATGCAACAAAAGGGGTCTTGCATAGCATTTTCATTCTCAATATAATCATGCGAGGACGCATACAACGTAACAAGCATTTAATCGACTTATCATTTGTTTGGGAAAAATTGTATAATCCTACTTCCATTTTCTTCATTAAATCCATTTAACTCTAGTTTAAGCATTTCATTAAACACATGGCGTGCAACATTTCTTAGTCGTTTCATTTCCTCTTTTTAGTGCATGCATTTCATCAAAACATCAAGGTAAGTTCATTATTTGTAGAATACTCTTCCAACATTTTCCATTACACACAATACATCACACATCATGGCATCCAAATGCCTCAACCCCCATCCAATCCATAAATCATGATACCACTTATTTATCTTGTTTATATTTAGCGAAAATGGTACATTTCAAAGAAAAGAGGAATGCAAGATCAAAAATCATCATTTCCAATAGAGAAACCCTAATTATTGCTAAGGGAGTTAGTAGGGTATACTAACCTTGAGATTAACTCCTAATCTTGGAAGAAAACCCTTGATTGAGCTCCTAACTCAATAGAGATGATCCCTCTTTGAAGAAAATGCTCCAAACTTGAAATGTGGAAAAGATCCTTGCAATCCAAAGCCCACTTAAGCAAAACCCTAACCCTTCCTCCTTCGCTCTTAATCTCTCAAAACCTAAGCTCAAGGGTTTATGAGGACCCAAACCCACGAATTTGAGTTTTTATAGAAAATCGGGTGGTCAAAGACCCATTTACCCTTAATGATTTGGCAAAAACAGACCAAAAGGGCAAAATCCCACATGATCGGTCGACCGATCAAAAATGACCTCTCTGGAAAATTTTCTCATTCATTTAATGCGATATTCGGTCGACTGGTAATTGGCATCGGTCGACCGGTGGCTGTTCGGTCAACCGGTAGCAAATTCGGTCGATCGGTTCCCTGTGTTTTTGCCCAATTTGCTGTTTTCTCTCATTTTTCTCACTTCGGTATTTCGGCCATTACTTTTGACTCGTTCGTCGGATTTTAACGATTCAACTTACGTTGGATTCATCTTTTGAAAGGGAACATTTCTAGTGTTTTAGAATCATCAAATTCTTCTTTATTTATTAATTGGATTACATGAAAGGTCAAATTAGCCATGAAAACGCTATTCATTAGGTACGAAAAGTTTTGGAGTGCTACAACCTCGACCTATTTGGTGAAGTAATCGATTTCCACTAGGATAATTGATGTCTGTTGGATGCTTTCGACACTATAGGGCCGATGACGTCAATGCCCCATGCTGAGAATGGCCATGGAGCCATGAGATTGTGTAGCCTGGTTGGCAGTGCATTGATCTTGTCGGCATAGATTTGGCACTGGCAGCACTTCTATACATGTTGGCAACAGTCAGATTCCATTGTAGACCAGTAGTAGCCCAACCTGAGTATCTTCTTAGAAAGCATTAACTTGTTCATGTGTGGGCCGTAAGTTCCTCCGTGAACTTCTTCAACTACTAGTGCAGCTTAAAAAGTGTCAAGGCATCTGAGCCAGATAAAGTTCGACGATCTCTTATAAAAGATTCCCCCTGAAAGGAAAAACTGAATGGCTAATCTTTTGATTACCTGGTGGTCTATTTTAGTAGCATCGAGTGGGAAAGTCCCGTCCTCGAGGTACTGCTTGATGTCTGCATACCAAGGCTTATTATTGTCTGATACCTCTTCTATCTCAAGGCAGTAGGCAGACTGATCCTGTTGTTGAATCTCAATTGGCTAGAGCATGACTCCCTTGGGTATTTGAACCATGGAAACGAGAGTGGCCAGTGCATCGACGAATCTGTTGTGATTCCTTGGCCTATGACTGAAGGTGATTCTCCTGAACTGAGTGATCAACATGTTAAGGTAGGCCAGGTACGAGACTAGCCTTTCTTCTTGAATGACCCAAGATTCATTTGCCTGACAGATTACCAAAGACGAGTCATCGTAGACGTCTATTGTAGAGCCCCAGATTTTCTGCAAACACGGATCCTGTGAATGAATAGTGTCTTGCACTAGGTGTGTTCAAACCAAGGTTTTCAATGTGATCTTGGCATTTGGTTAATGTTAAGATGAATACATTTTTGTATAAAACATGCGATATGTGTTGTATGAGTTGAGGATTTAGAGTGTGGTGAGCCTTAGGCCTGGGAACCGAGTTCACTAGGCCTTGAATAGTGCCCTTGTGTGGTGTGTGTAAAGGCTTAAGGCCTTTGCTTTTGTTCTTGGTGCTATGGTTCATTTTATTCCTGGTAGTATGGTGAGTTAAGTGAGGATTTTATATGTGTATGTTGAGTCTCAAAACAAGAGTATAATAATACTCAAGTATCGAGGGTATGACATACCCTAAGTGTGAATGTAGAAACCGGGAACCATTTCACAATGTTGAGAATAGTGCCCCGGGCACAGGTCTTGTAAAGGTCGAGGGTCATTTATGTAATTTGGTTATAAGGTAGGATGAGAATAGTTTAACTTAGTATAAGTGTTGTGTTGGGTGTTTGGGATGAAGAAACAAGGGTATGAAAACATGCTCGAAGAGTTAAGTGAATAGTGCTGTGAATAGTGTCAATTCAAGGGATTTTGTAGCGGCCGAGGTCTCCCATGCACATGGGTTGTGTCCAACGGGTTACCTTAGTTTAGATTAAGAACCTAGGGTCGTGAGTTATGAGAATAGAGTAGAGGTTGGATTCAAGGTAGATGGGGTGTGAAAATACGCTAAGTGTCAAGAAGAACGTCTTATCATACCCTCAAGTTTGAATAGCTCAAGTTTTTTTACCTCTTATCGGAATCGAGTGATTCTTGAGCCACTAGAACCGTATTGGAACCCTCTTCGAGGTTCATGTTTAATGTTTTTCTATATTTTGAGTCTAAGATAAGTCAAATGTGAGTTTTTCATCATTTTTCTATTGAATTTTCTGACCTAGTCACCTTTATGGCCACTTTTGACCATGAATATTGAAGAATTAGAAGTTGTATAAAACATCAAAGTTGTTTCCCTTTCAAAGGCGAGTCCAATGCAGATTGAATCATCAAAATCCGATGAGCGAGTCAAAAGTTATGGTTGAAATACCAAACAGAAAAAAATCTAGACAGCTCTCAAGGATTTGGACAATCGATCGTCCCAAGATGACGATCGATCGTCAGGAGCCCAGAAATCTGGATAGCTTATGGGAACGTGGATGATCGATCGTCCTGACTGACGATCGATCATCAGAGCATGATTTCATTTTTTTTAGTCATGGAAATGAGGGTTTTTAAGCCCTTGGCCTATAAATAGGAAGCCAAGTTGGGGGTTTTAGGTAAACCTAAACCTAAGAGAGAGATTGGAGAGAAAGAGAAGGGATATTGGGGATTTACAAGAAAGGTTTTGAGATTAAAGGATCAAGAGGAGATCAAGATCAAGATTGGTCTTCCCCAAATCAAGTAAGGGTTCCTCCACCTTTCAAGTTGGTGTTCTTCCTCAAGCTTGGGACTCCAAATCAAGGTTTTTCTTCAAGATCAAGCATTGATCTTCAAGGTTAGTACACTCTTACTAACTAACTTAGTATTAACCTAGGTTTCTTCTTGAAATGGATTATGATTTGACAATATGTACTCCTAATCTCATTTAAGATCAATGATTCCTAAAATTTATGCAAGATAACCTAAGGATGGATGGGTGGATGGAATGTATGGATGGTATTTGGTATTGAGGCGTTTGATGCCAAGTGGTGTGATGAAAATGGTGGAAGGGCAATGTATCAATAATACACGCACACAATGTGTTTGATGGAATGCTTGAACCATAAGAACATGAACAAAAGACTATAAAGAAATATTGAATGCCACTTGTTTGATAAAATGCATGAATGAGAATGCAATGAATTAAATGAAGAGTTATGAAAGCATGATTTATGTAGTTTTCCTAAATGGTGATTTTATTCAAATACTCTATATGCTTGTTAAATTTTCACACGACTATAATAAGAATTGAAATGCTATATGTGATTTTAAAAGGGTTGAACACCACACGTTGATAAAATGCATGAATGAGTTGTGAATCTAAGACTAGGAAAACATGAATGAAAGTTAGAAAAATGTTGCATGGAAGGTGTTTGATGAAATGCTTGAACATATGAACATGAATAAAATGCTATGAAGATGTTAAAAGCCTTGTGCTCGATGAAATGCATGTATGGAATTGAAAACCCAAGCTTATGAACCATGACTTAGGGATTTCCCCAATTTAATAGTTTTAAATAATGAAATGTATGTTCCTTCAAATCTCAAATGTTTATTGATAGATTAGTAAATTGGATAAATTATTCTATATGTTTTCCTTAAAATCTTTCATGTCTATGAAAATGGAAGAAATACTATATAATGCTTTATTTATGCAAGCCACCATGATATCACCAATTGTTGCGCACATGCACGTATGAACTGATATTTTTAAAAATATAAGGATACTCACAAGAACACGACAAGAACAAGACACTTGATTTACGAACCAAATGATAAAACTGGACATCGGGCTGATCAAGGGTAGGGCATATCCCCCGGATATGTCGCACTTGGCTCACAAGAAAACAAGACAAGATGCTAATGTGTTCAGTTCCATTATAGTCCAGGCATTAGTAAAGCAAGACAAGAACCTAGTATGTTCGTCCATCTCATAGTTCGGGTACTAGTTAAACAAGACAAGAACCTAGTATGTCCGTCCATTTCATAGTTCGGGTACTAGTCAAGACAAGAAAAGATTCTAATGTGTTCCGTTTCATTATAGTCCGGGCATTAGTAAAGCAAGACAAGAACCTAGTATGTCCGTCATTTCATAGTTCGGGTACTAGTTAAACAAGACAAGAACCTAGTATGTCCGTCCATTTCATAGTTCAGGTACTAGTCAAGACAAGACAAGATGCTAATGTGTTCCGTTCCATTATAGTCCGGGCATTAGTAAAGCAAGACAAGAACCTAATATGTCTGTCCATTTCATAGTTCGGGTACTAGGCAAACAAGACAAGCAAGAATGACAAGATCCTAGTACGACCGTCTATTTCATAGTTCGGGTACTAGCTAAATAAGATAAGTGAAATGAAGATTTTGATAAGATGTGTACGGTAACCACAAGATGCATAAGACGTATAAGGAACCCACGAGGTAATTGAAACAAGATTGGTTAAAGCATGAACATAATGCATGATTTACTAGATGATATTCAAGATTTTTAATTTTTTTTTGTCTTAGCTTCCGCACTCTGATTATGATGATATGATGATGAACTATACCACGCATGACTTATTATTGTTAATACTATTGTTAGCTAGTAACTTGTACTCGTTGAGTATTCCATACTCAACCGTACATATTGATGTCGGCAGGTTCACAATTCGTTACATATGCTCTGAGTCCTTGGATCAAGGCGGTTCATGGAGAGTAGGAGCTTACTCGGGATTGTCGTCCGGATGTTAGGAGTCTTGGCATGTGGCCAATGGTTGGGTTGAGTGAGAGAGACATGTATTTTGGGTTTTGTTTTGGGGGACATGTGTATCCCTTGAGTTGGTAACTCGAGTGAAGGATTTTATGTACATGTCTTAGTTTATCTTCAGGTATTGTAATCAATTGCACTTGGAATACAGTTAAGTCATCAAAGAAATTCTCAGTTCACTATTTAGCTTACCTTGTATACTCTTGCAGGATGGTTTGAAGGATAAGTCACGTCGCCAATTTTGAAGCCCAGGGCTTCTTTCAGTCTGACTATGCATGCCTCATAGTCTGTTTCGTTGTTTGAACATCTGAATTTCAGCTTGGCTGAGATGGGGAGGTGGGCCCCCTTAGGTGAGATAAAGACATGTCCATGACTGTTAGCGGCTCCGTCGAAGTATAACTCACAACCGAGGTATTGCTGCTCTACTGATTCTGTATATAAGATGACTTCATCTAGAAACCGATCATGTACTAAGATGTAGTCTTGTGCTAGACTGTGGGCCAAATGATCTACAATCGCCTACCTCTTGATTGACTTCTAAGTCATGTACATGATGTAAAATTCAGATAACATCATAAGCCATTGAGCTATCCTCCCGTTAGTGGCTGGTTTTTCTAGTATGTACTTAAGTGGATCCATCCGGGATATTAGGATTACCGGGTAAGAAAGCAGATAGTACCGTAGACACTGAGTAACCCAAATCAGTGCCAGACAAGTCTACTCGAGCGGGCTACTCTACCAAGCGCTTATTGATGTAGTAAATGATTTGCTCTGTTCTTCCTGTCTAGTCATGCTATGCTAGGACGCACCCCATGGAGGTTTCTTGTACTGAGATGTATAGTAGCAATGGTCATCCCGGTGTAGGAGGCACAAGTACTGGAGGATGGAGAAGATACTGCTTTATTCTATCAAAGGCTTCCTAGCACTCGTCTATCCAGACCGTTAGTACGTTCTTCTGGAGAAGCTTGAAGATCAGCTCGTATATCGGAGTGAACTGAGAGATCAATTTACTGATGTACTGAATTCTGTCGAGGAACCAGTGAATTTCCTTTTTAGTTTGACGAGTTGGAATTTCAATGATAGCTTTGGCTTTTGTGAGTACCAGAATTTTAACCTCCCTTCCCGACCAGGATAAATCTGATAAGGAATAGTGATAAATTACAATTGGGTTGTGAGTCGCCACCTATCTTATTCTGGGGGAAATAGGTCCCTGAAATTGTTGGATAAGGCATAGTCTGGAAGTCAGAGGTCAAGGTAAGGGATTCAGATGAGTTAGGGGAAGGTGTTAGACACCCCTAAGCTCCCATTCGAAGATTGTTACCTACTCCCTAAGTCTGAATTAAATAAAAGAAACCATATAAGAAGTTTGAAATTTGATCTATATGTTGAGCAGATATAATATTAATAGAAATAAATGAATTAAGATAGGCAGGATAAGAATGTTTTAGGGATTCTATCCTAGGAGAGTTGAACCCGATCAGGGTTGCCTACGTATCCACTGTAAGTGGAATCAAGCCGCACGTAGTTCCGGAAAGGAGTTGATGGTTTGAGTTGATTTGATTGGACTGGGTTGTGAGTGATTGAAAGGTTTGATGGTTCTTGTTCCTATTTGAGGAGCGATGTGGCCTTTTAAGCTCGTGCTGAGGAGCGAATGGATTTTGCCGGTGTGAAACGGAACTAGGGTTCGGATGAGGGTTTAGCTGGGGTTTGGCTTAGTTGACTTAGGGTTCAACTGAGTTTTAATCAAAGATTAACTAAGGTTAACCAAAGTTTAACTAGGGTTTAACTAGAATTAACTGGGGCTTAATCAGGGTTTAACTATAATTAACTGGGGTTTAACTAGGGTTTAACTAGAGTTAACTAGGGATTTAACTGGGGTTTAACTGGAGTTTAACTGGGATTTAACTAGGGTTTAACTAGAGTTAACTAGGATTTAACTGGGGTTTAACTAGGGTTTAACTATAATTAACTGGGGTTTAACTAGAGTTAACTAGGATTTAACTAGAGTTAACTAGGATTTAACTAGGGTTTAACTAGGTTTAACCAAGGTTAACTAGGGTTTAACTAGAATTAACTAGGGTTTAACCAAGGTTTAACTAGGGTTTAACTATAATTAACTGGTATTTAACTATAATTAACTGGAATTAATTAGGATTTAACTGGGGTCAACTAGGGCTTTAACTGGGGCTTAACTAAGATTAACTGGGATTTAACTAGGGTTTAACTAGAGTTAACTAGGATTTAACTGGGGTTTAACTGGGATTTAACTGGGGTTTAACTATAATTAACTGGGGTTTAACTATAATTAACTGGGATTTAACTAGGGTTTAACTAGAGTTAACTAGGATTTAACTAGGGTTTAACTAGGTTTAACCAAGATTTAACTAGGGTTTAACTATAATTAACTAGGATTTAACTATAATTAGCTGGGATTTAACTATAATTAATTGGAATTAATTAGGATTTAACTGGGGTTTAACTAGAATTAACTGGGATTTAGCTAGAGTTAACTAGGGTCTAATCAGGGTTTAACTAGGGTTAACTGGGGCTTAAGTTTGGATTAACTAGGGTTAAGCTAGTTTTGAGCCGGGATTCGGGCAGGGGTTCGACTAGGCAAGGCTAGTTTTTGAACCGGGATTTGGGCAGGGATTCGACTAGGCGGGACTAGTTTTGAACTGGGATTTGGGCAAGGATTCGACTAGGCGGGGCTAGTTTTGAATCGGGATTTGCGCAGAGTTCGACTAGGCGAGGCTAGTTTTGAACCGAGATTTGGGCAGAGGTTCGACTAGGCGAGGTTAGTTTTGAACCGGGATTTGGGCAGAGGTTCGACTAGGTGAGGCTAGTTTTGAACTGGGATTTGGGCAGAGGTTCGACTAGACGATGCTAGTTTTGAACCGGGATTTGGGCAGAGGTTCGACTAGGCGAGGCTTAGCAGTCTAAACTAGGAATTAAAGACTAAACCTGAAATTAAGCAATTAATAAAGCAAAAAAAATTGAAAGCAAGACTAGGGATAGAGGGATTACCTGCCCAAAAATACGGCGAATTTTCGAACAAAGAGGGATTCTCCAAAAAAAGAAAAAAAATCCAAACTTAGAAAATCCTTAGGTAAAAACCAAGGAGAGAGGGGTGAAGAATGGTGTCTTTTGAAGGAAGGGAGGGGGGGTATTTATAGTGTTTCGGAATAGTGCCCACACCTTTTTAAAGGGCGCAATTTAATATTTTTTAATGAATAGTAAAGCGGTGTGAACAGTGAGGCGGCAACGCGGATAACACTAAATCCGCGCCTTTTTAAACGGCGAGATTTAATATATTTTATTATGAACAAATAAAAATAATAAAAATGAAGTTCGCAGTGCTGGTGGGGCCCACATGGTCCTGCGCCTTTTAAAAAGGTGAGATTGCCCCTTAGGGCCTGTTTGGCCCTTCAAATAACTGATTTTTTGGGTTCTTTTGTTTATACTCCTATTTGCCGAAAAACTGTTTTTATTGTTTTAAGCACATTTTGAGCCCAAAAATAGTCAAAATTGAACGGGTAAAATCCAGAATAATATTTTAGATAAAACATGAATTTTTTAGAACTTTTTAGGGGCATTTTGGTCATTTTACACTCTAGGGGCATTTTGGTCATTTTCTACCATTTTAAGTCCAATTTAATCCTAAAAATAGCCAAAATTCATCAAAAAATTTGTAAAATCATTTTGAACCAAATGACAACTTTTTAGCACATTTTTAGGGGTATTTTGATCATTTTTCACCCTAAAGGCATTTTGGTCATTTTTCATCCTAGGGGTAGTTTTTGAAAATCGAAGCACCTGAAAAGAGGGTTTTAAAAGAGGGTTTTTAAAAGGGTTTTTAGAGGTGTGCAAATAGATTAAGGGGGTACAAAATTGGGGTGTTTACAGTTGCCCCTCTTTGTCGGAGGGTGCGGGCACGTGAACGACAAAGGTTATAAGACCTCAATTTTGCACGTGCGAAAAACTTGTGAGTTTGAAGAAAAAAGAATCAAAAAAAGAAAAAGCTAAATTATGCTTAGACTGCCTACCACAAATGGGATCCTAGAGGACAGGGTTGATGGGAAAACCTATTTAGTTACTAGGGATAGAGAGGAGAAATGGATGGTTCAAACTTCGGTGAAGTAACATCTGAAATGAGGGAAAAGGGGAGAATGACAAGCTTAGGGTCAGCCAGATTGAAAGGGTGGATGACAAGATCGGCGATGTCAACCAGATTGGTAGGGCGGACGACAAGCTTGGCGATGTCATCCAGATTGAAATGGTGGATGACAAGCTAGGCGATGTCATCCCGATTGAAATGTGCTTTTAGTCTCTTTACAGGAGAGATTGATTTTGAAATGTTGCTTTTAGCCTCTTCATAGGAGGGATCTGTGTTGCTTTTAACCTCTTCACAGGAGAGATCGATTTTGACGTGTTGCTTTTAGCCTCTTCACAGGAGGGATCGATTTTGAAGTATTGCTTTTAGCCTCTTCACAGGAGGGATCGCTTTTGAAATATTGCTTTTAGCCTCTTCACAGGAGGGATCGATTTTGAAGTGTTGCTTTTAGCCTCTTCACAGGAGGAATTGATTTTGAAGTGCTGCTTTTAGCCTCTTCATAGGAGGGATTGATTTTGAGATGTTGCTTTTAGCCTCTTCACAGGAGGAATCGATTTTGAAGTGTTGCTTTTAGCCTCTTCACAGGAGGGATCGGTGTTGCTTTTAGCCTCATCACAGGAGGGATCGATTTTGAGATGTTGCTTTTAGCCTCTTCATATGAGGGATCGATTTTGAAGTGTTGCTTTTAGCCTCTTCACAGGAGGGGTCGATTTTGAAATGTTGCTTTTAGCCTCTTCACAGGAGGGATCGATTTTAAATGTTGCTTTTAGCCTCTTCACAGGAGGGATTGATTTTGAAGTGTGCTAAGGATTGAAATTTGGTTATGAGGTTGAAATTGAAATTGAGTTTGAAATTGAAGGTGCGAAATTGAGGATGATCTCACGCTTGCTTGGGCTGCTGCTTCGAATTGAGTTTGTATCGGACTTTGCTGATGCTTTGAGCGATTGTCAAGACAAGGTCGATCTAACCAAATCAAAAATGGATAAAGTTTTTTTTTTGGGCAAGTCAAACCCTTGCCTTTGAAGCAGTAAAATATGATGACAAGAGGTCCTGACCTACTTAGAAACATTGCGCGAAGTAGTGGAAACTAGTTCTGACTTCCCCACCATATGCTGAATCGCTGCTTGCTTTACCCAAGAGCTTGGGATCGCGGTAGTGACAAATTTCTCTGAACCCAAAGATGGAGTACTGGGACCGGTAAGATTCATACCTTTCGGGAACTTGAGGTGACGCCTTCTGCCGGATATTCTGCTCAATCTTATCTCAACTCTTCCCTTTTTTACCCTTGGAATGACCAAGTCTAGGGGGTCGCATAGTTTTTGCGCATGAGGCCATTTCTGGTTTTCACGCATGCCTGCGAAATTGATAATGAATTTTTCCCTTTTTTGCCCCTAATAATGATATTAGGTCTGGGATCGCATAATTTTTGCGCACCAATGCCATTTCTGGTTATCATTGAGCCTGCGATTTTAAAATGGATTATCACCTCCTATCATTGCCTTGTGGGTACTTGTATCTTGCTCGAGCACCCATTTATCTGATTGTCTGTACTCTTAACCTCTAGGGGATCTAAGAGGACTTGAGGTAGGACGAAACGTAGGCTTTGGGGATCCGAATTTTTGGGGCACCCTTTTCTCATTTTCTTGGAACGCATTTTTTTGCAAGCTTTTGCCTTTTTCTTTCTTTTGATTTTTGGCTTTGTTTTGCTTTGATTTTCCTTTTCTCTATACTTTCATGGAGGCTATTTTTTTTCCTCAACTGGATGATTACTTTGACTGTACCTGAGATTTTCAGGCTGCCTACGTACCTTTTGCAGGATCAGGTCATGACGTAGTTCAACTACGGGGGGTGCCCCGGTATAGAAGTGTAGTGAAAGAAAGGCTTGTAAGGCTCAAAGGGTTAACTAGCGAATTTCTTTGATAAAATTTGAAAAGGATACAAAAGATGTTACAACTTAATTTAATCCAAATTAATGGACATAAAATCAAGAGTAAAAATAATATACTTGCAAGTGCACAAGTGACACAGTTGATGTATCTGGTGAGCACAGGGTCGAATCCACAGGGATTGACTATTGTGCAACAAGAATTAAGGAAACGAAATCTAGAGAAAAAAGAGATTTAAAATCAGTTTTCCACTCAATGAGAATGGAGCAAAAATCACTGTTACTGTAAAGCAATGAAAAAGAGGTCTAAGGTTTCAGGAAAATCCACCTATCCCTCCTTATGCTTAGATTTGGATGAAAACACATCTAGAATTAAATAATAATTTAATCTAGATGGAAAATTATACGATAAAACCACTGACCATTAAATTCAATTGAATAATTAGAGAAATAAAAAATCACTTTGTATCCAACTCACAGGGGATCCAAGCATTCCATATATCATTCGATCATATGAAATCAAAGAACATATAGAGAGGAACAATTAACCAAACTAAGAAAATTATTCAATTAAAATAAATAATCAAACCATCCACATCATCTACATAAATTGGAAAAAGGTTTCAAATCCCTAACCTTAGAAGGGTGTTTAGCCAACCATGTTTGGAGTTGTCATCCTCCTTAATGGTTTTCCAAACACTACAATAAAATAACTCCAAAGAAAACTAAAAGAAGAAGAGAGAAAAGAGAATGAGAAAAGATCAGAGAGATCCCCAAAAGTCTCTCACTTTAAGTTTATATAGACTAAAGGGAAGAAGAGAAAGGAAAGAAAAACAAAAGAGAAACTTCTAATTCCAAAATTCCAACCAAAATTGTACTTCCCTCCACTTGACGACATGTTTTGACCCCTTAAAAGTCCGAATTAGGAGATCTTTGTGAAATACAATTTTGTTCCCCTTTAAGTCTTCTTTCCAAAACATCAAACCTTGCCTTAATTCGAATTTTGAGTCTAAAGTTATGTCCAAATTAGTAAGTACTGTCCAGATTAGGCGGGAATCCGGGAAATTCTCATTCTTTGTTTGGGATTGGTTGCTAAATAATAGCACTCCTTTAGCCATCCACGAAATTTCTTGCATTTCTTGTAGATTTAGTTGACCTCCATTAAGCTCCTTGCTTGAATTCCAAAATCCACCCAAAATAAAGAGTTCTTGTGACCACAATAGGCTTTCTCCTTTTTTCTGAAATAGAAACATCAATATAGCACACTTCTTCTTTCTAATTCAAGAGAGTTCCACCATTTTTATGCTAAAATCATATTAATCCATCTCTTCCTAAGATTCTCCAGCCATGTTGTAGAATCTTTCTATACTTGGTCTTGGGCTTTGCTCTTGGGCTTTGACTCTTTGACTTGAGACTTGGCTTCTTGGACTTTTGGCTTGGGCTTTGCTCTTTGGGCTCTAGCTCCTTTAGATATTTGAGTTGAACATGGGCTATTTGAAACTTTGGACTTCTTGAATCCCGAGAGTAATCTGGGGTTAGGATTTCTACAAAAAATAAATACACGTAATAGGTCTCTCTTAAAAATATTTTGCATGCGGCCTTCCAAGACATGTATAAATACATGCAAATGTATCATGAAAATTAAGAGAAAGAGGACAACGCAATGGTGAGGAGAGAATACACCACTTTACGTGTAAAAATGAAGATATAAACCAAAGATGTATGATAATGCTTATTTAAATGGGGATAATTAAGCAAAATTAAGCACTTATCAACACCCCCAGACCAGCATTTTGCTAGTCCTCAAGCAAAAAAATGTGAAGAAGCAATATCATAATATCATCATTTCAATTCCATGAGACAATCAGAAAACTTTCATTATACATGACAATCAAGAAATTTTGAAAGAATCTCAGTTCATCTCTCAGTAGCATCACCCTGTGGTGACAATGATTTCAACTTAGATTGAAGAGGTAGAATATAGTCAATCAATTAATCAGGATAATAACTATAAAGCATGACTGACAATCCTCCTTTTCAAAACAGATTTATCTTTTCAAAACAATTGAAGAAGAAAAAAATTACTCATAATAAACTTCTTCATGTTGCACATCCTAATCAAGGCATCAAATTTAGAATTATTAGGGCACTGGTTTTCATTATATTTCAGCCATATATTCCAGCATTCTAAATAAAGTCCAAATCACTAAGTCACCATTGAGAAAATTTTGAGTGCATGTGCAATCTGACAAATATCCAAAGTATCGATTTCCTTAAGCAGAGCCAACTTTTTAATCACCATAGAATGGTCGGTTAGCCTAAGGATCTGATTCAAAACTAAGCTAATCTGTCCAGGATCACGAAAGTTGTGGATATTCACCTTAATACCTCATGGGCTTTATCTGTGATATTCCAGTTTATTCGCTTTTTTACAATGACGGCTTTCACCCAACTTGTTTTAACAAGGTCATAGCAAAACAAACTGATATTTCAACATTGAAAGCACATTTTTGAATGCCCATATCATTTTTCTTTCTTTCTTTTTTTTTTTTTTTTTTTTTTTTCAAAGACCTGACAAGAGGTAGCCCTTTTCAAAGTACCTGGTCTAATTCACTGGTTTCTTTCCATGACTTCATCATAACCCAGTTCTGTTTTTCTTCTTACCAGCAAACCAAGTGAACAAGATAGTCATAGTTCATCAGACTTGGTTTCTCCCTACATTCCAGACAATTATCCAGTCAACAACTACCAAATTCAACCTAGCTCCAGATATTGAGTCAGCTGTGTAGTGAAAGTTTAAAAATTCAGCAATTTATAATATTCACTAACTGAGAATTAGTAATAAAGACTTTTCATTGTAAACAGCTGGAATTGAGCTTCTTAAAAATTTTCACCGTGTGCCTTTATAATCCAAAATTCAATAGCACAATAGATAAAAGGCAAGGAAGAAATAGACAGTAGCCAGGACAAAAACACAATTTATTTATTTTTTTAATTTTTTTTTTTAAAGGAGGAATGTGATGGTCTACTATTAGCAGAGATTATCCCAACAATAAAGCACAGATCTACACCCCCAACCTAAATCGAACACTGTCCTCAATGTTTCAAATAGAGATTTATATGAAATATAACATTGAGAGATCAAAAAGAGATAGAGGGTATGAAACATCATAGGGATATGAACTAATCAATCAAAGCAAGTAAAAAAACAAAAAAATGCATAATATACACAGAAGTTCTCCTCAAGTGAGAGAAATGATCAAGCAGGATAAATGGGATCTTCCAGAGTTGTGGACTCAACATCTGGGGTGAAATTCTCTAAAAACGGTTTCAAGCGTTGACCATTGACTTTAAAAACATTACCGTTCTCAGGATTCTCAATCTCGACAGTTCCATAAGGGTAAACAGTTTTCACAATGAAAGGACCGGTCCAACGAGATCGAAGCTTACCAGGAAATAGATGCAAACGAGAATTATACAAAAGAACTTTTTGAGAAGGCTCAAAAGATTTTCGAAGAATATGCTTATCATGAAAAACCTTCATTCTTTCTTTGTAAATTTTGGTACTCTTGTAAGCATCATTTCGGATTTCGTCCAACTCATCCAGTTGGAGTTTGCGAAGCGAGCCTGCTTTCTCCAAATCAAAATTGAGTGTCTTTATCGCCCAGTAAGCCTTGTGTTCCAATTCAACAGGCAAGTGACAAGCTCTTCCAAAGACAATTCGATATGGAGACATTCCAATCGGGGTTTTGAAAGCTGTTCGGTAAGCCCATAGTGCATCGGTTAGTCGTAATGACCAATCCTTACGATCTGGATTTACCGTTTTTTTGTAAAATATTTTTAATCTCTCGATTGGATATCTCCACTTGTCCACTTGTTTGTGGGTGATAAGGGGTAGAAACTTTATGGGTTATCCCATATTTTTTCATCAAGGCTTCAAAAGGCCGATTACAAAAGTGTGTACCCCCATCACTGATAATGGCTCGAGGTGTTCCAAACCTTGATAAAAAATTTTCTTTTAAAAATCGCAAGACCGTTTTGTGGTCATTGATTTTGCTTGGAACACCCTCGATCCATTTTGACACATAATCAACGGCTACTAAGATATAAAGATACCCAAAAGAAGGAGCGAATGGTCCCATGAAATCGATGCCCTAACAGTCAAAGACTTCAATAATCAAAATTGGGTTGAGAGGCATCATATTCCGATGGGAGATTCCTCCTACTTTTTGGCAACGCTCGCATGCTTTGCAAAACTCATGAGTGTCCTTAAAAAGAGTGGGCCAATAAAAACCACATTGCAGAATTTTTGCGGTAGTCTTTTTGGCTGAAAAATGACCACCACATGCTTCAGAGTGACAAAAGGAGATGACATTCAGGTGTTCAGAATCAGGCACACATCTCCTAATAATTTGATCAGAACAATATTTAAACAGATAAGGATCATCCCAGAAAAATCTACGTACCTCGGTCAAAAATTTCTTTTTATCTTGTTGTTTCCAATGAATAGGAAGGTTACCTGTAACAAGATAATTTGCAATATCCGCAAACCAAGGTAATTGGGAGACAGCAAAAAGTTGCTCATCGGGAAACATGTCTTTGATCGGCATTGTCTCCAAGGAATCAGAGAGCACAAGACGGGATAAATGATCAGCCACTACATTTTCTACTCCTTTTTTATCTTTAATTTCTAAGTCAAATTCCTGGAGTAGAAGGATCCACCTAAGGAGTCTTGGTTTAGCATCCTTCTTAGAAAGAAGGTACTTTAAAGCTACATGGTCAGTGAATATAATAATTCGAGATCCAATCAAGTAAGATCGGAACTTGTCAAGTGCAAAGACTATGGCTAGGAGTTCTTTTTCGGTAGTAGAATAGTTCATCTGAGCACTGTTCAAGGTCCTACTTGCATAGTAAATGACACAAGGCTTCTTATCCTTGCGTTGGCCTAGCACGGCCCCAACCGCATAATCACTAGCATCACACATGATTTCAAATGGTAAACTCCAATCAGGTGGTTGCATTATAGGAGCAGAAGTCAACATGCCTTTCAGCTTTGCAAAAGCTTCCTGGCATGCTTTAGTCCACTCGAAGGAGTTTTCCTTTGATAGAAGGTTACACAATGGTCTAGATATTGCACTAAAGTCTTTAATAAACCTTCTGTAAAATCCTGCATGACCTAGAAAAGATCTAAAGTCCTTAATGGTCTTTGGGGTAGGCAAATTGGCTATCAGATCAATTTTGGCTCTATCCACTTCGATTCCTCGGGAGGAGACAATGTGGCCAAGCACGATCCCTTTAGAGACCATAAAATGACACTTCTCCCAATTCAGAATGAGGTTTTTCTCCTCACATCTAACCAAAACATTCTTTAAATGAAACAGACAATCATCAAAAGAATCACCAAACACAGAAAAATCATCCATAAACACTTCAAGAAAACGCTCTACCATATCGCTAAATATACTCAACATGCATCTTTGGAATGTGGCAGGAGCATTACACAACCCAAATGACATCCTTCGATAAGCAAAAGTGCCGAATGGACATGTAAAAGTGGTCTTTTCTTGATCCTCAGGTGCAATTTCTATCTGATTATAACCGGAGTACCCATCTAGGAAACAATAAAATTTATGACCAGCTACTCTTTCTAAAATTTGGTCCATGAAGGGCAACGGGAAATGGTCTTTCCTAGTCACTGAGTTCAACTTCCTATAGTCAATGCACACTCGCCAACCAGTTGTGACTCTAGTTGGGATTAATTCATCATTAGCATTCTTGACTACAGTTATACCGGATTTCTTAGGTACCACTTGGGTGGGACTTACCCACTGACTATCAGAAATAGGGTATATGATCCCTACATCCAAAAGTTTTAGGACCTCTGCTCTAACCACATCTTTCATGTTGGGATTCAGCCTGCGCTGCATCTCTCTAGAGGGTTTAGCATTATCCTCCAAATATATCCTATGGGTACAAATTAAGGGACTGATTCCCTTAATATCAGCTATGGTCCACCCTATTGCACCTTTGTGTTCTCTAAGAACATCAATTAATTTTTCTTCCTGAGTCTCATTCAATTGTGAGGAGATGACCACTGGGAATGTCTCTGCTTGTCCCAAAAATGCATATTTGAGATCAGCTGGCAAAGGTTTCAACTCAAGCTTTGGTGTTTGGATACTTGAAGGGAGGGGCAGGGTATCGCGAGGTGGCAATTCCTCAAAACGTGATCTCCATTTGTTAGTATCCAACACCGGAACAGATTCCAACAAAGAGTTTATAGAATTAATTAAAATGTCCTCATCAAAATCATTAAAATGTGTCAAACAAGCTTCTAGAGGATCAGAAAAAGAAGATTGAAGAAATTGGTCTTGCACAAGAGTTTCAATCAAGTTTACTCCATGCACATCATCATCATCATCCCCCGGTTGTTTGCAGATATTAAAAATATTTAATTCCAAAGTCATGTTGCCAAACGAGAGTTTCATGACACCATTCCTGCAATTGATCAAAGCATTGGAGGTTGCAAGAAATGGGCGGCCTAAAATAACAGGAATTTGAGTGCATGCATTCAACACAGATTGTGTGTCCAAGACAATAAAATCAATAGGAAAGTAAAATTTGTCTACTTGGACCAACAACATCCTCAACTACCCCTCTCGGTATTTTCACTGAACGGTCAGCAAGTTGGAGTGTTACCTTAGTTGGCTTTAGCTCACCAAGACCCAACTGCTCATACACCAAGTAGGGTAAGAGGTTAACACTAGCCCCAAGGTCAAGCAAAGCTTGCTCTATCCTGAAGTTCCCAATAATACAAAAAATTGTTGGGCATCCTGGATCTTTGTATTTGGGTGGGGTATTATGTTGAATGATTGCACTCACTTGTTCTGTCAAGAAAACTTTCTTTTGTACATTAAGCCTACGCTTGACTGTACATAAATCTTTTAAGAACTTGGCATATGATGGAATTTGTTTGATAGCATCTAACAAGGGGATGTTGATCTTTACCTGTTTGAAGATTTCTAATATATCAGCATTATGGACTAACTTTTGAGGAGGTTGTAACCTTTGGGGAAAAGGAGTAGGATTCGGACATTGCAAAGCCATATCAGATTTGGACTTAACAAGTTCATCATCATTCTTTGATTTTAAAGATTCCTCAGGTTTGTGAACCTTCTTTGGAATATCTTTATCAATTATTTTTCCATTTCGTAGAGTGGTGATGGACTTGATATGTTCCTCTTGGGAATCTAAAGAATTTGAATTACTTACCTCAAATTGACCTCTAGGATTTGGTTGAGGCTGAGCAGGAAATTTGCCCTTTTCTTGAATGCTCAACGAAGAGGTCAACTCTTTGACAGAATTCTTCAGATCATTGATAGCTTGCATTGTCTGATTATTAATGATTGTTTGACCTTGCATGAATTGTTGCAACGTCTCCTCAAGGGTCTTCTTATGTGGAGGCACATAAGGAGTATGAGTGGAAGGCCCCTAAGGAGGGTTGTTTGCAGTAGGACCATTTTTCCAACTATAGTTGGGATGGTTCCTCCAACCAGGATTGTAAGTTTCCGAGTAGGGAGCAGAAAAAGGCCTTTTATAAGTGTTCATGACATTTGCTTGATCATGTAACACCTCTTGAAAAGCTGGGATTGTAGGACAATCCTGAGTTCGGTGTACATTAGTCTCGCATATGCCACAAACATCTTCCACTTTTTCAGTGGCCTTAATTGAGTTTACTTTCATAAGTTCTATGGCTTCTACTTTTCTGGTCAAACTGGCTATTTTGGCATTCACATAATTATTCTCTTCTTTCAGGAGGTACATACCTCCCTTAGTCATGGCATTAGGCTTGGTTTTATCAGACCTATCAGATCTATCAATGTTATCCCAAGATTGGGCATTTTCAGCTAATTGGTCAAAATAATCCCAAGCCTCTTCGGGATCTTTATTGAAAAACTCACCATTGCACATCATCTCTACGAACTGACGCATTTGAGAAGTTAAACCTTCATAGAAAAAACTAACAGTGCGCCATGTCTCGTAGCCATGATGGGGGCAAGTCAACAATAATTCCTTGAAACGTTCCCAACATTGGAAAAAAGTTTCATTCTCCTTTTGGGAGAAATTCATGATGTTCCTCCTGAGAGTATTAGTCTTATGGGT
The DNA here is from genome assembly GCA_015143295.1 of Tetracentron sinense. Classification (NCBI taxonomy): domain Eukaryota; kingdom Viridiplantae; phylum Streptophyta; class Magnoliopsida; order Trochodendrales; family Trochodendraceae; genus Tetracentron; species Tetracentron sinense. The sequence goes on from CM026570.1 coordinate 27,455,436, forward strand.
AGGGAAGAATTTTTTTAGAAACTCCCTGGTCAGTTCTTGCCATGTGCCAATGGATCTTGGCTTTAGAGAATTTAGCCAATTTTTGGCCTTCTCTTTTAAAGAGAAAGGAAACAATTTTAACCTAACCACATCATCACTAACATTTTGATTGTGCAAGGTTGCACAAACCTCATCAAATTCTTTCAAGTGTAGGTAAGGACTTTCTGAGTCTAAGCCATGGAACTTAGGAAGTAATTGAATCACTCTCGGTTTTAAGTCAAAAGTATTTGCATTAGTGGGAAAAACCATACAAGACGGAGAACTTGTCCTTGTTGGTTGCAAATATTCACGCAAGGTCAGCATTGGTGGATTATTATGAACTCCATTATCCCCTTGATCACTTTCATTGTCAGTCATAGTGTCTGATGAATAAGAATGATCAGAATCTTCAAACAAGTTATTAGACAAGTCTTCAATCTCAAAGTATGTTCTCCTCAAGCGGCTTATGTGATCTCGTTGCCACGTGATCATACAAATGAGAGAACTCAAAGGGAAAGTCAGGGATTCAAACAAGAATGCATGCACCTCCTATAAGTCTTCTATACGAACAAGCTAGCTAAAGGGGGCGAAAGACGAGACACGTATACGGAGTATACGCCGAGCTTCCCTACTAGGTTGTAAGTTGACAGTAGATGCAAGATAAGTAGGAGAATAACGAGAGTGAAGGAGTGAGTTTACCAGAAGTGAAGAAATTCCTGAACTTAGGCAAAGCAATGTCTGTTTCCAAGTAGGCAAGCAATAGATGTACCTGTTTAAAACAAGCAATATCAATCCGCTTAATTACCTACCGTGGGAGGGTGCACGGAATTCCAACCTTCCACCTATGTGATATAATCCCTTCAAGCAAGTTAATTGATTTCCTACCGTGGGAGGGTGCACGGAATTCCAACCTTCCACTAAAAAAAAATTTTAAAAAATCAGACTCCTTTTTTTTTTTTTTAATCAAGTTAAAAAGCAAAAAAATAGAAGTTAGAAGTTAAGAGTTAGAAGTTAGAAGCAAGAAAGTAAAAGTTAGAAGTTAGAAGCAAGAAAGTAAAAGTTAGCAGTTAGCAGTTAGCAGTTAGAAGTTAGGAGCAAGAAAGTAAAAGTTAGATGTCAGGTGCAGAAAGTAAAAGTTAGGAGTTAGAATTAGAGGGAATGGGGAATGAGAGAATTTCATAACCCGTGTTCTCGTCACATGTTGCAATCCCCGGCAACGGCGCCAACAACTTGTTACAACTTAATTTAATCCAAATTAATGGACATAAAATCAAGAGTAAAAATAATATACTTGTAAGTGCACAAGTGACACAGTTGATGTATCTGGTGAGCACAGGGTCGAATCCACAGGGATTGACTATTGTGCAACAAGAATTAAGGAAACGAAATCTAGAGAAAAAAGAGATTTAAAATCAGTTTTCCACTCAATGAGAATGGAGCAAAAATCACTGTTACTGTAAAGCAATGAAAAAGAGGTCTAAGGTTTCAGGAAAATCCACTTATCCCTCCTTATGCTTAGATTTGGATGAAAACACATCTAGAATTAAATAATAATTTAATCTAGATGGAAAATTATACGATAAAACCACTGACCATTAAATTCAATTGAATAATTAGAGAAATAAAAAATCACTTTGTATCCAACTCACAGGGGATCCAAGCATTCCATATATCATTCGATCATATGAAATCAAAGAACATATAGAGAGGAACAATTAACCAAACTAAGAAAATTATTCAATTAAAATAAATAATCAAACCATCCACATCATCCACATAAATTGGAAAAAGGTTTCAAATCCCTAACCTTAGAAGGGTGTTTAGCCAACCATGTTTGGAGTTGTCATCCTCCTTAATGGTTTTCCAAACACTACAATAAAATAACTCCAAAGAAAACTAAAAGAAGAAGAGAGAAAAGAGAATGAGAAAAGATCAGAGAGATCCCCAAAAGTCTCTCACTTTAGGTTTATATAGACTAAAGGGAAGAAGAGAAAGGAAAGAAAAACAAAAGAGAAACTTCTAATTCCAAAATTCCAACCAAAATTGCACTTCCCTCCACTTGACGACATGTTGTGACCCCTTAAAATTCTGAATTAGGAGATCTTTGTGAAATACAATTTTGTTTCCCTTTAAGTCTTCTTTCCAAAACATCAAACCTTGCCTTAATCCGAATTTTGAGTCAAAAGTTATGTCCAAATTAGTAAGTACTGTCCAGATTAGGCTGGAATCCGGGAAATTCTCATTCTTTGTTTGGGATTGGTTGCTAAATAATAGCACTCCTTTAGCCATTCATGAAATTTCTTGCCTTTCTTGTAGATTTAGTTGACCTCCATTAAGCTCCTTGCTTGAATTCCAAAATCCACCCAAAATAAAGAGTTCTTGTGACCACAATAGGCTTTCTCCTTTTTTCTGAAATAGAAACATCAATATAGCACACTTCTTCTTTCTAATTCAAGAGAGTTCCACCATTTTTATGCTAAAATCATATGAATCCATCTCTTCCTAAGATTCTCCAGCCATGTTGTAGAATCTTTCTATACTTGGTCTTGAGCTTTGCTCTTGGGCTTTGACTCTTGACTTGAGACTTGGCTTCTTGGACTTTTGGCTTGGGCTTTGCTCTTTGGGCTCTAACTTCTTTAGATCTTTGAGTTGAACATGGGCTATTTGAAACTTTGGACTTCTTGAATCCCGAGAGTAATCTGGGGTTAGGATTCCTACAAAAAATAAATACACGTAATAAGTCTCTTAAAAATATTTTGCATGCGGCCTTCCAAGACATGTATAAATACATGCAAATGTATCATGAAAATTAAGAGAAAGAGGACAACGCAATGGTGAGGAGAGAATACACCACTTTACGTGTAAAAATGAAGATATAAACCAAAGAAGTATGATAATGCTTATTTAAATGGGGATAATTAAGCAAAATTAAGCACTTATCAAAAGACGAGGATGAATGATGTCCCAACATGGCCTCCTATCATTTCCCCAATTGATTAAGAGTACAGACAATTTCTAAACAAGTTTTCAAGCATAATACTTTTTGACCCGATCCATGTTGACTGGCTCTGGGAGGTCTTCACCGTCCATACGTCCCAGACGAAGGGCACCACCAGAAAATTTTTACGAACAATGTATGGACCTTCGTAGGTGGGATAAAATTTCCCTCTCGGATCTGGACGATTAGGTAGCATCTTCCAGAGCACAAGGTCTCCCACTTCGAGGTCTCGAGGCCTCGAGGCCTAACTTTTTTGTTAAAGGCTCGCGCCATATGCCTCTGATAGGCTTGTGAATGACTGATGGCCTTCAGTCGTTTTTCCTCAATCAGATTAAGTTGCTCGTACCGTGCTTGGATCCATTCTGCCTCTTCTAGCTCTGCTTCCACAAGGATTCTTAGGGAATGAATTTCTACTTCAATTGGTAACACTGCTTCCATCCCATAAGCTAATGAGAATGGTGTTGCCCCAGTCGAAGTGCGGATGGATGTTCTGTAGGCCATGAGCGCATAAGGAAGCGTCTCATGCCATGCCGAATATTTGGTTACCATCTTCTCAATTATTCTCTTTATGTTTTTGTTGACTGCTTCGACCGCACCATTCGTTTGTGGCCTGTACGGAGTAGAGTTATGATGCTGGATCTTGAACTTCTCACATAGCTCTGCCATCCCTTTGTTGCGAAAGTTGAGAGCATTATTAGTGATAATCTCATACGGAGCACCGTATCTACAAATGATGTCTCTCTTCAAGAACTTTTGAACTGCTACAGCAGTGACATTGGCATAGGAAGCAGCTTCGACCCACTTAGTGAAGTAATCGATGGCTACCAGAATAAACCGATGACCATTGAATGCTTTGGGTGCAATCGGACCGATGACATCTATGCCCCAGATCGAGAATGACCAGGGTGCGATGAGATTATGCAATTCGACAGGTGGTGCATTAATGCAGTTGGCATAGATCTGACACTGGTAGCATCTCTGTACGTGCTTGTAGCAATCTGATTCCATAGTAGTCCAATAATAGCCCAGTCTCAGAATTTTCTTAGATAACATCAACCCATTCATGTGTGGCCCACAGACTCCCCCATGAACTTCTTCCACAACTTTAGCTGCTTCTGATGCATCTAAACATCGTAACCATACCAAGTTTGATGATCTTTTGTACAAAACCCCTGCAGAGAGGATAAACTAAATAGCTAACCGCCTGAGTGCTCTCCTTTCAGTCTTGGTAGCTTCCAAAGGGAAGGTTCCTTCGGCCAAATATTGCTTGATCTCGATGTACCAAGGCTTCTCATCTGATTGTTCTTCTATCTCCAAACAATAAGCTGGCCTGTCTTACTGTAGGATCTCAATTGGTCTTACATCAATACCTCCTGGGATCTGAATCATCGAGGCTAGAGTGGCTAGTGCATCTGTAAATCGATTATGGGACCCTGGTCTATGACAGAAAGTGATCCTCCTGAACTTCGTGATCAAAACCTTGAGACATGCCAGATAAGGAATCAATTTGGTCTCTTTGATGGCCCAAAATTCATTCGCATGATAAACTACTAACGATGAATCACCATATACATCTACTTCTTATACGCCCATGTCAAAAGCTTCGCTCAAGCTAGCTATACAAGCTTCGTACTCCGCAACATTGTTTAAGCATGGAAATTTTAGCTTGACTGCTATTGGGAAGTGAGCCCCAGATGGCGAGATCAATACTGCTCCCGCTCCTCTACCTTGACTATTTGCTGCCCCATCGAAATATAACTCCCAGTCGAACGGCTCTAACTCTTCTCCTTCTGCAAAGAGAATGGCTTCGTCTGGAAACTGATCATGCACTGAGATATAGTCATATGACGGATGATAAGCCAGGTGGTCAGCAATCGCCTGTCCTTTGATTGACTTCAGAGTCATATAAGTGATGTCAAATTCTGAAAGCATCATCAACCAACGGGCTATTCTCCTTATAGTCGCTGGTTTTTCTAAGAGATATTTCAAGGGGTCCATCCGAGATATCAGAATTATAGGATATACCAGAAGGTAATGCCTGAGACGCTGAGAAGCCCAAACTAAAGCCAAGCAAGTTTTCTCCAACAGACTATATCTTTCTTCGTATTCCAGAAGTCATTTACTAATGTAGTAAATCGCTTGCTCTTTTCTACCAGAATCATCATGCTGAGCTAAAATACACCCCATGGAGGTATGCTGTACTGAAATATACAATAGCAGTGGTCGGCCGAATGTCAGGGGAACCAGAACTGGGGGTGTAAGAAGGTACTTCTTGATTTTGTCAAAAGCCTGTTGACATTCTTCTGACTAGAAAGTGGGTACATTCTTCCTGAGAAGTTTAAAAATGGATTCGCAAATTGGAGTGAGTTGTGCTATGAATCTGCTGATATATTGAATTCTGCCAAGAAAACCTCGAATTTCCTTCTCAGTTTGCTGTGCAAGCATGTCAATAATAGCTTTCGCCTTTGAAGGGTCAATTTCAATGCCTTTTCTGCTTACAATAAATCCTAGGAGCCTTCCCGAAGTGGTGCCAAAGACACACTTGGCGGGGTTTAACTTTAACCCAAATTTTCTAAGTCTATTACAGAATTTTCTTAGGTTAGTCAGATGATCTTCAGCCTTTATGGATTTGACAATCATGTCATCCACATATATTTCTGTCTCCTTGTGAATCATGTCATGAAACAATGCAGTCATAGCTCTCTGATAGGTTGCCCCGGCGTTTTTGAGCCCAAACGGCATAACTCGATAGCAGAAAGTACCCTAGGGAGTGATGAATGCAGTCTTATTCATATCCTTTTCAGCTATCTTAATCTGGTTATATCCTGAGAATTCATCCATGAAGGAAAGTGTCTCATGGCCTGCTGTATTATCGACCAGTACATCAATGTGTGGGATGGGAAAATTATCTTTAGGACTGGTTTTGTTCAAATTTCTATAATCAACACACATCCTGACCTTTCCGTCCTTCTTTGGTACTGGTACGATGTTGGCAAGCCAATCAGTGTATGATGCTACTATCAAGAACCCTGTATTGATTTGTTTTTCGACTTCTTCCTTAACCTTCTGTGACCACTCCGGCCTCATTCTTCTAAGCTTCTGACGAATCGGTTTCATGTCTGGATGCAAGGGGAGTCTGTGAACTACTAGATCTGCATCGAGTCAGGGCATATCTTCATAAGACCAAGCAAAAACATCTTGGTATTCACGAAGAAATTCGATCATGGTGGTCCTCTGCTCAAGACTCAACGAAGTGCCAATTTTCACATACTTAGGGTCGTCATCAGATCCAAGATTTATAGTCTCGGAATCCTCCACACTAGGTTCTATTTCCCTCTCGCTTCTCTCTAAAAGGTCAAGGATCTCTTTGGGAGGTTCCTCTTCCTGCTCTTCATCAGATTCTACTTCCAAGAGTTCAAGCTCGATTGACGGATTATTCGTGGTTTGAACAATTCCCTATTCAAACCAATGGTTTTAATTTAGTATTTGTTTGAATTTTTTGGGCACACTCGATGAAATAAGAAAGAAAACTTTGAAAGGCTTCCAATCACTAGTTCTCGTGGTGAGTCTTAGATCACACCATCATAAGCTAAGCAAAAGGAATATTGAGGTTTTTAGAAAAGCATCAATTATATATTTATATATTCAAAAAGGACTTTACAAGACTCGACTGAAAGTAATTTTTACAGACTCTTCAGCCACTGTGGCTGACAAAAAAATTTGGTTTGACAAGGTCTTAACCGACCTTCTTGACAATCACTGCTCTTCCTTTGGCCGCCTCCAGAGTGATGGGTTCGGTCCACCATGATCTTGGGGATGAAAAACTTGTCATATCCTCTTTATCTTCTGAGATTGTGAACACTTCGGCTTCGGCATATTCGAACAGAGCTTCCTCTTGGTCTTCTTTCATCCCTGGGGTCGTTTCTTCTATCTCCAACTCTTCAAACAGGAGTTCTATTCCCATTAGTTCCTCATCTTGGATGCCCCTAGAACTCTTACTTGACACACGTAAGGTAGGGTTTGAAGGTTCCATGGTTTTGGGTATGGGTGAGATTGCGAGTTCTGGTACCGGGTTGGATATGGGACTGCTAGTTTGGGAAGTGGTAAGATGGTGTAGGTATTTTTGGATTTCTGATCCTCCTCTCTTCGGTGTGAGCTGTTCCATATAATCCTTCAATGTCGGCTTGTAACCTATCCCGAACCGCGGGGTATAACGAGACGGAGTGATGATCTTCTTTATACCTTGATGCCGAACTCCTAAACCCAGACCAGGTTGATATCCCATTCTTGCCATCATCTTGTACTTAGGTGGGATCTGTTTGGCATTCCTTTCTCTGACCTTGATCTGTGTAATACAATTTACTTCCTCAAACCGCTGAGTTATAAACACTAGCTTTAGCCTTTCTTCTTGAACTTCCAGAATGGAATAAAATAAACTTTCTGAGGGGATCAGCTGGTCTCCTTGGATAAACTTTATCCTCTGATGTAGCGTGGATGGTACTGCCTTGGCCATATGGATCCATGGTCTTCCAAGGAGAAAAGTGAAGGATGCCGGGACATCCACTACTTGGAAATCGATGAGAAAATCTACCAGCCCGATAGTAACATTCAAATTCACATCACCGAGGTTCTGCCGCGTAGAATTATCAAATGCCCGGATCGTCATAGGCCTTTTATTCACATGACTTAAATCTAGACCAATGCTCTGCAATGTGTTCAAAGTACAAACATTCAGTCCTGAGCCATTGTCAATCAAGACTAAAGAAAGGTGCTTCCCCCTGCAAACCACCGCAATATATAGTGCCCTGGTATGAGATGTGTCCTCAGGAATTTCTCCCTCAGTAAACGATATGACTTTTGGTTCCAGCACTTGACCCACTAGTTGTCCCAACTTTTCTGGAGTGATATCTGGAGTGACGTGGGCATTGTTGAAAACTTTGATCAATTGCTTCCGGTGGTGATCAGAAGTTAATAACAACCCCATTATAGAAATTTGGGCTGGGATTTTACTGAGTTGCTGGGCAACATGATATTCTTCAGACTTCTGAATGATTTTTAACAAGGCTTCCGAATCCTCTCTCTCTTTCTCCAAGTCGATAACCTTTTCTTTCCCTTTGCCCCCTTCTGGCATATTTACAGAAGGATTTTGTGGATACAATCTGCCAGACCTGGTGAGGCTTGCAATGTCAATGCTCCCCGGCTCAGATGGGTAGGAAGTGGATGGATAGGTATATGGTACTCGATCTAGGTTATAGATCGGTGGGGGGATGAAGGGGACAATAACGGGCATAGCTAATGGGGTTGACTGGACCAGTGGCCAATTGGCTGGGCATGGTATGAAGTAAGTGATTCCTTCTAAGGCTTGGACCGAAAGATTAGAAGGAATTTGAATTGGAGGTTCAGTTATAGATGAGGTAAAAGGGTCAATCATACATACCCAAGGTTCTGCCCCTTCTAAAAAATTAACTTGCTGATTGTGAGGTGGTAGAGGGGCCTGAATAATGCTTGTGTTCCCTGGGGCTAACTCGATCTTTTTCTGGTCAAGGAGGTCCTGAATTGCATGCTTCAAAGTAAAGCATCTGTCAGTAAGGTGTCCAGGACCTTGGTGGAAAGCACAATGCTGATCCATACGAAAATTGGCTAACGGATTAGTGGGTACTGGTATTGGGGGTCTGAGTGAAAGTATTCCCTTTTGTACGAGAAAGGGTAATAGCTAGCTGAGAGGATAAGGTAGAGGGGTGAAAGTTCTAGGAGGTGTTCGCACTTGCTGAGGTGCAGGGGTGCGAGGTTGGTTACTAGGCTGAGCCGGGGCTACCTGCTGAGGTTGTGTTGCATTTATGGGCAACTGTACTGGTACTGCTGGTGCTGCTGGTGCTGCTGGTGTTACCATTTGCACCTCTCCTTCTTTCTTCTTCTAATCTTTCCTTAAAATATTCCAGTTACTGGTGCTTGACTACTGAGTGGCAGGCTAACTGAAATTGGCAGTAATGGTGCCATTTCGAATGACAGTCTCGATTCTAACTCCACTCTTGGCTATACTAGGAAAGTCGGTAGCTGGTAGAGCTATCATGAGAGTCGAATAAGGTGGCCTGA